>CM046882.1:523186722-524428774 GCA_025667525.1 Glebionis coronaria
TGCAGGTTGTCTTGATAGTCGAAAAAGCACTTCTGGTAGCATACAATTTCTAGGGGAAGACAAGCTTGCCAGCTGGTCGTCAAAGAAGCAGGATTGCACTTCGCTCTCATCAGCTGAAGCCGAATATGTAGCTCTATCCGCGTGCTGTGCTCAAGTACTTTGGATGAGAACTCAACTCACGGATTATGGCTTCCACTTTGATAAAATACCTATGTATTGTAACTCAAAGTCGGCCATAGCCATATCTTGCAATCCGGTTCAACACTCCCGTACCAAGCACATCGATGTCAGATATCACTTCATCAAGGAACAAATGGAACGTGGCATCGTGGAATTATACTTTGTCAGAATTGAGTACCAGCTGGCAGACTTGTTTACAAAAGCTCTATCGAAAGATAGGTTTGCGTATCTCGTTGGCCGTCTTGGTATGAAGTATATGACTCCAGAAGACTTGGAGGTTTTGGCAAATGAAGCTGCTTGATATACTCTCACGATGACTTCTAAGCACATCACAGCTTAGGACTCGGACCTCAACTAAGGAAAGTTTATCTCGGACGATAACTTATCCTTCTCAACGAGAAATTCATATTTCTCGGTCATGAGATTCTCATAAAAACATTCAAAGTTTTTAAGTTCATGAAAAACGATTTCTAAGTAAATGTCAGCTTTGAACTCGAACTTCAACTTAAGGAAAGTTTATCACGGATGATAACTTATCCTTCACAACGGGAAATTTATTTTTCTCGGTCATGAGCTAGTCACAAAACAATCAAAGTTTTGAGCTCATGAAAAACGGACCCGAAAGGGGAGTGTATGTTTCAGTGCGCTTTCCCTAATCAATAGAAGAGAAGTCTTCTATCCTGATTATTTTAAAACCGTTGAACACAATTTTTCAAGAATTTCTCAAAAGGTTTTTCTAAATCTTTCAAAATTGTGTGTTCAACACTCCCTTCCTCATAAGTGGTTTTTATATCTCAAAATTTTCATATGTTATTTTGATTAATTTTTGAGGGGGAGCGTTTTAAAATCAAGCCTTTTAATGTTGTTGGGTACATCTCTAAAATTGTCATATTTTATGTATCCAACATATTCTGAAATTGATATGAAATTGTCAAATGTAATATATTATATCGGAAAAGGCATCTCAACTCCGTACCTCAACATATTTTGTGGTGTCGTTTTTCTAAAATTTTGTCAAATTTTGTCTCAAGACACACATATATTGTTGAGGGGGAGCGACCCGACCGAAAATGTTCCATGATTCATGCGTGCACACATGTTTCTCTCCCAATCGATTTTTCGGAAAATGTCATATTTTAATCAATTGGTATCTCTAATATTATGTTTTTATATTAGAGATAGGGGGAGAAAATGTGATTAAAATGTAATATATCGCAACAAGTGATCTTAAAGACTCAAGTGCAACTCTTTCCTTCACATGCCAAACTATTTCGTATATTGATGCATGTGTGTAGGGGGAGCTTTTCGGAAATGTAAAACTTTCAAGTGTTAAAAGTTTTGATGTTTATCAAACACTTTGAATGGTTTTCAATGGTTTATGGTTACGATCTATACCCAAAACAACCTACTATCCACGACGGAACAATGAAGTCAAAAGGTGGTTTAGGATAGGAAACTTAGTCCTATGATCCAACCAGAACCGGAGGGATCTACCCAAGGACATTCCATAGCTAGAAATAGTTGTCCTTAGGAAAGATGGAGTGGAATGAAGCTGAATTCGGACCAATTACTTAAGTTAGCACTGGAACAATCACAACAAGGTGCTAATGATGACGCATTGGTAAGCATTGAAGGAGTTGAATATTCTATGCAACTTAGGCAGAAACCGGGTCAATACATCTATTGAAGACAAGTCATCATGGACCTAGTGATGCAATGCACAACCCTTCCCAGCCATTCGAGTTTCTCTCAAAAGACACTTGTCTCATTGTCACGGAGATCAACACGTATCTATTGACTTTCTCACTCCGAGTTAGTTAATATTGAAAAGGTGGCAGTCTGCTCCAGCCTCCGATTACCAAAATGCACTTATTGAGTCTAGAGCCAAACGAGATCAATTTATCATCTCATTAGGACACAATCGAGTCCTACGCATTATCCTTGTGATATTGCCAGAACATCTGAGTGATACGATTCACAATGAAGATGGAAATCCTGCTTGAGCCAGCATTAAACAAGCTCATGGTAGGTAACTTGTGCGATTCTACACGAATCAAACTTGTGAGAACTGGAAAGCAACTAAGTTTCGATTCTTAATTGATTCAAACTTGATTCCAGGTTTCTTCGCAAAATCCATGTGATCTTGCCAGAACATTCAGAGTGACACTCATTAGTGTTCACAGTGACGAATGGAAATCCTTCCAGTGTCAACATCAAACAGCACTGCGGTAGGTAACTCGCAAGATTCTCTATGAATCAAGCTTGTGACAAACTGGAAAGCAACAATGGTGCGATTCTTTTAGAATCAAACTTGTTCCAGGAAATATGAATTGACGACTCTAATCAGACGGATAATTTATCCTTATGATTCACTATTTACGTTCGCAGTCTGCTTTGAGACGGTCGAGTAAAGAGAACTGGCTTCTACCGCCGGGAAACCCTGTCAAGGAGGTTCTTAATCGAATCTACCTGATCACAGGTACGGTATTTAATACCGTTTAACGGTCTTCACCGACCGGAGGTAGAACGCTACCGAGTTAGGATGAAATGTTCAAAGCCATTTTATCCGTGTCTATATATGTTGCTGCATATCAAGAAGGTGGCGTAGCTGTGATACCGATGTCGATTCAGAAGTCACAAGAGCACAAGATGGCGATAATCAAGATACCTAAAAATGTAAGAATGTAATAGGTCATCTTAGTCACAAGGAGTACAGATGAAGATCTCAAGCACTCAAAGTCAAATGACAAAGGCTCAAGATAAAGATCACGAAAGCATGAAGGAACAAAGCTGTTACAAACAAGATCAAGACCAAGATACAAGACCAAAGCAGGAAGATCTCCTCTACAAGAATGTATTCACTCAACCATCTTATGCTTTTTAAGCATTTTAAGATGACCGATACATTGGGGGAGATTGTTAGCCCTATATTTTATATAGTCGAACAAGAATGTAATAGGTCATCTTAGTCGTTAAATGGTCTTGTATTGTAATAGGTTAGTCGGGAAAAACCGGGCTTGGACTTTAAGCTAATATTGTATAAGTTAGGGGCGTAAGCCCAAAACAAAGCCAAGCCCGGCCCAAGATGAAGCCCACAAAGGCCTTAGGCCGTGGCATATATAACCCTCTTCCACATGTGGAAGAGGGTGTTGGTTACCATTTTGTTTCTCTCTCTAAAAGTGTTTAACCTTCCAAATTCTCTCTTGTTTCTCTCTCTACTTTCTTCTCTTTCTCTCTCTAAATATATCTTCTAAATCTTGTGTTATGGATTAAATGGGAACAACATGCTAAATGTCTGTTCATAATATGGGAATATTATTAAATTAAGACAAATCAAAATAGCGATAAAGTATACTTGAAAGTATATTGATCGATTTTGGATAATATTCGATGAATCGAATATTGGACTTATCCCCACTATATGATTTTACTTTGTGGATCTTTGTCATCAAGTAAAACATAAATAGTTATCCTTAGACTTGAGATACCAGGAAACTGTTATGAATCTAGTGCATCTCTAGAGAATAAGCTAACGTTAAACGTAACTGGTAGCTATAAGGATTATTTTAGAAGTGTTGCAAAATTCATAAGTTTTGCTTGTAGTCAATATGGAATTTATTTCCTCCAATTTCGTTTTAGAGTTTAATACAGTTGGGCTCCTCGTGAGATTAGTAAGATGTGTGTGTGGCCACACCGAAATTTGTTTTGGTATTCTTGTTGAATCTGTGAACGAGAAATAGAATGGTTTATGAAAGGAATGACTAAGATCCATATCCTTATTAACGTTGTATTAGAAATAAAAGGATAATAATAATGATGAATCATTAAAGGTTTTATCCATGAGACCTTACTCGAGTTGTACTAGAGACATTGCTAGTGTAACTAGACGCTAGTCAATGTAATCACGATATTCGAAATATGTCCAAGTGGGAGCTGAAAGTTTATGGACTTATATTTAATAGTCGTGTGATAGGATCGAACTCGAGATTACGGGATTCCACACAATACGTAAAGAGTTAATTTATTTAGTAAATATATTTATTATATTTATTAATTTATTTAATAAATATATATTTATTATATTTATTAAATTAAACCGAGCTATGACTTTAACGATCGTTAAATATATAAGAGTTAAGTATTAACGAGCGTTAAGGAATAAATAAAAAGAAGGATAGAAGGTTCCGGAACACCCCTAAGGGGTGTTTTGGTCCGTCGGTTATGGAGGCAAGGGGAGGGGGAAAAACTTTCCTTTTATTTGTTTTAAACTACAAGAATTAGGTCTATATAAACAACACCAAACCTCATAATTCACAACATTAATCTCTCCCTCTCCTCTCTTTATTGCGACTGCAACACACAACCCACTAAAGGGTTTCGGTTGGTTTTGTGTTCTTTCGGTTTTACTAATAATCTAGTCCCAACCCCTCTCTAGGGTTGTTGGGTAGATTTTTCTACTAGAGTAGAAGCTCGGTTTACACGTGTTAGAATCACGGTTAGCTCGTTGTATTACGTGTTTACAAGATCGTAATATAGTCTTACTTTAGACTATATCTTGGTTATATACGGTATAAACCCAAATTGGTGATTCGTTCTTCATCTTGTGGATTTGCTTTAGCGTAAAGGTATGTAACCCTAATTCGATTAATTATAATTGTGTTATTATTATGATCTTGTTAAATCGCTTCCGCTATGTGTGCTTTGATCTCGTTTAGGGTTTTGTGTAATTGTTATGAACTATATAAACCTTCAGTAAGAGGACCATTCTATCTTATTGATGTTGTCCTACTGTTTGATCCTTTTCAACAGCTTCAGAAAAACCTTTCCGCCATTGTCTGTCGTGGCAATCGTGCATCCGAATAGCATAAGAAAGTTCATGATAAACATGAAGTCCGATTCTTTAGTTGATTGGATCTTCTTTGCTATTTCTGGTGCGGTGCTCTTCCTGTGTACTAACTCTGTCATTCTTTGATGAAAGGATCATCTTGTTCTCTTTCTTCCATTTCATCAAGATATATTGTCCCCATCGGAACTCCAAGCATGTCATGTACCTTCTCTCTTGTTATTTTTATGGACCCGTTTGCTAGTCTAAGATCCATGCTTTGTGGATGGAACTTCTCAACCACATGGTACAGCATATGTGAAGGTAGCTCTTGTATAGGAAACTCGATATACCTCTCAAAGCTAATTTTTTTCAATTTTTTTTACTTCATCTGACAATCCCATCGTTGTGTCAAACAAGGATTTGGGAGAGCATCTAGTTAGTACCGTTGGGTATACCTTTTCATGTTTCTTTTAACTTGTCCCTCTGCCCTTCTTTTCCTTTATTAAAGTCAGCTTGTAGTCCTCGTCCTCTACTTTAGAAACAATCTTTTTTTACTTTTTCCCATTTGATGTTGAAGGTTTTGAACGTTTAAAGACTCAACTTCAGTTGAAGTTATTCAATCAATTTATCATTATAAATTTTCATTTTGAAAGGAAACACAGTTTCATAAAATCTAACGTCCATTGAAAATAAAAACATTTTATTATCAATACTATACAATTTATAATCTTTTTTCACACTAGAAAAACCAAGTAAAACACATTCTCCAGACCTGACACCAAACTTGTCATTGTTATTCAACACAATGATGAAAAATATGCCTCATTAGGTCTTTCCGAGTTACCAAAAATGTTAGAACCATGAATCACTTCCTCATTGTTCAATTCGTCATTCGCTTCATCATCCGAATCAATGAAAGGGGTTGCGAGTGGCGTGTTAGAATCCAAACCGTCAAATTCAAACATATTGGAAATTCCAAAATCGTCATCCAAAGAACGAGTTAAATTGAAAGTTTGCCGTAAGATGCACGAAATAACACACATACTAACGCTTGATGGGAATACGACTTGGGATCCTACCCCACTCATGGTAGGGGTTTTTGGGAGAGAGGTAGTCCTCTTTTCCATCATTTGAGCCTAGAAGTCATTGATCCCGCACCTGCACCACCAACTGTAGGAAATGAAGTCACAACTGACTTGTCCCTTTGGGATGATCTCATTTCCCCTACGCCATACTGCTCTCCCATATATCCACTATAAGACTCTCGATATTTTGATGACAAAGGAGACTGAGGTAACGTACCACCAGAGACACGGGGACTTTGTGCTAATTTCCGTCTTTGAAACTGTTCCTCTTTCCTAGAATTATCCAGATTGTTCCATGGGGTAGGCGAGAAACTGGATTGTGCAAACTATTGGGTCATCCTTTGTTTCTGCTACAATCGTGGGTCAACATCTGAATACACCATATGCATATTCCGATTTATCTTAGTGTCAGTCTCTTGTTTTAGATTGTGTCTCATTCCTGATTGACCCATTGTAAATTGTTGTAGGAAAACAAATAGGGCAATACTCCATTCAGCAATATATGGTCTAGAAACCTTTTAGGTTCGCCCGTGTGTTTAGGTATAAACGATATAAATATAATTCTGAAACTAAAGTTTTTAGAGAAATTATACATATGAGTAAAGCTACCTCGATTGATCTACAATTGTCTATATACATCATATGCTTATATATATGAGACTTATAAATTGAGACGTCAAATTCTCATTATTTATATTTATTATCATTCATAATATGTTTTTTGTAACGGTTAAAAAACGTTTTAAATTATTTATTTCCCACTATGTATGTCTTCTACAACCATTAAAAATAACAAACTACATTATTTATAATCATTGTGCGTGTACTGGTGCACACTTCTTGAAAACTAGCTTTTTGGTGGGGAAGTGCATACAATCTTTATACTCGCTAATGATTGCGTGCAATTGCTTGTTTCCATGCTACTAGACGTTGAAAAATTTTCATAACCTATGAAACAAAAGCAGAATAATTAAATAGTCGGAAAGAAAAAGAACGCTACACGTCAAACTTGTGGGAAAGTTAATCTACTTGTCTATTGCTAGACCATACATTGCTTATGTTGTTTATTGTTTGAGTTAGCATATGCATGATCAATTGAGTCTCACATTAATGCTGGTTTAAGAGTACTTAAATATTTGAAACAAACACCTGGCTTTGGTATTCAGTTTAAAAAAGATATGAAATCTAGTTTGTAGGCTTTCAGATAGAGACTGTGCTAAATGTCTTAGAACCAGAAAATATGTTTATTGTTTCTATGTGTATTTTTGTGATAATCTAGTATCTTGGAAAAGTAAGAAACAAGTAACAATATCTAGGTTCTTTACTGAATCTGAGTATATATGTTTGGCATCTACTACTTGGAGATTATTTGGATTGCTAAAATTCTAAAGGACTTAGATATTGAGGGTTTGTTTCATGTGACTTTGTTTTATAATAGTTTCTCTACTATTTAGATAATTGATAATCTAGTTTTTGTGAGGAAATTAAATATTTTGAGATTGATTTACATCTTGTAGAGAAAGTTTATTATGGGGTTATTAAAACTCTAAAGGTTAGTTCTGCTAAGAATATGACACATATTAAAAAAGGCTAATTCTTGAAATGCCTAAAGATGACACTCTATTTGTTTTTTTCACCCACCAAACCAAAATTTCTCAAAATACCCGATGTGATCTATTGAAATTTCTCAAATAATTATTTTTGTACTAAGTTGCATAAGCCGCATAGGTCGCATGAGGTATTCAGAGAAATTTTGGTTTAGTGTGTGCAAAAAAACAAATGATGAATAATCTTGAGACATTTTGAGAATTAGCCATTTTATAAAAGTGTTGATTGTAGCTAAGCATAATTAGTTATGTAAATAGATGAGTTTGGTTGATATGTTCAAACCATAAGCCTGAGAAAGGATGTTGGAATTATTTGTGGGCTCTTAGCAGAGGATTTATCTAAAAATAATTGAATAAATCATAAAAAACAAAAGTTGGTTGAGTGATATACTAATGTTTGTGTTGTGATTTTTTATTTTTACAAAAAACAATTGATAAGATAATTACATAAATAAAAATAAGCAAATGATTCATTGAGAAAACTTACATAGAAGAGACATTATGATGTGTATAGTCATTGTCGTATGTGTTTTTGTATTATGCGATTTTAAGAAAGAAAGTTGTTAAGAAACAAAGCGGTTAAGTTGTACACATTTTTCTTTAAGCTTTGTTCACTTGACTTGATTATAATAGAACTACTAATATAAAGAGTAAACTTTAAAAACCTTACAGTTTGTCCAAATTACGAACATTATCTCTATAACTTAAAAATATAAAAATTTGAAAAGCAATTATCATTTTCTTATAGAATATAGTCGCACTTTTTAAATTCATTTCTTCTTATACCATTGAAGATACTTACACCCCAAAATTCTTTCTTTTAAAAGCAAGTGCACTTTCAAAGATGTAATGATTGTGTCAGCCATTTGGATAAACCGCAAGAACTGTTTTTGCACTTTAAACCACTTAAGGATGGAAAAACCCGATTCCCATAGAAAAACCGAAATTTGAACTAATTTAGATGAGGCGATGAATGCTTATTGGGTTACGGGATGGGTTTGAAGCTTAAATGGGGATTTTTTTGAACGACGGCTTGTATTAAAAACTAGAAAATGCTAGGATAATTACATAGAGGATATAGTTTCTACAGGATTACGTAACCACCCTAGACAACTAAACTTATTGAGGATTTCTAGAAGAAAACCAAAGAAAAGATTGACAAACAATGGAATCCCAAATCAAATTCTTCTTCGTAAGAGAGCTCGAGAAGATTAAGTTGTTGTGATACTTCCAAATATGCCACATCAGGAATTCCCCCAACACCATCAAAAAAGGACCGAACACGAGAATTCACGCGCACCTCGTCAATCCAAAGAGTCCAGTCTGATATATTAGCACAGATGGGGAAATAGACATCCCACCACATAGCAAGAGAACACCATAACTCTCTCGCCAACTCACAATAAAAAAAGATGATTAGCCGTTTCGACGTCAGCTTGACATATAGGGCATAAAGACGAACCAATCGTGACACCTTTCCTTTCAAGATTGACCCTCATTGGAAGTTTATTTAGCTTCGATCGCCGATTTTTTTACCTTTATAGGAATGTTACGATTCCATCTAGTAGCCATCTGATCTGTCTCCAAGATAGCTTCATCCATAATTACACGCACTGAAGCCACTGAAAAAGCGACGATAGGATTAGGGAGCCACTACCAAGAATCACAGAATTCACTCAGGTGCACATCATCTAGAATATCAATCAGATCCTCAAATTGACTCATCTCCGCACCACCTCTAGGCTTAAATGGGGATTTTAATTCAGTTTAAGGCAGAAAGCGAGGAAGAACATCACCAACTCGCCCAACCTGAATAATATATTTACATATACAACTATATATATATATATTTATATACTCTCTCCGTCCCATAATAAGTGTCCACTTTAATTTTTTTTGGTCTTCTTTACTCAACTTTGACCACAAATATCTTCATTTGTGTTATATAATACCAGATGAAAAATATATTTCTTGAAAATGTATTTAAATTTAAATCCATACATATATTTTTCATCAAATATTATAGAACACAAATAAAGATATACATAGTCAAAGTTGAATAAGAAAGACCGAAAAAAGTTAAAGTGGACACTTATTATTGGACGAAGGTAGTAGTATTTACGTAATAAGAAAATAACTTTCTTATATTATTAGCTTTTTTTATCTTTGTAAGATTGTAATTATAAAAACTTGTTTAATCTTATATATATTTATAAGTTATTATTTTTGGTGGTGTAATTTATTAATATTTATTTATAATACTTGTTATTAATTACTCTCTCAAAATTCAAAATTATTGTCTCTATTGATTTTTTTGTTTTTTTCATCCAACTTTAACTTTATTTTTTTATTTTTGTTTTTTATATAATGATCGATGAAAACTATATCAATAAATATATATTTAGAAATCAATTAATTTTTATATTTTTTTATTAAATAGTGTATAACACAAAAAATTAAAATTAAAGTTAAAAGAAATTGATCGAAAAAATTAATAAAAGATAACAATTTTAAGGCTAAGGGAGTAATTGTTAGTACTTTTAATTATTTAATGTTTTTCAAAAATAATAACAAATATAGGCAGATGGAGTAATTATTAGTAGCTTTTTAATTATTTAATGTTTAGAAAATAATAACAAACGTGAAATGATACAATTTGGTTGAGAATTGCACCTAGAGAGACACTCTGATATGATCCTCGATTAGTCTAAAAGGAGATTCATAGAATATCTCGCTCCGACAAAGCGTCTTTATTAGATCCTCGATGAGAATCGGGACGAGTTTGAAGATAACTTTAATAATCGCCCTAACTCCTATGTAAATATAAAAGTTAAGAGTTAACTACATTTTTGGTCCTTATGGTTTGTCGAGTATAATGGTTTTAGTACACAAGTTTAAAAAGTAACGGATCTAGTCCAGAATCCGGTGATCCGTAACACTTTTGGTCCTAATGTGAGACCAAAACCGTTATATCTTGCAAATCATAAAGACCAAACCTGTTAACATTGGGCCAAAAGTGTTATGGATCATCGACTTCTAAACTGGATTCGTTACTTTTTAAACGTTTAGACCAAAACCGTTATATTCGACGGACCATAAGAAACAAAAATGTAGTTAATGCACTGACTTGCTACATCACAATAGTCAAAGGACCAACTCCAATCATTCCCCCAAATTGATTTATCACATCATAAAAAAATACTTACCCATTTCATATCATTTCATTTCCCCCAAATTGATTTTTCTTACCAAATTTTCATACCCACTATTTAATCAATTAGAAACCCTAACCCCAAAATTAAATTAAATTAAAATCAAAAGAATGCAACATCAAAGACTAAAACAACAACAACATCAGCAACAACAACAAGCTTTGATGCAACAAGCTATCCTTCAACAACAATCTTTATATCCTCATCCTGGCTTATTAGCTCCTCCACAGGTTTTTTTTTTTTTTTTTTTTTTTTTGAATTTGAATTTGATTTTTTCCTTGATGGGTTTTGTTTGGTTTTGTGTTTTGTGTAATGGGTATTTTTTGGTTTTTCAAATTATTGGTTTTTTTAGCTTAATTTTGTGATTTATGTGAAATTGAAATGATCATGAGTTTAGTTTAGGCGAAATTTATGCGTTTTTCGTATATCGAATGGCGAGATTGTGTTACTTGTTTAGAACTGACGTGATTAACGGCTTTTTCTAGTTTTGGTAATTGGGGAGGTTTGGGGTTATGGTAATTTTGTAATTAAAGCGTTTTAGCTTGGAACTGAGCTGATACTCGTGGAGGCGTGTTTGAACACGTCTATTTTTGCTTGAACATGTGTTTTTTATTTTATTTTATTTTTTGATCGGGATGCTAAGGGTGGTGCCTAATTGTTTTTCTATGATCCTTGAATGTTAGTAGTTCATAGTGTGATGGTTTCACTTGTCGTGGTTTATGTAGATACCATGTGCGCGCGGATCTATTTTTTTTGCCAAGTTAGATGAATTTGATCGAAATATTAAGGGTGATGCCTATTTGTTTTTCTATGATCCTTGGATATTAGTAGTTCCTAGCGTGATTGTTTAACTTGTTGTGGTTTAGGTGGATACCATGTGCACGGGACTCTATTTTGTAATGTATCGTAGTGGGTGTCGTTTAGTTTCTTACGGTTATTGCATATTGGTTTCCGTTCTTATATGATCATATTAGGAGCACTTGGTGCTATTAACCTTGTGGGTGACATGGATCGAGGAAGGTAGTTCTAGTTTTGGAGTTTAGTTTTATTCTTGCTTGTTGGTCTCGCAAAACATTTGTGTAATAGTATGGTACTCTTCAGCATCTGGATTGGTTTCTTCTGTTGAACAAATACATTTTGGCAGTAATCAGTAAACACATCGGGAATGTCTATTTTGAATAGGTTTTAAAATAGATAATTAGTCATGACAATAAAAGCATTCTATTGCTGCTTGGTCTTAGTGGATAGTTTTATATATTTGTTGTGAACGCACACAATCAAAACCCTGTTCTTAGATGTATAAGAACTGTTGAACTTTTATTTTTTTATGAAGGTAACTATACCGAGCCACTGTAGGTGACCTGGCAGGTAAAACCCAGACTTCACATACCACCCGCAAGACCCATGGACCCTGGAAATCACTAGCCCTTCACAATCATGGATTATATGGCTTGGACGGGTGGACCCATGGAGTTTGCAGCTAACGAGATTTGAACTTGAGAGTTGAGATCTCTTATTGGGACTCTTAAGCCCTTACCACTAAGCTGCGCCCTAATGATTAAGAACTGTTAATTGTTTGTAAGCAGTTGGCACCTTTTATAAGTCTGATTGTGACTTCAAAGGTGAAGATCTAGTTTCCATAGTTCTTGAAAGCAGGTGATCAAAGTCATTGCTCAAGATTTCTCAAGTTTGTTGTTGACTTACTAGTAATTGTGCGAGGCTTAGGAACTCATAGCCTGATCTTCTTACATGGTTTCTATGGCACTTTTACCTTCTAAGCTTATATAGGAGAATTTTGTGGACATTTGTTTGTTTTGTGAGTGTTTATTTGTTCGTTGGTTTGTAGTTTAGTAGGGGATACATGATACACTTTTCCCTGGGCCTAGTTTTCTCTAGTTTCTAGTTAGTGGGAACCTTTATCTTTTTTATTCTTAGCTTTATTTTTTAGTCTTTTTCCCTTTTTTTTACTTTTTTATTTTGCAGATTGAGCCTATCCCAAGTGGAAATCTGCCTCCTGGCTTTGATCCAAATACGTGCCGCAGTGTGTGAGTGGTTTACAAACGGTTTTTTCTATTTCTTTTTTCTTTTTCTTTTTTATTTGCATGTTTAAGCATGACAAAGCCTTGATAAGACCCCGTTCAGCTACTCTGTGCTGTTGAAATTGCTATATTTGGTACTCTATAAAGTTTGCATTTCTCGGCCTGTAATACATATACAGATTTTGGAGTTTGTAATTGTAGTATGCTAAGTGTCAAAAGTAGGATTATTATATGTTTATATGTGTATGGAAACTGGGGTATATTCTATAGCTAAACTTATTTCTTTCTTTCATTTTTCTCTTTTTCTTTGAATTTTTATTTTCTTTATTTTTGAGTAATTGCAGGTATGTTGGGAACGTTCATATACAAGTGACTGAACCCCTTCTGCAAGAGGTTTTTGCAAGTACTGGCCCTGTTGAAGGCTGCAAACTCATAAGAAAAGAGAAGGTAGCTACTTATATTATTAACTTGTTAGATGTTCTTGATCAAGTTAGCGTATGATTCATTTCATTTACCTACTTCTTATATGGTTTGTCGCTCTGTTTTTGTGCAGTCATCTTATGGATTCATTCACTACTTTGATCGTAGATCAGCTGCGCTTGCTATATTATCACTAAATGGGAGGCATTTGTAAGTGTTTATTTAGTAAAGTTATGTGTTGCTTTGCATCGGATTTACCACTTCTAATTAATTTTATTTGCAGGTTTGGACAACCTATTAAAGTTAACTGGGCATATGCCAGTGGACAGAGGGAAGACACGTCAGGTACGTTTTATGCAGTTTTTATCTTATTTGAATAATTTGTGTAAAGGCTAGACTTCTATACCTGCTATTGTTGATAATTGTTGTGCATTACTTTGATTATTATCTTATGACTTCCCACTTGTAATTTGCAGGTCATTTCAACATATTTGTTGGTGATCTTAGCCCTGAGGTCACTGATGCTATGCTGTTTGCATGCTTCTCTGTTTATGCTAGTTGTTCGTGAGTACATTGTCTCTCTCTCTCTGACACACACACAAACACACTCGCACAATAATATACTTATATTTATTATTTTTTGATCTGCTGTAGGGACGCACGAGTTATGTGGGATCAGAAAACTGGTCGTTCACGAGGTTTTGGGTTTGTTTCTTTCCGGAACCAACAGGTTTATATTTCATAACTGAAACCTTTTTTATTGTTGGAGTTTACTTCTGGAGAAAATGGTGGCACAAGTCTGTATATTTCAAAAAGCTCAACTAAAATGCATTTTTTACGACCCTACCTAAAACAACAAAAAGAAAGGGTTTAGGGTGTTTCTAAGGCACTTTATGACAAATACGGGTGAATGACCCCAAAAAAGTGTATAAAATGACACCTCATCCAACTGTTTGTGGGATCTATGCGCTTTTTTTTTTTCTAGGAAAAGGTCAGCTAGATTAAAGTTTTACTTTCACTATTCGTATGGTATAATAGGAACTAATATCTGACTTCATTTTTTCCTGCGCAGGACGCTCAAAGTGCTATAAATGACTTAACTGGTAAGAGTTACCTCAATACTTCATATAATCATGTTTATTTAATTTTTACTCAAATCGAGTTTGATTTTTTCTGATATGAAGCTATATGCAGTATTCTTTGATTGCAAGTTTCAGTTTTACTCGCTTTAACTACAGTTTACTTACGTCATTATTTAACCTAATCTTATCAGGGAAGTGGCTCGGCAGTAGGCAGATACGCTGCAATTGGGCTACCAAAGGTGCTGGTACCAGTGATGAAAAACAGGCCTCAGATTCTAAAAGTGTGGCGGAACTAACAAATGGTTCTTCAGGTTTGCCATACTAGCTGACTATAAATTAGATATTTTTAAAAGTTGTCACTTGAGTATCATATGGTCATGATATTATATAATTTGCAGAGGACGTGAAGGAGCCTGTTAATGTTGATGCTCCTGAGAATAACCCACAGTATACTACAGTTTACGTCGGCGGCCTTGCTCCAGAAGTAAGGAATCATATTTTTCAGCTATATATCTATGAGTATATGATATTATTGTTTTGCACACTTTTGCATGTGATGATAATCTTACTTTGCTTAATGATTGGAAACAGTGGCGGACGCAGGAATATAGAAAGTGGGGGGCAAAAATTTTTTTTTGGACAATGACATCAAAATACGGAAAAAAAAATTATTATCGAAATGATAAATCGAGTATTTTTACTTAGAAATGAGAGATTTATAAGGTGTTGGCGTAGTGAATATTGAGTTTTAATAAGTAAGTGGGGGGCAATTTAGTTTATGAGTGGGGGGCACGTTCAAAAAATACTCAAAATCGAAAAAATTTAACACTAAAATCTCATTTTATCGGGCTAGTCATGGGGGGCGCCGCCCCCCCGAACTCTCTATGTATGTCCGCCCCTGATTGGAAATTGTTGTGTGACTTCAAGATGGCGTCTCTTTTGGAAGTTCAGTTTTTCTTATATGGCTAGTTACTGATGGGCATGAATTGATTTATACAATTTTGATATCAGGTTACCCAGCTTGAGCTCCATCGTCACTTTCATTCCCTTGGTGCTGGAATAATTGAGGAAGTTCGGGTGCAGCCTGATAAAGGGTTTGGTTTCGTGAGATACAATAGCCATGGCGAGGCTGCTTTGGCTATTCAGATGGGAAACACACAATCCATTCTTTACGGTAGACAAATTAAGGTGCACACGCTGTTGATCTTCTGTTCACTTTCTCTATTTTCATTAGTTAGTGAGTTCCACAAGCTATTTCACTCGCTGTATAAAAACCTGACGCTTGACTTTTTATGTATGCAATTTAGTGCTCTTGGGGAAGTAAGCCGACTCCACCAGGAACGAGCTCAAACCCACTTCCACCACCTGCACCTAGTCCAATGCTATCAGCTGCTGACTTGATTGCTTATGAGCGAACACTGGCACTGAGTAAGATGGGAGGGATGCCTGGCATCGGGATGCATCCATTTAAACAACCACCTATGGGTATGGGTATGGGCATGGGTGGTGCTGGAGCAAGCCAGGCCCTTTATGATGGTGGTTTCCAGAATGTTGCGGCTGCCCAACAACTCATGTACTATCAGTGAGTGAATACTGTGGCGTTTTTCTGAGTTATGCTTTGTTTGTGAGTTTCTAGGAGGCTTTATGATGTTTTATCTTTCTCTTTTCTTCTATTTATCCTTTTACCCATGTTGTCTTACTTATATATGTTTGTCATGAGTATGAATACATATTATGTATTTTAATGTTATTTACGGGGATGCCTGCTTGTTTGTAACGGTGATGAGTGGCTCTGTTTTTTTTTGGTCCGAGACAAATGCCTGATCCTTGGGTATGTTATCTGCCGGAACTGCACCAACTGTAAACCTCATCTGAACTCTTTTTGATTGTGTCGAGCAAAACAGGTGAAAAGTGCAATCATAGCTTTCGAGAGATTAAGCTTTAGTGGCATTAAATTCAACATATGTCTGTCCCAACTCCCAAGTAGAGAGGGCTTGTTTATGGCTTGCAAGATACTTGACATTGGCTTATTGTGTGCATTTATATCTTGCTTTGTCTATGCGATTGTTCAAAATGGATTTGCATCAACCTTGATTTTCAAAATTTCTGCGCTAGGCTTCAAAACCCAAAATCTTAAGTTGAGGCGACTGTTTATACCTTGAGATGTAACGAAAGTATCGTCATCTGTTACAAAACCACTATACTTTCTTTTACTAGACAATTCCGTGTGCGTAATGGCGATGGTGTAGATTAGAGTTGAGATCAAATGGTAAGTTTCTTTTAAAAAAAAATAAGAAGATACAAAATTAGTATAACTGTAAATTTAAATCATATATCATATATGTATACTACATATAAAACATGTAAGCCTTTTAATAATAAAACAGTTGAAAATTCAAGTTATATCTACTAATGCATCATGTACAACTAAAGCTAGCTTATAAAACTAAAATAACATAATTTAATACTCATACTTTAACACCTCGTTAATACAAACATAATTTATACTCATATTAAAACTAATTAATACATAATTAAAAATAAAAATAATTAATACTACTTAATACATGATTAAAACACTTCTTTATTTAAAAGTATAAGTATATATTCACATTGTACGACAACTAAAAGCATACACCTTAAAAAATGTACATATGTTGTCTACCTGAAATAATAGTGTATATAAGTTTAAAAACCGAATCGTGCCAACGTGTTCAACCGGAAAACCGAAGTCACCATGGGTTCAACTAGCCAGTTACATACAGTTATCTAAAATTTAAATTGTCGTTTTTCGAGATGTCGTTGTAAGAAAAACGTAAAATTAAAATTAAGTTCGCCGAATATTATGTTACAGGGGTACCCGCCGCTGCAACGCACGGGTACCCTCATAATATGTTTTCTAATTGTTAGTTAGATGCATTTTTTTAATTTCTCTTGTTCTTTTCCTCCACGTGTGCCGAAATTCTGAAAATCAATTTGCACCATCTTTCGAAACTAAAAAAGGTGCATCTATATGAATAGATTTGCATCTAAGGCACGTCGTTGCATCTTAAATGTATAATTTTAATCACTTCTCACCACTTGTTTTTTTTTAATTTACTCTTTATTGGATCCCTACTTTAAGTAGAGTTAGGATCAAATGAGATTTTTTTTTAAAAATTCGAGATGTGTCGACCTAACTTAGATGCATCTCTATAATCTTATATGCATTATAATGCATCATACTATGTTTTCTAACTTTTAGTTAGATGCATATACGTATATAGATGTATTTTTTAGTTCTCTCGTTTTTTTTCCTCTACGTGTGCCGAAATCATGAAAATTAATTTGCACCATCCACACATTAAATTAACTTTTGAAACTAAAAAGGTGCATCTATATGAATAGATCGGCATCTAATGCAAGTCGTTGCATCTCAAATGTATAGTTTTTGTTACTTCTCGCTACTTCTTATTTTAATTTATTTTTTACTAAATCCATACTCTATATGAGGTAATTGTAAAGATCAAATGAGAAATAAAAGTAAAATGAGAAGAATGAGAACTAAATATAGTCGTACATTTTAGATGTACATATAAAACAAGAGTAATACTACATTTATTAAGAATTTACAAAAAACAAAATTCACACACATATGTCATGTGAATATGGTGAGTGGAACATATGAAAGAGAAAACATCAAACAATTTTACGCCACTATGACATGGCAAGTGAATTAGACTAATAAAAATGGTTGATGTTTATCTTTCATATTTTTCACTTACTATTTTCACATGAAACACGTGTGTGGATTTTGTTTTGTAATTTTTCAATGGATGTATCATTAATTTGAAAAGAGATGTATCTGTTTAGAAAGGTAAGTTAGTGGTTAGTGGGTCGAGTCATGTCGTGATTTTCAAACGAGTAATATGTTCTTTTTCGAACCCTCTCCTGGTTATGGTTAAACTCATTATCTGTTTCGCTTGAGAAAAAATTTTTTTGGCAGGCCTCGAACCCGACACCTTAAGAAAAATGACATATCACAAAGAAACCACTTACTTAAACTTTGGTGACCAATTGCGTTAGACAAATTGGTTTAAAAAAATGCATGTCTAATGAAATTCTCTTTCTTCATTTAAAATATATGACTACAAAGATGTCTCATTCCTTCTATTTTCTTTTCTTTTTCTAATGAATCCATTCATATAAAATATCGTACAATTCTCATAGAGATGCTAAGAATGCGTTTAGTTGGGGCCTTGGTTTAAAAATGCGCGCATCATTGCGCAAATTGCACGCATTAATGCGTTGCATTCAAAATTTCGCATCAAGGTGACTAATGCAATGCCATCTCAGAATGCGTTCGCATTAAACCGCAATTCATCGCATTTGTGTAATGCTAGCAACGGTAGCAATAGTCGTAATCTAGTACTTAGGTCGTTTTTTTTTCAAATTTTAACCATTTAAAAGAGACCTGCATATTTTAATGGCTTTTTAAAAATAAGACTTGTTAGAAAAACATCTAAAATAAACACAATAACAAAAATATGATATCATGTATTTTGCTAAGTGTTTTTTTTGTCAAGCTTTATGGTCGATTTATTTGTTTTAAAATAGATTATACGCCTAATTTTAATATGCTACTAACTTAATTTGTACCTTTATTGCATTTACTTGGTACTGTAATAACTTTTGTACATTTTTTAATACTAACGCAACGCATCTAAATTACGCTCGCAATCGCATCACGTATCACGCAATGACTTTTGAGACCTTTAACGCAATTGATCGTAAAACGCAATTTTAAACCAAGATTAGAGAAAATACTTTTATTTATCATCAAATGTTTTATAAAAAAATAAGAAAAACAAAAATCACTTTTAAATCAATTTTTTTCAACAAAAAATTCTACAAAACACAAAGCATGCATTTTTCAACTTTGAAAGGAGAACTACAAAACACATTTCTTTTGTTATTATTGTTTTCCCTTGTTTTCTTGAGAATAAAAAACAATGTCACTTAAATAACATTTTTTATGTTTTGTGAAAAATCAAGTCCCTTTTTTTTACAAATCTAAAAACATACAACTATTTTTTTTCTCCAACTAAACGCACTCTAACGTGTTTACACTGAAGTAACAAAAGTTTCTCGCCGAAATTAAGTGGAAAAATGTTTGAACCTAAAAATTTGGCACACATTTGTGATGCAAGGCATGTGATACTATATTTCTTCCGAAGCTATCATGATGTTTCATTATTTAAGAACAATCTATCTATATATTAAAAGAAAATACATTATTTAATATCAATAAAATTAGTATTATGTAATATCTTTAGACAAAAATGTCGCTACTTATTCATAGTTTCGAAATTCTACATCCTAAAAGTTAAAATTGTTAGAATCAAACGCCACCACAAAGTTGTGTTTAGCGTATCAAAAAATGAATAAGCTTGTGACAACTTAGGAGGTATTTGTATGTGCGTTATGGTAGAGATTATTTCTTTATCACGTTTTGAAAACATGAATAATCAATTTATAGTGTTTGAGAATCTTTTCTAAAAATCTGATTATTTGCATTGTGGTATATTCAAAACGTGGTTTTTCATAATCTAAGGTGGTAATGCTTTTTAAAAATGCAAAAAATTAGTTTGCAAGTGACCTACAAAAAGTATGCATAACACTCATATTGCCTTTTGTTAATGCAATGATGCCTAAAAACGTTACTTGCATTTATTGGTCTCGCTTTGTTTTGATTACGACAATATATAAAAACAAGCATTTACGAAAATAACGAAAAATGAATTCTTGAGTTCAAGTATTTTTCATTTCAACCATTATCACTTAAGGTATGCACAAACAAATTTTCATCTTAATTAAATGATCAAGGATTTAAGTTTTCTTAAAACTCACTTTTTTATTAAACGTGACAAAGTTTTTTTTGTTAAACTTTATTTTTAAGAAAATGTTTTATTAAATTAAATATTTGAAAATTTGAAAATGACATATTGCATATGGTTTAAAAATATCCATCAGAGATAAATATTCCACCAGATGCGACTACCCTACTAAAAGACAAAAGGGCGCGGAGTCTACTCCCACGGTTCCTTAAATGCCTATGCGGCTCCTTATCAATAAGGAACCGCGGGCACCAATAAGGAATTGCGCCCAAAAATAGCCGTTGGGCTTTTGTCTTATAAATAGTGGACCATTCTTAGATTTTCTCTTCGTCTCTTTTGCACACAAAATTTCAGATTCAATCATACTTCTTAAATCATTCAAATCCTTGATTATTTGGTTGATTACTACTTGTTTAGAAGTGAATCTTTCTCCTCCTCTCCAAGTGCAAAAAGAAGAACACTTTCATCATTGAAGTGTTGAGTCTACCTTAAGATCTATTGAAGATCAAGTTTTATTTATTCATTCTTGTGTTGTTGTGAAGATCCAAATAATTCTGTTATTTGGAAGTTGTGTTGTTGTGAAAATCCAAATAGTTGTGTTATTTGAAAGTAGTGTACGTTGTGTAGTTAATACTTAGTCCTTAAAGTATATTAGTGTAGATTGGTCCTAACTAAGATTAGGGCTCGACTTTTAGCTTAGAGTCGAAAATTGGTTAAGCGACGTGTACGGTTTCTCCGCCTTAAGGAGCTTGTTGATTAGTGAACTCTCGAGTAAGGAGTACTCGAGGAGTGGAGTAGGGACGAGGAGTGAGCTTCGTTGCCGAACCACTATAAATCCTTGGTGTTTGGTTTGATCTTTCTTTTCCTTATCTTTTTACATTCATTATTCTTTACTTGCATATACGATTATTAGTTTAGTTGCACTATCCCTTTTCCATATTGTGTATAAGAAGATTTCACATATTTGCTCAAGTTTAAGTTTTTGAAAAGGATTTTTAAAAACCCACATTGAACAAGTATATTTAAGAAAATATTCTAACCCCCTTCTAGTTTCTACACCTTTTCTATTTAATATTTTTATGCCTAATTAGAAAATCAAATGTCTAGTTTTATAATTTTACTTGTCAAGTTACAAAATAATAATATTTGCCAAACATTAAATACTAATTATCTCATTATTGCGTTTTCATATATCATAATCAGTTTGAAAACAAAGAATCTATTTTCAATAAGAATCAAACACCCTTTTAAGTCAAATTTTCCTAAATAAAGCTAGAAGATGACCAAAAATATAACAAACACTATTGTTTACTTTAAGTCATTTTTTAATGCGCAAGTTTATGAGAGGTTTTTGAAGCATGAGTTTATTTTTTTTAATGTAAGTTATTTCTAAAATAAGTTTTACTTGATTTTAAAAGTAGGGATGTCAAAAAAAACTCGAACTCGATCGAGAAATTCAAAATTATTCGGGCGGGGTGAGGCATGCTTATCGGGTCACAGAGCGGGGTTGGAGCTTAAACGAGGATTTTTAATCGGGGTTTGAGGCGAAAGTGGGGAATAACATCTCGCTCCGCCTCGCCCGATTAATATATAGACATATATAAATATATATTTTTAGTATTGCAAAATTGTTATTATAAGAACTAGTTTAATGTTTAAGTTGTACTGACATTTTGTAGTGTAACTTATTATTATTTATGCATAATATTTTCGTTAAAAACTTAATATGCCTTGTTTATAATTGATATTAATAAGTTTTAAAATTTTCAAATTATTGCTAGCATTTTAAATAGAATAATAAATGTGAAATAGTGTGGTATTGGTCGAGAATTGCACAAAAAATAACACCTTGATAAAATCTCCGATTAATATAGACTGGTTTGGGGGAGTCTCACACCCCAACGGGACGCTCCAATTAAATCCCGACAAAATCGAGACATGTTTAAGATAACTTTATTAATCAGGTTCGGAGATGAGATGACCTCGTCTCGTTGTCATATCTACTAGAACATATAAAAAAAACTACTATATAAAATGTTTCCTAATAATTATATTAAAAAAAACTTTAATACATACTTTAAGAGTACAAGATATGGTCTTAAGCCATGCCAAAAAATGCTATTTTTTGTCATAACATCAACACAAACAAATGTCTCATTCGTTAACACTAAAGGGTCGTTTGGTTCATTGAATGTTTATGATGTAATTGTAAATTGTTAAAAAAATTGTAATTTGCATTAATTGTAATTTGAAATTTAAAAATATGTAATGTGTTCGGTTGATTTAATGTAATGTAATTGAGTATTAATATTGAATAATTAATATGGAATACAAAGAATAACATTTATGACATATTGGGTTATTTATGTAAATTTGTGGTAATTACATTGTAATATGCAAATTCCTTCCTAAAAGCCATGTAATTTAGATTACATAAAAAAAGGTAACCCCATGTAATTCAATTAATTTCAGTTACATCAATTATCCAACCAAACACATAATATGTAATTAATTTAAATTACAATTATATTAAATTACATCGAATTCGATCAAACAAACACCCCATAAGTTTTTTTTGATGTTATAAGGGTAGACCTACTTATTTTTTTTAATTTATATTTTTGTTAACTTAAGTAAAAATGCATCAACTTAAAAAAATGTTTATAAACTAAAAAGAATACATTAATTTATATTGAATGTATATAATTTGAAGCTTATATGATTTCTTTTAAGTTATACTGTATATAAAATAAAATGTATAGGTATGTATTTATACAAAAAAGGCTTAAAAGCTGCAAAATTACCCTTCCCAACGGCTAGTAATTTTCTTTTAACTTTTTCGCGAAAACGTGACGTAACCACGACGACGTGACAACCTAAAACGTAAAACGGGATGTGGTTGAGGAGTGGCTCGCCGAGCCTATGTGGCATGCTCGTCGAGCTTCACCGCCCCTCGCCGCCACCCCCACCCCCTATTCTCTGTGTATTCGTCGTTGCGCCGACGAGAGGGCAAAGAAGAGGGATATTGTATATAGCTGTTGCAACGGTCAAAATATTTAAAAAATATATTTTTTTAAACATTTACCATTATATATATCCCCTATTTTAACACTTTTAACAACATATATATTTTCCAAATCAACAAATAATAGTATGACTTATTCAGTTCCACACACTTTTGATCAAATCAAAACATTTGTTGATAAACTAATTAAAGAAGACATCGTCCGACAGAAAGCGATTGAGGATTTAGCCCTCAAATTTGAAAGTGCATCCATTGTTAAAGATGATTTGCAGAAAGCATATAAAGAATGCACCGATATTCCAAAAGAGTGGCGTGGTTCGATGATCAAATTTTAAAAAAAGAATCCGACAAAGACTATGAGATACATGACGCCTTGTTTGAAAAAGCCGTTAAAATCGAAAGACAAATGGAATTTAAGAAGGAATGGGTGAGAGAATTTTAATTATGGTGTTTGTAATTTTAATTTCCTTGTTGTAATTTTCCAACGGCTATGTATTTGTCTGAATTTTCCAACGACTATGTTTTCTCTATAAATACTACTTCCAATTGCTTTAATTTTCTCATATAAAAACCCTACCCTCAAACATGTCTCAAGAAAACACTTCTGGAAATAAGAAACAAAACAAACGAAAAACAACTTGAAGCAACCCATCGACATCGGAAAAAAGTACTTGAATCAGTCCCCATACAACCTTACCCAAACCCGATAGATGGGATCATCAGTTCCTACTATTGATGGTCTACTTGACGAACCAAACAACCTTGTTGAAGAATACGAGGTACCTGCTGAATTTCGTCTTACGGATGAACTAGAACGTCAAATGCTTTTTGATAAAGAAACATTACGAGAAACCTTAGCAGAAGAAGCAATGTCCGAAAAAGAGTTGAATGAGCAAATCAAGAAAGAAAGAGCTAAGTATATGTTGTTCAAGTGAGGATTTTCAGAGGACGTATCTGATTCGGATTACGACATAAATGAGTAGTTTATTTTTATTGTTGGGTGTTCTAAATTTTTGTAATTTTTTTCATATCGTATTTTAAAATTTCGTATTCGTATTTTTATTTAAATATTTGTAATTTTAATTTGGATGAAATGAATTTAAATTTGTGTGAAAATAAAAATAAAAAGAATAAAAGATAACACTGAGACAAAAATAGAGAGAGATCGATTCTCCACAACAAAAGAATGTGATTCGTAATGATGTGACGCTGATATAACAGCTGTAAAAACAAAATAAAAAAGCTGAGACTGCGTTTAGTTGGATGGAAAACACCCTGTTTTCTACAAAATGTTTTCTAAAAAATAAAGAAAACAAAAAACGCGTTCAAATCATCGTTTTCTAGAAATATTTTGTAGAAAAATGCAAAATTCATGTTTTACCCTTTTGCACACAAAATAAAAAACTCATTTTTTTTTATGTTTTTTAAATTTTCCTTTAGACATAAAAAATTTATTTCTCCATTTGTTTCTTTTATAATTTTGGAAAATGAAAAACACAAATTTTTCCAACTAAACGTGTATTCTAAATTTTTAAGTGTTTTGTGAATTTTTTTTTTTTTTTTTCTACAAAATAAAAGTTAGAAAATAATAAAAAATGTTTTCCAACTAAACGCACCCTTAGCATCTCCATAATACACTTCGCTCTAACAACATGCTTTTATCAACCCACTTCAACAATAGCCTCATCTCTTACTGGTATTATCATGCCATTAGTAATTTAATACGAGTAGTACAATCTTTCATCACAAGTTTTGAATGAAAATTTCTGATGAAAACACTCTACATGCGACCAAATCACACACTCTTCACAAGCCAAAGTCAATCACACTCCCAAAACCACTTCTTCCACACCCAACCATCCTTCACCTCATTGTACATTACGCTACAAAACCTGTACATATTCTGTCAAAAGCAATCTCAACTCCACACCTACATAAGAAAACTGTCATACACACTTATTAAAAAAAACCCAAACAAAACCAAATCAAACAAATCCCCATCTCTTTCATCTCCTTCTTCTTCTTCTTAAAAACCAAAACCAAAATCATACAAATTATGTTATAATTTTATAAAAAAAAACCCAGATTTTTATAAAAAAAATGAGGGTTTCGTTTAAGGTATCCAAACAAGGTGCAAGGTTTCACCCCAAACCCAAACCTCAAACCCTAACTGCTTCTTCTTCTTCTGCTGCTTATCAAATTCAAAATGAAGACGCTGATGGTTTTAATGGAATTATTAATAACAAATTGTCTATTTCTAAACCTAAGGTACGTTCGATTTTCTAATTTTTGTTTTTTTTAATAGTTTTTATTTGAAATAGGATTTATATAAACGAGCAACAACTGCACCGCTAGCACTATTTATGCATTCTTAATAAAATAAGCATATAGTCAAATTACGCTATTTCCTTAAAAGTACGATTTATAAGCCTCAATTTTGTAGCTTATCTTGAGACTTATGGGCTTATGTAAGTTTATCATATCATAATAAACTTATATAAGCCCATAAGTCTCAAAATAAGCTACAAAATTGAGACTTATGAAACATAAGCCGTTTCAGAAGACTCGTGGGCTTATGCACGTTTATTACGATATTAGAAACTTAAATAACCACGTAAGTCCCAAAATAAGACAGAAAATAGGGGCTTATGAAATATAATCAGAAATCAAATAAGAGCGCACATATAAACAGAAACAAACACCCCCCTTTTTCATTTGTTTTTCGGTCTATACGCATTTTCTGTACAAAATAATCATAATTCAAATTACACCATTTCCTTATAAGTACTTATTTTTAACCACCTTTTAAGTATTTATTTATAACTAGAAACATAAGCAATCCTAAATCCTGAATACTAAACACCCGGCCTTCGGCCGGGTGTTTGGGATTGCTTATCTCTTGTGCTTATGCTTCTGCTTATAAATAACTACTTTTAAGGCGATTAAAAATAAGCATTTTTAGGAAATAGTGTAATTTGAATTATGGTTTATTTTGTACAGAGAATGCGTATAGACTGAAAACAAATGAAAAGGGGGTGTTTCTTTCGGTTTATATGTGGCTAATGGACTTATTTGAGTTTGGGTTATATTTCATAAGTCATAATTTATGGCTTATTTTGAGACTTATGGGCTTATATAAGTTTATCATATCATAATAAACTTATATAAGCCCATAAGTCTCAAAATAAGCCACAAAATTGGGACTTATGAATTATAAGCTTAAATTACATAAGCTCATAAGCCCGCATATAAGCCGAAACAAACACCCCAGAAAAAGGATTTTCTAGGAATTTTCTGTGTAGTCAATTTGTAACGGGTTTTAGTTTAGATATGATGGTAAATTGTAATTTCTAGTTTCATCTAAAAATAAGCCCTTTGAAATAAGTAGCTGCATACATGCTTATTAGAAACTGCTTATTTTGCCTTAAAGTACGTAGATAAGCAGAATGAGGGGCTGTTTGATAAAACATAACCATTTAGCACTCAACGATTCATAGATTTGAATGATTAAAAGACTCTCTATGAATCTCTTTTTGTTGTTTGAATACTGTTCTGAATGGATAATCTGAGTGAGAAAAATTACCATATCAATTTTCATTATTTGCAATTAAAAAAGGTCACCTTTGTGTTCAAATAATTTTTGTGTACATTGAATCGTTATTTTCTATTAATATTAGGGAACTACAAGAATCAAAACATTCCATTAATCTTGAAATTTCAAAGTAGTACACAAACGTTTATCTATTATATTATGGCCAATTATGTGTTAAAGTATAGTATACAAATGCAAATGCTAATATACACATATAATAGTAATATCACAATTCACATCATCACGTATTGGTGATGAAAGAAAAAGTCAAAGGAGTCGATATAAAATATGGCGCTGAATGATTTTGCACGTATTTGTTGAGGAATGTTGAAATCTTCATCCAGAGGTCACTTTTCATTTTTATCAAACACACTTAATATTGTACGATTAAGCATTCAGTACTGAACCTTTCAATTAAGCGCTAATCAAACAGCCTCTGAGATTTGATCACCTAAACACCTATCTGTTTAAAAAATGATAAGATTAGCAAATCCCGAACACCCTCTATAAAAGAAATGATGTCTTTCCTAATATGGTTGAGTTAAGGCACCTAGACAGTTGAAATGCTTAACAACAACATGGACAGACCTTAGTGCCATCCCAAAAATTCGAGGTTTTACTTATATTTGCTTAAAAGAGATACAACTTCAGTTCGCTAAAATTAACCGATATAGAACTCGGCCCTCCTAATAAATTCTCCCAAGTTCCATCTGTGCTTAACTATACATTATGATATGTTTATAGGTTACTGATGTGACTGAAGGTGGCGAGGACGATAATGCTGTATTTTCAGGTATCTTGCAAAAATGTTTACTTGCATTGTGGTTGTGGTTTTAGCATATTTGCTAATAGTATTTTTTACTTTTGTGTTTTGCCAGATGCGGATATTTCTTTCTTTATAAACTTGTTTCCTGATGGTTATTCAATTGGGAATCCCTCTGAGGTTTGTTGTATATTGTGTTAAGTTTTCTGTTTAAATATACGGAAATTTGAGTGCGTTTTGTTTTTTAGTGTTGTTTTTAACTAGCTTTGTCATCTTTTTAAGAGTCGGGCTGGGCTTCAAGCTGCTGTACAAGATGATCCGAAGTTTTTGCATCCATATGATAGGACATCAGAAAGCCTATTTTTGGTAAGCTACAGTTTTCACACTTGTTTACACTTATATTTAGTTTGTATGACATTTGCAATGAGTGATTTGTGTTTAATCGCATATTTTACTCCTGTATTTGAAGTCTATTGAGCGTGGCTTGTTACCTGCTGATTTCTTGGACGACATACCATGCAAATATATTAAGGGGGCAGTTGCTTGCGAGGTAAGTAATCATATTAGTTAAAACTTAATATAGGCAAGCTATATGATAACAGAGATGGAAAACCTAAAATGAACGGGAAATATTGCAGGTGCGGGATTACCGAAATTGTGGTACTGAATCAGGAGTTAATAATGGTTCATGTGCTGATTTATCAACTCCTACCACAACCAAAATACGTCTTAAGATGTCATTAGAGAACGTGGTGAAGGACATTCCTTCGATTTCTGATAGTTCTTGGACTTACGGTGATTTAATGGTAAGCATTATTTATTACTCCGTATGAAGTATGATAAATCTTCACATGAGAATATAAGACAATCTGACGTTTAATCAAATGGGATTTTAGGAAGCTGAGGCCCGTATATTGATCGCCCTACAGCCGAAGCTTAATCTTGACCCGACACCTAACTTTGATCGACTCTGTAAAACTCCAACTCCCTCAAAGGTAGGCGCTTGTAACTTCTTAATTATCTTGATGGTGTGGAGCTTTATTTTCTGATTTATTTGCTTTTCAGCTAAACCTAAATATTCGGGATCTCCGACGGAAGAGGTTGAGGCTGATGTATGGTTCTGATCATCCAGTCCAAGGGAAGAAGGTTTGCATGGAAAACTCAAATTCAGGACCAATTGTGCAGCAATCTGATCTTGTGAATATGACTACCCAAAATGTGGGTCCTAGCAATATGGTTTCATCTGTTCCAGCATCACCTTCACTCTCGTATCAATCAAAATATCAAATGGGTGCTGGAAACTCGAGAGTTATGCAGGATCACGGGTCAGACATGATGATGAACGCATATGGTGAGGCTAAGAGGGAGAACCAAGATGGACAGTTGTCACCTATGACCAACTTGAGTAAAAGAGCTAGGACAAACTCCATGGGTCTCGATGGTGCCCAACAACAACCGCAACAACAGATGGATGGATTTAACACACCTGAATCTCAGTGGAAGAATTCACTCTTGCAGCAACAGCAGCAGCATTCGATGGTGAGAGGGGGTCAGTTAGCTAACACTGCTGGTGTTCAAAAGTATCCGTTTGATGGTAGTTTCAACCAGGATCAATTTACAATGGGTCAATCAGGAATGAGATACAATCTAAAACAAGAGCCTGACACTGAGATAAATCGGAATATGCATATGGTGGATTCAGATGTTGACCCGCGATTGCAGCAGCAACAGAGGATGACTCAGCAGTTCCCACGATCCAGTTTCCCGCCTACCCCATGGAACAATCTGGATAATTCTAGGAAAGAGGAACAGTTTCAGAGACGGAAATCAGCACAAAGTCCCCGCGTCTCTGGTGGTGCGTTGCCTCAGTCTCCATTGTCATCAAAATCCGGAGAGTTTTCTAGTGGGTCTATGGGAGGGCAGTATGGCGTAGGGGCAATGGGATCATCCCAAAGGGACAAGTCAGCTGTGACTTCAGTTCCTACAGTTGGTGGTGCAGGTGCGGGATCAATGACTTCTAGTGCTCAAATGGCGGCCAGGAGGACTACCTCTCTCCCAAAAACCCCTGCCATGAGTGGGGTAGGATCTCCTGCTAGTGTAGGTAACATGAGTGGACCCTTCAACGCCACCAGTCCACATGTCGGAAAGGAGGCTGATAAAAGCATGCGTGAGAAGTTCTCCAAAATCGAGATGTTGACTGTCAAGTATGATTATTTTCATAATAGTACTTTCCTTTTAGTGTTGTCTTTACATATATCAATGTTGTGCATGATTAATTAATTATACTTTTGCAGGTACCAACTCAACAACAAAAAGAACAAGGTTGACGAGTACAAAAATACTACATCATTTCCTGCTCAGCAGCTGAATAATTGTCTATTCAATGATCAAAATAACGAGATTCCCAAAGACGAACCCTGTAAAATGCCTCTGTCCAAGTCGCTTGTGGGAGGGAGCATGAACGTTTGCAAGACCAGAGTTTTGCATTTTTTGCAGAGTGAACGTGTACTCCAAGGTTTGTTTGTTGGAGTATAACCCAATATGTTTACTTTATTTGAACATGAACTTTAACTGATTATTTATTCTCGACTAATATCCCAGGAAATGGGTTCTCACTTGTGCCGAAGTCGCGAACTAGAATGATCTTGTCAGAGAAGCGAGATGATGGTACTGTAGCAATGCATTATGGTGAACATGATGAATGCGATTACTTGGCATCAGAAGAATGCCTTCCTACTCTTCCAAATACTGTGAGTTTCCTCGTCGATTTTTGATCTTGAATATAAAAGTTTATAGTACAATAAGCTTTCCCTTATAACCGTGTTTTAACTTTGTGTAAATCAGTGGGGCTGATTGCATAAAAATGCAACTAGCTTGTATGAAATTTATATCTAGGGTTATAATATACATATTTAAGTTCCTCCAAAGGTACAAACTTTCAGATTGTTTCTATTTTGGGTAATCAGAAAACCCTGACGTAGAAAAATTGGAAGCTGGTTACCTTAAAACATAGCAAGCAAATGAAAGTTGATTACCCAAAATATGAACTTAAAGTTTCTTGCCTTAAATAAGAACTCTTGAAAGTTTGTACTTATATATTACAATCGGATAAAAGTTTTATGGAACTTCTTTACCTTTTAATGCAGTTCTAACCCAAAATATGCATATACATTGTATTCGTTGAATTTACTGATATTTTCTGACTTTTCATTTGACTTGATGTTATAGCATGTTGCGGACTTGCTTGCAGCCCAATTCTGCACACTGGTATGAAGCTCAAAGTTAAATTTGGGGATTTTATGGATAATCTACACATTTTATCTCGTATGCAGATAATAATACCATGATCTGTTTGTGCAGATAGTACGCGAAGGTTATCGTGTTGATGGCGATCATCTCCAGCCAAAACCAATCAACCCACTTCGTTCTTCTGGTGACCAGCCTAACAATAATAATGCATCTGGGATATTATCCCCTAATTCTGATATCCCAGAAACCGTTTCAGGCCAACCATCTAATGAAGTTGCAAAACCAAGTGACAGTGGAACAAATAATGGGTCAATGATGTCGTCCCAGAACATGCCATTGGCAGGTGCACGGATGCATCCTCCTACAAACATGCAAATCCCTCAAGGCGGGGTGTCGATGCAAGCATCAAGGCCTATGCAATCTGAGTCACAACCCTCTTTCCAACAACAAAACCAACATAACATGATGCAACAACAGCTGCAAAGATCCTCAGCTATGATGCTTGCATCAAATCCAATGTCGCATTTAAATGCAATGGGACAAAATTCAAACATGCAACAATTGGGTCATATGCTTAATAAATCCCCACTTCAGCTTCAGCTTTTACAGCAGCAGCAACAGCAACAACAGCAACAACAACAACAACAGCCTCAAATGCAGAGGAAAATGATGATGGGGCTTGGGAACGTTGGGATGGGAGGAAATACCGGGAATAACATGGTGGGGATTCAAGGGATGGGGAATGTGATGGGAATGGGCGGCAATCGTGGAATTTCACCACCAATGGCAGGGGCGATATCGGGCATGGGAAATAGTATGGGGCAGAACCAGATTAATATGAACCAGGCTACGAATATAAGTAATGTGATAAGCCAACAGCTTCGGTCTGGGATGATAACACCAGCTCAAGCTGCTATTATGACTACAAAGCTCAGAATGGCACAGAACAGAAATATACTAGGAGGGGCCGGTGGGCAATCCGCTAATATTACTGGGTTGGCGGGAGCTAATAGGCAGGTGCTTCCAGGGTCAAGCAATTACTCGATGCTGGGTCCCAGTATGAACCGAGGAAACACCATGAACACAATGAACACCATGAACACAATGAATACAATGAACACAATGAACAACATGAATACCATGAATAACATGAACATGAATCCGATGCAGCGAACTACTATGGCGCCGCCAAAGTTGATGTCCGGCATGAATGTCCCCGGCATGAATGTCTACATGAACCAGCAACAACAACAGCAGCAACAACAACTACAACAGCAACAGCAACAGCAGATGAACGTACAACAGCAGCAATTACCGCAACAGCAGCAGCAGTTGTCACATCAGCAACAGCAAGAAACAACTTCCCCACTACAGGCAGTTCTTTCGCCACCTCAGCAGCAGGTCGGTTCTCCATCGATGGGAATACCACAGCAACAACAGGCTAGCCCCCAGCAAATGAGTCAGCGGACTCCAATGAGTCCACAGCTAAGTTCTGGCGCCATTCACCCTCCAATGAGCTCAGGTAATCAAGATGGTGCATGTCCTCCTAGCCCACAGCTGAGTTCACAGACAATGGGATCTGTCAGTAGCATGACCAATTCACCAATGGATATGCAGGGTGTCAACAAGAGCAGCTAGCACTCTCTTAAGGTTTTTTGGTCTCACATTTGTCATCTAATGTTTTTAGTGTTTTACTGGTTCATGGCCTTTTGACACAACACTCTGTTATGCAAATATCAAGTTTGTATAACGGAGAATAGTATTTAGAAAGGATGGATGTACATACGCCTGAACCTGGTGACAATCTAATGTTTACATATCAACATTTTATAGTATTAAACTTTTAGCATAATGCATCTGGTTCGAACTTTAATAATGGTATATTAATAGCTTTATTATCTTTGTAAGACTGTCTGAAACTAGAGTGCAATGGGGATTATTGATCCCAGTATTGACATGGTTGCTGGCGATATCGAGCGTGGTACCCAGTGAGAGCCATGGTAAGTTCGAGTTCCTCTTTTGGCATTTCAAAGGCACTTGTAACTCCATGAATCCCTTTTGCTGCTAACCCCTAGTCCCTACACAACTGGACGTCCAATCTGCAAATACCAAAATAACAAGGATGACTATAAGAGATCATTCGAGACATAACTGCAGTTGTAGGTGAATTACCATAACAGCTTGTCGGCTAAGAGCTAAAGCCTTGAAAATACCTGTTCCTCGCCTTATTCCTCCGTCAATGAGAGCTGGTATCTGTCCTTTGAGTGCAAGCACCACCCGCAAACCTGATAAATTTGGAGGGTGCACGACGACCACACTGACACCAGAAATGTGGTGTTATTGAGGGGGAGATATATTTTCGGTGAGGTAGAAAGGTGTTATTGGGGTGAGATGTTTTTGGTGAGGTGAACACTTTTTCTTATAACACCACATGATGTCACGAAGAGCATTAGTTACCATGGGTATGGGAAAAGTGTTGTTACATCAACAATTTTTTCTCATAACACCAAAATACCTCATAACACAAAAAACACTCTTTTCTCATAACATCACATTTTTGGTGCCATCAAATACTCAAACTTTCGGCATTTTTTCATAACACAAGAAAAATACCCGAAAACACGAATGGTGATGTGGGTCTTGTGCCTATCATTTGGCGTTTTCCGAGATCATTTAGTGTGGTGGCGGTGGCTCAACACTCGAAAACGCGAGGTGCGATATGAGGCTCTTGGCATCAAGTGACGTTTTCGGGGATGGCTCCAGCCAGGGACGGAGGTATGTATGTTGTAGGGTGGGCCAAGGCCAACCCAAAAGTTGCAGCAATGTTCACATATATTCAATATTTTCATGCACAATTAAAAACTTAATTTCTTTTGATGTATTTGGCCCACCCTGGCCCAACGAGGAAAAACATATTATTGTAGTAAAACTTGATCTATATTGAAGTTTAAAGAAAAAGTTATTTGATTTTAGTTAGTTTAGTGTGACACATCATGTGTCATTAACTCATTAATAAAAAAAAAAAATGTGTCATCGAAACTTTTTTTACTTATTAGTCTTTCATTGATTGTCATCAAGTTTACTTTAAGCATATACATTTAAAGCATCAAATTTATTTCACCTCCTTTAGATTGAACTTCTACAACAAGAAAGAAAGTAAAAATTTAGAACTTGAATGTTCAGTCTCATTCAACAATCATAGTAGTTATTATGATCTCTCTTAGTTTTACTGTAAAAATCGTGCAAATGGTTTTAGAGTTATCTAGCTGCAACGATTAGGATATAAGTTATTTTTTACAGTTTCGTTAACTGGTACGTTACTATTTGGCCAACCCAAAACTAAAATCCTAGCTCCGTCACTGACTCCAGCCATGGCTCAGGGTACCCATTGCTTTTGGAAGATTCAGAAGACATCTTTAACATTGGAAGCGACTTTATTTTATACTTGTTAAAAACATTTTAAGTAACTCCGTATGTTGAAATGATTGTTAGTCTTAAAATATGAGTGTCATTTACATTAGAACTAAATAGCTAAACACGTAAAGACTAGATTAGACTTCGGTGTAACTTTGTTTGGACTATAATACCCTCTTCATACTTCTAAATTTCTAATACACACATCTTTCCACCTTCCGTCTTTTTCTCGCTATAAGTGACTTCCTTTTTGATCTTCGGATCGATTCAAGTTAGTGAAATCTTATAACACTCAATTTATTTGACTTTTTGCATCAAAATTTTATTGCGCGATAATAAGTTAAATTTTTTGTGCATCCAAATTTTTTTTTGCGCTTTAAACAAACGTATATAAACTCAAAATTAGAAAACAAAAATTTCAATTCACAACTTCTTTAACATACCCTGTTTTCAGTTTTCAGAATGTTTTGATATTTTTTTTTCAAAGAAAATTATTTCTTAATTGTCTTTTAATTTTATCTTTACTACATTGCATTATGGTTTTTAGTTGAATAAATTTGACATTTATAAGTTCAGATTAGATATATTTACCTTTTGTAATAATCAATTTAAAGAATAAAAAAGAAAACATGTAATGTGCCCGAACCCGAACCCGAAATAGCTTATTCGGGTTCAAAAACATATTCGGGTTGATTCGAATTGACTCGAGTTCTAATTAGCCTCGAGTTCGGGTTTATATTTTTTAGCCTTGACCCGACTTGACCCGAACCCGACCAACCCGATTTGACCCGAGTTTTTTTACCACATTTTACCTGTAAATATACTTAAATAAGTCAATTTTTAATTTTTTTACTTATACTCGGGTTGATCCGAACCCGAGTTGACCCGACCCGAATTGGCCTGAACCCGACTGACCCGAGTTCTAATTAGGCTCGGGTTCGGGTTTGATTTTTTTGAGCTCTGACCCGACTTGACCCGAACCCGGTTGACCCAACCCGATTCCCACCCCTAGTACTAGTACGTACACAAAACGCGTCAAAACCACATAGTACGTACACAAAACGCGTCAAAACCACAGAAATTGTAAAAAAGATGTCGGCTAACGGAGAAGACAAGAAACCTGCTGCTGCTGACACTGTTCACATCAATCTCAAAGACACAAGACAGGTTCCTTAGCCAAAAGTTCAACATAGTCCCACTTTTTAGCAAAGTTCCAATGGACACATCTTAGCCATTCATTTTAATTACATCCAACGGTCCAGATTAAATGAATAAAAAAAACCATATACCCACTTAACCCTTATTTTACCACTAGACAGAACCTGTTAAGGCGCCCGTTCCCTTAACCCTTATTTTACACACACTTCACTCCCAATCATCTCCGCCGCCACCACCACCCCCAATCATCTCCGCCGGCACCACCACCACCCCCAATCATCTCCAATCGATCTCCGATATCTCCGCCGCCACCACCACCACCTCCAATCATCTCCGCCACCCCCAATCACTCTCCAATCGATCTCCGATAACGATTTAAACACCATTTCCGATTGAAACCCTAAAAATCGATCAGAGATGGCTTCTATTCCTAAAGATGGCGGCTTGGCTCCTGGTAATCGATTTTATATTGCTTTAAACTCCATTTCCGATTGAAACCCTAAGACTTTTCATTTTTATTTTTAATTGTTTTATGCTTATTTTTTAGTTTATATTGCTTATTTTTATGCTAATTTATAGTTTTTGTGCTTTTTTTAAAGATTTTTAGGCTTATTTTTGTTATTAATAGCTTTAATTTACTGGTTGTTAATTAGGCTTATTTTTATGATTTTAGGCTTATTTTTATGCTTATTTTTGTTTGTATGCTTTTTTTAAAAGATTTTTAGGCTTATTTATGCTTATTGGTGATGAGAAGAGGTGACTTGTGTAGAATGGTCCCTAGAATTGGTTTAGCCATAGCGGTTATCGATTTTATTGTTTTGGCTAGAAGTATGGGTTGTAATCTGAGATGTATGATAGTTTGTTCAATATTTTCTTGGCGTTTTTGTTCATAGAAATCAGTAGCCAGAACGATTTGGAGTTAAATGCGCGCCATGCCTAATTTGGAAGCAGTTTTCGAGGAATATTTCAGCACAATCGAACACCAAATACTTCAAATATGATTCTTAAACTTTTTGTTACTCTTTGACATGTGATTAACAAATTAATCTAGTCACGCAGATGTATCATTTATGTCATTAGCCCTTGTTAAAACATAGAATGAGAGTATTTGTATATATAGAATAACATGAGTGGCGACACTAGACAGAACCTGACTGAAAACGCGCATTTTTCACGAATTCCAGCTGAAAACTGGATACTTGTGCTGCAAAAAGAGTTCAAATTCAAATACAAACGATTTTTATTTATTATTGAACAACAATGTGTATTAGAATCCTTCTAGTAAGATAAAAAAATATCTACTTCACTACGAACAGAACCTGACTGAACCTTCTAGTAAGATAAAAAAATAACATGAGTGGCGACACTAGACAGAACCTGACTGAAAATGCGCATTTTTCGCGAATGCCAGCTGAAAACTGGATACTTGTGCTGCAAAAGAGTTCAAATTCAAATACAAACGATTTTTATTTATTATTGAACAACAATGTGTATCAATAGGTCACTTTCACCATGCTTATCATCGTTGTTCGGTTTATGTAATTTTTTAGATAGTTGTGTATTTGTTTTCATCATGAATCATGCATGATTCATGAAGAATGATGCATGATTCATGAAGAATCATGCATGATTCATGAAGAATCATGCATGATTCTTCATGAATCATGTTTGTTAAATCATGCATGATTTATGTTAAATCATGCATGATTTATGTTAAATCATGCATATGTTTTTTTGTATTTGTAACTTTTTAGTACTTAACTGATTGTGTTGTTACTTTTTGCAGTTCATCGTAATACGAACAAGCGTCAGAAATCTTTAGGTCATAAAGGATCTGTCTCACCTCCTCTCGTTGAAAAAAAAACAAGAACTAGTGCAATGCCAAAGTCGAAAGCTCCTTCACAAAAGTCTAGTGCTGCTATTAAAAAAGAACCATCTGCTATTAAAAAAGAAGCTACTGTTAAGAAGGAACCAGTTGGGAAGAGGAAGAGATCTACTGATTTTGTAGATAGTATAGTGTCGGAGGTTGTGAGTGACTACAAAGAGGAGTCAGATGACGATGATGAAAATGACGATGCAGTTAAGAAAGAGCCTGGGGTAAAAAAGTTCCCCGAAAAGTGAAGGTTGAAAAGCAGGAATCTGATGAGGACAATGTCAAAGATGAAATTGACGAGGAAGATGAAGAGGGTGTTAAGAAACCTAGGAAGAAGCATAAGAAAACTTCTGAAGGTGGAGAGGTTGTCTTGAGTGAAAGAGATAAGTATCTACTCAAGTTTCCAATTATAAAATCTAGGACAGTGCCTACTTCTTTCTTCGTAGCAATTCGAGATAGCAGGGTGGACATTGATAAGTTTTTGGGAAGTATTGGGTTTTCTTCATTTCGTTCCATTAAAATAGATACCTTACCTGGGCGTTTAGGGAGGTTTGCTGTTAGAGCATTTGATAAGGAGAGCTATCATTTTAAGCTTTTAAACGGGTCTTCGATTCTTGTAACTCCTCAAAAGATTAAGGATATTTTAGGACTTACCATTGGTGGAACTTCTTTATATGATCTACCTGAGAGAGCTTTAGATGACCCGTTTGTGTTGTTGTGGTTAAAACAGTTTGATAAACCATGGAAACTACTTCGTGCTTCTGATATTCAAGAGAAACTTAATGAAGCAACAGAAGTTGACTTGATGTATAAAGTCAATTTTCTTACTCTATTTTATGTTGGGTTGTGTACAGCTTACACAATGAAAGCAACACCTGATCTAACTATTGTTCGGCGTATTCGTGATGGTACGGATATTGCTGGAATTGATTGGTGTGAGTTCTTATACAAGTGTCTTGGAAATAGCATAGAACCGAATACTTTGGCTGGTTTTTACATTGGGCCGTTGTGTTTTTTAATTGTAAGTGTGTGTATATATACATTTTTACGTTTTTTTTTGTGTTTTTTTATTTTATGTTTATATTGTTTATAACTTTTAACAAGAAATAATTTTTATTTTCCTAACAGCTGCTGTATTTGGATTCAACAAAATTTGATCGTTATCCTGTTCTTCGGTCTAGACCTGCTATATTGAATTGGAATACAACAAACATGCATCGCAGGCAGGATTTAGAGGTGCAAGATAAAGTTATTGGGGTGTTGGAGTGGCAGCCAGAATGGACTGCGTCCGAAGAAAAACAAAGTGAAGGTTTTTTTTGATGTGGGTAAACAAAGTGAAGAAAAACATAGTGGTTTTTCCGGTAAACAGGTGTGTTGTCGTATCTTTTTACGGTTTTTATTGTTTTTTCAATTATTTTTGTATCATATACAATAATTTGAGTTTGCATGATTCAACTGAATCATGCATGATTCAACTGAATCATGCATGATTCAACTGAATCATGAATTTTTCTACATGAATCAAGCATGATTTATATATTTCATTTTTGTAGGCCTTTTGCACAAAGATCAATGAAAAGCTTTCAAGCATTGCCAAAGACAAGGCCGAACTTGTATGCTTTTTAAGAGATGCGAACAATGAATTTCCAAATGATGAGAACATTCATCAATTGATTGAGAAATATGAGGGACTTTTTAAGGATACTGTTTCGTTTCAAGGTGAACCTACTCATATTGATGATTTCAATGCTTCCCCTGACGAGAATGTTGATTTAAACAAGCCAAAAGAGTCGGATGCAAAGGAGTTACCTACAAAGGACATTGAGCCCGGGAACGAAGCAACATCAGACGAAGCAGCAGATGAAGGAGCAGACGAAGCAGCAGTCGATGATGTTGAAGAAACTTACACACAGTGGCTTGAAAGAAATATTCATTGGGTTGGAGAGGTGATTGATCTGCTTTCAAATGCATTTTATGACGTATATTTTTAACTTTTCCTCATGAGTTGTATAATGATATGTTCATATGTATGTTTATAATTAAATTTTTTGAACTTTTTGCAGGAAAATTTGTTTAATATGATTATGAATGAACCTACTAACGTTTCGCCTCCCAAGACACCTCCACGAGTTTCTACTCGTTCATCTCCCAAGAAAAAAGTTAGGATGCCATCTTCTGTGTTGTCATCTCCTTTTATGAATAAGAGAACTGAAGTTGGTCCTGATCTAAAGAGGCTTGAGTTTATGCTGGGGAATAGTTTGTTCGCTATGCAAGGCGATAGATAGTAAGTTCTCTATTTCAGTTTTTGCTTTCGATTTGTAGTTAAAGAATGACGTATCCTAATTTGTTTGTTATTTCTAACTGTAGTGAAACTGTTTTCCAAACTAATTCGGGTTATGAGCAAAAATCTGTACGAGTGAGCATAGAGACATTGACACCTGGATTATGGTTAGACTACAATGTTATTAATAGTTGGAGTGCATTGTTGAACCTGGAGGAGCGGGCTACATTGTTGAAGCTGGTGGAAGCTGGTAAAGTTAATGAGCGGTTAAGAAGGCTTTTTTTTACAACTGGCTGTATTGTAAGTTTCTATTCACATGTAGCGATGTTTTTTTTTCATTCTGTAAATCATGCATGATTCATCTTGAATCATGCATGATTCATCATGAATCATGCATGATTCATCTTGAATCATGCATGATTCATCTTGAATCCTCTCTAGTTTTGTTTCGCTTGTCTGTAAACAGCCAGAATGAACTATTAAAAGTACTCTTGATCCAGATGGACAGTGGAAAGTCTTTTCAGATGCCATTTCAACTCAATTGCAGCATGATGAGGATGCACTTCGCCTCTCAGATGTTGATTTGGTGTTTTTTCCTATTTGTGCTTCTAGACACTTTTATGTTGTTGTTTTCAACTTGGAGAATCCGTCAATGTTAATCATTGATAACATTTATGCTGGACCATATTCCTATACTTCAAGATACAAAGCAGCTTGTGATCCTTTGGTAAGTTTAAAATCATTTTTGTTTATTAATGTATTGAGTTTTATTAATGTATCGAGTTTTATTAATGTGTATTGAGTTTTGTGATCCTTGTATCTTTTATTGACTTTTATATTGTTTCTCTTTTACAATTTTTTTGTAGAAAAAGTTTTTTATCAGGCATCTAAAAGAGCATGGACATGACAAACTATCGGCCATGATGAAAGTCAAAGCACGCATTCTACGTTTGAATTGGAGTACAGAGAGTAACTATGAAGATTGCGGAATATTTACTATGATCCATATGGAATCTTACACTGGTAATCCTGTTGATTGGGATGTTGGGTTCGATGAAGAATCAAAGGAACAACGCTCACAGTTGTTATGTATGAGGTATAGGATTTCTACCAAGCTTTTGTTGCATGATTTTAACATTCATAAACAGAAGATGTTTGAGTTGGCCTTCAAGTTTGAGACTGAGAATGAACACCAGAAAAGGGTTGATATTATTCAAGAGGCAATCAAAAACAGGAATGAGCGTGATCCACCGAAGACTATGCCTGGCCAAGAAGATCCGTCAGAAGGGAAGGATGTTAAAGCTGCAGAAGGAAAGGAGGAGGTTGGGAAGGAGGTTAAAGTTGCAGAAGGGAAGGAGGTTCGGAAGGATGTTAAAGTTGCAAAATCGAAAGATTTTCATATGACATATGCTGGTGCTAAAAAAATGATGTTTGATTGTAGTTTGTTAAACTTTTGTTCGTAAAATGGATGGTAGTTTTATGAGAAGGGTTTTTTATGTTATATTCTGGTGTAATATGTTGGTAATCTTTTGTTGGTAAAACTGATGGTACTTTTATGTAAATATTGGATGTTATCTTTTAACTGTTACATGACTGTCTTTTTTATGTTTTTTTACTGTTATGTAACTGTTTGCATGATTCATCCATGAATCATGCATGATTCATCCATGAATCATGCATGATTCATCCATGAATCATGCATGATTCATAGATGAATCATGCATGATTCATCTATGAATCATGCATGATTCATCTATGAATCATGCATGATTTCATCTATGAATCATGCACACATTTTAACCAAATTAAGGAAGAAATATAAGAATAATTATAAGTGTACTACAAAAACAATTCAAGGACCACCCGCACCCACTTGTTCCTGTTTGTAGCAGTAGTTACCTTGCTAACTCACATGCATGATTTTTGGATGAAGAAATCTAAGAATAATTATAAGTGAACTACAAAAACAATTCAAGGACCACCCGCACCACTTGTTCCTGTTTGTAGCAGTAGTTACCTTGCTGACTCACATGCATGATTTTTGGATGAGGTGATGATTCCTTATGAATCATGCATGATTCACTGATGAATCATGCATGATTCCTTATGAATCATGCATGATTCACTGATGAATCATGCATGATTCATTATGAATCATGCATGATTCATTCTAAATCATTCATGATTCATTCTGAATTTCATTATGAATCATGCATGATTCATTATGAATCATGCATGATTCAAAATGAATCATGCATGATTCAAAATGAATCATGCATGACTCAAAATGAATCATGCATGATCCAAAATGAATCATGCATGATTTTCCAAAACTTTTGTAACAGTTTCACATTCAATTGAATATTATATGAACATTAAACAAAGTACTTCAATCCCAGAATTTTAATACAGTTAAATCAAATTAAAGAAGAAATCTAACGAATATTATAAGTGTACTACAAACAATTCAAGGAGCACCCACATCAATTGTTGTATTCCTTGCTTCCTTTTCATTAGCAGCCGCAATAGATGCATTCTTTGCTGCATTTGCAGCAGCAGACGCAGCACCCGCAACACCCGCACCAGTTGTTCCTTTTTGTAGTGCATCAGCAGTAGTTGTATTCCTTGCTTCCTTTTCAGCAGCAGCCGCAATAGTTGCATTCCTTGCTTCCTTTGCAGCAGCAGCCGCAACAGCAATCTTTTGGACTTTAGCAATGTATTTTGGACTTTCTGGACATGTTGTTTTTGTATGTTTGTTAGTCTTCACTCCACGTTGTCCACACTTCCGCGCTTGCTTTTTTTAGCATTGATAGCTACTTCTCTTGCACTTTTTCTACGTTCTCCTTTCTTAGCACCTCGTATTGAAGCAACATGAGGATTGTTTACAGTATTCTTATTCGGCTTTTGAACTGCATATATATCTTCAATCATGTCTGTCGTTTTCTGTGAAGGAGGCCTTGGCACTAGAACCTCAAATTCCTTCTTTATAGTTTTGAGCTTTTCCACAAATTGCGACATATTTTCTTTATCTTTACTCAACAAAAACAAACACTCATCTACTACATAATTAGCCTCATTTGTTAATATTTCCATTTCTTTGTTTTTCTCTCCATATCTGTTTGTGCTTCTTCTTAATGAAAGTGGTATCAAATCCCTCCTTCAACGCCTTAAAACGTACTTCTCCGGAATCATTTGAACATTACGGTTCTTCAAAACACAAAATACATGTCTACATAAAAATCCGTAACGCATGAAATGTCTACAGGTACACTCAACTGATCCATCTTCAAGAGAACGCAAAACCTTGTTTTGATGCCAAAAAAAAACGTATTAATACCTGATTCTTACTGAGTCATGCATGATTTACTAATGAATCATGCATGATTCATAATGAATCATGCATGTTTCATCCATGAATCATGCATAATTCATCCATGAATCATGCATGATTCATTGTTGATTATATATGAATTATGCATGATTCACTGATGAATCATGCATGATTCATAAATGAATCATGCATGATTCATAAATGAATCATGCATGATTCATTGTTGATTATATATGAATTATGCATGATTGTTAAAAAAAATCCACTAACCTTGTAGTCTATTACTTTGTCTTCTTCCTACACAACCATCTCTTTTCCTTCTTCTGTGAATAATGTCCTATCAGCACCCGCCTTTGTGTCTCTAACTGAAACCATCTCAACTCCCTCGTCCTTTTTAAACTCTTCTATTTGACAAGACCAAATAGATTCATACATTTCTGTTTGAACAAGCAGAAATATTGTCCTTGTATAAACTTTAGCCGCATGTCTTTCCATTTCTAACATTGTTTTATATCTTGGGACAGCATCAAAAGTTCTAAAATCTAGATGTTCTTGTTTATTCCTTTGCCTTTCCATTGCTGATTCATAGCACATCATGAAGTTGACCAATGTTGACCCGTGATTTGTGAAACCTTTAAAAAACACGTTTTCACTCTCTGATCTTGAAGTAGTTCTCATTAAGCCAAACAGAGGTGACGTAATAAAATAAGCTGGTAACCACATTTTTCGAAGGTCATACATCTTTGTCATCCACTTGTGTTTTTCCAACTTAAAGTCTGCAATAAGTATTGACCATCTTGCTTCAAATTCTTTTGGCTCTATAAACATATTCCACACCAATTTGTTGAAACGTTCTTTGAAATTAGTTTTATCATAAATTTCTTCACATATCTGTAAGTAAATCATAATAGATTATTTATAAGAATCATGAATGATTCAAAAAAGGTTATGAAAATGGCAATACCTTTGATGGGATTTTTTGCATGATATGCCACATGCATAATCTGTGTTTTGATTCTTTCAGAACAGCTTCAATTGCCCTTTTCATTGCCCCATCTTGATCCGTTGCAATCATTGTTGGTTGTTTTTCGTGAGCAGTCATGAACGATGTTAGAAGCCACGTATAAGCTTCTGTGTCCTCTCTTAGTAGCATTCCTGATCCAACATTCACGCACTTTCGGTGATTATCTATTCCAGTGAATGGAACAAAGACCACATCGTACCTGAAAATAATGTACGATTACAAAATAAATAAAAGATAATGCAAAACAGACATAGTCAACATGAATGATTTATGATGAATCATGCATGATTCATGATGAATCATGCATGATTCAACTGATGAATCATGCATGATTCAACAGATGAATCATGCATGATTCATGTTGAATCATGCATGATTCATCATAAATCCTGCATGATTCAACATGAATCATGCATGATTCATATTCAACAGAATCATAAATAACTTACTTGTTTGTTCGGAAGGTAGCATCAAAAGATATAATATCTTCAAACTCTTCATAGTTGCGTTTATCTACTTCGTCCGCCCAAAACATTGCAACTAATTCGCTGTTTTCAACCTTATACTGAAACGTAAAGCCTGGAACAAACTTCTTCCTGTTTTCCATCTTATTTATAAGCATTTGCGCATCACTTTCTCCTATATATTCATTAACGTCCCTTATCTGATTCTTAAAATCATCACTAGTTCCATGCACATACTCATCACCCCCTTTGATACTAGAATACACGGCATGTGCCTTGGTTGCCCCAAGTTTCATTGTTGAAGCTTTCACAACAAACACTCTTTTTGCATGAGTCATTTTTCTTTGTTTCTTTGTCAAATGCTTATACTCTTTTGGAAGCATTTGATGGTTGTGCTTAGCAACAAATTTGGTTATTTCATACTTTCTCTTAACATAATCCAAATCAACCTTTATTTGTGCCTCACAACCTGTTACACGATATCTTGTATTCCTTGTTTTCTTTCCACTGTTTGCAGGATCCAAGGTGTTAACATTTATGTCTTTTGGAAGCCCTTGCCGGTTACACATGATGTACTTTGATTTAACGTCACCACTCCTATTTCTTTTTTGCGTGGACTTTTTAACTTCAAATCCTGATTTTTCAGCATAAGCAGAATAAAACTCAATACATTCCTCCATTGTATCAAATCTTTTTCCCTGCTTAGGTAACAACTCGTCCGGAACAATTGGTTCCCAATATACAGATCCTCCGGGTGTCTCACTATGAATGTATAAACTTAGTCTTGGAGTGCTGGTAGAACCTGTTAGAGAATAACAATTGTTAGAGAATAACAATTGTTAAAAATGATTCATGTTGAATGAATCATGCATGATTCATCATGAAGCATGCATGATTCATCATGAATCATGTTTCATTCAACATGAATCATGCATGATTTTACATGAATCATGCATGATTTTACATGAATCATGCATGATTCATCATGAATCATGCTTGTTTCTACATGAATCATGCTTGATTCGACATGAATCATGCATGATTACACATGAATCATGCATGATTCCACATGAATCATTCTTGTTCCACATGAATCATGCTTATTTCTACATGAATCATGCTTGATTCCATATGAATCATGCATGATTCCACATGAATCATGCATGATTCCACATGAATCATTCTTGTTCCACATGAATCATGCATGATTCCACATGAATCATGCATGATTCCACATGAATCATGCATGTTCCACATGAATCATGCTTGTTCCACATGAATCATGCATGATTTTACATGAATCATGCATGATTCCACATGAATCATACATATTCAACATGAATCATGCATGATTCAACATGAATCATGCATGATTCCACATGAATCATACATATTCAACATGAATCATGCATGATTCAACATGAATCATGCATGATTCGACGTGAATAACACATGTTCAACGTGAATTATGCAGAATCAGCATGATTCAACATGATTTAGACAAGAAAGATTTATTACTGCATTTGTATTCAAATCATGCATGATTCTGTTTTCAAAGAAATCAAACTAATCATTTACCTATATTTTCGACAAGATTAGCTTCTGGATCTGCATCTTCATCAAGTACGTGACGCTGTGGATCTAGATCTGCATTATTAGTTTGGTAACTGGAACCACAGCAACATCTTCTTCGATTTGAGTTTCCATGTCTGTTTTTTCGCTGTGGTAAGTCGCCGGAAAAGATGGCCTGAAAAGATGGAAGGTAGGTGGTTGTAGATGATGTCGCCGGAAAAGAAGGTTGTTTGCGGTTGTAGGTAGGTGTAGGTGATGTCGACGAAAAAGGAGGTTGTTTGCTGTTGTAGGTAGGTGTAGGTGATGTCGCCGGAAAAGATGGAAGGTAGGTGGTTGTAGGTGATGTCGCCGGAAAAGAAAGTAGATGTGTTGTATGTGATGTCGCCGAAAAAAGGTAGGTGGTAGGGGTGGTTGGTGGTGGAAGGTAGGTTGTTGGGGGTGGTCGCCAGAAAAAGTTGTTGGGGTGGTTGTTGGAGTTGGTCGCCGGAAGGTAGGTGGCTGGGTGGGAGACCCGACCTAATTTTTGTGATAAAAATGGTTGTGTGTGTAAATATTGTTATTTATATGGGGACTATTTTACCCCTCTAGTGTTGGAGGAGGGTATAATCTGGACCATTAGATGAAAAGATGATGGGTGGTTGAGATTGATCCATTGGGACTTTGTTACATAAAGGGTTGTTGGGGAACCCAACTCAAGTTCAAATTTTTTAGTTTGCTTGCTTAACCTGATAGTACTATATATTTGAATCATTAAATTTGTGGATTTTATGGACAATCTTCACACTTGCATAGTTTATCTTAGCTACTTGCAATAATATGTTACTAAAGTGTATTCTTTGACTTGCTTTCAATTTTTGTCATTTTAAGTTCATGTTAGTACTTCAAGTTCAGAATCTAGCTGGTCGAGAAATGCTACATCCTCTTAGTGGATCTTTTTAATGAGTGCTTTTCAAAAGCGTCATCATTTACTCTCTTTTTCGCCAAGTTCAAAATTAGGAGGATGTAGAACTCAGTTTGTAGACACCTTAATATTTAGAATTCACTAGCTGTCCAAATAATTACAGTATGATTTTTGATATATTTCTCCTATGTTCTTGTGTTCTTGTATGCTTGTTGTTGGGATTTAATATCTAGTTAACCATGTAGCTACGAGTACGCAGCAGAATGGATCTAGTTTGAGCAATTATGATTAACACGTAATTAATAATAAACAATGGAGTAAACGCGAAAACTAACCTTCGTCCAAAAGCAATGAAACTAAAACGAGTGATAAAATATACCACCTCTACGGTTGCTCACACAAACACTACTAACGAGTACGTCCCGTTAATGCTAGCCGAAACCCACGTATACCCGAACACCGAGTGTCGTAGCCCAAAACGGATCAAAAACTAAAACAGCCTAAACTGTAGTTTTGTCCGATATCCTTCACTGTCCACCAGATCTCAGTGTTGTCCGATATCTGACAACACTGTGCGACTGGAAAACCCAGTTCTATCCGAGAACGATCAGCAGAGACCAAAAAGCTCCAATAAGCTGTTTCACCTTTAACAGCTTATAAACCTTCGTTTAAGACTTTGTTTTAGCAAACTTAGATTTGATTCTAAGTTACTAAACCACCTTGGATTGAATATAATGCAAGTGTTTAGTTGTGAGATGTAATTTAAAATCTATAAATCCTAATATTAGGTTTATTGATTTGAATGAAGAAGATGGGAAAATAGAGACTATTGCTGTGTTTTTATGTGATGTTAGTCATGAGTTATGAGCAGGGATGAGGGGTTTATATACCCTTCAAACCCTAGTTGAGATAATGCTTAAAATTGAATTTTAAGCCTTATCCCAAACACCTCATAACTTATCACAACTCTTCCAATACTTATCATAACCCTATTTATCTATTATCTCAGCATTCAAACGAATCTAGACAACCTTAGTTCCCTTCTAGAACCTTCTATAGGCCAGCCATTAAGGTTTAAGACAACAAGGAACTTGTCTACAACGTTTTATGTCCAAACGGGTCAAAATGGGTCGTTTTGAAAGCTTCAAACGTGGATCATAATACATACTCTTGTGTTCAAGTGTGTGTGCCCCCAATAGGCTCACACACCCCTAGCCACATTTGTGTATTCCAACGAGCATGAACTAACAGCTCCCACTTGGTCGTTGGAGTAGACAACACAAATGTCAACGACGGAAAATCTAGCAACGCTCACACTCGTTATTTAACTAGATGTGTCTGAGATATAGTTTCATTGAACCTTCTCAGTAGCATGGTCATTTATGTCTTGCTTTTATCATCCTTTGTTATAGATACCGTTAAACCATGGATATGGATCCTAACTCATTCCATATAGTTTAACCATTTAGATTCTCGTTATTGAATTCAATTCAGATATACCAAATGTAACCAAGATTCATCTTGCATTACCATTTGGGTTCGGCCAAACAATTATCTGATTAATTCTAGAGAGGCGCCATGGTATCATTCTGTACATACTAAGTGGAGTAACAAATCCTTTATTGACTACAAGTGTTGTGGATGCTGCTTCACATCACTCCGAAAAATAGCTTTTATAACTACCTTATTCAGGACAGCGTTTTGCATATAATTACGAAAGTGATATCCACACATGCAGAACTTGTTTGCATCTCAAGTCTAAGGATGACTTAACAGACCATTTTCAACATCTTACTCATGACATGGATCCAAAAGTAAATGTTTGAAGTTGGGGAATCCAATATGCATCCCTTATGAATACATATGAGTTTGGCTTAGAACAATTCTCATTTACACAGAATATATCCAACACTCACATTTGCCTTATGTAAACAATATTCCCATATTGCTAACCGACAATGGATATTTAGAATGATTAAATCATTCATGGATTAAACATGCAAATATAGAATAACAAATTTTATATGAATGAAATAACAAATACCTCGTATCTTTATTTATCAGAAAATAAAACTGTCTTACAATTCCAAATTATCCAAATACTAATTAACATACAGGGTTACATGAGAATACTAGCTGGTATCAAACCAATACCCTGAGTCAATTTAGAATGCTTAGGGAATGCTAACGCCTTCGTAAATGGATCAGCTAGATTGTCATCTGTATGAACTTTTGCTATCTTGACATCACCTATCTCAATGGTCTCTCGAAGATAGTGAACTTTTGCGCGGAAATGTCTAGCACCCTTGGTGACTCCGCTTTCATTAGATATAGTAATGGCTCAAGTATTGTCACAATACATATCAATGGGATCTTCAATTGTGGGCACAATACCAAGCCCAGAAATGAACTTACGAATCCAAACAGCCTCTTTAGCTGCATCAAAAGCAGCTATATACTCAGCTTCTGTAGATGAAGTTGCAAAAATACTTTGCTTTGTGCTTTTCCAGTCAACAACACCTCCATTTAGAACGAAAACATATCCAGTATGAGATTTTAGGTCATCAGCATCTGTCAGATATCCAACATCAGTGTAGCAAGAAACCCTGAGCTCTCGTTTTCCGTCACCACCATAAACCAGAAACATATCCTTAGTATTCCGTAAATACTTAAGAATATTTTTAACAGCAGTCCAGTGAAGTTCACCAGTACTCTGTTGAAATCGGCTTGTTATGTTCTGAGCGAACGCAACATCAGGACGAGTACATCTCACAGCATACATAATTGATCCTATAGCCGAGGCATAAGGAACATTTTGCATGCGTTGCTTTTCAGCTAGTGAAACAGCACATTGTGACTTACTCAGTTTAGGGCTTTCATGCATTGGGATAGTTCCACGCTTGGAATTCTCCATATGAAATCTTTTCAAGATTTTCTCAATGTAAGCACTTTGACATAAACCAATTAACCGTCTAGATCTATCTCGGTAGATCTTGATTCCAAGAATATATGCACCTTCTCCTAAATCTTTCATAGCAAAACATTTTCCAAGGTAGGATTTTACCCCTTTCAACATTGGAATATTGTTCCCCATGAGCAATATGTCATCAACATATAGAATTAGGAAAGTAACATTACTCCCACTGGCTTTGTGATATACACATGGCTCATCTTGATTCTGAGTGAAACCGAATTTCTTAATCTCATTATCAAAACACTTATTCCATTGCCTAGATACTTGCTTAAGTCCATAAATGGAACGCTTGAGCTTGCATACTCGGTTAGGATATTTAGGATCGACAAAACCCTCAGGTTGCACCATATAGACTTCTTCGGAAAGATGTCCATTGAGGAAGGCGGTTTTGACATCCATTTGCCAAATCTCATAGTCATAGAACGCGGCTATGGCTATAAGAATCCTTATAGCTCTAATGTCTGCTACAGGAGAAAAGGTCTCTTCATAATCAACCCCATAGGTTTGAGTGAATCCCTTTGCTACAAGACGAGCTTTAAAGGTGTGTACTTTGCCATCCATGTCAGTCTTTTTCTTGAATAGCCACTTGCTACCAACGGTTCTACCGTTAGGAGGAAGATCAACTAATACCCAGACATCATTATCTTTCATGGATTGCATCTCCACATTCATCGCATTAAGCCATTTTTCGAATTCAGGATCCAATAATGTAGCTTTATAGTTAGCGGGTTCTCCAAGATCCCCTAACTCATGCTCATCAGCATCGACGTATAAACACATTCGATCTGGGGCACGGCGTGTCCTAGAGGACTTACGAATGGGATTGATATCACTTTGAGGTTCTTCAATTTCTTGATCATCCTCATCATAATCTAAGCCAGTGTCATCAGAAGGATTTGTATCTTCATCTTGAATAATTTCAAGATCTTCTATACTCCCACTTGCTTCTTGATCTAAGAGATTACTCTAAAAGAACTCAGCATTCCGAGCAACAATAACTTTGTTCTCAGGTGGGTAGTAGAAGGAATATCCCATCGTTTCCTTTGGGTATCCTACAAAGATACACTTAATAGATCTGGGTTCCAGTTTGTCAGGTTTGGTCATCGTATCACGTTTAACCAAAGCTTCACAACCCCAGACTCTTAAGTAAGACAACTTAGGGGCTTGCCCATGCCATACTTCGTATGGTGTCTTTTCAACCTTCTTAGTTGGAACCATGTTGAGTATGCGTGCAGCAGACTCAAGGGCATAATCCCAAAAGGACTTTGGAAGAGTAGTTTGACTCATCATGGATCGAACCATGTCTAGCAGTGTTCGATTCCTCCTCTCAGATACCCTATTATGTTGAGGTGTGTAGGGAGGAGTTCGATGGGCAATAATCCCATGCTCCTTAAGATGATCAAAAAACTCTTGACTCATATATTCACGTCCACGATCAGATCGTAGTGATTTTATGGTCTTACCGAGTTGATTTTCTACTTCCTTTTGAAACACTTTAAATGTCTCAAACACTTCATGTTTATGCTTTAACAGGTAAACATAACCATACCGACTACAATCGTCAGTAAAAGTGACAAAGTAGTTAGCTCCTTGCCTTGACATGATTCTAAATGGGCCACAAACATCAGTATGTATTAGTCCAAGTAGATCTTTAGCCCTTTCTACTTGATGTGAATAGGGTTTTCTTGCCATCTTCCCAGACATACAAGAGACACACTTTTCAAATGACTTAATGTCAGTTGAGGTGAGAGTCCATCATGTTGCAACTTCTCCATGCGTTTCTTGCTTATGTGTCCAAGACGACAATGCCACAAGAGAGTAGAGTCCAAATTTAATTTAGCTCTTTTATTGCTAACAGCAAAAATAGAACTATCTTTGGTTTTAGAACAAGACATATTAATTTCATAAATGCCATCCCCTCGGGGAGTAGCAGTAAAATAAACCACGTTATTCCTAGAAACTGAAATTGCATTATACGAATCAAAACAGTTTACAAAACCATCTTTAAACAAACCAGAAACTGAAATAATCCCTCTAGTGATAGAGGGAGCATAATGACAATTGTTCAAAACAATAACTAATACACTAGGGAGACATAAATGATAATTTCCAATAGCTTCGACTCTTGCACGTTGACCATTGCCCATGTACAGATTCAAAGCTCCTGGATTCAGCTTCTTACTTCCCCTTAGACCCTGAGTATTATTACAAATGTGAGTACCACAACCAGTGTCATACACCCAAGAATTACTCGGAAGGGAATATAGTTCTATAGTGAAAATACCTGAAGTGTTGGCTTCTTGAGACAACCTCTTCTTTTTTAATGACCTATCTGAACACATTTGTGACAGGGGTCGTCCTTAGCAGGATTATCCTTTTTGGGTGGTGGAGGATTTTGGTTCTTGGGAGCATAAGATGGTTTGTGCTCGGGAGCATAAGCCAGCTTATTCTTTCCATTACCATAATTCCCCTTCGCAGCCTTAGGCAGTTTTCTACCTTGGTTTTTATGGACCTTGCCTGCACGCACATTATGAAGTGCAGGTGAAACAAACTTCCTTGGAAGTGTCTGCTCATGTTGTTTAAGCATGGCATGCAATTCATTCACCGAATTCACAGTCTTCCCCATGCCATGCATGTGGAAGTTTTGAACGAAACTGTCATATTCCTTGGAAAGGCCTATCAAGATCAGGCTTATTTCATAGCTGACAGTCACAGGGTGACCAAGACGCTCCAAGTTCTCAATGTATCCCTTCATCTTAAGAACATATGAGCCTACATTTTGACCTTCCTCAAGCTTGCACGCGTGAAATTCACGCGCAGTTTGAAGAAGTTCCTGTTCTGCTTGCTGAGAAAACATGGTTTTCAGCTCCTGCAACATGTCATATGCTCCGAGATGGGTTAGATTTTGTTGGATCTCTAAATCCATAGTCATGAGCATAAGGGCAGCAATGTCCTTTGACCCTTTGACCCAAGCAGCATGAGCTGCAAGAGCATCAGGAGGGACTTGGTGACCAGGAGTTGCAACAGGTGCAGCAGGAATTGGATGTTCCAAGTATTGTTCCTTGTCTTCAGCTGATAGGATAATGCGCAACTGGCGGTACCAATCAATGAATTTAGGCCCAGTGAGTTTGTGTTTCTCGAAGAAACTCCTGAGTACCGAATTGTTTCCGACATTGGTAGTCATCTATAATTAAAAAGTTCAAACAATTAGTATTTTCGATAATTACATTCTTAATAGAATTAACTACCCAATTAATTACTTATTAAGACTAAGATCCATCTTGTACTCCCACTCATTACAAAAGGACTGTCCAATATGTAAACAAGTGGGGCAAGAGGTAAGCGACGAGCGTTAATTACATAGCATGCAACTCTTAGACTTTATGAGACCATTAAAGACACTAGTAAAACGGTAGTAATGTCATGAGCATGTTTAGTCTCATCTTATGCCTCGGGTCCAGGGTCTGACCGTGCATACTCGAGTTAAGTTAACCAAGCAAGAACATGAAATATCACACAGGGTCTGACCGTCGTGAAAAATTTGCCATGGGTTTGACAAGGCCCTTAGGACTGTCCAGAGAAGCCAAATCAAATGCACGTGTTCTTAGTTGGCTAGCATACACTTAAATTTCACACAAGGTATAGCACATAAATGTGGTAAAACATGTGTACAAAGAAGCATGTAAACAACTTTGAAGCACAATTTTTAAAAACTTTTAGTAATGACACTATAGTGATCTACGATGGTTCACGGTAGCTCCAATCGAACTCGCAAGCAAGCGCAGGACCAGACCAGCGCAAGAAAATAGTCGGATATCCTTTAGGTGTGACTGTGCGCACCGGCTTATACCCGCCTTATAGGTTGTTCTAGTGGGTGACCCGTACATCCCATGAGTCCATAGCGTCTAGTTTTTATTTTCATGAAAGCGTGTTTCAATAGTGTTTAGGTCCTTATATTTTATAAAACACTTTTCCACGTAACACATAACCGGTCACAATGAGCATGTATTTATGCGTGTAAAATATTGACCAATTTTAATGTCATGTTTCTCTATAAGTATTTATCCATATTGCATGTAATTTAGGTGTTTTAAAAAACATGTAACAATAATGCAATTAGGAAAACAAATACAACAAACATAAGACATTAAATAAACACATAAATCCGAGACCCCGAAGAGTCTTCCCCAAACGAAGAACCATAAGACTTTCATTAGGTTTTCATCAAGTACCTAAATCGCCCCATGCATCACATTACGTGATTGTAGTGAGTCTTATAGCCGGAAAACACATAAAATAATCATAACAAAACCAGGCTCTGGTACCACTGTTGGGATTTAATATCTAGTTATGTAACTACGAGTACCCAGCGGAATGGATCTAGTTTGAGCAATTATGATTAACACGTAATTAATAATAAACAATAGAGTAAACGCGAAAACTAACCTTCGTCCAAAAGCAATGAAACTAAAACGAGTGATAAAATATACCACCTCTACGGTTGCTCACACAAACACTACTAACGATTACGTCCCGGTAATGCTAGCCGAAACCCACATATACCCAAACACCGAGTGTCGTAGCCCAAAACGGATCAAAAACTAAAACAACCTAAACTGTAGTTTTGTCCGATATCCTTCACTGTCCAATAAACCAGATCTCAGTGTTGTCCGATATCTGACAACACTGTGCGACTGGAAAATCCACTTCTATCCGAGAACGATCAGCAGAGACAAAAAAGCTCCAATAAGCTGTTTCACCTTTAACAGCTTATAAACCTTCGTTTAAGACTTTGATTTAGCAAACTTAGAATTGATTCTAAGTTACTAAACCACCTTGGATTGAATATAATGCAAGTGTTTAGTTGTGAGATGTAATTCAAAATCTATAAACCCTAATATTGGGTTTATTGATTTGAATGAAGAAGATGGGAAAACAGATACTATTGCTGTGTTTTTATGTGATGTTAGTCATGAGTTATGAGCAGGGATGAGGGGTTTATATACCCTTCAAACCCTAGTTGAGATAATGCTTAAAATTGAATTTTAAGCCTTATCCCAAACACCCCATAACTTATCACAACTCTTCCAATACTTATCATAACCCTATTTATCTATTATCTCAGCATTCAAACGAATCTAGACAACCTTAGTTCCCTTCTAGAACCTTCTATGGGCCAGCCATTAAGGTTTAAGACAGCAAGGAACTTGTCTACAACGTTATATGTCCAAACGGGTCAAAATGGGTCGTTTTGAAAGCTTCAAACGTGGATCATAATACATACTCTTGTGTTCTAGTGTGTGTGCCCCCAATAGGCTCACACACCCCTAGCCACATTTGTGTATTCCAACGAGCATGAACTAACACTTGTCTCATCTACTTGAATTACAAATGAATCATATGGCAAATGCATACTTGCATAGACACATAAACAACAGGCGTTTTAGGTTTCATTTGTTTTTTCTAAGGTTTTACTTCTTCATCTGCGAAGAACAAGCAAGTACTTATTTAAGAGACGATACAATAACATGTTTATTTCTCTTTCTTACTTTTGTAAACCACAAAACACTAATAAAAAGAAATCATGTTCAGAGAATTCTCTGTTAAACTTTATAACTACATTCTAGTGCTAACCTTGAGTTTTGTCTCGTAAACTGTAAGGTAACTGGAATGGGTCTTTGTCGTCGTAATGATATATCTTCCTCATTCTTCACCAACTCTTTTTTGTTTAAGGGTCTCTTGCGCACCTGAATATAACCCCAATAAGTCTTTAAAATTATTACTATGATCTGTTTGTGCAGATATCACGTGAAGGTTATCGTGTTTATGGTGATCATCACCAACCAAAACCAATTAACCCACTCCGTTCTTCTGGTGATCAGCCTAATAGTAATAATGCATCCGGGCTATTATCCCCCAATTCTGATATTCCAGAAACCGTTTCAGGCCAACCATCTAATGAAGTTGCAAAACCAAGTTACATTGGAACAAATAATACATCAATGATGATCGGGCTTGTGAACGTTGGGGTGGGAGGAAATACCGGGAATAATATGGTGCGGGTTCAAGGGACGGGGAACCTGACGGGAGTGGGGGCCAATCATGGAATTTCACCACCAATGGCAGGGGCAATCTCTGGCATGGGAAATAGTATGGGGCAGAACCCAATGAGTATGAACCAGGCTACGTATATAAGTAATGTAATAAGCCAACAGCTTCGGTCTGGGATGATAACACCAGCTCAAGCTGCTATTATGACTACAAAGCTCAGAATGGCACAGAGCAGAAATATACTAGGAGGGGCCGGTGGGCAATCCGCTAATATTACTGGGTTGGCGGGTGCTAATGAAAAGTCAGAAAATATTAATAAACCCTGAAACCTCTCTTGGAAAGTTTATGCAGCTTAGAACTTCAATTATCATATATGATTATTAAGTTGCTAAAACCAAATATGTACGCTATATGCTTAGAATTTATGCAGAAAAAAGATCGTACATTTTTTTCTTGTAAGCGTGTGGTTATTATTTGTTTAAACAGCATATATACTTCAATTCCCATATTGCATCAAACATGATGTAATATACATTTTTTTCCTCAGCATTATACATATATAGATTTGCCAACTTATGCGTGGTAGTTGGAGTGTGAGGATAATGGGTGCTAAAGTTTTGTAACCAAATATAGTCGTCGACATATCTATTTTGCTCACATCCACAAGTATTCTTGGCCGGGTGCCACCAGATGTCAATAAACTCTTATGAAACTGCAGTGAAATTATCTGCTTTAATATAGATATATATATATAAAAATCCCAGCCGATTGAAACCTTTTGGAGAATATATCTAAACAAACACTAAAAATAGTACCTAATTCATAAAAATGCTTCAACATTCTCTTTGAGTGTGTTCATAGTTCATCTTCGGGAGAGCCTTTCTTGCCAATATTACAAAATCCTTCACATTGACTGGCTCGTCACCCATCCTTGGTTTGGTTTCTGAACGACAAAGAAGAATAAATATCATAGAACATTAACAAGAAGAGAAAAAATGAACCGAAGCATAGTTGGAAATGGTTACATGAGTAAGATTTTTCCTAACATTTGAGTATCCCTCATCCAATCCCATCAAGAACTAAATTAGCCTCTTTCTTTGATCTCTCTCGTTGTTGACCCTTCCATTCTCACAAATCCAGGCACAAATATACATGTATGGTGCCTCCGTCCCCAAATCCGATCCATTTAGTTTGTGATAATAGACCTCAACTATGCAATTCTCTTGTTTCAGCCAGACCATTTCATATGTCAATTGAAAATTAGTTTATATATCATTGTTATTTACTATTTATACATTTTTGTTTTGATAAAATATAATGATTATTCAGTTTCATGTCAAGGGGAACCAACGGAACATCAAAAACTTTAACTACGTGTCTACTGCGAAAGTCAGTTTCTAGTTAATTTTTTCGTGTTTGTGCTTTTCAGGTTCTACCCAATGTCTTTACAGAAACCTTGTACACAGGGTGTCCATGGCTTTACTTGATCAACAACAAAGGGACAAAACATGAAGTTTGGATCAGGAAGTGTCTCGGACAAACAATTATGCTTTGTACTCCAATGAGTGGAATTCTGCGTGACAGCGATTATGTTTGGGTGTCTACCTTACATTTCATTTGTGAAGGAGAAAATTGAATACTACTATGTAACAACATGTCATATGGAGGCGAATGCAATGGATATGGCTTAGGTCGATTAGGGTATAGGAAAAGGAGATGCCTGAAAACTTTGGCAGACATCCATGAGTCTCCAGTAAGTGAAGTCATCTCATAATTATATGCTCAAATTGTTTGTAAATCAGTACGTACTATGATGCCTTATCTCATACTAAAGAGTTGTTTTCAAAATTGGTATGCAGATTCATCCTTATGAGTTCCTCCCAAACCTTGAGAGCAACTAACTAGCCACTATGGTGCGTGGTTTGTGAGTTTCAACTCTATGACTCAGCGTATTCGTGTCCAACCACACAACCGTCACGGCTGCGGGCATGTGTTTTCGAGATAGGGTTGGCATATATCGGCTGCAGTTGAGGACCTACGTGTTAGGAATAGATTGGTCTTCACAAAACTGTTGAATAATTAATGAGGTTTTTCGATGGTGTTTGCTGATGGTGGAATCGGGTCGCGTTTTTAGAACGTTCCACGTAAACCACCCAATTGTGCTCTTCCCTTCATCAGAAGCCTGATTGACCAACGTATGTTAATTAGATTGTAAAAAATGAATATAGTCTATTTCAAATAATTAAATTTTACTTTCATAACACCATTTAAATCTGTTTTTTTGAAATGTAGATCCAAGTTGTTTCTCGAGAAGGAAAACATTTTAATCAAATCGTTCTTAATTGTAGTTTATCACTCTGGATAGTAATACATGGGGAAGAATATAACGAAAAAACAAATTCACATGATCGGCATAGCTAGGCTTATAAAATACACAATACTGTATGGTTCTAGCAACAACTTGGTAGCTTTCTAGAAAACAAAGGTGTTGAGCAGCTTAAGCGAGTGAATGTCTTTTGCCATTAATCACATTTTGTGGTACCAGTATGTACCTTTGTGCTCACTGTCCACATCTGGCTCGATGTAGATGCATTCCTTAGCCTCTCTCCACATCGCTTTAAAGATTGGAGTCCTATCGATCTTATAAAACTCGCCCAGGACAGGCTTGATTGCATCTCTTGCCTCCTTTGCATGATAATGTGGAATGTATGAGATCAAATGATGCAAGACATGAGTGTGTGTAACGTCATGGAAAACTCTATTCAGAAATCCAAAATCTCTATCAATAGTTGATAAGGCCCCTCTGATCCAGTTCCATTCAGTTGAATCATAATGAGGCAACGAAAGATGAGTGTGATGCAAATAAGTGATCAAAACAAAAAACATATGTACACCAAGCACGGGAACTCCATACATACAGGCTACCCAAGCTGCTCCTTTTGCGGCTACAAGAAGCTTAATTGCGTATATAAGGGCAAGAATGCCAATATCTGATAGCACAACTTGAATTCGTTCACGCTCAGTGAAAATTGGACTTAAGGGATCAAAGTGATTGGCAAACCTTCCGTACTTCTTGCCAGAGATATTTGTTAAAAGGTATAAAGGAAATCCAAGAGTGAGCCTAAAAACCAAAGTGAACACTCGACCAGGCGGGTTGTTAAGAATCTTGGAGTAAGACCTTACTTTGGACTTGCGCTTAGGAATATAAACTTCGTCGTTGTCTAGTGAGTTTGTGTTAGCATGGTGGTTCCGATGACTATATTTCCAAGAAAAATAAGGGGTGAAGAGTGCGGAATGGAGGATGAATCCAACGGTGTCATCAATCCATTGGTATTCACTAAAAGCATGGTGACCACATTCATGACCAATGACCCATAAGCCAGTGAGGATGCTAGCTTGGCAAAACCAGTAAACCGGCCACGCTATGTAAGCTAGAGGAGTGGGAAGAAGAGGAATATAAGTGTTTGCGAGGAAGTAAAAGACATAGGTAACAATGAGATCGTGAACAACATAGTAAGATGAACGAATGACAGATCGTTCAAAGCAATGAGGAGGGATTGCTTTCTTCAGGTCACTTAAGGAGAACGGTGGATCAACTGGGACACGTTTGAGAATATCTGATACCTCATGGTCAGAGGAATCCGACATTCGACCACCCGCTCCCATCTTTCTGAAATGTTATATGTAACCTGGGAAGTTTAGTAATACAAGGAAGTGATACCTTAAAGAGAAATGTATGTTTTTGTGTTTTCTTTGTTGGTGAGTGTATGCTTCTGCATGCGATACTTATAGTTAGAGGTAGTCAAAACCGTCGGCTCAATTGGATGTTAACTTCTTTCTTCACGTTTGAAGGATTTGATATTTTTGTGTTAAAAGTATTATCATCTCAATTATATAAGTTTGAATTAAATATCAAAATGCTTGTCTGCTTGTGTTCCAACTGCTTTGTTTTTGTTGTTTTCCTGTAACTACTTACGAGTGCAGTCACTTAGGACTTCTGGTTCACGCAAGACTTCAAAATAATTCTTGTTAACTCCTACTCACTCTCGAGTCATAAATAATGGGCGAAAACAGGGTGTGAATTTATGTAAGATATTATTTCAAATTAACGGATGTATGTAATCTATATTTTTTTTATCAATGTACGTAACATACTTTCAAAAACTTATCAATCTACATAATACTTGGTTAATTGGTTACCACTTATGAAAGTTATAGTTTGGTCATTGTCGTATGCATTGACTTCCACCGTTAATCGTTTGACATTTTTTCACTAGAAAAACTTATAGTGGTAATACCTTAACTTTTTACACACATATTTTTAAACACACATTTTTATACACGCAAATATATATATATATATATATACATATATATATATATATATATATATATATATATATATATATATATATATATATATATATATATATATATATATATATATATATATATATATATATATATATAGATTTGCGTTCAAGTGGGATACACCTTAAAATGAGTTACGATAGGCACCAATAAGAGTTGAGCACGTGGAATTAAAAGAATTTAATAAAAAAAAAATCATAACTGAAATTTAGAGGGTATTCTAGGGATTTAGGTATTCATAATATTTTCCATATAAAAAAAAAAAACTTTTGTCTCTGTTAACACAAAACCAAAATATTACCTAACCTACTTCTCTCTCAAATAAAAACTAGTAGCCTAAAAAAATCATCATTTCCATCTATATTTCCCATTTGTAGTAGATCTAATCATATCATATACCGTATCTCTCAAATATAAACTAGCGACTTAAAAATTCAATCTGACCTTTTTACTATATATTTCTTCTCTTTGCTTGGTTCCTTTATTTTCCTTTATTTTCCGAGAATCTGGCGAAATAGGCGGAATAAGGTGATTTAAGATGGCAACAACTGTTGCATGTTTAATGGTTCGAAGGTGCGTTCGCGGCTCACGGGTTCTATATCGCCGTCGTGGTTGTGGATACATCTTGAAATTTATACTCGACTGCTGAGACTGACTTTGACAACCGATGCCAAAACTAGTTACCGATGGCGTCTTCTTTCGTTGCAGTGATTTGTGGTTCGGTTCCAGTCAACATGATTCTGCGTCGCGACTATCGATGACGCCTATTTTTTATGAAACTTTTTACGGCATCTGATGATGCATAAGATGGTGATACATATTCCAGAATGAATGACATTATGGTTTTTTTTCATTTAGACTTTTAATATATTAATGTTGTTTCTTGTTCGGGAAATCCATTAGCTTTGCTTGCCAACCATCGGTTCATGCATGTATCGAGATTATAATTGTCCACGTGAAGGCCAAGCTTCATGTACAAAAAGATGACACATTTGCTTTTGTTGTAATTTGTGCTTTTAGAGGTGATACATGTATCGATTTTATGTCTATGATTTCACCACGTCAACTGTATCGATTTTAGAGGTGATAAATGTATCGATTTTAGAGGTGATACATCCATCGGTATAATTTTCTAATTCTTTGTGTACAAGTATTTGGAGTTGAGTCACTTTATTTGGCTTTGTGTATCAACTGATCCAAATAAGATTTTAAGTTTTTGGGTTATTTTAATCAACCTCGTCGGTGATTTTCGCTTATATATCAACAAAATTATGTGGTCTCCGTATTTGTATCATCCCAACTATGGCTTAGTTTGTTTGAGTGCTAAAAATAGAGTACTGAAACTTATCGGTGCGACTTTGGAATTTATTTGTTATTTTTTGTGAATTTTGATTTGTTTTTCATCGAATAGTAAGTTTGATTTTTTATTAGTTAGTGCGTATATGTTAAAGTTAACCATGCAAATTAGTTTATGTGCATCATCGAATAACCATACACGTATGCATCAGTTGACATCTATGTTAAAGATAGTTGATATCCAAAAAGATCAAGAATAAACTAGTGTATACCACTACAAAATTCGAACTCTTCCCTGGCTAAATTCGCGACGTTTCCCTGGCGACATGTCGCCAGGGAAGACGAATCCCTGGCGACATGTCGCCAGGGAAAGTACGCCAAGAAAGGCTGGTGCGGGATAGTTTCCCTGGCGACAAATTCTGATTTCCCTGGCGACAAGTGGGCCCCGCAAACTCTTTGGTTCAAAAATTGGTGCCACGTCGGAGTTGGTGCGGGATAGTATCCCTGGCGACATGTGTCGCCAGGGAAAATATGGCTGATTAAGGAACTTAAGTTAAATAGGTTTTTTAAACCTCACTTTTCCCTGGCGACATGTCGCCAGGGAAACTCTAGAAGAACATTGACTTGTCAACGCCAGGCGTTGACTTGTCAACGCCTGGCGTTGACAAGTCAATGTTTTTCTTGAGTTTCCCTGGCGACATGTCGCCAGGGAAACTAGACGTAACGTTGACGAGTCAACGCCTGGCGTTGACAAGTCAATGTTTTTTTCGAGTTTCCCTGGCGACATGTCGCCAGGGAAACGTGGCTGACTTTTTAGAAAGTCAAATTATCCAAAGTTTCCCTGGCGACATGTCGCCAGGGAAACTTTGGTCAAAGTTTGACTAGGTTTTCCCTGGCGACGTGTCGCCAGGGAAACGTTGGAGGGAAAATTTCGCGCTCTTTCACTTGGTATCTGGTTTTGGACCGAGTATCCCTGGCGACATGTCGCCAGGGAAACTCTAGTCAAACTTTGACTAAAAAGTAAACCTACTTTACCGCCACGTCAGCGTAGTCGCCAGGGAAAAGGCGTTATCCCTGGCGACATTGTGTCGCCAGGGAAACGCCCGTCATCTGTTCTCAACTTTCTTGTAGTGTACTAATGTTACATCCCTGCGACTCTGCGAGTGTCAAGGATTATTATCATAGTTGTACCATTTGTTTTTTGGTATTTAAGTTAAAGAAACATGTAAAAGAAAGTTATACAAAAAGTCAAAGAAAGTAAGAAGAAAAAACTAGTACTCCATCCGTCTGAATGTGATACATCATGGATCTTAAAAATTATGATCTCGAGTTTTCGTGGATTTGTCGAAAACATCAACAGATCGAAATCGTTACCACAATTTATACGTCTTAGATTTAATTATTTTAGGATTTGTTCTATGTGTTGATTTTTGTTGGCCCCAGATGCAACAAGTGAAGCCTTCATCTTTAATTTTGAAATTTTTTTGGTGAAAATATTGTCGGCCCAATACTATAACTAATATATCTTCTTTATCGGTTCTCCGGCAATGTTCTTCATTTTTTACAATCTGGTGTACCAGCAATGTTCTTCATTTTTTACAATGTGGTGTATTTAATTTTTTGGTTTGTTTGCGTAGAATTGCATTACGCTTGTGTATCGTAGATAGTCCATTTTGTTTCAGTTGTTTGTTAAAAAAACCACAAAACTTCAGGTTAAACATGTTTTAACTTTTTTTGTTGAAATGTAGTTTTAAGTATTTATGGTGATGATCCTTCAAAGAGGTTACTGAATTGGGTCCTAAGTGTTGTTGTTTCCTTTGTATCAGTCATATTTATATCGGATTATATATGAGTTCTTGTTATGATGTATCAATTATGGATTCAATGTTTGTAAATAATATTCCATATGTACCATATGATTAGTCTATATATATATGCTGATGTGCATCGACTATTCATAATTTGTAAATTTTTTTGTGGTTTATGAATATTAAATAAGATGGTTATCTAAAATTGATTCGTGTCTCAAAATTTTTTTTATCAAGTACCAATGCTTATTTGGAAAAAATAAAAAATACTCATAGTAGTTCTTTAATAAAGTAAATCAAATGTTGAATGTGGAATCTGCAAATAGGATTTTTTTTTATTTAAATATTAGGAGTAGAAGTAAAATCACATATATCAACTATTTGGCTAGCACCTAAATTTTAAAATAAAAAATTGAATCAATCGTAACTGAGATTTAAAAAATGATGACAAACTTGTAGATGGTCTGCATTTGATATACAATCGTATAAGAAAAGTCACGGTGTTTCAGTTATTTACAAAATTGCCATTATTCATGAATTATTTAAGTCAAACTTAATCTCATCTATAATGGTTAATCCAACGATCTACAACTGTGCCTATCATAATCTATTTTAAAAGTGTGCACTACAATAACGCTATATATATATATATATATATATATATATATATATATATATGTTTTTTTACGCATTTTAATACTTTTTATACACATTTGTATACACAAGTTTTTATACACATTTTATACGCATGTTTTTATACACGTTCTTGTCGTATACGTGTTTGAATTTAATTTTAAATGGAAAGTTTTTTGCGTAATTTATTTTCACTATTAGATTTTTATTTCAGATACGCGCGCAATGGAATCGGTCTGGGGTTATTAAATTTGTCATTTTTATCATACTACTATTTATATAAGTTTTACACTTTGTTTAATAATATTTTATGTATAGAATGTCTATATTTAGTCACTAATAGGTTTCGAGACTTAAAAATAAGTTTTTAGCACTAAACGAGACCGTCGTAATTCATATTTATCTGAGTAATTATGGAAAATTCTAGTATTGCGATCAAAGTTTTAAATCTGATATTTGACCATCTAAATGTCTTTTTCATGAAAAACTTAAGTTCAAAAGTTGTAGAGAACGTAGCCATTAACTTAACGCGAGATTTTGGAGTTTACGGGGTCAGTTTTGACGTTAAAAACGTCTGTCAAAGTTCAGACCTCCTATCGTACACAAACGTGTATATAATAGCGCGTATAAAAAAGTGTGTATAAACATGTGTTTATTAAAGTCAAGGTATCATTACTGCGGTTTCTAATGAAAAATGTCAAGGGACTAACGATGGAAGTCCACGCGGACCAAAGGACCAAACTATAACTATTCTATGTGGTTACCGGTCAAACAAGTCATATTATGATTAATATTGCGCAGATTAGTAAGTATTTGAAAGTATGTTTCATAGATCATGAATAAAAAAAGGAAATTGCGTACATTGGTTAATTTTTTTTTGAACAAATATGTTACATAAATTCAACATTTACCCGCGAAAATATTAGTACGCATCATAGATTTACATAAAGTGTTTTCTTCAGTTTGATCGTTAGTTGCGTGGACTTCAATCGTTAGTCCTCTGACACTTTTTAATTAGAAAAATTACATTAATAATACCTTGACTATTTTATTAAATTCCATTGTTAGTCCTTTGACTTTTCCACGTATTGATACAACCATTTTTCTACACACTATTATATACACGTTTTCTATGTGTTTTTATACACAATTCTATGCACATTTTATATGCACGTTTTCATTCACAAATTTCACGTTTTTATACACATATTTATTAAAGGTTTTCATAAACAAATTTTTACAGACCTTTTTATAAAAAAACATTATATTCACATTTTATACACACGTTTTTTGGACACATTTTTATTTTATACACATATTTTTATACACACGTTTCTATACACGCATTATTACGCGCTATTATATATACGTTTTTACACATACATTCTTATACGCGCTATCATATATACGTTTATACACACATTCTATACACGTTTTACTACACACATTTTTATACACGTATCTACACGCATTGTTTTACACATATTTATACTTGTTTTTATACATACATATCACATATTTACACACGTTTTTATACACACGATTTAATACACACATTATTATACACACGATTTTATAAAAATATGTGTATAAAAACTTGTATAAAAATGTGTGTGCAAAAATGTGTATAAAATGTATGTATAAAAACATATATAAAAATGTGTGTACAAAAATGTGTATAAAAATATGCGCATAAAAACATGTTAAAAATATATGTACAAAAATGTGTGTACCAAAACGTGAATAAAATTGTGCGTATAAAAATGTGTGTACCAAAACGTGTATAAAAGTGTCCGTATAAAAATGTGTGTATAAAATATGCATATTAAAACGTGTATAAAAACGTGTATAATAATGGGTCTATTAAAGCTTAAAAAAGTTAAAGGACTAACGGTGGAAGTTAATGAAAAAGCTAAGGTATCATTATTTTAGTTTTTTTAGTTCAAAAATGTCAAGGTACTAATGCTGGAAGTCTACACAATCAATATAGACCAAATTGTAACTTTTCTAAGTTAAACAAGTTACATTTTGGTCCTTATAACATATATTGATAAGTATTTAAAAGTAATGCATATATAGGGAATACACAAAGTAGGCTGCGTACAACGCTTAATTTGGAAAAGTATATTATATAAATTTATACTTCCCCATATATGTATCTATTATGTATGTGTATATGCAAGTTTCGTTATTGTGTGATATGGTTTATTACCTTTGTGTTACACGTATATCATCTAACATTTTAAAGGCTGGCCTTTGTATTTAGATTGAGCGAGTCGGCTTGGGTTTTCACTTTCTTATAGCAATTTATATTTCTTTGCCTTATTTTTATTCAATAGTTACAATTTACATAGTAGAAGAAGGTAAACGGGCAACAAGTTGTGTCACTAACGCTTTTTGTATAACAAAATCAAGTCTATTAAATACAAAGTTTGTGGATTTAGGAGTCAAAACCTTACTTTCTTATGTTTTTTTAATATCCCTACTTACATGAGTAGTCAAACCGCTATTAATCCATCATGTTACTGTGGCTGGTCCATAAAATAGATCGACTTATTTTTCCCTCGTAGAACCTCTGTTGGGTCCAATTGATATGGATCTTGCAGCCTGTTAAGGATGGTGAACGACTTCTGTAATCACAAGTCTATTCACAGAGAGACTATATGAATCACACAGTATAAGTACGGAATACAAATACTATGAACAAGAAAAAACAGAATAACTATAATTACCTGATCCTTACTAAGGATTTCTAATATAAATATAAACTAGAATAATGTTTGATGAAAGTGTGTTTAACCCTTCTGCCAATGGTTCCTTTTATACTACAAGGAAACCTAATACATCATTAAACCAAAACGTGTAATTCTGATATGCATATCATTTCCTAACATATCTCATGCATATCCTAACAAACTACTCAAAATAATAAAGTTTGACTTTCTAAAGACCAGGATCACGTGTTGCTCCTACTACTACTAGGACCAGGAGGAACTACATACCTCCTAACATACCTATTACAAATGACTATTCCAAAGGTCCTAACAATCCTCCCCTAAACTTGAATTTGACTTGTTGAGTTCAAGTTTCCTGGTAGATCTTGCAAAACAGCTTGAGGATTGGAACAACAATACAAACAGCAGCATCATAACCATCAGCATGAACAACATAAAGACTGCTGTAACAAGTAACACCTAAAAGCTTCTTGAAAGCTTGAAACAAATCTGCACCTTGTTGAATCTTCACATCAACATGAGCAGAGTTTATGAGCCTTTACCAAGTAGCTGCTCGCTCTTGGGCTAGCCAGTCTTTACGGTGGAATAAGCATCACCCTCGGAGACCAGAACCCAGCCCAACTCTTAGAACGTGAATCAATGGTGAGTGGGGGTACCCTAATGATTTTGGGCAAATCATCACAGCCGTCAACGGATTTGATTAGTCTTTACCAGATGTCGTACTCTGCTGGACTCGCCAACTCTTAGCAATGAAGCATCGGTGAGCTGAAAACCCTATAGCTTTGAGCAAGCTATTACAGCTATCAACGGATTTGATATAGATCTTTACCAAGAGCCGTACCCCCATGGACTAGCCACTTTTCAGTCTAGGGCCATGGCAAGTGAAAACCATCCAGTTTTGGGTAACCTGGCAACCATCAACGGATTTGATAATCACACCAGAGTCGTACCCTCACGGTGAATCAACTCTTTCTTGTCTGTGAAACATGGTGAGTTGAGCACCATTTGTTGTGTGGACCAGGTCCAACACCAGAAGTAACCCCAAAACAGCTCAAGTGTGAAAATGTCAAGTAAAAACAATGTCATGATGGAAAAGTATAAACAAATATTATATTATGTACAAGTTTGAAATTCCATCACATGTTTAAAGTATAAGCACATATTATATAAAAAGTATATATATATTTTGTTTTTTTAACTATAATGTGAGTCACCAATCACTGTATAGATTGGTGAAAAGAATGTTAGTATAACACAAGAATAGAAGAACCATACCAATCACTTACCAGAAGCTGCAAGCTTGTCTGCATGTAACCGGGCTTGAATACCTTCAACCAAGGTAGTAGCCATGGTAGACTCATTCCCAGAAGGAGCAGCAAGAGTGGTAGTAGCTTCATTGGTGGTGGTGGTATGAACCTGAGAGTGAGTGGGATGAACAGTCGAAGTGGTGGTAGTAGGAACAGCAGTAGAAGTAGCACCAACAGATGGAACAACAGAAGTATCCGTAGGAACACCAGACGAAGAAGTGTGAGCAACAACAGGCTGAGAAGGGCGAACAACACTTGGAGGAGGGCGATAAATAAAGCGTTCAGGGACCGGTGTGTTTTGACGCTTGATCATCTTCGTGTACAGATCTTGAAGCTCATCAAAGGACAGCCCCCTAACCCGTTCGCAAGTCCATCCAGCGTGAAAGTAAGCAGCCGACTGATTCTTAACATATTGCTGCATCAACTTCCTCTCCTCTGTTCTTGATATAGGTCTGTTACGGCGCTTTTCACGAAGCTGGGCAGCAAGAGACAACTGTTGTTTTCGCATCAAAGCCATTGCCCGTGGAATACAATTGTCTTGATTGACATCAGCTCCCAAAATATCTGTAAACTGCGATTAATCAGAAGTAAGAATGTTAAGCACCCTCATCCAGTCATTGTCATCCCAATGCATGGCATCATGCCTCAACTGCTCACGAATCTGCTGTTGAAGGGCTTCATCCTCAGCCCTAACTTGTTGATCAATCTCCTCTTGCAGTCGTTGCGCAGCCTCTTCCCCCAACCTTTCTTCCTCTATTTGTCTGCCACTACGCTTCATTGGAGGAGAAGGTGCATCTGTCATAGGGGCTTTACCCTTGGGATCATGAGAAGGACCAGCAGAAGGACCAGTAGAAGCATCTATTGGCTTGGAATCAACAGTCTTAGGAATGGATAAAGGACTAGGAGAAGCAGGCAAATCATCATACGGCTTTTCAGCAAAAGCAGCCCTGACCAAAATAGTCAGCCCATCCTCCTCAATATCCTCATCAGAATCAGAAAGCACAACTTTCTTCTTTTGTCGCCTCAGCTGTGACTTCAATGCTTTAATCATGTTCGCCAATGGAAGGACAAAGTCCCGGGTGAGCTTGCGGTGCTGAGTAAGATCATCTTCCAAAGAAACAACCCTCACATAATACCTGTGCATAAGAGCTAGCAAAGAAGTTAGTGTAACAGGTTCCTCCGCTTCCCCACCAAGAGGACTTGGGTTGGGGAATGCATCATTGGGACCAGAAGCAACAGATGGGTCATCCATATGAGCATGAGAGCTAGATGGCTTCTCAGCAGAATGCGGAGCTGGACTAGAAGGGGGAGTATCAACAAATGGGGACTTATGTGGGCGAGAAGAGGGGGAAGCCTTTGAGGTGGATGGCATTTCTACCACCACCTCTCTAGATGGCTCCTCCACCTCCACATGAGGCACACCAGTAGCATGATGCTCCTCCTCCATAGGATCATCCTCCAATGGAAGTTCCTCCTCGGCTTCATCAGCCAGAGGAATCACATTAGGATCCCCTTGGGCAAGGCCCATCATAGCATCAGAAAGAGGCCTCCAAACACCCTTAAAACCAAGTGCCATATTCGAATACACCTTTGAGCTAAGCTTTGGGGTCTCATATTTCTCCCTATTTCTAGGTAGGCACATAAGAACCTGCTGCAAGAACCTAGGGTACATCAAGAACTTATTCCTAGAGCCAGTACTACTAAGGTTGCAAATCATTCCATCAAACAAGTAACGAGAAAAGTTAAACACACGACCCTGTGTAATACAAATCAAAACAGTAGCAAGGGGGATGGGAAATGCATCCCAACTCCCAGACTTTGGACTCAAGCAATGAATAAAGAAGTGAACCAGAAGCTTCCATTGGGGGTGAAAACCTATTTTTATGGAAGTTAAACTTCCCCCCATGATTATAGCCTAGAGCAGCCATCCCATCCAATACTTCTGAATTAGGGATAGAGACAGTGCCACCTTCATCCTGGAGATGAAGGGCAGACCTAATAGATGCCTCAGACACCACATATGAGCGTCCATCTATGGTAGCATGAAGCTCTAGTGGGCGTCCCAAAACATCAACAAGGTGGGCAGTTGACCAGAATTGATGAATAACACTATCATACACAGTAGGGAAAACCGTAAAAGCATACCTTAGATTGGAAGCCTCAATGTATTCTAGGATGTCTATGAACTCTTCTCGTTTAGGACCTTCGCCAAGATAGGCCACCTTGTTATGATCGGGTTTGTACTGGAGAGCAGCCATTGTTGATGATTGAAGTGATGGAAGATGATTGAGTGAAGAGGGAAAGAGTAGGAGCGTATGTGTGTGTGTATGGTTGGGATGAATGAGTCAATTGAGGGATTGGACCATAAATAATGGTCATAAAACTATTCAGTGACCCCTAATTATGGGGGTTGCCCTTTCAAAAATTAAGTCATTAATGCAAGAGTAACCATTTTCCCCTTAACCATTATTTGCAAATCCCAGTTACCAAAGATAACTAAAAAGATATATACCAGAAGTAACTTACGTTGACTAAAAGTCAAAACGCGTAAAGGTCAACACTAGAAGCACAACGTAGTCAATGAAAGTCAACGAAGTGAACAGTGACCCAAAAGCAATACCAGAAGCCAACCATAACTGAACTATAAGTGTTTGTACCCACTAGGAGCTGAAGACTGCCACTAGGAGTAACCAAAATCTTCCACTAGAAGTAGCACACACCACAAATACCCATGAAAACTGTTGTTTGAATCTACCATATGTTAGACTGTGCAATGAAATATGTACACCTCAAGGATTGACCATTCCAATGTGAACCACCAAGTGGTTGAACGGCGGACCATCAAAGGCTTTAGTCAATAAATCAGCAACATTATCATCCGTATGCACTTTAAGAACCTGTATCAGTTTCTTCTCATTGGCATCCCTTATAAAATGGTGCCTAATTTCAATATGTTTTGTTCGTTGATGAAAAACAGGATTCTTCACAATGCAGATAGTGCTTTGATTGTCGATGAAAACTTTGGTGTTCATGAAGTTGAACCCATAATCCAACATCCGATTTTGTATCCACAAGACTTATCCACAACAACTAGCAGCATCTACGTATTCAGCTTTTGTTGAAGAAGTATCTACTATTGTCTGTTTCTTACATTGCCATGAGATAAGTCTTCGACCCAAAAATTGACAACCACCAGTAGTAGACTTCCTGTCATTATTAGCACATGCATAGTCACTATCACTATAGGCTTCAAGAACAAAAGGTGATTCCCTAGGATACCACAAGCCTAGCTTGGGTTGAGCCTTGATATACTTGAAGATTTTCTTGACTACATTCAAGTTGGATACAGTGGGAGCAACCTGATGTCTAGAGCAAGCACTTACTGGAAACATAATATCCGGACGAGATGCAGTCAAATACATGAGTGAGCCAATCATTGACCTGTACATGTGAACATTTACTGGAGGATCTGGCTCATTCTTGAGTTTGACTTTAGTGACTTCATAAGGTGTTGTTGCTGGTCTAAGAGGTTCCACATCAAACTTCTGAAGAATCTCATGAACATACTTGTCTTGACTTATGAAGATACCATCCGACTGTTGCTTGACTTGAAGACCAAGGAAGAATGTAAGTTCTCCCATGTCACTCATCTGAAATTCGCCTTTCATTAGCTGTTCAAATTCATCACACCATTCCTTCTTAGTAGAGCCGAAGATAATATCATCCACATACACTTGAACTAGGATGATGTCCTTGGTATTCCTTTTAAGGAACAGTGTTTTGTCAGTAGTGCCTCTTCTGTAGCCGTGTTTCAACAAGAAAGTGGAAAGACGCTCATACCAAGCTCTAGGAGCCTGATGAAGTCCATATAGAGCTTTGACCACCTTGTAAACTTTCTTGGGATGAAGTGGATCCACAAAGCCCTTAGGTTGAGTGGCATAAACTTCCTCATCAATCTTGCCATAGAGAAATATACTCTTGACATCCATCTGAAAAACCGTAAAGCCAACATAAGAAGCAAAAGCCAAAAACAGACGAATGGCCTCAATCCTAGCAACAGGAGCAAAAAATTTAGTATAGTCAATGCCTTCAAGTTGTGTGTGACCTTGTGCAACCAACCTAGCCTTATTTCTCACCACAATACCCCTTGCATCTTTCTTGTTTTTGAGAATCCATTTGGTACCAATTGCTGTCTTTCCATCTGGCAAGTCAACTAGGATCCAAACATTCGGAAACAAGAATTGTTGTATCTCCTTCTGCATAGCCTCCACCCAACTTTGATCCTCAAGAGCATGTGAGACTAACCAAGGTTCCACCTGTGAAAGAAAACAAGCAAACAAATAGTGAAGAAAGTCTGTGTGATTATTCCGTTTTTGGTCTTCAATATAGCTCACAAGAGCCTGATGATCAGACGTTGCTTTCTTATGCATGCGACGAGTCTTGACAGTAGAACCAGGATCTCCAGTGATATGAGTAGTAGGATGGTCTTTATTCATCTGCTTAACAGGAATAGGAGGTACATCCACTTCTGGTGCCAAGTTATTAAGATCCCCAACAGTGACATCATCATATGAAGCAGAGTCAAAGATGCCATCTATTGGTTGCTTGTGAATATCACCCAACTTAGTAGAAGTCTTCTTTTGATAGTTTCCCAGGTCAGAAGGACCAGAGAATCTAGTTGAGGAAGTTGGATCACTAACCGGACTACCAATAGGTGTTAAACTTGCACTAGGAGTAACATTAGGAGCACTAGGAGTAACTTGGAGAGCAGGGATACTCAAAGGAAACTCAAAGCCTCCTTGAGCAGCTGTTGTAGTAGCATCTTGTTGTTGCTTGAGCAATGTATCAAGAGCTCCTTGTGAGTCCATAATGTCTGATAGAGAGGCATCAATAGGAGTAGCATTGTTGTTTGGAGAGACTGTGGTGGAATAGGATGGAACAACAAAAATATCATCCTCCTCATCTGAGTCCGAAAAACTAGAGTGAGCACCTGCACTAGAAGTTTCAAACACTTGTGGACCTGCATCTTGGTTAGTTATGAAACGAAAATATCTCAATGAGTCACTAAGATAATCAAGATCAAAATACCATTCAGGACCTTTGCCTTGGATGTTTGTCTTCTTCTCAAATTACCTGAGATTAATTGTTTCAATGATACGCTTGGCATGGAGATTATAGACACGATAGGCCCGAGAGTGAGCTGAATATCCCACTATGTATCCTTCATCTGCCTTGCCATCAATTTTCCCCAAATAGTCACTAGTATTCAGAATGGTGACAGGATAATCAAATGGCTTCAAATGAGCAATGCTAGGTACTTTAGCTGTGAGTAGCTCATAGGGAGTCTTCTTGTGTGGATTGGTAATTCAAACCCTATTCAACACATAACTTGCAGTGTTGACAACTTCTATCCAAAACATGGTTGGAAGCTTTGAATCTGCAAGCATGGTTCTCGCAGCTTCTATTAGTGTCATGTTCTTCCTTTCTGCAACACCATTCTGTTGAGGAGTCCTTGCAGCACTATAATCTCTTTTGATACCTTTGGAATTGCAAAGTGCTATGAGGTCGGCATTTTTGATTTCTGTTCCATTGTCACACCGGATACCTTTCACCTTTTTGGACAGCTGATTCTCAATGAGTGTAATGAAATCTTTCAGAATTGAGTAGGTCTCATTTTTGGCAGCCAGAAAGAAAACCCACGTGAACCTCCTATACCCATCAGTTACCACAAGACAATATTGTTTGTGGTCAATGCTCCTAATGGAGGTAGGACCAAATAAATCCATGTGAAGTAGCTGCAATGGTTCAGTTATGAGACTGAGAGCAGTAATGACCTTGAAGGATGCTTTGTGTTGTTTGCCTTTGCTGCACGCAAGGCAATTGATGTCATTTCTCTAAGTTTTGGGAGGTAAACTAGAGACCAAGTTCATATTTGCTAATTTGTGAATGGTCTTGAAGTTTACATGTCCCATCCTTATGTGCCATTTAGTGGCTTCATCTTCTAAGGCTTTAACAACCAAACAAGCTAAGACCGGTAGGATTAACTTCATTCAGCTTGATGCTATAGAGATTGTGTCTTCTAGGGATTCTGAGTAGAACTTGGGAGTCATCCGGGAGTTTAAAGTCTTTGGATAACACTAGTGCTTTAGTATCCGTAAAGAGAACAAACTGCTTCTTGTCACAAATCTGTGAGACAGATATCAAGTTGAATTATTGATGTGCTTCCACATAGTAGACCTGCTCAAAATTAAGGTTAGGTGTCTATATTGTTCCTTTGCCAGAGATCCTTCCTTCACCACCTCCAAAGTAGACCTTTCCGCCTTGAAATGGTACAAAGTTAGATAGAAGTCCTTTATTCCCTGTCATGCTCCTAGAGCATCCACTATCAACTATTCCTAGAGTAGGATCTTGTTATGGAGTAACCTACAACAACACAAAAGATCTATGCAAATGTTAGTGTCTTAAGGGGACCCAGACCTTTTCAGGTTTGAGTCTGCCTTGTGGATCTTTTGTAAATAGCCAAGAAGATTGATGAGATCCACTGTTGTTCTTAGGTTGCCTATTCATCATATGGGTGTTATTGTTTGACCAAGAATAACTTGCTGAGGGCTTAACAGTAGTACCCAAATTTCCCAACCCAAAATACATTTGGTCTAAATTAAAAGCATAATTCTGATTAAAGTTCTGAAAATAGTTTCTGGTTGGTCTAGTATGGGTGAAACCATTGCTTCTCTAAAGATCAGAAGTTAAAGGAGAGGTCCTTTTAGAAGAAGAATAAGATTGGGCACATGGGTTTAGTCTTCTAAAAGCATAAGAAACAACTCCTGGTGGACCAGGAGCAGGATAAGCTCGATAAACAGAAGGAGGTTGATCATAAAAATCACAATCCTTAATCAAATGAAATTTACTTCCACAAACAAAGCATGTTCTAACAGACCTTTTATTCAAATGACATTGTTTCACACTGCTAAATTTATTACACACAACTCTAGGAGTGTCAACATTCCTAGGACTCAATAAACTAGAACTGGAAATAGTAGAAGCAACTCTCTCTTCACTCTTCCTAGCATTAGTAGCAGTAGGGTCATTTGTCTTGGAGCTTGTAGGTCTTGACTCTTCACTTGAACCACAGGATGCATAGTCACTGGCCTTGTCACTGAAAGTACAAGAGACAAAGTCATTAGAATTAGTAGATCTTTTTGGAGACTCGTGCATCTGTGATCCATCCAAGTCAGCATGCCTAGATATGGGCATAAAAGTTCCTGTAAGAGGTGGAGGGACAACATGCATTGCTGCAGCTAGTTGAAATCTATTGTAGCTAGGTTTTCCCTCCTCCTCCTTGTCAGGATCAAAGACACTTGAAAAAGATAAATCAAACACATCTTCTGAATCAATATATTTATCAAAGCCTAAACCTCTCTTAGTTCTACCAGACATGCTACTATCAATTAACTTTGAAAGATTCTTAGGTGCTTTTTGCCATTTTTCAAATCTTAAAAGTGTAGCATCCAATTTTTCATGCATGTCTTGCTTATCCTTGATACTGTCTTTGTTTAATTTGTAAGTATATTCAAGCATGTTAGTGGTGTTTTCTAAATTAATGTTTAGAATTCTAATTTTATCCTCATATTCTCGTTGAGTATCCTGAAGCCACCTCTTTTGTTGTTCCAATGTTTTAAAGAATTTTTATATGCGTGAACATCTAAAAAATATTTATCATTTTGTTCATTTAGCTCATTGTATTGAGACAACAGTTCTTAATATTTATCATGACAACCAAGAGGGCAATTTTGTACCTGAGGTGAGATGCCCATAAGAGCAAATTCTTCTGCTTCCTCGACATCAGATAGTTTCCCAACAATCATTACAAACACATCAGTAGAAGCTTCAGCTGTTTCCAAGGTAGCAGTCTGATGATCACTCCAGTTAACCATAGAATCAACGGACACCAAAGCTTTCTTGTCATCCTTGAGCTCCTGAACTTTGAAGGCTGAATACCTGTTCTTCTCCTGGTCAGTTTTGTTAGGGCATTCCCTAGCAAAATGACCTTGCTGCTGGCAGTTATAGCATCTGACCTTGCTTCTGTCAAACCTTGCTAGCTCTCTTGGGTTGTAGTTAAACTTTCGACCGGCTTTATTTTCAAACTTGTGAACCCGGAGAGTGAGCATAGCCACTGCCACTTGAGATCCATTTCATCCAGGTCAAGTTTATCAACCTGTTTGAAGTCATCAAAAGCAAGCTGCTGTTGGGGATCAACATCAGCAACAAAAGAGTGAAGAACAGCTTCTGCCATGCTACCAGTCTTGGCTTTTAGTTCAGGAGTAGAAGTATGTTGAGAAGATACAGTATAGCTTAGGCTGCTAGCATAAGAAATCGGACTAGAACCCATTAAACTCACAAAAGCAGAGTTAGCAGGAGTAGAAAAGGAATCACTTGAGTATCCTCTCACATGAGGCTCAAAGGTTTTGAGCTTATAAAACAGGTCATCAAAATTAAGATAGTCAAGGCCACGTTTTGCTTTGAGAGAGATTACTACCTGTTTCCATGAGTGAGGTAAAGCTCTAAGAAACCTGGCATTGATATCTCCATTGCCAGGTTTAGACCTGAGTTGATTCAACTGGCTTAGTATCTTTTGGAACCTATCATACCCTTGATGAATACCTTCAGTTTCAGAGATCTTAAATTCTGTGAATTCATCTCTCAGCATGGATCTGCGCATTTTCTTTGATTCCTCATTCCCTCCAAACCTTGCTTTTACTCCATTCCAAATCTCTCTAGCATCATCCAAGTGATAAAAATCACCCATGTGATCATTAGGAAGGGATTGAAGCAAAATAGTTTTTGCTTTGATCTCCTTCTGAACAGCTGTGATTTCCTCATGAGTTTTAGGATCGAGAAGGATGACATTACCATTATTGTATCTTCTAGTAAGCTTGTTACTGTTGCCATTCTGAATAATTTTCCAAAGGTCCAGATCAGTGTTGGTTCCATCTTCATTGCCCCACTATCATACTCATCCTTCTTCAAAAGAGGAAATTTTCCATTTGTATTGGAAACCGTAGCAACGATCTGCCGAGGTTGTTGTGTTTTAGGGGTGCTTGCTTCTCCTGTTTAAGTAGAACTAGAGGCAGACATGATTAAACAAAGATGTTAGTAATAAGAAAAATTGATTCTTCTTGTGCAGAGACTCTCCCAGGCTCTGATACCACTTATTGGGTCCAATTGATATGGATCTTGCAGCCTGTTAAGGATGGTAAACGACTTCTGTAATCACAAGTCTATTCACAGAGAGACTCTAGATGAGTCACACAGTATAAGTGCGGAATACAAATACCATGAACAAGAAGAAACAAAATAACTATAATTACTTGATCCTTACTAAGGATTTCTAATATAAATATAAACTAGAATAATGTTTGATGAAGGTGTGTTTAACCCTTATGCCAATGGTTCCTTTTATACTACAAGGAAACCCTAATACATCATTAAACCAAAACGTGTAATTCTGATATGCATATCCTTTACTAACATATCTCATGCATATCCTAACAAACTACTCAAAATAATAAAGTTTGACTTTCTAAAGACCAGGAGCACGTGTTGCTCCTACTACTACTAGGATCAGGAGGAACTACATACCTCCTAGCATACCTATTAAAAATGACTATTCCAAAGGTCCTAACAACCTCCGTCAGTGAATTTTGTATACATCTTGTCATTCGTAACAGTGACCACCTATTTGGCCACGACACGATGTTGGTTGTTAATTTCTATACAATGATGAATTTTACTTCCTTAGTGACCACATTTTCACACATAGAGCTTGTCTAAAACCAATGTCGACTTTAGTTTGGTCATTATTTAACTCATCTCTAGGTGAATGTGTATTTGGACCTATAGCGACGACCCAAGTTTTAGTCGCTAAACAAAAGTTAGTGACAACGTCATTCTTTTAGTAACAAAATATGTTTTGTCACTAGTTGTTGTTTATATTTGTAAACCGTCTTTCCTACCTGTCACGTAGGAATGATAATTGTATGTGCTTTCCTTTTAGCGAAATAAAGTTTCTTATAAAACTTGAGAAAGAAATAGGCGTCCTCGAAGCTGACGTGTCATCATATTTAATTGCCTTAATCATATACGTGTGTGATTTGAGTAATTTTTGTTTAAGTAGAAATGGTGGGTATTGTATATAAAAGGAGGAATGCTATAACCACAAAAATTTCATAAAAGGGAAATTGGTGAAAAAGAAAAATTGCACAAAAAACTAATGATAAATTACTACGCTTTTTAAAACCCTCTACCAAAAAATCAATTTTAAGAATATGATGCACAAAATCTTAGTCGCTTATTGAGGTGCTTTCATTTGGAATCGGTTTGAAAGTCAATTTTTCTAAGAGTAAGATTTATGGAGTGTATGTCACTAATGTCGAAACAAACTTACTTTCTTCTACTTCATGCTGTCAACCGTCTACTTTCCCGTGTAACTACATTGGATTCCTAATCGGTGCAAATATGAACAAAGAATGCCACTGGAAACCAATTATTCATAAATTATATAAACGTATTTTATCTTGAAAAGCAAAAACCCTCTTTATGAGGTAGAATTACCTTATAAAATCGGTTATTGAAGCGCTTGGTATGTACTACTTCTTTCTCTTTAAATCCTCCAAGTATGTTTTAACTTGCCTCGAGAATCTCAGACGTAATTTCTTTTGCCTTTTTTGAATCAAACAATATGGCATGGCTCGCATAGAAAAAGGTTTTTTCATCGCCTAATTGTGGTGGACATGGAATTGGTAGTACTCTACAAGCTTCCAATCTTGTTAAGTTAATTAAGTGGTGGTGGGGTTTTTTAAGTGAACCAAATTATTAATGGCGTAATGTTATCGTTTCTTTAAACGGTGACAAGAGGGGTTTTGAAACAATCAATCAACCTCCACTGAAGGGTCCTTGGTGTCAAATTTTTAAATTGAAATGTGGGCTTGTGAAGTTTAATTTAGACTTATTCACCACTTTTAAAAGACAAGTTAGAGATGAAAATTATTTTTCCTTCTGGGAAGAAAATGGGTTGGGTACTACAACTTCAAAGGATGCTTCCCAAGATTGTATCATCAGGACACTTCACAACAATGCAAAATTAGTAAAACATGTGTTCCTATTGACGGTCAAACAACATTATGTTAGGCTTGGCAAAGTCTAATTTGAGCGGGTCATGAATCTACTTAAATAAGTGATCTTACACGCCTCCTTTTAGATTCTAAACTATCAACATAGAGTGAAAAATGGCGTTTTACACATGACGATTCGAAGATCTTCACAGTTTCTTCTTTGAGACGACGTCAGAGAACTCGATTCTAACCCATTCGGAAATTAAACAAGATGGAACAAAATCATACCAATTAAACTCAATATTTATTTTTTATATTGATCAATGATAGGATACATACTCGGTTCAATCTGGATATTCATTGTATTGAGCTCGATTCAATTTTTTCCCGATTTGTGATACTTCTATTGAAACTCCACAACACCTTTTTATCGAATGCCGAGTTTCTCAAAGTATATGGTTATCAATATCAAATTAGTGGGGATATGGAGAGTACGTAAAAGTCTTTTCTAATGTAATCTCATGAATTGACTCGACTTCTCTTTCAAGCCACTAAAAATTATGTTTCGATTATGTCAAACATACTGTAACTTAGGTTCGACTCGATGCCTTCAAGAAAAGACACTCTTTTGGAAGACATTAAAACGTGTTCTTTCTATTGGCTTAGTCATCCAACTATGAACTTTTGTCCTAACTGGTATGCTTGGATTAATGATCTTTTGAGAGCTTATAACATATTATGTAACGTATCATTTCTCAAGCTTCTTAGCTTGATTCAATATAAATCTTTTATCTGTGTTAGACGGATGTTTGCAGCCTATTGGCTTTCCATTTAGTTAACAGGCTAAGCCCATGCCATTACTTGTTTCTAGAATAATCTTTAGGGTTATATATTGTGATGAGCATTGTCAAATTTATCAAATTATAATCTCAATATGGTATCAAAGCTTTAGGTAAGATCCATCGATAAATTTTTCTATCCTCTGATCATCAGCTACATGTCGATGATCCGGAGCGGTTCCTTTAGTTTTGCTTTATTGTGTTTCTTACATTAGGATTTTTTTCGTGTCTATGCATAAACCGTAAATACTAGTTGTCAAACAAAAAGAAAATGTTAAGTGCCTTCAATCAACCATTTAATCTCTTCATCTATTTGTTCTTATTGTCGAAGATCGTTGTCGTTGACAACAAAATTTGATTATCAAATTTCCTAGATTAGAACCCGAAGTGTTAAACATTTATACTATTTGTTGAACACGTGTTAAACATTCAAGTGATGGCGTATACTTTTGTCATTATATATTAATGATATGATTATTACTAAGGATGATAGTGTTGGAATTGAATCATTGAAATGTAAGTAAATAGGGTGTCTGTACGACGGTGTGATAATCTTGAATATCTACTTGAATCGTGTTAAGTTCACTTTCCGTATAAAGTATTTCGACGCTATTGTGCCTGGGTTACACAAAATCCTTATCGGGATAATTCAAGTAGAAAACACTTTGATTCTAGGCACAAGAGATCAAAGAAGGAACAGAGAATAGTGTGCTTTTCGTTATGTTCTATGAGAAACAATCAGGTAGTTTATTCACCAACCAGAAACGACAGTTTTCGGAGGTTACAAAACGAACAGTTATAATTGTTCTTCAACAGACATGTTGGTTGGGTTATGGCGGGAAAAGAAGGAATTTCCTTAATACCGATTCATAAAAATCGTTTAGGTTTTGGGGCGCTGCCCCAAACCCCGCGAGGGGGCGCAACCCCTTTGACCCCTGCATTTTCGTCGTGGGCGATAACATATTAGCTCAACGAGTGTTCATTCCGCACTTCCCCTAACCCGCGTCAGAACCGAATATGAAATCTCATTAATCTCTAGTAAATCCCGATTAACTAAAATAGTTGATGACACTAAAATCACCAACAAATCCACTCCATTTTAGTGTAATCCTTGATATACTAAAATATATATAAAGATATATATAGGTATAAAAGCAAACATAAAAAAACAAACAAATGCATAAATGAAAATGTCATGCGATTGAATTTTCATCTTAGTATAATACACATTCCAAATATTCGAGAATTCGGGTGTCGTAACGATTGAACCCGTCAACTCATGTGAATACCTGAAGATACTATACACATAAGTTTCTACAACACTCTACAATTCAGTCTTGACACTATTACAAGCCATGTGTCCCTTTCCATTAATGAACATATAGAAAGCCAAGTCCAAGCTTCTTGAAGCGGAAAAACTTCATGCTCATATAGGTGGTCCTTTTAATCTTGCTCCTGCATGCAATTTTTCAAAAGAACCATTAAGAAGATATACTTCAACCTAACATCACTTGTAGGTCTGAACACATACATTGGGATAATAAACACATGCGTTCCAATCTCTAGCTATGAGTTTTCCACATTGAATTCAGCTTCTAACGTTGTATTAGAAGGGAATTGGGTATCTTATAGGTAGTAGATCTAGATGGACTTTAAACCTATCCCAATCACCGACTTATTCACTAAGTCTCTAGCTAACGCCTTCGTCAAGTGATCAACTAGATTATGTTGTGACCGAACAAAGTCAATAGATTTCACACCATTCATGATTAGTTCCCTAATCATACTATGTCTAACACCCAAGTGTCTAGACTTGCCATTGTATATTTGACTATAAGCTTTAGCCAAAGTGGCAACACTATCACAATGAATATAAATTAGTGATATTGGTTTCGGCCATATTGGAATCTCATGTATCAAGTTCCTTAGCCAATCTGCTTCTTTACCAGCAGCAACCAATGCTACAAACTCAGATTCCATAGTTCAATCAGTGATGCATGTTTGCTTCTTGGAAGCCCATGAAATGGAACCTCCCCCAAGAAAGAACACCCATCCACTAGTAGAAGACTAATCTTCAACATGATTTATCCAGCTAGCATCAGAATAACCTTCTAACACCGAAGGATATCCAACATATGATAAACCATAATCCTTAGTACCTTTCAAGTACTTAAATACTCTTGTTATCGCATGCCAATGCTGTCTACTAGGATTACTAGTAAACCTACTCAACCTGCCAACTGCATAAGCAATATCAGGTCTAGTGCTCGTCATAGCATACATCAAAGAACCAATGGCTCTTGAGTATTCGAGCTGATCCACAGGTTTACCTGTGTTTGGCATAAGCTTTTCTACCGGATCCATGGGAGTACTCACCGGAGAACAATCTTACTGTTAATGCAAGTGATGCCTAAAAACATTATTAGTGTTAACTAATCTTTCTTAGTTTTGATCACAACAAACCATACAACACATTTAGTGTAAAACACAAAATGAATTATTTAACTAACACTATCATCAAGGTAATAATCATATCACTAACTTTTCTTAATCATACTTAGTGATCATCAAAATGATTATTCTTAAAACTCACTTTTGTTAATATGACAAAAGACTTTTTAATAAACTTTCTTTTTTAGAAAATGTTTTATTAAAATGGAAAATGAAAATTTGAAAATAGCATATTCCAAATGCTGTTAGAATATCCTTTGAAGGTTTTAAATACCTCATATATTCCCACCCCAACAAAAAACGGAGCGTAGTCTAGTGGCGGTACCTTAAGTACCTACGCGGTACCTTAGCGATATGGAACCGTGGGGTGATATAAGGTACCGCGCACAGCTAGCCGTTATAGATCCGTTATACTTTGTCTCCTTTAAATAGTGGGTCAAATCTCATTTTCCAGCAAGCCTCTTGGACGTTTTTCTTAGCCCTCTTTCTATTTTCTATAGCATAATCATTAGTAAATGATCACTTAAATTGTTAGGGATGTTTACATATGATTATCCTCTTGATCCCCTCCTTTACCTTGTCCAATGAGAAGATCACTCACTCACTAGTGTTGTGATAAAGATGAATCTATGAGCTAGTCATATTCATCATGATGCCCTTTTTTGTTTTAGGTCAATCCAATGTATTTATGAATACTTGGACTAGTTGTGTTCATCCAAGTTATTTGTGGATACTTGGATTTGTTGTGTACATCCATTGCATATATGTTTGCTTGGATTTGTGTTGTGTAAATCCAAGCTACATGTGTGTACTTGGATAAGTCTAGTTGAGTTGTAATAGATTTGATTAGGAGTTCTCACTAAACTATAAAGTGATGTGGTTGTGTCTTGTGAGTTCTCACTAAACTATAAAGTGACTAGTAGTTGTGTTGTGTGAAGTTCTCACTTAGCTTCAAAGTGAAGAGTCGTGAATATTGGTTCTATCTTTCGATTAGAACTCGACATCTAGCCTTGTGTCGTAAAATGGTGAAGTAGGCAACGTCGTGAAGATTGGTTCTACCTTAAGATTAGAACTCGACATCTAGCCTTGTGTCGTTAAATTGTGAAGTAGGCAACGTTGTGTAGATTGGTCCTAGCTAAAGATTAGGTCTCGACATTTAGCTTAGTGTCGGAAAATAATGAAAGCAACGATGTAAGGTTTTCTCCGCCGAGAAGGGAGCTTGTGGATATAGTGGAAATCTCGAGTAGGTGTACTCGAGGAGTGGAGTAGAAACGAGGATAGAGCCTCATTGTCGAACCACTATAAATCTTGGTGTCTTCCTACTAGGTTGTCTCTTTCCTTACTCTTTACTTATTTCATTATCATTACACTTACCTTTTATCTTTGCTATTGCATTTGAATTGAACCTAATCATTATGCAACTTAGCCTCAAGTAAAAGATAGTTTTGATACAAACCAAATTGAAAGTAATTTTAATTTGGTCACCAATCGAAGAGAAACTATTCAACCCCCCCTTCTAGTTTCTACAATTGGTATCAGAGCGATGGTCACTCAAGATCTTTGAAGTATATTGTACTTTGAAACTTGGATCGATCCATTGTCTCCTCAAATTAGAAGGTCAAGTTATACTAAAGTTTCTCTTTGGTCAAAAATATGTTTTCTTTGAAAATAGGTCTTTTAATTGATAATATTGCATCCCACTTAAGATTAATAGCCTTTATGTATTTTAGATATAATCTTGAAATGTATCTACTAGTTTGCATCTTGCTTTGTGTAGGTACTCATGAAGATCAATCACTTAATTGGTTATGGATTGAGTTACTTGCACTTGTAGAAGACTCATCTTCATTGATCTTTAACATCTTTGAATGATGATACCAAGATGATTGGGAATGATACTAGTCCTTGAAGACTTAGTACTCATCATAGTCATTGATTGGGCATAGCACTTATTCCTTCATGGTTTCTCTTTGTGGCCAAGGTACGCTTTTTTTCTTCCATACGCCCTTTGATCATTCTTTTGATCATTACTTGACTATGTGCTTGTTCTCGGCATCCTTGCCTTGACATTTATTTGTGGTTTGTGTTTCTTTTCTTTTATCCTCTCAAACCTTCATTGCTTGGATACTTGACTTACTATGGTGATGTAGAGTGAGTTAGTAGAAGCTTAAAGTATCAAGCATGATTTCCATGGTTTGCACCCATACGGTTAGTAGGCCCTTTTTGGGAGAGAAAGTGAATTAATACCTTGCTCATATTCTGGTTTAGACTAAGACTATTATTGAAAGTGATCTTAGTCTATACTTGAATAATTGCTTTGTGCTTATTCATTACCAAAGTCGTTTAACATTTCGCCGGAAAGGCACGTCTTAAACCACTATATATGACACAAGCTCTTCGTTACCACTATTTGAAGATTGTCATTAATCCCTTGAGCATTGGTCCTAGTCTTGATTCACTTCCCTTGACTTCTCTCCACTTTGCCGTTTTGCTACGAGTAGTCGTTTGTCTGTTTCGGTTCTTTTCGATCTTGATTTAACTCGTAATCCTTCGTTAAGGCATATTGCTTAGTGTTATGAGGATCCAATGATATTCTAAAAGGCTCATGATTTAATTTTAAGTATTTTAGAAAAACTTGGTTTTCAAAATTTGGCGTTTTTCATAGATAAAAACCTGCCTCTGTAGGCGGTTCCTTATCTAGGCGGCTCAAACCTGCGGTACCTTATCGATAAGGAACCGCGGGCAGAAACTTTTGTCAGAGCGCCAGTTTGATTATTTTATTCTTTTTCAAACCAAACCCTCTCTCTCCCAAAAACACACAGCCGACGGTTTTCTTGTTTTTCCACCATTGTTGAAGCTTCCAAAACCTTCAATCACTCAAATTAATTGATTCCAAGTTGTGTGTTTCACTCATCCTTCATCTAACATCAATTAATTGTAAGTATTTTCTTTCAATTTCATCTATTTTGTTCTAGGGTTCATCCTTTCATAATTGGGGATTTTTAAAATTGAAATTGAATTAAAACCTTAATAGGAATGTGGATTGACATGGTTATTTTACTATGATTCCTTATGTTCATATTCATTAAGATTTCACTAAAACCCACTTGTAGAACAAATCCTAATTTAGGCTAAATTATTTTGGTTGAAATATGGATTTGAGATGAACCCATGAACAAGTAGGTAATGACATTGTTAATGCTTACCTAAAAACCTTGTTTTGAAAAACCAATGTTCTAACCAATTGTTGATCTAACATAGATCATGTGTTCTTGGTTAATGATGGAATAGACACATTGTGAACATGAGAATGATATGGATTCAACCCTATGTTTTTCAAGAAATTGATATAACACATTCTCATATTTTTTGATCTTTGATTTTATTTTTCATATGAGTGATTGGAGAAATATTTTCTTGTATTTATTTAGGTACTAATCATGCCTTCACAATACCAAAACGATCATCAACTCACCAAAAAGTATATGCCAAACCTATCCGACTTTTGTCACTCAACTCACCTTGCCCATACTTTTTCCTCACTTCAATCTTGTTGCTTTCATGAGGGTAGAGTTGTCCAAAAGGATATCAATGATTATGTCTACATCAAGTCCATGTTTGAACACATTGGATTTGACTGTTTGTTGAACATTAAGGAAGACATCTATCCTCGATTCCTATTGGAGTTCTTTAGCACATACTCCGTCATTGAAAACAATGATGGAATATTTGTTAGGTTCATCTTGAAAGATCAACTCATTCAATACTCTCTCGAAGTGTTTGGTCAAATTCTTGATGTCCCATTTGTAGGCACTTGTCGCTTCACGGATAAATGGAAGCTTAGTGCTCTCATTGAATCCTACAATTGTCCTCCAAATGATCATGAGGAAACTGATCTTGACTTCATTGTCGACATTGTCTCCAAAAAGCGTAATCGACCCGTTAAGAGAAGCCTTCATACTAAGGTACGTTCAGTGAAACGTCATGAGGTTCTCTTAAGCGACCTTAATGATAATATGGTTCAATGGACCAATATCCTTAGGGAAAATGTGTTTTGTCTTGGTGGAAACCGGGATCATGTTCCGGCGTGTTTAATGCATATGTTATATTGCATCTTTACCAACACCAATTACAATTTGGCATATTTTATCGCTCAACGGATCAAGTATGCTATTCACAAGCCTAAAACAAACCTCCCTTACGCAATGCTTCTCACTCACCTTTTTAAAAGGGTTGGCCGTGATTTTCCAAATCTTGATCTTTCTCAATTTCAACCGGTCAAACGGGTCATGCTACCTATTCGAGAGGTATATAAGAGAAAGACAAGATCTGACCGTAAATCCGATCAACAAGAGTTCAATGATGAGGACATTGACATGCCAACAAGTGGTGGTGATGGCATTGGCACAAGTGCTCCCATTGACTCTTCGAGTTCTTTTCACCACTCCAAAAACTCATTCGTGGATGGTTTAGATGACATTGCTTCCCCTCCTCACCATTCCTCTAGTGAAGTTCCTAATAATCTCAATTTAGAGGAACTTTACCGTCAAAATCTTCGAACCCGAGGTGATTTGCATGATCACCGGATTGAGTCAAGAAAGGGAATCAAGTATTTGGGAAAAATGATCAAGGATTTAGGCAAGAAAAGGAGGTGAATACTTTGAGTTGTGTCAAAGTTTGGTTATCATTTGAAGCTTAAACATTTGCTTATTAACACTTTGGTTTAGTTGTTTATTAACTTATGTTACATGTTTGGATTATTATTTATTTTGATCCTAAATGTTGCTTATGCAATGATGTTTGTGATTTACATAGCTTTGTGCATGCCTTTTGATAGTTAGCTTATTAGATTATGATCTGTAGTTAACTTTGGCTTGTGAATCTTTTGGTAAAAATCTGGGTTTATCAAAAACTGGGGTGGGAAATTTTTGAAAGCCCTCTGGTCGCGGTTCCATATCGACCCGCGGATCCTTATCGATAAGGTACCGCTAGTCCTAGATTAGGAACCGCCGGCCACTATGCACGACAGCATCTTTTGCTTTACACTGTTTTCTTAAATCTGTGTAAACCTTGCATGATTTTCAGTAGTAAACTACACATTTCCTAAACTAGCTTACCTAAATTTATTATTCACCTAAAATGATTTTAACCCATTACTAGTTTGGATCATCCCCTCACCCATTTAAACCCACCTTGTTAGACATGTTCTTCACACATCAAAACATCCTTCCCTAAACGTTAAACCACCCTTGTCAACCATGGTGTGTAGCAAAACCTCAAACACTTCCAAGACCTCCACCCCAAGGAAAACACTCAAAATAAGGATTAAGGTAGCCAAGCCTAACTCCTCACCTTTCCACACACCTAAGAATGAGATGGTTCCTATCCTAATTTCTTCATCACCTTTCCCACCTCTTGCACCATGCAAGACATCATCCACCCATGATACTAACCACTCCATTGGTTCTACCTCCTCTTCATTCAACTCAAGAATGAATGAGCTCTCTTCACCCTTCACTCCAAGTGCACCCTTGGATGTGACCACACAAACCCAACCAATCCAAAGCATTTCTTTTGTGAATGACTTTGATGACTCTTTGGTGACTTCACCATTTACCCCTCATAACTCACCTATTTCACCAACCTTGGAGAATTTACCTCCACACTCACCCATTTCCCCTTTAGGGAACATGCCTCCAATCTCACCCACATCACCCTTGGAGAACATGCCTCCTCCACCTCCACCCAACTCAAACATTCCAATTTTGGGTGTTCCATTTTCCCTCTTTTTGGGTGATCCATACTATGGGTTTCAACAAACACATGGTCCTAGTTGTCCATGTTGTCTTTACAACCACTACATCATCCATAACCCTAGCGATATGGAACCGCCGGTCCCTATAAGGTACCGCGGACAGTAAGTGGCTTTTGACGAATTTTTGGTCAAAACTTTTAAAACCCTATACCCTGTCAGAATTCCTTGTTTACTCAAATTGACTAAACATTCCTTGACACTACACATTTTGTATTCAAATTCTTACCTTGATTACATTTTACTTATACCCCAACCTTGAGATTACATTCTCACACCTTCCCAACCTTGAGAATTCATTCTCACACAACCTTGAGATTTCATTCTCACACCTTCCCAACCTTGAGATTTCATTCTCACACAACCTTGAGATTTTATTCTCACACTCTCACAATGCCAAACTCCTACATTCCTAACCTTGACATTTCTTTGTCACAACCCCACTCACCCAAAGCTTCCTCATCCAAGCTTTCAAGGAAACCGAAAATCTCGGTTCGACCTATTTGGGTTAAGAAGAATGAACCATCTTCGTCCAAACCACCCAAAAACCCTACCTTCTCTCCAATCAAGTATTGGAATGAGACTTATACCATAAACCCCATCACCGGAGCTAAAGAAAATGTTCCCCCACCACCACAATACTTCAACACCCCTCAACTCAATGACCTTGCAACCTTCCCAAACCTCACAAGGCACTGTGAAAACATTCCCAAACTCATTACCCCACCACCACCAAACCCTAAGTTTGATGCCATACCCCCATCAAACTATTTTGTGTTGCATCATGGATCCTCGTGTGCTTGTTGTCGATTTCAACAAATTGAACTTGCTCATGTGTATGAGAAGTTAAATTTTATTGAATTCCTCCTCACTCGACCTCCTATTCAAGTTTTCGTTCCGGTGGACAAAACTTCGAATGATGCATCGTCGTCTTTTTAGTCTTTTATTTTTTTAGCAATCTTGGAAAATATCACTATTAGACTAGCTTATGCTTAGTGGTTTATTTTCCATATTTATTGCTTTTAGATACTCATATTGTGTGTATGACTATCTTCTTTGTTGTGTCTTTTCTTGTATGTAACCTTTGTGTTGTTTGTGTGTTATTTCATTAGTTCTATTTTGAGTTGATCATGGTTAATTTTTACAATTGCTTATGGGTGATTCCATCAATTCTAAACTTTAACCCATTGATAAGCTTATCATCTTCATTGGATTGAAACTTGATTTTGTCAATTACCTCTTTGGACATACTTAGCAAAATACTTGCTTCTAATTTGAGATTTCTTCTCTCTCTCCCTCTCAAGTTACTTAGTAGGTAGTGATCATATATACATTGGTGTTTCTTTCCTTTCTACTAACCTTTGTGTAGCATGTCACCTTAGCTCACAAACTTGGTACCCCAAGCAAGGGGGAGAAACCACCAAGGGGGAGCTACTATCAAAGTTCGATGTTCTTCTAAGACTTGTGCTAACCTTTTTGCTACGACATAGGGGGAGAAATGATAGTGATAAACTAATTAATAATTCGATATTTTGTGTTTCTACGTAAATGAGTTTATCGTTTGTCGTAATCAAAAAGGGGGAGATTGTTAATGCAAGTGATGCCTAAAAACATTATTAGTGTTAACTAATCTTTCTTAGTTTTGATCACAACAAACCATACAACACATTTAGTGTAAAACACAAAATGAATTATTTAACTAACACTATCATCAAGGTAATAATCATATCACTAACCTTTCTTAATCATACTTAGTTATCATCAAAATGATTATTCTTAAAACTCACTTTTGTTAATATGACAAAAGACTTTTTAATAAACTTTCTTTTTTAGAAAATGTTTTATTAAAATAGAAAATGAAAATTTGAAAATAGCATATTCCAAATGCTGTTAGAATATCCTTTGAAGGTTTCAAATACCTCAGATATTCCCACCCCACTAAAAGACAAAAAACGGAGCGTAGTCTAGTGGCGGTACCTTAAGTACCTACGCGGTACCTTAGCGATATGGAACCGCGGGGTGAGATAAGGTACCGCGCACAGCTAGCCGTTATAGATCCGTTATACTTTGTCTCCTTTAAATAGTGGGTCAAATCTCATTTTCCAGCAAGCCTCTTGGACGTTTTTCTCAACCCTCTTTCTATTTTCTATAGCATAATCATTAGTAAATGATCACTTAAATTGTTAAGGATGTTTACATATGATTATCCTCTTGATCTCCTCCTTTACCTTGTCCAATGAGAAGATCACTCACTCACTAGTGTTGTGATAAAGATGAATCTATGAGATAGTCTATTCATCATGATACCCTTTTTTATTTTAGGTTAATCCAATGTATTTATGAATACTTGGACTAGTTGTGTTCATCTAAGTTATTTGTGGATACTTGGATTTGTTGTGTACATCCATTGCATATGTGTTTGCTTGGATTTGTGTTGTGTAAATCCAAGCTACATGTGTGTACTTGGATAAGTCTAGTTGAGTTGTAATAGATTTGATTAGGAGTTCTCACTAAACTATAAAGTGATGTGGTTGTGTCTTGTGAGTTCTCACTAAACTATAAAGTGACTAGTAGTTGTGTTGTGTGAAGTTCTCACTTAGCTTCAAAGTGAAGAGTCGCGAAGATTGGTTCTAGCTTTCGATTAGAACTCGACATCTAGCCTTGTGTCGTAAAATGGTGAAGTAGGCAACGTCGTGAAGATTGGTTCTACCTTAAGATTAGAACTCGACATCTAGCCTTGTGTCGTTAAATTGTGAAGTAGGCAACGTTGTGTAGATTGGTCCTAGCTAAAGATTAGGTCTCGACATTTAGCTTAGTGTCGGAAAATAATGTAAGCAACGATGTAAGGTTTTCTCCGCCGAGAAGGGAGCTTGTGGATATAGTGGAAATCTCGAGTAGGTGTACTCGAGGAGTGGAGTAGAAACAAGGATAGAGCCTCGTTGTCGAACCACTATAAATCTTGGTGTCTTCCCACTAGGTTTTCTCTTTCCTTACTCTTTACTTATTTCATTATCATTACACTTACCTATTATCTTTGCTAGTGCATTTGAATTGAACCTAATCATTATGCAACTTAGCCTCAAGTAAAAGATAGTTTTGATACAAACCAAATTGAAAGTAATTTTAATTTGGTCACCAATCGAAGAGAAACTATTCAACCCCCCTTCTAGTTTCTACATTCACGATTGAATTTCTTGAGTATTTTCTCAATATAACGAGATTGTGTTATTATAGTCCCTTTATTTTCACGTTTAATCTTAATACCAAGAATAACGTCAGCTTCTCCCATATCTTTCATGGAAAACTTATATGACAAAAACTTTTTAGTTTTATCCACTTGATTTTGGTCAGTGCCAAATATCGACATGTCATCAACATATAGACAAATTATAACACCATTACCGGAGTCATCAAGTTTGCTATATACACATTTGTCAGATTGGTTTAGGAGGAAACCACTAGACAACACAACCTCATCAAACTTTTGATGCCACTGCTTAGGTGATTGTTTCAGCCCATACCATGACTTAACCAACTTACACACCATATGCTCTCTACCGGGCATAACAAATCCTTCCGGTTGCTTCATATACACTTCTTCTTCCAAATCACCATTTAAAAATGCTATTTTGACATCCATTTGATGGATCACTAGATTGTGAATAGTTTCCAAAGCTAACAACAGTCTAATAGTAGTGATATGAGCAACTGGTGCATAGGTATCGAAATAATCGATTCCTTCCTTTTGTGTAAAGCCTTGGATTACCAATCGAGCCTTAAACTTGTCAATTGATCCATCGACTTTCATCTTCCTTTTGAAGATCAATTTGCAACCTAAAGGTTTGCATCCAGGTGGTAAATCAGACAAAACCCATGTATTATTTTCCATTATTGAACCAATCTCATCATCTATTGCTTCTTTCCAGAAAGCAACATCTTGAGATTGCATAGCTTCATTATAGGTTCTTGGATCCTCCTCTATACTGTAACAGTAAGAATATTGAGATCCAATTTGATCTCTTGATCCCTCAACTAAATATAGTTGAAAATCAGAACCATATGATTTAGCCTTTCTAGCTCTTTTACTCTTAGGAGGTTTAGAAATTTCACTTGGTACATCATCTGAATGATCATCCCTTTGAAATTCATCCGAATTTGGTATGATATCTTTGGTCTAGGTATTGAAGAGAAACGATTCTCATCAAATATTGCATCTCTTGATTCTATAATTGTGTTAATAGACATAGAGTCATTAGGTTCTATAACATAAAACCTATATGCCTTAGAATGCTCAGCATATCCAACAAAGATGCAATCAATACCGTTTTCACCCAAAGTTTTCCTTTTAGGGTCCGGAAGCCTAACAACGGCCCGACATCCCCAAACTTGCAAAAATGTCAAGTTTGGTCGTTTCTTATACCAAAGTTCATATGAGGTAGTCTTGTTCCTTTTATTAGGAACCCTATTCAATAGATAGCAAGACGTTAACATGGCTTCTCCCCAGAACCGATCACTCAAACCAGAGTAAGACAACATGGAATTAACCATTTCTTTAAGAGCTCTATTTTTCCTTTCAGCCACACCATTTTTTGGGGTGTGTAAGGAGCCGTAGTTTCATGAATGATTCCTACAGATTGGAAATATACAGGAACATAGTATTCACCACCTCTATCTGTACGTAAGGTTTTAACCAAGTCATTTTGTTGCAATTCAACTTCTGTTTTATAAATTCTAAATTTATCTAGGGCTTCATCTTTTGCGTGCAGCAAATAAACATAGCAAAACCTAGAGGCATCATCTATAAAAGTGATAACATACTTCTTGTTTCCTAAAGATGGTGTCGCATGAAAATCACATAAATCACTATGTATTAATTCAAGTATGACAAATTTCCTTGTTATACTTTTAAATGGTTGCCTAGTGATTTTTGTTAACATGCAAGTATTACATTTTACAACATTTCTATCAATAGCAGGAATTAAATCATCTTTAGACATTTCAAGCATTCTTTTATAGTGCACATGTCCTAAACGAGCAAGCCATAATGAGGTATCAACAATAGTAGAAGAAGACATATAAACAGCACTAGAATCACCAGGAACTTTATTCAAATTTAACATAAACTTTCCATTGTTATAATAACCAAATCCAATAAATACACCAGACTTCGATAAGATATACTTATCAGATTCATCGACTTGTTTGTAGCCACATTTATTTAATACGTGACCAGAAATTAAGTTCTTACGAATTTTACGAACAAACAATACATTAAACAAAGTAATATATTTTCCAAAACTGAATTCCAACACCACACTTCCTTTTCCATGAACAGGAGCGAAATGATCATCACCCATGTAAAGGACAGATCCGTCTTCCACCGGTTCATATGTCTTAAACCAGTAACGATCTTTACAAACATGTGTTGTGGCACCAAAATCAATCCACCACGCAATTGCATCAACCTGCACATAAAATGCTTCAGAAATTAGTGAAATAGAATATTTACCAAAACAGTTCCAAATATGTACTAAATTCTGACCTTGGTCTTGGGATTGGTCCTTAGACCCCTTTCCCAAACCACCAGCACTTGCGTTATTCTTTTTGTTTCCGCCACGACAGTCCCGCTTAAAGTGGCTAAATTTGCCACACTTCCAACAGTCCCCTTTGAGCTTTTTGTTGGGACCGGAACCACCGCTGTTATCCTTACGTTTCTTTTTGTTTTGTTTATTGTTCTTATTCTTTCCACCCTCTTCGATCATATTGACCGAGGGTCCAACAACTTCTTTTCCTTTGCCCTTGTCACTGTCCTGCGCCCTTAGAGATTCCTCTATGCGCAAGTGACTACCAAGTTGTACCAAAGACAAATTGTCTTTACCATGTATCAAATTATGTTTGAAATCCTTCCATGAAGGAGGCAACTTGTCTATCACACTAGAAACAGATATCGATTCATCCATTTTTAAACCGTGTTGTGTATATTGTCCTAAGATTCTAAGGAGTTTATTAAATTGTTCCATGACAGGCCTAGAATCGACCATTTTATAATTATTAAAATTACTTACAAGAAACTTCTTACTTGAAGCGTCTTCTAACATGTACTTGGATTCAAGATAATCCCATAACTCCTTTGCAGATTCATAATTCTAATAAATATCAAACAGGGGGTCAGACATACCGTTGAGTATGTGTCCTCTACAGATGTAATCGTCATTCTCCCACTTTGATCTGCGTCTGATCGCTTCCACCGTATCATCCTCCAACAACTCTGGCATCGGGGTAGATAGAACATACACAACCTTTAAAGTTGTCAACAAGAAGTGCATCTTTTTCTACCATCGCCTAAAGTCATGCCCTTCAAACTTATCCAGTTTCGCAAAATTCGTAGTCATCTCTTTCACAGTACTTCCTCCAACCATGATTAACACATAAAACACTTTATACGTTTGTAAGTAAATAGCGTGTCTGTACGACGGTGTGATAATCTTGGATATCTACTTGAATCGTGTTAAGTTCACTTTTCGTATAAAGTATTTCGACCCTATGGTGCCTGGGTTACACGAAATCCTTATCGGGATAATTCAAGTAGAAAACACTTTGATTCTAGGCACAAGAGATCAAAGCAGGAACAGAGAATATTGTGTTTTTCGTTATGTTATGTGAGAAACAATCTGGTAGTTTATTCACCAACCAGAAACGACAGTTTTCAGAGGTTACAAAACGAACAGTTATAACTGTTCTCCAACAGACATGTTGGTTGGGTTATGGCAGGAAAACAAGGAATTTCCTTAATACCGATTCATGAAAATCGTTTAGGTTTTGGGGCACTGCCCCAAACCCCGCGAGGGGGCGCAGCCCCCTTGACCCCTGCATTTTCGTCGTGGGCGATAACATATTAGCTCAACGAGTGTGCACTCCGCACTTCCCTAACTCGTGTCAGAACCGAATATGAAATCTCATTGATCTCTAGTAAATCCCGATTAACTAAAATAGTTGATGACACTAAAATCACCAACATGAAACTGGATTTTGTAACACGCTCCGATATAGAGACACGTATCACATTATGGGGTCATATCATAAACACGTATATTAAAATTCAAGCTGAAGTCTTATTATTAAAATATAAAACCCAACAAAGTACTCTCTAAAAGAGTAAACATCATGAGGTGCAAACTGTAAACTGCAGAAATATAAAATGTCTTCAAAACATTAGTCAAACACAAAGTAGTGACTCTAACGGTAAGCTCTAATCACATTCTCTCATTTCTCAGCTTCACGCTTAATACCTGTCGCAGGAAAAGAAAATGCGGCCGAATAACGCTCAGTAAACAAGAATAACAAATACATATCAAATTGAAGTAGTATATCAGGTTACGAACGAATATGAACACCTGACAAAAGATGTCACAAGATATATATAGTAACAAATGAATATGAGTTGTAATCATGGATCAACGAATAAACATAGAGTTAAGAACGAATCACAAAACGGGAAATGCCCACGATCCCACAAAATAGCTAAATATGATACATGAATAGCCCTAAAAATTATATCACAACTAGTCGCATGGTTCTCCCAAATGTACACAGGTAGCTACTATTGATGTACCAAATGTGATATAGGGTGTATTGCACATACTCACCAACCACCAACACAAAACTAAACGAAGTACCTAGGATGCATCCATACGTCCCTTGCAAAACAAAGTCATATATGTACACTCGCTCGATGACTAGTGCACACATGAAATTTTGTTTTTTAGTGTAGTTGTCTTCTCAGCTCGATCCGAATTGATATAACGTTTTAAAGCTCGACTTAATTGTCTTTGGTTAAAAATCGTAATTTTGGTATTTAGGCTACTTGACAAACAAAACACTTAAAAATGTAAAAATACTATCTAGTTACGTATATGTACTAATCTACAAACACATTGCAATTACAAAATTTAAATGTACAAGATATGAATACGAAAATTACTCCTTTAAACCACAAATTTAAAATCTACTAATTTTCAAATGAAATTTATAAAATGGATGACAAAATTCTATAAAACTAAAAATCTAGATTATATCAAAGTCTACAATCAAAATCTAGAAATTATAAGACGTAAGTTGCATTAAAATTGCCATTTATAGATTCGTAAATGTCATGCTATACTAATTCAGTACTTGAAAGAAAATTAAAACAGGCCTAAAAAGTTTATAAGCCCATTAGATCCAGTTACACAAAAAAAACGTGACTAGCCTTTTAACAATTTTCAATGAAAAGGACCTACAGATATCAAAGAATCTAACGAATAGTCAACTAATCTAACCTATCAATAATACGGGACTGCGAATGAAAGAACTAGTATCAAACTCAAGGGCCTAATATGTAAAATCACCTAACTTGCACTTTATTCAAACATGTACAACAACTCTTATTTAGAACTAATAATCCTATTTGGATCACTATTTTTTTAAATCTCTTAACTATGTTAAATGGATATAATACTAATATTTAAGCCTATCTAAAATCTAGCTAATCACTATAAGAGATTTTCCTAAAAACTCCTACAGTTCCACTGATTTAATTCAAAACTCCTACTAAAATCCTTTGTCAATCACTCTTGTAAAAATATATGCTGAATTATAGAATTTCAGAACAAATTCAGTTAACTAATTGAAGCAAACTCAAAAGGAAAAATCCAGTAACTTTCAGCAAGTATGTAAAGTCTCAGCGAAACTATCAGTTAGAAACAAAGTTCTACTCGGGTATTAAGCTATTAACAGATTATTTCTAAGATTCGCAGAATTTGAAACAAGGGTAACCTGATCATCCAGGCCTAGTCCTTTGATGGCGAAGCGGAGCGCTGAGCTCGCTTAGAAACGGATCTCTACAACTCACCAATTCTTCTACTTTAACTATTCTTTCAACACCTCGTTTAAACTGCTCAACCGGAAATCATTAAATCTGATAGATTCTTCACTGAATTAAACTGGCAGCTACTAGTTAATCAGCAAATCCAAAACCTGCAAAATTGAAATAAAGCAAATGCAAACCAAACAGATTCTTCGAATATGAAACCTGCAGATTATCTTGAGAAACGAAATTCTATACTAACAATATAAGCAGAATAACAAAAGTTTCGAAAGACCGTCAGGATTATGTGTGAAAGAACTTTGAAACAAAAACTTATAATATGTGAACTAATCACGAACTAAAAAAATAAGCTGCTGTCAGTTTTTTCTATTAAGTTGCACTATCATTTAGAACTAATCAGTACTCTAGTATGAATCATTGACAATTACGAAGATTTTAACTAGAACTAACAACTACACAACTGAATTCGATAGCCCGTTAACTAACTAAAAAAAACTGATCACTTAAGAAATTTGGAAAATCATGATTTAGTAACGAAAGAATGAACAGTTAAAACAAAACGGAAACTTAAACTGAAATCATTGACGAAAAAGAAATCTTGTTTCAACTGCTAAACTGAAAAGCTCATTATAAGTTTTTATAAGCTCAAAAAACTGATAAGCTTTTGACTACTGAAATCTCACCAAAAATCTACAAGATCAAATCTTGTAGAGCTAAGACTCATATTACAAGCTTTAGAAGCTTATGATTTCAAACGCTATCCAATTACCACTAATAGAATATCTCAATAGACTACAAACTAAGGAGTGATCATTCAGAACTTATGAAACAGAACTTATTACTAGAATAGAGAAGATTAAAACTGGAACTTGATAAACTTTCATTAATGGAGGTAAAGAAAAACGGTTACAACTGAAAAACGAATCAGTTACAAAATTTTAACAGAAAACTGAAAGAAAACCTAACTATCTAACTAATTACACCTAACTACTATGTGAAACTAACACCTAAGCTAACCGATTTCTAATGAGGGCTTCGTCTTCTTTTATAGGCGTCGAGAGGAGGAAGTGATGACGTGTTCTCACCAATGAGGAGTGGACACGTGGAAAATACGAGGATTGAGCTCTTCGTCTCTTATTTCTTGAAATTGGGGGTTTCTTCGTCTTTCTTCCTTGATCAAATTAAGTGGCATCCTCTTGTAGAGGAGAAGGAGCTGATCACTTTTGCAGTTATACTCTTCGGCTGATTCTTCATGTATCTACCTTGTTTCTCGATTGCAGGTTTTGAGGTGGAAAGAGATAAAGTCGTTTTCTCTTCTCTCTCTCTCTTGAAGGTTGAAGAAGACGTGTGTGTTTTCGTGTGTTTGACCGAAACTGGTCAACTTGACCAAGTAAATAAACTTGAACTTATCTTTTCTTTCCAAATTTCCCTTTTTAGTCCCTTTAACCTTCAATCTTTTCAATTGTTTTTAAAACCTTTTAAGTAAAAGCTTTTTCATCCTTTGTCTTATAGAAAGTTACAAATCTAGTCCTCCATCTTGTAAAAGTTGCAACTTGAGCCCTTGAAATTTGAAAACTTGGCAAACAAAGTCCTTGAAGCATCTTTCGTCTTTTTCTTCGTCTTTTGATCAAATAAGTCCTTGAAAGCTCGTGTTTGTCTCAAATGTACCTATATTACCTGAAAATACACAAACACAAAATACACACGTAATTCTGATAATTTACAGTTAAATATTATGTATTTGACTGTGTTTTGAGTGGTATTAGGATCATTATTGATGAGTGTTTTCACACTTATCAACTCCCCTCCACTTGACCATTGCCATGACCTCATGCAATGCAGCATTTTAAAGCACCAAGTTATACTTTTCTCATAATTAACCAACCTTGGCCATTTTATGATTTAATAAACTAAACTATACTACATGATGAATGGTTTTGAATATTTACAATGCAATGCAAAAGAATCAATTCTATTTATATCTTTTTTTTTATTGAAATGGTTTTGACGGAAATAACTCATAAAGAAATCAATGACTTAAATTAGGGCTTTGGTACCATGGACATTTATCACCCTCAAGTTTCACTTTCCCCATACCAAGCTTAAAAATGGGATCATTGTATTCACAAGTAAAAAGTGCATCAACTTATTCATGACAATTAAATGTGGAACCGGTTATTATTTGAGCAAATTGCTTGTGAGCAAATTTGTCATTATTCAAGTGTGAAATATAAGAAATGTAAAATCCAAAAATAAGGAAGCACGGTTTTAATCCTAAGTAATCCTCTCATCCATTACTTGAAAAACCGCTCACAATTAATATAAGTCCGTTTCAAGAATAATAAGCCATTCGCCTTATGTGTAAAATCCTCATGTCATGCTTTCATAAGTAGCTATACACTCGCTAAGGAAAGAAAAATAAAACTCACGCAATAATTTACATCCGCCATCTTTTTGAGACTTTGGATCTTCAACCCCGCAACCCGTCAAGGTAATATTGGATTGGAGCAATCTATTGAATCCCCGCAACCCGTCAAGGTAATATTGGAACTCAATAGTCACTATAATTAACACCACACTGCCCCTCTTGGGAGTCTTGCATTATTTTTTTCTTTTTCTTTTCTTTCTTTTTTTTTCTCTTTTTTTTTTCTAGCCACTCATTTTTTTTTTTCATAAGCCGCTCTTATTTTTCTTTATTCCTCACAAAGAAATTTGAAAAGAAGAAAAGGAAAAACACCCGCTAAATATGGAGCATGACATAAGTCTAGTACACATAAAACGTGCTAACTTAGAATCTTAAGACGTACTCATATCAACCATAAATGATTAGCCAAAAATGCATAAGAGATTACAAACCAATTAAAACCATACTTGATTATTTATTAACAATTATATACATGCGAAGAAAGTAGAGATAAAGAAGAGAAGGGTTTAGCCACAAGTAATTTCCATGAAGTCTATCTAGCCCTTTTACACTTGCTTCAACTCTATCATTTCCCATTCTCCACAAATTTAAAATTTCAAAAAATGAGAGTGGTGGATGCTTAGCCTAATAGACCAATGAAGGACTACATGGTTAAGGATACTAGCTAGAGAATGCTAAGATAAGCAAACTCGGGTTGAGTCAAAATATCCATGGCGGGCCTAATATGTCAAAGAAATCTAAACTTGTTAAAACCATGTTTTATTATATTTTTTCCTTTTTATATATATTTTTTATGAAAAATAAAAGAAAAAATATATACAATGCAAATGTGTTATGCAAATGAAGAATGATTGATGCAAAAAATTATGAATGCATATTTTTGTTGGCCAAAGTAGATCAAAATTTTGAAAAATGTTGAAAAATCAATTTTCCATGTTATCATGCAATTAAGGCAATGGTCTAGGTAAGGTCACTTCGATAAAAGTCTCCCCTACACTTAAAATAAACATTGTCCTCAATGTTTAAGAGTATTGGAGTAAACTCCCCTACACTTATGACATTGATAACTTTGCTTAACCCAAGTTAAGGAAGATACAACTAAAGGGTATTCATTTTAAGCACAAGTGTTTTGAATATCATAATAGCAAAAACCAATCGAAGTAAACCAGATACACGGGCCTCCTCCATAAGCTCCAAGCATGAAATGTGAGAGAGCAACCCTTGAAACAAACACCAAAAGACGAAGAAAGGCACCCCTCCACTTCAACTCTACTATAACATCATTTTAATTAAACCTAACCTATTGAAAATCTACTCTACGTTTTCTAACCTAGTTATTCAATGCTTGAGTTTTTTTAACCCTAAGTCGCTAGCTCGACTCGGCCCCGAATTAAGTTGTCCTTGGGGAAACCATCATGGAGAGTAAAGAATATCCACATTGAAGCTCGTCTCACATAATACACTCAAACTTAGCACGTTGCCATTTACTATAAGATTTACCATATCCGCCTCGATAAATGGAACGGTCCAACGTGTCTCAAGTTTTTCCAACATACGAAATCTCTAAAATAGGAAGCACCCCAGGATCAAATACAAAGTTTCCATCTCGACAAGTGAACAACTCCAAAGTAGGTAGTATCACCAAAGTAAGCTCATACAAAAAGCGCATATCAATCGAAGTCACACTCTTAAGTGGAGTAGATGAAAACCAATTTTTCCCAAATATACGTATCCCAGGATCAAAAACCTTTCGCTTCATGGGAAAATAAGAAGATGAGCTCATATCAACCATATAAGATTCCCCCTTAGTGATCAAAGCATCATGAGAATATGAAGGTCTAGGTATCAAAACATTCATAACAAGTATATCCATATTAGGCTCATCATCATCAAAAGGTGGGTAATCTTCCATAGAAGGCATAGAAAAAGAAGGATCAAGAGAAATAGTGTCTTGTGGAAGAGGTGTAGGCTCTAGGGTCCCAAAAAACAAGTTCTCACTAAGACGAATCTCCTCTTCCCAATTAGAATCACTATCATCAACCTCAATATCAATATTATTAAAATAAGCCTCTATGGTGGTATCAATATCCATATGAGAATCCATATCAAAGGTTTTGGGTTCTAAAGGTGCCATAGGTGAAAAAGGATCAATCTCTAAGAGTATAGGATCTTCATCAATAACCAACTTCAAGGGTGGAAGGGTGGGAATAGAAGGCTCAAAAGAAGGTGTATTGAGAGAGTCATTCAAAGGGATGATATCATCATGAAAGTCAATAGGTGCAACCTCAAAAACCGGTGAAGAAATGTCAATGAAAGGTTCTTCTTCTATGGACTCATCATTATGGTTTTCATTCAAAGCTTCAATCGAAGAGATAAGATTATAGACGTTTGATAAAACCTCTCGAATATGAACATCTTCCACTTCTTCTATATGATCAACATCATCATCCAAATTAGGAAGGTCATCTTGACATGAAAAGTCATCGGATGATAGATCATAAGATGCCTCACTAGAATCACAATCATCATCCTCTATATCTTGCATAAACTCTTCCTCAATCTCATTATCCCTTTCTTTGAACAATTCATCAAGATCAAAATCACCAAAATCACTAGTAGTAGCATGAAGGTCAACATGTGATGAAATCTCAATGTGATCATGAGGAGAAGAGGTATCAATACAAAGCTCATCACATGGTTCAATGGAAATACCCTCAAACTCTCTTTGGATTGGGATAAGGTTCTCAACACTAGAAACGGTTAATTCTTCTTAATTGGTGTTTGTATTAGTGCTAAGAGGCTCGTCCCCCATGGTTAAAGAGTCGGTGGGTGCTACGTGAGGTAAAGGTGATGAAGGTGTGTCATCATTAAGTGTCATACAACTCGAAGGTTCCTCAGCATCTTCATCTAATAATGGATCAGGCCTACGAGTAAAAGTAGTCATGTATTGTCCGTCTTCCTTGATTATAAGAGTCTTAAGGAAGAAATCATTTGAATATTTCCTGAGGCGACAAGAAAATTTGTTCAACGATTCACGATACAAATCACCGAATTCCTTGTCATTATATTGCCAAGACTTAATTTCCTCTTCCTTAGTAGAGTTAATTATTATCTTTAACCATCGTTGCGTGTCTTTCATTTCATTGTAGCTCATGTCTTTCATACGATCAAGCATCTTATAAACGTCATCGTTCGACTTGTTCATTTTCTCAAGTAAAGAATGAAACTTCTTGACATTATCAAGGACATAGGATGGCGGATCCCTCGGTCTACAATCATAACCATAATGGGGTGCGTTCCCGCAAAACTCACATGAATAAGTCGAAGAATATGGTGGAGGTGGATTTCCATAATTAGGTGGATTATAGTTTTGAAAAGAGTCATGATTATGAAAGTTCTCATGATTGTAACCTTGAAAATTTCCTTCATTTTGAAAACCCTCATAATGTGAAAATCCTTGATTTTGAAAAGTATCTTGATTATGGCATGGAAAATTTTCATCATTTTGAAAGCCTTCATTGTTTGAAAATCCTTGATTATGAAAGGTTTCTTGATTATAGCCTTGAAAAGTATCATTATTTTGAAAACCTTCATAATTGGAAAATTCTTGGTTTTGGTATGGCACATTAAAGGTTTGATCATGAAATGATGGTGGAGGTTGTGATGAAAAACCGGAATAGCCCATATAGTCATTACAAGTGTAGTCCATTTGAATGTTAGGTCGAAAATTAGGGTTCTCGGTTCCATTGTAAGCATATCCCTCCCCATTATAACCATTATTTTGATCACATAAATAAGTATCGTGTGGACCACCACAAGTCGAACAAGGCGAATAATTAGCGTTGGCGGATCGTTGTTGCAAAATCTCCCACATGGAACGAGTATCCATGTTTAGCAAGGTGGCCGAATGTATATACAAGTATAATGACGTTTAAAAGCTTCCTCGGGGAAGGAAGTAATACACCAAAGGTGGTATGTTTACACGTGTGCGAGTACACGTGTAAATAAACACGAGGAATGAGGGAGTAGCCCTCGGTCGACTTTTGAAGAGAAAAGGATTATCCTCTTCAAGGTTCGATATGAAATATCCACAAGAAAGTATATATATAATTACTACTTGGGTGCAAGACCTCCAATTAATCCTTCCTTCTTAGAATACGCACTAGTGAACGGGGGGTTAGGTGGCGCGAAGCACTTAAGTACCTATTAACCCTTAGACGGCATTTTATAGCACGTCGCCTATCTATTCACTTTGTAGTTTGTATTCTTCGAATTATTGCCAATTGGAAGTATTTATCTATTCTTGCTTAATTAAATTGGATCGATACGCGTGTCAAGGACCGGAACGCCCCTCAACACGGTGTATTGCCTCGGCAATACTTATGGAAATAGGTAACTTGATTGTTCCTATATGTATACGTATTTACATATAATAATATATCAAAAATATTTTTGTATTTATTTGTTTTTTAAGAAAAATACTATATGTACGTAAAAAAACGATGAAAAGCGATATAATATATATTTTTGGGTGTAATCTTTTAGGAAAAAGATTACTTTTTGGATTTTTTATTTTTTTGGTTCAATTCTTTAGGAAAAGAATTGATTTTTGTGATTTTTTTATTTTTTTGTATTTTTATCTTTTTGATTTTTTTTTATCTTTTTGATTTATAATACGTAAAAAATAACGTTCACAAAGTGAACGGATCCCAAAATCCAATCGTCTCACTCGAAATCGTTAATCTTCACGAAAAGAACCGGCAGCGGCGCCATTTGAAATTTCGTTTTTTAGTGTAGTTGTCTTCTCAGCTCGATCCGAATTGATATAACGTTTTAAAGCTCGACTTAATTGTCTTTGGTTAAAAATCGTAATTTTGGTATTTAGGCTACTTGACAAACAAAACACTTAAAAATGTAAAAATACTATCTAGTTACGTATATGTACTAATCTACAAACACATTGCAATTACAAAATTTAAATGTACAAGATATGAATACGAAAATTACTCCTTTAAACCACAAATTTAAAATCTACTAATTTTCAAATGAAATTTATAAAATGGATGACAAAATTCTATAAAACTAAAAATCTAGATTATATCAAAGTCTACAATCAAAATCTAGAAATTATAAGACGTAAGTTGCATTAAAATTGCCTTTTATAGATTCGTAAATGTCATGCTATACTAATTCAGTACTTGAAAGAAAATTAAAACAGGCCTAAAAAGTTTATAAGCCCATTAGATCCAGTTACACAAAAAAAAACGTGACTAGCCTTTTAACAATTTTCAATGAAAAGGACCTACAGATATCAAAGAATCCAACGAATAGTCAACTAATCTAACCTATCAATAATACGGGACTGTGAATGAAAGAACTAGTATCAAACTCAAGGGCCTAATATGTAAAATCACCTAACTTGCACTTTATTCAAACATGTACAGCAACTCTTATTTAGAACTAATAATCCTATTTGGATCACTATTTTTTTAAATCTCTTAACTATGTTAAATGGATATAATACTAATATTTAAGCCTATCTAAAATCTAGCTAATCACTATAAGAGATTTTCCTAAAAACTCCTACAGTTCCACTGATTTAATTCAAAACTCCTACTAAAATCCTTTGTCAATCACTCTTGTAAAAATATATGCTGAATTATAGAATTTCAGAACAAATTCAGTTAACTAATTGAAGCAAACTCAAAAGGAAAAATCCAGTAACTTTCAGCAAGTATGTAAAGTCTCAGCGAAACTATCAGTTAGAAACAAAGTTCTACTCGGGTATTAAGCTATTAACAGATTATTTCTAAGATTCGCAGAATTTGAAACAAGGGTAACCTGATCATCCAGGCCTAGTCCTTTGATGGCGAAGCGGAGCGCTGAGCTCGCTTAGAAACGGATCTCTACAACTCACCAATTCTTCTACTTTAACTATTCTTTCAACACCTCGTTTAAACTGCTCAACCGGAAATCATTAAATCTGATAGATTCTTCACTGAATTAAACTGGAAGCTACTAGTTAATCAGCAAATCCAAAACCTGCAAAATTGAAATAAAGCAAATGCAAACCAAACAGATTCTTCGAATATGAAACCTGCAGATTATCTTGAGAAACGAAATTCTATACTAACAATATAAGCAGAATAACAAAAGTTTCGAAAGACCGTCAGGATTATGTGTAAAAGAACTTTGAAACAAAAACTTATAATATGTGAACTAATCACGAACTAAAAAAAATAAGCTGCTGTCAGTTTTTTCTATTAAGTTGCACTATCATTTAGAACTAATCAGTACTCTAGTATGAATCATTGACAATTACGAAGATTTTAACTAGAACTAACAACTACACAACTGAATTCGATAGCACGTTAACTAACTAAAAAAAACTGATCACTTAAGAAATTTGAAAAATCATGATTTAGTAACGAAAGAATGAACAGTTAAAACAAAACGGAAACTTAAACTGAAATCATTGACGAAAAAGAAATCTTGTTTCAACTGCTAAACTGAAAAGCTCATTATAAGTTTTTATAAGCTCAAAAAAACTGATAAGCTTTTGACTACTGAAATCTCACCAAAAATCTACAAGATCAAATCTTGTAGAGCTAAGACTCATATTACAAGCTTTAGAAGCTTATGATTTCAAACGCTATCCAATTACCACTAATAGAATATCTCAATAGACTACAAACTAAGGAGTGATCATTCAGAACTTATGAAACAAAACTTATTACTAGAATAGAGAAGATTAAAACTGGAACTTGATAAACTTTCATTAATGGAGGTAAAGAAAAACGGTTACAACTGAAAAACGAATCAGTTACAAAATTTTAACAGAAAACTGAAAGAAAACCTAACTATCTAACTAATTACACCTAACTACTATGTGAAACTAACACCTAAGCTAACCGATTTCTAATGAGGGCTTCGTCTTCTTTTATAGGCGTCGAGAGGAGGAAGTGATGACGTGTTCTCGCCAATGAGGAGTGGACACGTGGAAAATACGAGGATTGAGCTCTTCGTCTCTTATTTCTTGAAATTGGGGGTTTCTTCGTCTTTCTTCCTTGATCAAATTAAGTGGCATCCTCTTGTAGAGGAGAAGGAGCTGATCACTTTTGCAGTTATACTCTTCGGCTGATTCTTCATGTATATACCTTGTTTCTCGATTGCAGGTTTTGAGGTGGAAAGAGATAAAGTCGTTTTCTCTTCTCTCTCTCTCTTGAAGGTTGAAGAAGACGTGTGTGTTTTCGTGTGTTTGACCGAAACTGGTCAACTTGACCAAGTAAATAAACTTGAACTTATCTTTTCTTTCCAAATTTCCCTTTTTAGTCCCTTTAACCTTCAATCTTTTCAATTGTTTTTAAAACCTTTTAAGTAAAAGCTTTTTCATCCTTTGTCTTATAGAAAGTTACAAATCTAGTCCTCCATCTTGTAAAAGTTGCAACTTGAGCCCTTGAAATTTGAAAACTTGGCAAACAAAGTCCTTGAAGCATCTTTCGTCTTTTTCTTCGTCTTTTGATCAAATAAGTCCTTGAAAGCTCGTGTTTGTCTCAAATGTACCTATATTACCTGAAAATACACAAACACAAAATACACACGTAATTCTGATAATTTACAGTTAAATATTATGTATTTGACTGTGTTTTGAGTGGTATTAGGATCATTATTGATGAGTGTTTTCACACTTATCAACACACACATATATCGTAATCAAATGTGCACACAAAAGGGAACGTCGTTGACTAATCACACCGCCACATGTAGTGTCACGTCACTAGTACATCGATGACGTGGTCATGGTACCTCCATGACCAGTTACAAATAGCTTGGGAAAAGGAAATAAGAAACCACAAATTTTAGATAGATAGCAAAAAAGCCAACAACAAATAAGGTTATACGAAGCACAACGAATGAAGAGACATAATAAGGCTAACTAACTCAAGAGCATATCCTAAGGGAACATCACAAGGGAGTAATGCTATCAATCAAAAGTATACAAAAGTCACAAGGAATGTCCTTACTAAAAGAACGAAATATATGTACCTTAACGAATGCGACATAGGAACACGAACACAAACACAAACGAAAGGAGAATCAAACGCGCGTTACTGGATCTATAAAACCATGATTATATATAATACGTATCATAAATAGCCACTTACTACTCAAGTTACCATAAATAAATCTGTGACACTACTTAACTAAGGTGTTTCCATATTTCTTATATTACTTCTTATTTAAGGTAAGTTACACTAGTTAGAGACCAACCAAAAGAAACCCATAATTCTTATAAAAAATCACAAAGGTCCCTATATGGTTCTAATATGCCTCTGAAACTGGGTTTTACCCAAATCGAATTTTAAAATACCCTTCTAATCCATAATCAGATGGGGCAGAACATACAAAAATTTTAAGACCGGTTACCCTACTTAGACACTTTCAAAAATCACGAAAAAGAATATGGATATGTGTAAACATATGAACAGTAACATATTCAAAATTCACTAAATAACTCTTATAGGATTTTAATGAAAAATCAAACATTACAGTTGAATATTTAGACTAAAAATCCAGTTTTGACACTTTAACTTACAAAAATAAAAAATAATAGTTCCAAGCCCCTAAAAATTAAAAGAAGACTTGTTCCAGAAACTAACTTGAGTACTTAGTTTTAGACTCAAGAAATACCTAAAAACTCATTGTTATGACCAAGTTATACACGTTTTAAGATGACCCATTTATAGGACAACCCTAAAACTATAAAAACCCTTATTGTTTTGGAAAATGATTTATCCTCCTACTTCATGTGCCTACATATCCTCTTATATGATTTTGACAAATGGAATGATCAATAGATGAAATTAAAAAAGAGAATGAGTGGATTACACATGTTTTAATTTAATGTGGGTAGAAAGATAAGTAGTAAGATATATTAGGAAGATTTAGCATTGCTCTGTTGTTTTACCCAGCAAAAGAACCCTAGGACTTCTAATTTTTTAGTACATAAATAAATGGCTTTATTAATGACCTATAAGGTTTCAAAAACATATCACCAATTAATTTGATTAGATCAAACTTTAGTTGTTACATTAATTAATACATGTTCAAATAATCTCTATGTTGATTTTAATATCAAGATCATGGTGACTACAAGAAAAATACAAGGACATAGCTGATTATTTATGGAGATGAATATAAATGGTGACCAAAACATCACAAAGAAATATTGCACATAACCTGTGAAGCTTGTTGGTAAAATTAATTAACGGACGCTTTGACAAGGTTTTAGCAAAGAACTACCCTCAACGACCCTAATGTGCAACAACTATTGCATATTCAAAAAGCATAGCTCTTAAAACTATATTTAGCAAACATTATTTTATATATATTGGGAAGGTGTGAATTTGGGTTTGTTTTAGGACAAACTATTTTTATCCTATAAAGAATAGTTGTGACATTTCTAGTGGCTCAATGGAGCACCAGTTGAGATATGCAAAAGGGTAAAAGCTATAAAATACCATCTTACTTATTGATTTGTGCCGACTTTAAACACTTACTATTTAATCTCGTGACTTTACCATTCTACTTGTTTGTTTTGTAATAATATTACCATTATGACCGGTTACATTTACACATCAGCAAAATTAATTATTAAAAAAATATTTTAGAAATTTTTTTTTTATTTTCGAAATAAAAGTTTTATTTTTGAAAAAAAAAGTTTTATTTTCACAAAAAAAGTTTTATTTTCGAAAAAAAATGTTTTATTTTCGAAAAAAAATGTTTTATTTTCGAAAAAAAAAGTTTTATTTTCGAGAAAAAGTTTAAAAAGATATAAGATCTTTTTTTCGAAAAAAAAGTCATATTTCCTTTTTCGAAACAAATTTTTTTTAAACAAAATGTCTAATTTTTTTTTCGAAACAAACTTTGTTTAGAAAATTAAACTTTTTTTTTATTAGAAAAAATGGTTTTTATTTTTTTAGAGAAAGATAAAACATCTTTTTTTCGAAAATAAAACTTTTTTAAAAAAATATTTTTTTTTATTTTTTTTTTGAAACAAATTATTTTTTTTAAAAAGTTTATTTTTTTTTCAAAACAAACATTTTTTCAAAAAGTTAAACTTTTTTTAGAAACAAAAGGTTTTATTATTTCGAAAAAATATTAAATTCTTTTTTTAAAAATAAATTCGAAACAAGTTATTTCAAAAATAAAACTTTTTTTCGAAAATAAAACTTTTTTTTCGAAAATAAAACTTTTTTTCGAGAATAAACTTTTTTTTTTCAAAAATGAAACTTGTTTTTCGAAAATAATTTGAAAGTACAATGGTAAAGTCACGAGATTAATTAGTAAGTGTTTAAAGTCGAAACATATTAATAAGTACGAAGGTATTGTATAGCTTTTACCCAAAATACTAAAATCGGACGTGGCCATATTAAACGTAATAAAATAATGACGTGGAAATTACCGTGCCACGCTGTCGGTAACAAGTTACCAAATTGGTATCTTCGAAACGATTTTGAAAGTAGAATGGTAAAGTCACAAGATTAAATAGTAAGTGTTTAAAGTCGGCACAAATCAATAAGTAAGATGTTATTTTATAGTTTTTACCCTATGCAAAAACCAAGACTCGAATCCTTGTCTTCACAAAATTTGTCAGGTAAGTTTATACTTAATTTTTTTGTAGTATACGTTAGCACTTCATATATAAAAGAAACTAAAAGGTTATGGCTCCATTAGTACTCACTACATAATATAGGAGTCTAACATAACTAGGCGATGATTCGAAAAAGATATTCTTCCGCTTGAATGTCATTGCACGACTCGATTCTCTAACAACTAACATTTGCCGTTTAAAAAAAAAAACAAAAACATATATTATTGCTTAAATATATATCATATAATATCACTCGTTATACAAAACGAGAAAATTATGATACGTACGTTTAGTTGGAGAAAAACTTCTTAATTTTCTATATTCATTTTATACTAGTAAAAAAAGCAGAGATTTAATTTATAACAAAACATGATACTTTCTATATATCTTAATGGGTCATCCTCAAATTTTGGCCCATCATTTTTGACTCGAGAGTGAGTAGGAGTTAACAAGAATCATTTTGAAGCCTTGAACCACAACAAGTCCCAAGTGACTGCACTCGTAAGTAGTTACAGGAAAACAACAAACAAAGCAGTTGGAATACAAGCAGACAAGCATTTTGATATTTAATTCAAACTTATATAATTGAGATGATAATACTTTTAACACAAAAATATCAAATCCTTCAAACGTGAAGAAAGAAGTTAACATCCAATTGAGCCGACGGTTTTGACTACCTCTAACTATAAGTATCGCATGCAGAAGCATACACTCACCAACAAAGAAAACACAAAAACATACATTTCTCTTTAAGGTATCACTTCCTTGTATTACAAAAATTCCCAGGTTTACATATAAGATTTCAAAAAGATGGGAGCGGGTGGTCGAATGTCCGATTCCTCTGAACATGAGGTAAAAGATATTCTCAAACGTGTCCCAGTTGATCCACCCTTCTCGCTAAGTGACCTGAAGAAAGCAATCCCTGCTCATTGCTTTGAACGATCTGTCATTCGTTCATCTTACTATGTTGTTCACGATCTCATTGTTACCTATGTCTTTTACTTCCTCGCAAACACTTATATTCCTCTTCTTCCCACTCCTCTAGCTTACATAGCGTGGCCGGTTTACTGGTTTTGCCAAGCTAGCATCCTCACTGGCTTATGGGTCATTGGTCATGAATGTGGTCACCATGCTTTTAGTGAATACCAATGGATTGATGACACCGTTGGATTCATCCTCCATTCCGCACTCTTCACCCCTTATTTTTCTTGGAAATATAGTCATCGGAACCACCATGCTAACACAAACTCACTAGACAACGACGAAGTTTATATTCCTAAGCGTAAGTCCAAAGTACGGTCTTACTCCAAGATTCTTAACAACCCGCCTGGTCGAGTGTTCACTTTGGTTTTTAGGCTCACTCTTGGATTTCCTTTATACCTTTTAACAAATATATCTGGCAAGAAGTACGGAAGGTTTGCCAATCACTTTGATCCCTTAAGTCCAATTTTCACTGAGCGTGAACGAATTCAGGTTGTGCTATCAGATATTGGCATTCTTGCCCTTATATACGCAATTAAGCTTCTTGTATCCGCAAAAGGAGCAACTTGGGTAGCCTGTATGTATGGAGTTCCCGTGCTAGGTGTACATATGTTTTTTGTTTTGATCACTTATTTGCATCATACTCATCTTTCGTTGCCTCACTATGATTCAACGGAATGGAACTGGATCAGAGGGGCCTTATCAACGATTGATAGGGACTTTGGTTTCCTAAATAGGGTTTTCCACGACGTTACACACACTCATGTCTTGCATCATCTGATCTCATACATTCCACATTATCATGCAAAGGAGGCAAGAGATGCAATCAAGCCTGTCTTGGGGGAGTTTTATAAGATCGACAGGACTCCAATCTTTAAAGCAATGTGGAGAGAGGCAAAGGAATGCATCTACATCGAGCCAGATGTGGACAGTGAGCACAAAGGCACATACTGTTGGGTTAATCGTTTGTGGAGTATTCACGTATGCATGGCATGGATTAATTTAGTTTGAAACAGTAAAAGTTATGACCGAGTTTTAAGTAACTGGTTGCACACGTTGAGTTTAAAGTGTCATATAGTTACCTGTTCTTTAGGTAGGGTTATGTTTCCTAGTTTGTAGGTAGATTACTTCTACACACGTTTTCTTGTGGAGGCTATATAAAGGTGTCATGTAACCTTAATAAACTGGGACTCTCGTTTTGTCTCATATATATCAGTAAGTAGCAAGTTCCAAATCTACATTTGGTATCAGAGCTAAGGCTCGTACCGGAGAAGCCTCCGCCGCCGGCGGGTGTGTCGGTCGATCGGTGGAGGGCAGGTGTCGGAAAGGGTTGTAGCTTCGTATTTGTTCGTCGCGAGACACTAACCGGAGTTGCGGTATAAACGGACGGGAAGAGTCGGGATTGAAAAAGCAGGTAGCTTTTGGACTCATGTCGTTTTGCACATGAAGACGATAAAGGCGGGTGTGTCTTTGTCTTCTTGACGGTGGATAAGTGATCTCGGAACAATGTCTGAGTGAAGACGTAAGGGGTCGCGGGTTTCTCTCTGTCGGACTGTTATACAGCAGAAGATGGAGAACGGGTAGCTGGTTCGTGACATTCGTCGTAGCAGGTGAAGAACTAGTTCAGACGACGGGGTGAAGGGTGAACACCGATATGTTCCATGGGCTGTTACCCACGATGATAAAATGGGAGTTGTGATGTTTTTATCACAAATTTTGTAATCCTTGATTCCATTGTTCATGATAAGAGGAGGCCGACATTGTTGCGTGTAAAACGGGCAGGAAAGATCCGTCAAAGCAGGTGGCTTTGGATTTGGCTCGTTTAGCAGGGTGAAAGAAAACGGTTGAAGGCAGTGTAGCTTTGTTTTCTTTGTCGGTGGAGATGCCTCTTGAACAAGGGTGATCGGAAAAAGGATGAGATGTGGAAAAGAACACGGTGTGACATTATGGTGTTGGAGTTCATATCGAGATGGCTTTGGACGTGACCGGGGAAGAGGTCGTGAGTCCGGGAATAGTCGAGATGATAATGAACGTCTCCAACGGGATGCCATGTGACATGTTACATGTGTGATGAATTTGATTCGGGTTGAACCGAGAAGACTTTGGACATGACCGCGATGAAGGTTGAGTGATCCGGGATAGGTCGAGATGGTTCATGAAGAAAGTGATTTCGTGTTGCGGTGTGTGAATGACGCGAACAAACGATTAAGGGGTGATTGTTGGGTTAATCGTTTGTGGAGTATTCACGTATGCATGGCATGGATTAATTTAGTTTGAAACAGTAAAAGTTATGACCGAGTTTTAAGTAACTGGTTGCACACGTTGAGTTTAAAGTGTCATATAGTTACCTGTTCTTTAGGTAGGGTTATGTTTCCTAGTTTGTAGGTAGATTACTTCTACACACGTTTTCTTGTGGAGGCTATATAAAGGTGTCATGTAACCTTAATAAACTGGGACTCTCGTTTTGTCTCATATATATCAGTAAGTAGCAAGTTCCAAATCTACACATACTGGTACCACAAAATGTGATTAATGGCAAAAGACAATCACTCACTTAAGCCGTTCATCAACAGTATTTTGTATTTTACGGGCCTAGCTATGCCGATCATGTGAATTTGTTTTTTCGTTCTATTCTTCCGCATGTATTACTATCCAAAGTGATAAGCTAGTTATTACTGTAATTCTATAGTGTTATGCTTATACTAAGGGGCTGTTCCAATTCCATATTCCCGCCACGATTAAGAATGAGTTGATTAAAATGTATACTTAATAATCATTGTAGGGCGTGGAAATTATTTTATTTTTAGAGCAGCATCTCTAAATTTTCGAAACTATTTTAAGTCATTTGGTAGAATATAGAAGATGTACTAATTCTCGAGTCATTCCAAAAAATAAAAAATTCATGACGATTCTGATTAATAATGGATAAAATTTGTACATTTTTAATTATGTAAAAAAGTTAAACACTTATGGGAAACTTCCGAGGACACAGAATATAATTGTAGGTGTGCGAGATTCCGAAGTAAACTAGCTTTACATTCTGAGTCGTGTAAAAAGTAGTAATTGATTTAACAATCTCAGATAGTTCGACGTTAATGGTGCTTCATAATTGATTAATTTGTTGGAATATAAGCTTTCACAGCTTTAAGTAATCTGGTGCATTATTTACAAATTAAATGAGCCTTGATGTCATCCTTAATGTCTGTAATACTGGTGACTAACGGTGGTGTGTTCTCTAGATTTGATTTCGAGTTGAAAGAAAAAAGAAAACGAAGGAAACAAAAACAAGGTGATCTTCGTAAGTTTTTTACAAGCAAAGTGAAAATGGAAGTGTGAAAAAGAGGGATAACGGTTACACCGTTACTAAAACTATTAACAACTAATATGTGACAGTGTAAAATTATTGATTTGTACAAACAAAATACTAGTTTACATAAATGAAGTAACTTATCTTTTCTCTTCTTATACAGTTTGCTAGCGGACATGCATGAATTGTTTTTATATTAAAATAAAACGTTAAACCTTTTACAAATAACTGCTCTCAATAACTCTAATGTGCAATATTCAGACTTTTGAAGCATAACCCTTAAAAAACCAGGGATCGTGACGAATGCATTCGTTAAATCCGACATAGCCTTCACCACCACCTTGCCACAACACCACCTCCACTCATTAAACGGTTCCAAATACACCACTAGCAGTGCCCGCAAAACAGAAGAAGACAAAAAAAATTTGATTCTCCCCCTATCCGTTGTATAACGGTTATCTTTTTAAATTTTCAAAACTTATTTTCTTTAATTAACCCTTGTTCACTATAAATACACTATTAAAACACACATTTTTTTACATATAATACATTTCATTTTTCTATTAAAAAATGGCTCAAACTCCAAATGAAAGATAATTTACTTCTGTTCTTAACACCCACTCACAATAATATTCTTCTTCTTCGAACTCATCAAATCAGTCTACCCCATCGTCACAAAACTCAACGGATTCTCGCATCAATTTCCTCCTAATCTGTCTCAATTTACACCTTATCTAAATCAAGTTGTGTTTCATCCTAACCAAAACAACTCAGCTTTCAAAATTATCAAAATCCACAAAACAACACACAACTATCTCAACAACACAACTTTTCATTTCAACCATCTCAAAAACACTACTTTTCATCACAACCATTTCCGCCACAATCACAACCATTTCTGTCACAATCACAAGCACAATTCAAACTACCACAAACCAAAAAATGTAAGACCATCCGACGAGTAGGCCAAAACTGGTACCTTGTGAATCGTAACCCACACTGGAACCCTAGTTACCTCATCCTTTGACACAATCAAGTTCGGCATCCATTTAGTAAGAATGAGCGGCTGGTACCGTATCATCCAAGGGCCCTTCTCCAAAACCTGTTCCAAGCCAGTCAACCAGGTGAACTTGAAGAAGAAAATCTCATCAACAAGCGAATTATTGAATCAATGTTGAGCAACCATGACCTTCTCAATCGGTAGAACAAAATCATTATCCTCCAGCTTATCCTTATTGAAGAGCGATCTAAAATTGACCTTAGGGTTAGTTTCCTTTGTCACAACAGCCGTTGCAAATGTCTTTGCACCAGTTTCCATAACTCGATGAATAGGTGAGTCTTCCCAACCTCTAAAATCAGACATACACCGCTAAGTCATAGGTAAACCCTCAAGCTTCTTCATACGCAAGTCAAAATCAAACAATATCTCATTATGCGTTATCTCCGTCTCGACATTCAAATCATTCTTCTCCATCTCCCTAACACCCGAACACGATAATACCAATGAAAAACAACCACGATTACAGACAAAAAAACGAAACCCTAATTACGGTTTCGAGCGAATCAACACAAACCCTAATCGGTTTCCATTCTTAAGACATCAATAAATTAATGAGAACAATATGAGCCCTAGAAACAAAAGGCACAATCCAGAGATTCTAAATCAAAAACTCAAAATACGACAATGAAACATCAACCAAATAAGGAGTTGTTAGTGAGTTATTTGAAAGATGAAACAACACTAATATAAGGTTATAAGGTATTTGAATCAAGATAAATGAAGAGTTTTATCGATCAATGAAGATGGATCGCCATATCAGTCGCCATCGGAGAGAACTATTAGATTAGGCTAAAATCGTTGTATTATTCAATAAGAAGATTACAATATATAGATTACAAAAGAGTAACCTCCAAGTAATTTGAATGGGCTAAAGCCTTATAACTAAACAAATCGGGCCTAATCTTAACAACTAACACTCCCCCGCAGTTTGAGCGGGAGGCAATCAAACACTCAAACTGGTGCGAAATTCCTCGAATAAAGAAGAAGGAAGACCCTTTGTAAAGATATCGACATACTGATAATGAGAAGGAACATGAAGAACACGAACTTGACCCATAGAAACTATGTCACAAACAAAATGTATGTCAATCTCGATATGTTTTGTACGTTGGTGCTGCACAGGATTAGTAGTCAAATAAATAGCACTAACATTGTCACAATAAACTATAGTAGTCGAACACAAAGGTGCATGTAACTCTCGAAGTAAGTTACGTATCCATGCAGTTTCAGCAACTACATTGGCAACTCCACGATACTCTGTTTCAGCACTAGACCGAGAAAGTGTGTGCTGGCGCTTAGATGACCATGAAATTAGGTTATCTCCCAAGAAAACACAATAACCAGATGTGGAACAACGTGTAACAGGGCAACCAACCCAGTCAACATCTGAATACACAGTAAGAGCGAATGTAGAAGATGCAAACAACTGTAATCCAAAATCCAATGTCCCACGAACATATCATAAAATCCATTTAAGAGCTGACAAGTGAGGCTCCCGAGGATCATGCATGTAAAGACATATTTGCTGAGCAACATATGACAAATCAGGACAGGTAAAAGTTAGATGCTGAAGACCTCCTGCTAAACCGCGATATAAAGTAGGATCATATATAGGTACAACCTCGGGACCAAGTTCCGGAGTTCGACAAGGGTTGCAATTACACATACGGGCCCACTCGAGAAACTCAAGAGCATATTTTTGTTGGGAGAGAAACATTCCAGAAGAATTACGTTGAACATAAATCCCCAAGAAAAAATTAAGAGCACCCAAATCTGTCATGTCAAATTCCTTGTGAAGAGAGGAAATAATACGATGTAGTAACCTAGTGGAAGAAGCAGTAAGCACAATGTCATCGACATATATCAGTAAGTAAGCAGTCTCAGCACCATGTCTATAAATGAATAATGAAGAATCACATCTACTATGAAAAAATCCAATGTGTGTAGCATACCCTGCAAATCGATTAAACCAAGCTCGTGGTGCTTGCTTAAGGCCATATAAAGATCGCTGCAAAAGACAAACATGATCAGGAAATCGAGAATCCATAAAACCAGGCGGTTGATACATGTAAATAGTTTTAGATAAGTGACTGTTAAGAAATTCATTCTTAATGTCAAGTTGATGAACCGACCAGTGACGAGATAAAGCAAGACTGAGCACCGTACGAATAGTTTCCGGTTTAACAACCAGACTAAATGTCTCATCACAATCAAGCCCAGTTTGTTGATTACTCCCGTTAGGAACCAACTGAGCCTTATAACGACTCAAAGTCCCATCGGCAAGATATTTGTGCCGAAATAACCACATAGATTGAACAATATTGACATCATGTGGTCTCGATACAAGAACCCAAGTACTATTTTTAATTAACGCATTATATTCATCAATCATAGCATTGATCCAATTTTGATCTTTAAGAGCAAGAAAATGAGATTTAGGAATAGGAGACACGTGAGATGTAGAAAGATTAAACAAAGGATTTGGCTTAATAGTACCAGCTTGAGCACAAGTGATCATAGGATGAGTACGAGTGTTTTGGGGTACGGGTTGAGTAAGTAATTGGGTTTGTGGTTGTGATTGAGCCGATTGGTGTTGTAATGGTGATGGTTGGGGTGATATTGAGTTGGTAAGGGTTCGGCTCGTAACTGACGGGCTTGTGTGGGAAGGACTAGTAGGATGGTTATCTGCACTTTGAGGTGTTAGGATATTGGTTGTGGATTGCTGGGTTGTACTGGAGTGAAGAAATTGGCTAGTCATGGTAGGCTCAAGAAAAGAATATGAAGGTGGACTGGTATGGTTCAAGGTACTATAGGAGAATTGTTCCTCATCAAAGGTAACATGTCTAGAAATTATAATCTTGTTAGAAGAAAGTTCAAGACATCGATAACCTCTATGATATGCAGGGTAGCCTAAGAAAATACATGGTGTCGCACGTGGAGCAGGTTTATGAGGTGAGTCTAAATGAGGGTAACATAGGCAACCAAAGATGCGAAGGCGTGAATAATCGGGTTCTTTGTTGAATAAATATTGGTATGGTATTTCATTGTTAATGGTTGTTGAGGGGAGAAGATTTAGGAGATAAGCCACCATATGAAGAGCCTCAACCCAAAATGTGGGAGGTAAATGTGCTTGGAAAAGTAAGGTACGTATCATGTTATTAATAGTTCTAATCATGCGTTCTGACTTACCATTTTGTTGAGAGGTTTTGGGACACGAGAACCAAAATTGGATACCATTTGTTGCTAACAATTGATGAAGTTGTTTATTATCGAATTCACCACCATGGTCACTTTGAAAAGACTTAATATCACATTTGAATTATTTTTTAACATAAGAACGAAAATTAACAAACTTACTAAAGACTTCAGACTTGTTACGCAAAGGATAAATCCACAAATAATGTGAAAAATGATCTAGAAACAAAATATAATATTTAAAACCACCATCACTTAAAATAGGAGATGTCCATAAATCTAAATGAATAATGTCAAAACAACGAGAAACAACTGAGTTTGAACTAGAAAATGGAAGTTTCACATGTTTTCCAAGTTGACAAGCATGACAAATATGTGAATACTTTTCTTTATTACAAGAAATATCACTACGAGACACAAGAGAGCGCAACACGTCTTCACCGGGATGGACGAGGCGTCGGTGCCACGTTGACGGACTAATAGAAAGCATAGAAGTAGGGATAGGTGATGGCTTGGTAACTGGATAAAGATCCCCCGAATTGTCACATCTGAGGAGGATATGGCGAGTCAAGAAATCCTTCACAGAAAAACCAAACTCATCAAATTCAATGGTACATTTGTTATCCCTAGTAAACTGATGTACGAAAATAAGATTTTAATTATATTAGGTCTTACGAGTACATTATTAAGATGAACAGGTCAATTCAAAGTAGGAAGAATGCTATGACCGGTGTTAGTTATAGGTATATTTTTACGATCACCAACACACAGATGGAAATAAACATTTATTATAAAGAGTACATAAATTATTTGCTTTAAAGTTTATATGAGAAGATGCACATGTATCCATATTCCATGTTGGATCCTGTAATGTCATCTTGCAAAAAGCATTAGGAAGCACAGTTTCTTGAGTCGAAAAAAAACGGGCGTGGGACCAAGAATTCCAGCATGCAGTGATTGAGTCATAGTATGGGCCTGTTGTGGTGTAGTCTAACAAACCTGTTGTTGGGCCTGTTGTGGAGAGACATAAACTGGTGCTTGGGCTTAAAAGGTATTTGTTTGTTGATGTGTGTTATTTGCTTGCTGACCCACTCGTGACAACCAAGTAGACTGCTGACCAACTCTTTGTTGGTAAGAATCATATGGTAAAAAAATAGTACGTCCCATATTATTGTTATTAAACCCAACACTTCCCATATTATTATTCATAACTTTTATACCAGATGACATCCCTCCGCGATTTCGGTGATCGTGAATAAACTTGCACCGATCCCCGAAGCGACAAGTACCTTTTTTGAAGTGAGTACAAAAACCATTTGTATTCGAGTTACGGCTTGCATTGCTTGAGTTCGATCCCGAGGAGTTGCGGCTCTTGGTATTAGTAGACACAAGTACAGTAGGATATGAAGATAACTATCAATAGGTGTGGAAGTTGTATTACATTTTTCTGTTAATGTGCTTTCCTCAAGCAACAACATGTTGCGAGCGGTTTCGAAAGTGGGGAGAGGTTCGTGATGCCGTATGAGATGAAGAGTGCACTTGAAGCGATCGTCAAGCCCATTAATTGTATACATTACCATGTTTTTGTCACTTACCTTTTCATCAAGATTGTGCAAACGATCCATCATTCCTTGTATCTTTGTGCAATAAGCATTGATGGATAGACTTCCGAGCTTGACCGAGCGAACTTCACTGTCAAGAGTGATTGCACGTGCATCCTTGTTGTCGTGGAAAAGATCCTTGATGCGATCCCATAGCTTTTTAGCATCCCCGGGGGTTGTAACAACTTGGTCTTGTAGGGTTTCGGTTAAAGTACCGCGGATCCACACTTTTACGAGGTCGTCTTGTTTGTCTCACTTGGGGTCGGAGGTGCTTGCAGAGGTTCCATCTATGTGTGCTTTTAAACCAAGACATCCAAGATGAATGAGTAAGAAAGAGATCCAAGAATTATAGTTGTGTTTTTCGAGACTTAACTTGATTGGGATATTGTTGGTGATACTAAACGGAATGATTTTATCACTAGTTTTAGGTTGGCTATCATCACCAGCCATGATAATGGAGAATTAAGGTTGTGAAGAAGAGAGAGGCAGAGAATAAAAAGGAGAAAAGATAAGAGAGGACCGATTGTTAGGCTCGTGATACCATATTAGATTAGGCTTAAATCGTTGTATTATTCAATAAGAAAATTACAATATATAGATTACAAAAGAGTAACCTCCAAGTAATGTGAATGGGCTAAAACCTTATAACTAAATACATCGGGACTAATCTTAACAACTAACAAGAACTAGAGCTTTTCCTTCCTTAAACTCTACATTTAATAACAATAATGTCACTCATTCAAGATTAATCTCATCTTACAATAACTTATTTTTTCATTTGATAGTTATAATATTATGTATACACATTTATTTATCTATAATGACATATTTACGAATAACAATATACATTGTGTTAAAGTAAAAAGTCTAGAATATAAAATTAAAAAAGTATTTTTATAAATTCAAAAGGTTATTAAAAAAAACATGAAAAGTGATAAGTTTTACAATTTATTTGAAGTTCAATGATTAAAGTTCTTACATAATCGACATTTATATTTTCCAAAATACTTCTTGTCATACACAATTTTTTTAAGTATATGACCAAAGGAATTTCGACTATTCCGGATACAAGATTCCTATTGGTCCAATTTTAATTAATTCAACATTATTTAGCTATTTTTTTTAAAGAAATGTTACATTATTTAAATTAATAAAAAAAGTGTTTATTTTTCTTTTTTTAGTCTAATACGAGGAGTTCCTACCGCCCTTATGAGTTTTGGACAGTGGACTAAAAAAAAGTGTTTATAATAACATAACAAATGAATTGGTTTAATCATTTTGTATTATACTTGATCTTGTTTTATATATTTCACTTTAACATAACCACATGACACATATGTGTTTGTAGGTTCAGTTATTGTAAGTATCTTGTACAGCTTTTGCTATATAAGAGAGTTGTGTGTGACTAACAATATGCTCATCTATTTCAGAACAGAAGTTGCCCATCATATTTGACTGAAAGAGAGATTAAGAGTCAACAACAACAATTATTTTGTAGTTATGCTTTACCCAATTCCACAAGACCCCAGTACTCCACTGTCCAAAACTCATAAGTAATTACACGATATAAAAACAAAAGCCAAGTTGTGAAAACACGAGCAGACAATCGATTTTAATAACACGAGCAGACAATAGCATTTTAATATTCAAACTTAAGAAACATGTTCTAAACTTATATAATTAAGATGCTAATACTAACACAAAAATCTCAAATCTATCACACGTGAAGAAAGAAGTTAACATCTAATTCAGCCGACGGTTTTGACTACCTCTAACTATAAGTAAGTCCAAAGAAGCATAGAGTCTTCAACTAAAAGAACACAAACATACGTTTCTCTTATCACTTCCTTCTATTACTAAACTTCCCAGGTAACATTTCAGAAAAATGGGAGCCGGTGGTCGAATGTCGGATTCCTCTGACCATGAGGTAAAAGATATTCTCAAACGTGTCCAAGTTGATCCACCCTTCTCCTTAAGTGACCTGAAGAAAGCAATCCCTGCTCATTGCTTTGAACGATCTGTCATTCGTTCATCTTACTATGTTGTTCACGATCTCATTGTTACCTATGTCTTTTACTTCCTCGCAAACACTTATATTCCTCTTCTTCCTACTCCTCTAGCTTACATAGCGTGGCCGGTTTATTGGTTTTGCCAAGCTAGCATCCTCACTGGCTTATGGGTCATTGGTCATGAATGCGGTCACCATGCTTTTAGCGAATACCAATGGATTGATGATACTGTTGGTTTCATTCTCCATTCCGCACTCTTCACCCCTTATTTTTCTTGGAAATACAGTCATCGAAACCACCATGCTAACACAAACTCACTAGATAACGACGAAGTTTATATTCCTAAGCGTAAGTCCAAAGTAAGATCTTACTCCAAGATTCTTAACAACCCACCTGGTCGAGTGTTCACTTTGGTTTTTAGGCTCACTCTTGGATTCCCTTTATACCTTTTAACTAATATTTCTGGCAAGAAATACGGAAGGTTTGCCAATCACTTTGATCCCTTAAGTCCAATTTTCACTGAGCGTGAACGAATTCAGGTTGTGCTATCGGATATTGGCATTCTTGCCCTTATTTACGCAATTAAGCTTCTTGTAGCCGCAAAAGGAGCACCTTGGGTAGCATGTATGTATGGAGTTCCCGTGCTAGGTGTACATATGTTTTTTGTTCTGATCACTTATTTGCATCATACTCATCTTTCGTTGCCTCACTATGATTCAACGGAATGGAACTGGATCAGAGGGGCTTTATCAACAATTGATAGGGACTTTGGTTTCCTAAATAGGGTTTTCCACGACGTTACACACACTCATGTCTTGCATCATTTGATCTCATACATTCCACATTATCATGCAAAGGAAGCAAGAGATGCAATCAAGCCTGTCTTGGGGGAGTTTTATAAGATCGACAGGACTCCAATCTTTAAAGCAATGTGGAGAGAGGCAAAGGAATGCATCTACATCGAGCCAGATGTGGACAGTGATCACAAAGGCACATACTGGTACCACAAAATGTGATTAATGGCAGAAGACAATCACTCACTTAAGCTGCTCATCAACAGTATTGTGTATTTTACGGGCCTAGCTATGCCGATCATGTGAATTTGTTTTTTCCTTATATTCTTCCCATGTATTACTATCCAAAGTGATAAGCTAGTTATTACTGTAATTCTACAGTTTTATGCTTATACTAAGGGACTGTTCCCTCCACTATTAAGAATGAGTTGATTAAAATGTCTTCTTCCTTCTCCAGTCATTCCAAAAAAGTAAAAATTCATGACGATTCTGATTAATAATGGAGAAAATGTGTACATTTTTAATTACCTAAAATTTTAATTATGGAAAACTTTCGAGGACACAGAATATAATTGTAGGTGTGCGAGATTCCGAAGTAAATTAGCTTACATTCTTCTGAATCGTGTGAAAAGTAGTCATTTAATTAACAATGTCAAATAGTTTAACGTTAATGGTGCTTCATAATTGTTTAACTTGTTGGACTATAAGCTTTCACAGCCAAAAGTATTCTGGTGCATTATTATTTACAAATGATTCTTGATGTCATCCTGTTATGTCTGCAATATTCTGGTGCATTGTTTACAAATGAAGTAACTTATCTTTCTTTTTCTTTTTCTTATAAAACACTATTGCATATTCAAACTTTTCATACTTTTTAAGCACAAACCCTGACCCTAATGTGCAACACTATTGCATATTCAAACTTTTCATACTTTTTAAGCACAAACCCTTACAGAGCTAGGTATCGTAGCGAAGGCACTTGCCACATCTGACGCGGTCTTCGCCACGACACCACCAGCACTCGCCAAACGGCTCCCAATGCACCACTCGTCGTGCCCGTGAAACAGAAGTAGACAAAAGAAATCGATTCTCCCCCTATCTGTTATACAACGGTTATTTTTTAAATTTTCAAAACTTAATAATTTTAGTCAACCTCTTATTCACTATAAATACACTACTAAAACACAATTTTTTTTACATATACAATACATTTCATTCTTCTATTAAAAAATGCCTCAACAATACCTTTTTTCTTTGAACCCATCAAATCCGTCTATCCCATCGTCACAAAACTCAGTCGGGTACTCGCAACAATTTCCCTTTTACTTGTCTCAATTTACACCCGATCAAACTTATCAAAATCAAGTTGCGTTTCATCCTAACCAACAATAACTCGACTTTCAACATAATCAATGTTGAAATTTAGGTGTAAACTTAAATATAGTTTAGTGACTTAAGTGTACTTTGTAATACAAATTAGGAATAGATTAAAATTAGGAAGTATTTTGTTCAACATCCTTAAATTGGTTTATAGAAAGTTTCCTATTTGACTTAAGGAGGCGCGTACCCCTTATCTCTATAAATAGAGATGAAGGGGATCCTATTTTATTGAATTTTTTTCCTCAATGTAATCTTTATTATGGTTCTTTAATAAATGGGTTTGAGGGTATAACGTGTGCATATATTTGTCAGTTCTTTGTAATCTCTCGTGTTCGCTACTTGTGCTCGATACAACTCGCGATCTAGCAGTTTCATGATCGAACTTCTGATTGTTGTCGAAATTGTACAACAATCAAAATCTAAAAAACAACACACCATAATTCTTTTTATCACAACCATCTCAACAACACCGCTTTTTATTTCAACCATAATACTACTTTTCATCACAACCCCTTTCACCACAATCATAGCTATTTTCGTCACAGTCACAAGCATAATTAAAAAAATCTCGAGAAGTAACACTTAAAGGAAAACGACCCTCGAAAGGTTCAAAATCGAAAAATCAAACAACGGTTCATTTGGACGACGATGATGATGAGGTGGAGATTGTACGTGTTACTACCTGTTGGACAACCGATGAAGAAACATTAATAACAAAGGTTTGGATGGAGGTTTTGCAAAATGTTGGAATCGAAAATGACCAATCCAAGGAAGCGTTTTGGAACTAAAAAATGGACGAATTCAACCATCGTACCAAGCGTGATCCTCGTACGAAGAATATGATTATGGGAAAATGGTTACGAATTTATGGTAATTGACAAAAATTCAATGCTATTTTCAAACATTAGCAACGTAAAATCGGTGAAAGTGAAAGAGATCATATCGAGAATGCAAAGACTAGCTACACTGACCTGCTCGACGAAAAAAAAAGTTTAATTATGTCCATAGTTGGGATATTTTGAAAAAAATCTCTACATGCGACGCGGTCGAGCCGATCGACTTAGAGGATCTTGGAGAGCTATTCGGCTCAGATCCGCGACCTCGATCTACTAGAAAACAAGGTTCAGAAAAGAAAAGAAAATCTGTCGACACGTCGGGGAGCACCGGTGGAAGTCAATCTGAGTCTATGTTTGGGTTCATTCAGGAAGGTTATCGTCAAAAATATGTAGCTGCAGAATCTGCTTACGAGGCAAAGAGACAAATGAAAGTGGCGTGGATGGAGTATAGAGAATTGGATTTCCTGATGTTCGATCCCGATAACTTGCCGCCGCATAAAGCCGCTTACACCTGAAAGAAGCAAGAAGACATAATGAAGAAATATCCAAATACTTGATCCTCGAACGGGGAATGCTGTATTTTTACGTTTTGATAAATCTTTTTAGATTCCATTTTTTTTGGTTTCGTATGTTATTTTAATATATTGTAATGTTTTTATTTTTATGAAATAAATTTATTTTGCTTAAAAATGATGAAAAGGAAAATAAAATAAATAGTAGTGGGTCCAAATGAATAGGTAAGCTTTGTTATGATAATGAAGTTTTTTGAAGTGGGAGTGTCAGATTACGTGACATCATGTTTGTCCCCAATAAGAAGATAAACCTGCCATTGATACCAACTCTCTAAGGGCTATATTTAGTAAAACATTATTTTACATATTGAAAACAATTGTAAATTAACGATAACATTCTGATACTAGGTTTCTTTTGGTACATACTATTGTTCATCTCATAAGATATGACTCTCAAATGTCTTTTGTGCTCAATGAAACACTTACTATTTAATAAAGATGGTTCGGAACTTGAACCTATAATAATTTATTTATAAAATTTCTCCAATATATATACAAGTCTTTTCCAAAGTGAGTACAACCAAAACTTTTTTTAGTTTCTTTTATAATGAGTGGTAAAATATTAATGGCTGATATTTAAAATATTAGAGAATATATGTGTAACACAAAGACAATAAACAACATCATAGCATATACGTAAATATGGGGTACCCTTAAATATGATATTATATAATGTCACTCGTTCTAAATACATAAACGAAAAAAATTAGGTTACGTTTAATTGGAGAAAAACCTTAGGGTGTAATTTAGTTGAGAAAAATTATACTATTTTTTTTTTGAAATTTTTTCATATGAAAATAGAAAAAAGAAATATTTTATACGTACTTTTTTCAATAATTAAAAAAAACAAATTTCATTCTTAACTTTTGAATAAAAAAATGGAAAGAAACATTTTACCTTTTTTTTAATTTTTCTCGTTTTTCAAAGAAAAGAATGTAAGTTTATAAACAAAGTTTTTAAAATTTTCAATTTTTTTTATAAACGAATAACATTCCTTTCTCTGAGAATTTGGAAACAAATAGGGTGCGTTTAATTGGAAAACATTTTCCATCATTTTCTATTTTCTATTTTGTAGAAAAAAAGGATTTATTTTTCCACAAAACACTTAAAAATTTAGAAAACGCGTTTAGTTGATGAAATTTGTGTTTTCTATTTTCCAAAACTATAAAGAATACAAAGGGGAATTAATTTTCTATGTCTAAAGGAAAACTTAGAAAAAAAAAGAGTTTTTTTGTTTTGTGTGCAAAAGGGTAAAATAGGGATTTTGCATTTTCTAAAATATATTTTTAGAAAACGATAATTTGAACGCGTTTTCTGTTTTCCTTATTTTTTAGAAAACATTTTGTAAAAAAATAAGGTGTTTTCCATCTAACTAAATACGGCCATATCATCTTCTATATTAAAAAGGAAGAGATTTAATTTTTCTTTTAACAAAACATAAAAAAAAAAAACTTTCTATTCATCTGTAATGGCCATCGCCCTCAAATTTTGGCCCATCATTTTTGACTCGAGAGTGAAGAGGAGTTAACAAGAATTATTTTGAAGTCTTGCATGAACCACAAGTCCCGAGTGACTGCACTCATAAATAGTTATATGAAAACAACAAAAACAAAGTAGTTGGAAAGCAAGCAGACAAGCAATTTGATGTTTAATTCAAACTTAAGAAACATGTTCAAAACTTATATAATTGAGATGCTAATACTTTAACACAAAAATATCAAATTCTTCACACGTGAAAAAAGGAGTTAATATCTAATTGAGCCGACGCTTTTGACTGCCTCTAACTATATATAAGCATCACATGCAGAAGCATAGACTCACCAACAAACTAAAGAGATCTCACACATACATTTCTTTTATCACTTCCTTGTATCACTACAATTCCCAGGTTACATATAACATTTTAGAAAGATGGGAGTGGGTGGTCGAATGTCGGATTCATCTGAGCATGAGGTAAAAGATATTCTCAAACGTGTCCCAGTCGATCCACCGTTCTCGTTAAGTGACCTGAAGAAAGCAATCCCTGCGCATTGCTTTGAACGATCTGTCATTCGTTCATCTTACTATGTTGTTCACGATCTCATTGTTACCTATGTCTTTTACTTCCTTGCAAACACTTATATTCCTCTTCTTCCCACTCCTCTAGCTTACATAACGTGGCCGGTTTACTGGTTTTGCCAAGCTAGCATCCTCACTGGCTTATGGGTCATTGGTCATGAATGTGGTCACCATGCTTTTAGTGAATACCAATGGATTGATGATACTGTTGGTTTCATTCTCCATTCCGCACTCTCACCCCTTATTTTTCTTGGAAATACAGTCATCGAAACCACCATGCTAACACAAACTCATTAGATAACGACGAAGTTTATATTCCTAAGCGTAAGTCCAAAGTACGGTCTTACTCCAAAATTCTTAACAACCCGCCTGGTCGAGTTTTCACTTTAATTTTTAGGCTAACTCTTGGATTTCCTTTATACCTTCTAACAAATATCTCTGGCAAGAAGTACGGAAGGTTTGCCAATCACTTTGATCCCTTAAGTCCAATTTTCACTGAGCGTGAACGAATTCAGGTTGTGCTATCAGATATTGGCATTCTTGCCCTTATATACACAATTAAGCTTCTAGTAGCCGCAAAAGGAGCAGCTTGGGTAGCCTGTATGTATGGAGTTCCCGTGCTAGGTGTACATATGTTTTTTGTTTTGATCACCTATTTGCATCACACTCATCTTTCATTGCCTCATTATGATTCAACTGAATGGAACTGGATCAGAGGGGCTTTATCAACGATTGATAGGGACTTTGGATTCCTAAATAGGGTTTTCCATGACGTTACACACACTCACGTCTTGCATCATTTGATCTCATACATTCCACATTATCATGCAAAGGAGGCAAGAGATGCGATCAAGCCTGTCTTGGGGGAGTTTTATAAGATCGACAGGACTCCAATCTTTAAAGCAATGTGGAGAGAGGCGAAGGAATGCATCTACATCGAGCCAGATGTGGACAGTGAGCACAAAGGCACATACTGGTACCACAAAATGTGATTAATGGCAAAAGACAATCACTCACTTAAGCTGGTCATCAATAGTATTTTGTATTTTACCGGCCTAGCGCCGATCATGTGAATTTGTTTTTTCGTTATATTCTTCCGCATGTATTACTATCCAAAGTGATAGTTATACTGTAATTCTATAGTTTTATGCTTATACTAAGGGACTGTTCCAATTCCATGATCCCACCACGATTCAGAATGAGTTGATTAAAATGTCGTCTTCCTTCTCGAGTCATTCCAAAAAAATAAAATTCACGACGATTCTGATTAACAATAATGCACAAAATGTGTATATTTTTAATTACGTAAAAATTTAAACACGTATCGAGAACTTTCGAGGACACAGAATATAAATATATAATTGTAGGTGTGCGAGATTCTGAAGTAAACTAGCTTTACATTCTTCTGAATCGTGTAAAAAAATAGTCTTGTAATTAACAATCTCAGATAGTTTAACGTTAATGGTGCTTCATAATTGATTAACTTGTTGGACTATAAGCTTTCACTGCTTTAAGTATTCTGGTGCATTATTTACAAATGATTCTTGATGTCATCCTGTAATGTCTGCAATATCGGTGTGTGAAAATGGAAGTGTGAAAAAGAGGGATAACGGTGTAGCCTTTCCTAAAACTATTTGTTGAAATTATTACCAATAATATTTAACAATTAGATTAGGTTTCTTTCCTTATGTATTGTAAGTGTGTCGACTGGGCTTGGCCCGAGTCTGTAACCGACCCCCTCACCCTATAAAAGGAGGTGAGGGGGTGATGCTCAAAACACACCGCAAGCTTCTTATTCTTTCTTGTAACGATCCATATCAATAAAAGTAATCGTTCGTTACCTTTGTAGTATTCGTTCTTTGTGGGTTTCGTTTGTTGCGACTCTGCGATCGTCTTCAGGGATCTAGGGTTCCGCGTTTCGATCTTCAGGTTTGTTGGTGTCGATTCCAACAAGTGGTATCAGAGCCGCGGGTTTTGTGGTCTTTGAAGATCGGTGCTAGATAAAGAAGGCTTCGTGAAGAAAACGATTTCGGTTTTGAATCGTTTTTTTTTTGGAGTTGCAGGTTTCGGGCGGAGAAGACAAAGCTTGTATTCACGTGAAGGAAAATAGAAAAGTCAACAAATAGTTTTTTTGGTTCTATTTTTCCTAAGGCATCACGTGGGGGGTAGTGTAAAAGAGTGCATTGGTTTTTTCTTTTTCTTTTTATTATATCCTTATACAAGTGGTTGTGATTTTGTTTAAATCACGAATTGTTTTTCCGATCGACTTCGGGTATCGTCTTTTTTAGGGGTTTTTAAAAAGTCGATTAAAGCAAATGTTCTTGTTGCGGGTTCTTGTGGTTCAAGTTTGATCGTGGTTTACTTGGGTTTTAAGTTTACAATCGAGTTTGCTTGTACGTGATCGAGGTTTAGGGTTATTCTAATTAAATCGATTTGCAAGAAGGGTTTTTTATGCAACAAGGGTGAAAGAATATGTCGTCGATAGCGAAGTTTGACGTCGAAAAATTCGACGGGTCTAACGACTTCGGGTTGTGGCGTGTGAAGATGCGGTGTCTATTAATTCAACATGGTTGGGAGGCTGCGTTAGATCCATTCCCGAGTACCATGACGGACGCTGATAAAACTGCGGCGTTGAAGACGGATGTCTATAAAAAAGCACATAGTGCCTTACTCTTGTGCTTGGATAACAAGGTGTTGAGGGAAGTCAACAAAGAAAATTCTGCTGCGGGGGTTTGGTTAAAGTTAGAAACTTTGTATATGACAAAGTCCTTAGCCAATAAATTGTACTTGAAGAAGAAGCTGTTCACTTTCTACATGCATTCAGGTAAGAAATTATCTCAACATATAGATGAGTTTAATAAGTTGATCGGTGACTTGGCGAACATAGACGTTGAAATTGATGACGTAGATCAGGCACTCATGTTACTTACATCATTACCGTCCTCGTATGATAACTTTGTGGAGACATTGCTTTATGGAAGGGAGTCGCTCTCTTTGGAAGATGTCTTGTCTACCCTCAATTCACGGGAGTTGAAGAAGAGGACAGATGCAAAGGATGATGGTGATGGGTTATTTGTAAGGGGGAGGCCGGAGCATCGGGGTAATCAAGGATGTGGTAGTTCGCGATCAAAGTCAAAGGGTAAAGGAACTTATAAACAAAAGTGTTACATATGCTATTCTGAGGATCACCTTAAGAAAGACTGTCCAAAATGGAACAAGAAGAAATCAACTGGCTTTGTCAACAAGAATGCAAAACAGGACGCTGGGACGTATTCTAAGGGTTATGACAATGGTGATTTGTTGATGGCGGTAAGTGAGGAAAGGTTCTTAGAGTGGATCATGGACTCTGGTGGTTCCTATCACATGACGCCTAGGAGGGACTTCTTATTTGATTTTAAGGAGCTTGATGGAGGTATGGTTTTGCTCGGTGATAATAGAGCATGTGCCATCAAGGGGACAGGGAAGGTGAGAGTACAAATGAAAGATGGTTCAAGTTTTGTGCTTGAGAATGTGCGTTACATTCCCGAGTTGAAAAGAAATTTGTTATCTTTGGGCACTTTGGATCGAGAGGGCTATACCGTGAAGTTGCAGAATGGAAGAGTAAAGGTGATCAAGGGTTCTTTGATGGTTTTGTCAGGAACTTTGAAGGAAAATTGTGTGTACTCCTTGGATGGTTGGGCTGAATCAAGTGAAGCTAGTGTCGGTATACAAGAAAAGGAAAGTCTTGCGCAGGTGTGGCATAAACGCCTGGGTCACATTAGTGAAGCAGGCTTGAATGAACTCAAAAGAAGAGAGGTGCTAGGGAAGGAAGGTCTAGGTAAGCTCGAATTCTGTGAAAATTGTGTTCTTGGAAAATCGACCAGGGTGAGTTTTGGTCGAGGTCAGCACACAACAGATGGAGTTATAGACTATGTCCATGTGGATCTCTGGGGTCCTTCTCGGGTGGAATCGATGAGTGGTTACCGGTACTTCTTATCGATTGTTGATGATTATTCGAGGAGGGTTTGGGTGTATTTTCTTAGACACAAAAGCGAGGCATTCAGCAAGTTCAAGGAGTGGAAGGAGTTGGTAGAAAACCAGACAGGTAGAAGACTGAAGAAACTTCGAACGGATAATGGTTTGGAGTTTTGTAATCAGGAGTTTAATAACTTGTGCAAGGAGAGCGAGGTAGCAAGACATTTGACGGTTGCTGGAACTCCGCAACAGAATGGTCTAGCTGAACGAATGAACAGAACGCTCTTGGACAAGGTTAGGTGTTTACTGATTCAGTCTGGTTTGCCAGAATCATTCTGGGCTGAAGCAACGGTGACGGCAGCATATCTGATCAATAGGTCTCCATCTAAAGCATTGGAGAAGAAGACACCTATGGATTTATGGTCAGGACATCCGGCGAATTACGAGATGTTGAAGATATTTGGTTGCGTTGCTTATTCACAGGCGAGTCAGGGGAAGCTCAAGCCTAGAGCTATAAAATGCATATTCCTGGGGTATCCTAAGGGTGTGAAGGGATACAGATTATGGAGGTTGGATGATGTTAAACCGAAGATAATCATAAGCAGGGATGTGGTCTTTAATGAGAGCCTTATGTATAAGGATACTCTCAAGGGTGCTGGAGCTGCAGATTCTGGGAAGGAAATTGTGTTTGAGGTGGAACTTCAAGGCAGTCGGGTCGAACCAACTGTGGATCCTCATACTGGGGTAAATCCAGGGAATGAATATGAGGATCAAGTTGAAGATGCAGTAGATGCAATGCCTCAACAACAGAATCTGGACAACTATGTTCTGGTGCGTGATAGAGCTAAGAGAACAACTACTAAACCTGCAAGGTATAGGAATGAAGGTAATGTATCATTGTCTAGATCATCAGGGTCTAGGGAAGAAGATGATATTACGGCTTATGCGTTTGCTATTGCTGAGGAAGAAGATACACATGAACCAATCACATTCCAGGAGGCGATTAATTCATCTGAAAGGGATGAGTGGGTTCGTGCTATGGAGGAAGAGATGAGTTCTTTAAAGAAGAATCATACTTGGGAGCTGGTCGATCAACCACGTGGTCAGAAGCTGGTAAGCTGCAAGTGGTTGTATAAGATTAAAGAAGGGATTGAAGGCGTTCAGAAAACAAGGTACAAAGCAAGGCTGGTAGCTCGGGGGTTTACACAACGAGCAGGGATTGACTACAATGAGGTATTTTCACCCGTGGTTCGACATACATCTATTAGGGTGATTCTCTCATTAATTGCTTGTGAAGATTACGAGTTGGAACAACTTGATGTGAAGACGACGTTTTTGCATGGTAATCTTGAAGAAACCATTTATATGAGGCAGCCGCTTGGTTTTAAAGAAGGAACGGGCAACAAGGTATGTTTGTTGAAGAAATCCCTTTATGGTCTTAAGCAGTCTCCAAGGCAGTGGTACAAACGGTTTGATGTGTATATGGTCAGCAATGGGTTTAGCCGTGACAACTATGATAGTTGTGTTTACTTCAAGGAGTTTGCACCAGGTATGTACATATATCTACTGTTGTATGTAGATGATATGTTGATTGCTTGTAAAAGCAAGTCTGAGATCGAATATACCAAGGGACTGCTGCGAAAAGAGTTTGATATGAAGGAACTTGGTCCAGCCAGGAAGATACTTGGTATGGAGATTGTCAGGGATAGGGGTAACCGAACCCTGAAGGTGTCTCAGTCGGGATATGTGCGGAAAATTCTGAATAACTACAGAGTGGATAATGGCAAGTCGGTCTCTGTGCCATTGGGAGCACACTTCAAGGTATCTTTGAAGGATTGTCCGTCGAGTGACTGGGATGTGGAAAGAATGAGTAAGGTCCCATATGCGAATGTTGTAGGTAGTTTAATGTACTTGATGGTTTGCACTAGACCGGATATTGCGTATGCTGTTAGCATTGTGAGCAGGTATTTGGCGAATCCAGGTAAAAATCACTGGGAAGCGGTGAAGTGGATTTTGAAGTACTTGAAGGGCACTGCTGATGTAGGTCTAGTGTATGGTAGAGATCAAGGGAAGCACGTGGATGTTGACGGTTTCGTGGATAGCGATTATGCTAAAGACCCTGACAAGGGTAGGTCGATACCGGGTACGTGTTTATGGTACATGGCTGTGTTGTGAGTTGAAAAGCAACTCTGCAGCATGTTGTTGCATTGTCTACTACAGAGGCGGAGTATATGGCGCTTACGGAAGCTGTTAAGGAAAGCATTTGGCTTAAAGGTCTACTAATCGAGCTGGGAATAAACCTAAGGTCAGTGGTTGTGAATTGTGATAATCAAGGAGCAATTCATCTCTCAAGAAATTCAATGTTTCATGAGAGGACAAAGCATATCAATGTGAGGTATCACTTCATCAGGGAGATCGTGGAATCTAAAGAGATTGAAGTGGCGAAGATAGGCACGGAAGATAATGCAGCTGACGCTTTCACAAAGGTGGTTCCATGTCCAAAGTTCAAGTATTGTATGGAGATACTTGGTGTCGGGGCTAACTAGTATTGGTACTAAGGTGGAAATTGTTGAAATTATTACCAATAATAGTTAACAATTAGATTAGGTTTCTTTCCTTATGTATTGTAAGTGTGTCGACTGGGCTTGGCCCGAGTCTGTAACCGACCCCCTCACCCTATAAAAGGAGGTGAGGGGGTGATGCTCAAAACACACCGCAAGCTTCTTATTCTTTCTTGTAACGATCTATATCAATAAAAGTAATCGTTCGTTACCTTTGTAGTATTCGTTCTTTGTGGGTTTCGTTTGTTGCGACTCTGCGATCGTCTTCAGGGATTTAGGGTTCCGCGTTTCGATCTTCAGGTTTGTTGGTGTCGATTCCAACACTATTGTCTATTAACAACTAGTATGTGGTGTAAAATTATTGATTTCTACAAAACACTAGTTTACACAAATGAAGTAACTTATCTTACTTTTTTCTTATATATAAAATTTGCTATCGGACACGCATGAATTGATTTTATATTAAAAAAAAACATTAAACCTTTTACAAATAACTACCTCAATGACCCTGATGTGCAACACTATTGCATATTCAAACTTTCCATACTTTTTAAGCACAAATCCTTACAGAGCTAGGTATCGTAGCGAAGGCACTTGCCAAATTTGACGCGGTCTTGGCCACCACCTCGTCACGATACCACCAGCACTCGCCAAACGGCTCCCAATGCAACACTCGTTGTGCCCGTGAAATGGAAGTAGACAAAAAGAAATCGATTCCCCCTATCTGTTATAAAACGGTTATTTTTTAAATTTTCAAAACTCAATAATTTTAGTCAACCTCTTAGTCACTATAAATACACTACTAAAACACACATTTTTTTTACATACAATACATTTCATTCTTCTATTAAAAATACCTCAAACTCCAAATGAATGGTATTTTACTTTCTCTTCTTAACACCCAACTACAACAATGTTTTTTTTCTTTGAACCCATTAAATCCATCTATCCCATCGTCACAAAACTAGCCGGATACTCGCAACAATTTCCCTTTTACTTATCTCAATTTACACCCGATCAAACTAATCAAAATCAAGTTGTGTTTCATCCTAACCAACAACAACTCGACTTTCAACATGATCAATGTTGGAATTTAGGAGTAAACTTATATATAGTTCAGGGATTTAAGTGTACTTTGTAATATAAATTAGGATAAGACTAAAATTAAGAAGTATTTTGGTCAACCTCCTTAAGTTGGTTTATAGAAGTTTTTTTATTTGACTTAAGGAGGTGGCCTACCCATCATCTCTATAAATAGAAATGATGGGGGATTCTAGTTCATTAAATTATTCTTCCTCAATGTAATCTTTATTACGGTTCTTTAATAACGGGGTTTGAGGGTATAACGTGTGCATATATTTGTCGGTTCTTTGTAATCTCTCGTGTTCGCTACTTGTGCTCGATACAACTCGTGATCTATCAGTTTCGTGATCGAACTTCGGGTTTGTTGTCGGTATTGTACAACAATCAAAATCTAAAAAACAACACACCATAATTCTTTTTTATCACAACCATCTCAACAATACTACTTTTTATTTCAACCACAACAATACTTTTCATCACAACCCTTCAACACAATCACAGCCATTTTCGTCACAGTCATAAGCACAACTGAAAAAATCTCGAGAAGTAATACTTAAAGGAAAACGACCTTCGAAAGGTTCAAAATCGAAAAATGAAACAACGATTCATTTGGACGACGATGATGATAAGGTGGAGATTGCACGTGTTACTACCTGTTGGACAACTGATGAAGAAACATTACTAACAAAGGTTTGGATGAAGGTTTTGCAAAATGTTGGAATCGAAAATGAGCAATCTGAGGAAGCGTTTTGGAACTAAAAAATAGACGAATTGAACCATCGTACAAAGCATGATCCTCGTACGAAGAATATGATTATGGGGAAATGGTTACGAATTTATGGTCATTGCCAAAAATTCAACGATATTTTCAAACATTAGCAACATAAAATCGATGAAAGTGTAGGTGATCATATCGAGAATGCAAAGACTAGTTACACTGACTTGCTCAACAAAAAAAAAGTTTGATTATGTTCATAGTTGGGATATTTTGAAAAAAATCTCTAAATATGACGCGGTCGAGCCGATCGACTTAGAGGATCTTGGAGAACTATTCGGCTCAGATCCGTGACCTCGCTTTACTGGAAAACAAGGTTCCGAAAAGAAAACAAAATCTGTTGACACGTCAGGGAGCACCGGTGGAAGTCAATCTGAGTCTATGTCTGGGTTCATTCAGCAAGGTTATCGTCGAAAATGTGTATTAGAATCTGCTTACGAGGCAAAGAGACAAATGAAAGTGGCGTGGATCGAGTATAGAGAATTCGATTTCCTGATGTTGGATCCCGATAACTTGCCGACGCATAAAGCCGCTTACATTTGAAAGAAGCAAGAAGACATAATGAAGAAATATCCAAATACTTGATCTTCGAACGGGGAATATTATTTTTACGTTTCGTAAATCTTTTTAGATTCCAATTTTTTTTGTTTCGTATGTTATTTTAATGTATTGTACTGGTTTTATTTTAATGAAATAAATTTATTTTGCTTAAAAATGATGAAAAAGAAAAGAAAATAAATATTAGTGGGTATAAATGAATAGGTAAGCTTTTAATGTATTGTAATGCTTTTATTTTTAAAAATAATAAAGTTTTTTCAAGTAGGAGTGTTAGATTACGTGACATCCTGTGTGTCCCAAATGAGAAGATAAATCTGCTCTTGATACCAACTCTCTAAGGGCTATATTTAGTAAAACTTTATTTTACATATTGAAAAAAATTATAAATTAACGATAACATTTTGACACTAGCTAGGATTCTTTTGGCACAAACTAGTGTTCATCCCATAAAGTATGACTCTCAAATGTCTTTTGGCACAAACTATTGAAACAATTACTATTTAATAAAGAGGGTTCGAAACTCGAACCTATAATATTTTATTCATTAAATTTCTCAAATATATATATACGTTTTTTCATAATGAGCACAGCCAAAACTTTTTTTGTTTCTTTTATAATGAGTGGTAATATATTAATGGCTAGCATTTAAAATAGAGAATATATGTGTAACACAAAGACAATAAACAAGATCACAGCATATACGTAAATAAATAGGTTAGTGTTAAATATGGGGTACCCTTAAATATGATATTATATGATGTCACTCGTTTGAAATACATAAACGAAATAATTAGGTTACATTTAGTTGGAGAAAAACCTTTAGGGTGTATTTAGTTGAGAAAATTATTCTATTTTTTTAGAAAATTTTTCATATGAAAATAGAAAAATAAAAAATATTTTATCCATACTTTTTTCAAAAATTTAAAAAAAAAATAAAAAAAAATTTATTCTTCACTTTTGAATAGAAAAATAGAAAGAAACATTTTACCTTTTTTTTTTAATTTTTCTCCTTTCTTGAAAAAAAGAATGCAAGTTTATAAACAAAGTTTTCAACTTTTTCTTATAAAAGATAAACATTCCTTGAGAATTTGGAAACAAATAGCATCTTAGTTTCCTATATCCATTCTATAGTAAGAGCATACGGTATGGTGGAGCCGTCGTGCTCGTGTCGTGGGCAAAAAGTGATGCCACATCACTTTTTACTCCCACGACACCAAAACTCCCCACGATGGCTCAACCCCCTTCCCTGGTTAACACGAGAATTCACGTGTCGTCATCACCCAACTTTTTTTTTTCAAACAATTAATTTTAAACTAAAAACACATTTCATTCATAATAAAAATACAAATACAAATTTTTTTAAAAATAATACACGAAAAAAAAATTACATTTAAAAAAATAACAATAATAAAAAAAACATCAATGATTAAGGTTCCATAAATGCTCAACGAGATCACGTCGAAGAGAATCGTGAACTTTCCTATCCCGAAGTTCCTTATTTTTCCTTCTAAATGTCTCACAACGTTCGACCCAAGTTCGTTGGAGATTGGCTTCAGGCGGAGCATACATATGGTCATATTCACTAATGTCAAACTTTTGGTCTTCCAATATCATGTTATGTAGTATGATGCAACAATACATGATTCTTTTAAGCGTGATGACTTGGAAACTTCGTGCGGGTTGCTGAATAATCCCCCACCGACCTTGTAATACCCCGAACGCTCTCTCGATATCTTTTCTAGCGCTTTCTTGAACCCTTTTAAATTTCATTTTCTTTTCGTCCGTTGCAATTGTATACGACTTAACAAAAGAAGCCCATTGAGGGTAAATTCCATCTGCTAAATAATACCCTTGCTTGTATGTTTTACCGTTAACAACAAATTCAGTATCTGGAGCCTCGTCCAAAAGAAGGTTATCAAATAACGGTGAACCATATAAATCATTAAGGTCGTTATTTGCCCCTGGCACCCCAAAATAAGAATGCCATATCCATAACTGTTGATCAGCAACAGCCTCGAGCATAAGTGTTGGGTATTTTTATCACGCCTTTTAAATTGACCATGTAACGCTTTAGGACAATTTTTCCATTCCCAATGCATACAATCTATGCTACCAAGCATACCCGGGAGATTATGTTTCCTATTGTGCAAATCATAAATATGTTGTACATCCTCAGGCGACGGTGTTCTAAGATACTTTTCAACATACAATACATAAATGCATTTGGTAAAGTTCCATAAGCATTCACGTGAACAACGCTCGGCTACTTGCAAATATTCATCTAGTAAATCGGGTGTTGTACCATACGCCAATTGGCGTATTGCCGATGTGCATTTCATAGTGGGGCTAAAACCTAAACGACCCGTTGCATCCTTACGTTATTTAAAGAAATAGAAGTAGGGTGGTAGTGGATGAAAGTTGTAACTACTTATATCATGAACTATCTTTCTAAAAAGGGTAGAACTCATACGATACCTTCCTCGGAATCGATCCTCCGGATACTTTGGCGGAGTTTCAAGGTCACCAAAATAATCGGCCATAAGTCTTCTCTCAGCATCTTCTCGTTCACGTGGGATGTATGTTCTAACGCGAGGACCGACATTACTCCTAGTTTCTTGCTCTTCCTCATCTAACATCTCAATTTGTTCCCAATATTCAAGATATCGGGCATAATCTTCCATATCTTCTTGATCGTAGTTTTTGTAAATAGAGGACAAATCGCAACTTCCGGGATTTATATTGATAAAATAGTGTGTGAATATGAGAAAATAGTATGTGTTTGTGTGATATATAGTGAAATTATATGAAAAAATGGGGTATTTAACACCAAAAAACGGTCAAAAACATGGAAAACCAAAAAAATAGCCGTTGTCCAACGGTAACTTTTAAAAAAAAAATTTAAAAAAAAAAAAAAAAAAAAAACCCGACAAGGCGAGCCACGGTGTGCTTGGCGCCGCCGTGGCCTCGCGCCGTCACCATGGCGTCGGCTGGTAGGTACCAGCCCAAAACCGACGACGCGAGCCACGGTGTGGTTGGCGCCGCCGTGACCTTGCACCGTCGTAGCCAGCCACCCACCAGTTTACCACACCGTGTGCTCTAAAAAGGAAGAGATTTAATTTTTTAACAAAACATAAAAAAAATACTTTCTATTCATCTGTAATGGCCATCGCCCTCAAATTTTGGCCCATCATTTTTGACTCGAGAGTGAAGAGGAGTTAACAAGAATAATTTTGAGTCTTGCATAAACCACAAGTCCCAAGTGACTGCACTCAAAAGTAGTTACCAGGAAAACAACAAAAACAAAGTAGTTGGAAAGCAGACAAGCAATTTGATGTTTAATTCAAACTTAAGAAACATGTTCAAAACTAACATAATTGAGATGCTAATACTTAAACACAAAAATATTAAATCCTTCCTTCACACGTGAAGAAAGAAGTTAACATCTAATTCAGCCGACGGTTTTGACTACCTCTAACTATAAGTATCACATGCAGAAGCATAGTCTCACCAACAAAGAGAACAAAAACATACATTTCTCACTAAACTTCCCAGGTTACATATAACATTTCAGAAAGATGGGAGCGGGTGGTCGAATGTCGGATTCCTCTGACCATGAGGTAAAAGATATTCTCAAACGTGTCCCAGTTGATCCACCGTTCTCGTTAAGTGACCTGAAGAAAGCAATCCCTGCTCATTGCTTTGAACGATCTGTCATTCGTTCATCTTACTATGTTGTTCACGATCTCATTGTTACCTATGTCTTTTACTTCCTTGCAAACACTTATATTCCTCTTCTTCCCACTCCTCTAGCTTACATAACGTGGCCGGTTTACTGGTTTTGCCAAGCTAGCATCCTCACTGGCTTATGGGTCATTGGTCATGAATGTGGTCACCATGCTTTTAGTGAATACCAATGGATTGATGACACCGTTGGATTCATCCTCCATTCCGCACTCTTCACCCCTTATTTTTCTTGGAAATACAGTCATCGAAACCACCATGCTAACACAAACTCATTAGATAACGACGAAGTTTATATTCCTAAGCGTAAGTCCAAAGTAAGGTCTTACTCCAAGATTCTTAACAACCCGCCTGGTCGAGTCTTCACTTTGGTTTTTAGGTTGACTCTTGGATTCCCTTTATACCTTTTAACTAATATTTCTGGCAAGAAATACGGAAGGTTTGCCAATCACTTTGATCCCTTAAGTCCAATTTTCACAGACCGTGAACGAATTCAAGTTGTGCTATCGGATATTGGCATTCTTGCCCTTATATACGCAATTAAGCTTCTCGTAGCCGCAAAAGGAGCAGCTTGGGTAGCCTGTATGTATGGAGTTCCCGTGCTTGGTGTACATATGTTTTTTGTTTTGATCACTTATTTACATCACACCCATCTTTCGTTGCCTCACTATGATTCAACGGAATGGAACTGGATCAGAGGGGCTTTATCAACGATTGATAGGGACTTTGGTTTCCTAAATAGGGTTTTCCACGACGTTACACACACTCACGTCTTGCATCATTTGATCTCATACATTCCACATTATCATGCAAAGGAGGCAAGAGATGCAATCAAGCCTGTCCTGGGCGAGTTTTATAAGATCGACAGGACTCCAATCTTTAAAGCAATGTGGAGAGAGGCAAAGGAATGCATCTACATCGAGCCAGATATGGACAGTGAGCACAAAGGCACCTACTGGTACCATAAAATGTGATCATTCGCACAATCCAATATATTGGAATCTCAGGCTGCTTTCATTGTTTACCTATAAAGTTATTCAGTTGTACTTGTAACAGAGAACCATTTATAATGTGTATGTTTATGTGAAATGTTTCTTTAATTTGTTTGTTAGGCGCATCGTTTACAAAGGTGTTTCTTCAAATGCGACCTTTGCTAAACCATCAAAAACACTTGATGGATAATTCAAAACCTTTTATGGTCGTATTATAGAAGTCTCCGTGAGACTTTATTTGTGGAAATGTAATAATAACAATATAAAGATTCATACGATCACCATTTTGGACTCAGGATCTGGTTCAATATTATTGTCAATTGCATCGTGAAAAGATCATCTGGAACTACAGTCTACAATGGTGATCATCATTCTGCATTCTGACATGGTTCCTGGTAATATCATCAAGAGTAGAACAGCCAGAAAGTGCCATGGTTAATTCAAGTTCATCCTTCAACATTTCAATCACTCTTCGAACTCCATACTCCCCCTTTGCAGCCAGACCGTAAAGAATCGGACGTCCAATCTGCAATATCAGATACGAAGTTGATAATCAGAAAATCACAGTAACTTTGATCTATTTTGTAGGTGTTGCTAAGATATTTACCAAAACAGCATGTGCACCGAGAGCTAACGCCTTGAATATATCAGTTCCTCGTCTTATTCCTCCATCAAGGAAAACTGGTATTCGTCCTTGAACTGCAAGCACAACCTGCATAGCCGACACATTTATCAAATAATTTGACATTTTCTACTTTCTGTTTTTGGTATATGAGTGATTATAGATATGGATAATTACCTCTTCAAGAGCGTCAATGGTCGCCGGAACTCCATTTAGTTGACGACCTCCATGATTTGAGACTATGATTCCTTCAGCTCCTACTTCCACAGCTTTAATGGCTGCAAAGAAACGTAACCTTAAAGATTATCGACACATTAACATAAGGAACTCGTGTGCTTACCATCTTCACGGGTGAGTACACCCTTTATCAATATTGGCAGCTTCGTAATAGACTTTAACCACGAAATATCCTGCAAATAAAAAACAGAGTTTTGCGAACGAATCTTAATTGTTTTCAAGTTCAGGATGTCGTATACAGAGTATTAAAAGTCCCATTAGCTAAAGATCTTTATGACTATAGAAGAATAAAGAGATGTCGAGTAATGCATTTTACACCTTCCAAGAAAAAGAAGCATCGGCATTTGTTGAAGCTAAAGCTGCAAGTTTTGAACCATTAGTCTGCAGAACACATATACTCAATTATTACAATGAATGCCTAATCCCTAATAATGCACCCCCAAAAAGCTAAACAAAGATAGCGATTTCACTTACATCATCAACTTCAGTGGACATGAGACCCTCAAAATTCTTCAGCTTGGGTGCAATCATTCTACATAAGTTACAACAAGTAGTCAACGTTTTTTTCTTATCTAAAAGAAAAATAAGATTAAACAGAAAAATTCTCAGAATAGGAATATTTTCGTGATAATTGTTACTTATTCTTTATGTCAGCTTCCCTCCGTCCGATTCTAGGAGTATCAACAGTAAGAAGAATAGCCTTGAATCCATTTGTTTCAGCTCTTTTCACCATCAGAGCGGATATATCATGCCTGTTGAGGATCTAACAACACATACAAAACATTATGATCTATATTCCACAAGGAAAAATCTTTATGAGGATTGTGAAAATGAGTCATGAGGACCACATACATACAACTGAAAGAATCGAACTGCATTGCAACTCGAAGCAACCTCCTCAATTGTGCATGTAGACATGAAAGATAACCCCTGAAACAGACACGCCAAAATAAAGATAAAAGTAAGCACGAGCAAAGTATAGTATTTAATAATAGCACTTTTTATACCATTATGACGTTACATGCTGCTGCAGCTTTAGCTGTCAAGATCTCTCCTGCAAAATACAATAAATAATTAGACATACAAACACAAGATGGTTTCTAGAAACGTCTAGCAAACACGTATTTTGCTCGGTCTAGTACTTTGTGTACACGAAGTACCTACCTCCAGCGTGTGCCAATTTATGCATTCCTGTTGGAGCAATGATGATTGGCGCTGAAGTTTTGTAGCCCAATATCTCCGTTGACATGTCTATTTTGCTCACATCCACTAGAATCCTTGGCCATAGACTGACAATGAGGTACTGTGAAATAGCGAACGAAATATGGTAACAAAATCTCAAGGAAATACAGGTTTTAACATATTACGTAATTCGTTGAAATGCTTCAATATTCTCTCTGAGTGTGTGCTCATCGTCGGATCCCCCAGAAAAGAAGTCATAATACATCTTTGGAAGGGTCATTCTTGCTAATTCTTGATATTCCTTCACATTTACCGGGTCATCGTCACCCATCCTTGCTGTGAAGATTTAGGATCAGCTAAATTAGCATACGTTAAGCTTCTTTATCAAGAACTTAAACTGTTCATGTTTGACTATTTGTCAAAACAGTTTTCAGTAAACTCTACTTGAAACATGAATAGTTTCATGAATATATTCACTTGCAAGTTCAAAAAATTTATCCAGTCGATAAGATTGAGCAACAGATACTGGGATAAGTGGTTTAATAGTTTCCCACCAAATAAGAGGTCTGAGGCTAGAGTCCTTGTGTGTGAGTATTTAACGTTTATAAAAAAGAACAGAAAATGAAATAGAAAAAGTATGGTAGTCCTGAAACCATGAAATGATGAAAATATGTGAATCAAACATCAAATTTGTGATGATGATTTTCGCTCGTCAAGTATTATGGTATTCAAGTCAAAAACTGTAAATTAAACATAAAACGTCTCTTGCATAACAAGATGCCAACCAAATCAAGAACATGAAATAAGATCGTACCTTGATTGTCTTGTGTTGACGCTGAGGGGAAGAAGGAGTGTGCAAAAGAGGGTTGACTCCTATTTAGAAAGCTCGTGGCGGAACTTCAAATGTTGAGGAAATATTATATGAGATCTATAGGAATACCAGACAAACCTATACAATTTCTAAATCAGCATCCACTATTGGGACAGAAGGTTACATACATAAAGTATCATCAAACAAGTCATTGTCATTATTAAAATTAAATATATCGCGTGCAACCAAATATTTGCTTATTCATTTGTATGCAAGTAACATCAGAAGTAACCACTCGTTGGCTTTTAGCCAGCAAAAACTCAAAAGAGATTTTCATCGTCTTCGTTTACTTATCTTATACCGAAACCAAATATTCGACACAAAAATTGAATCAGAATCATGAATAAATAAATAAAAGCTGTTGTAAAGTGGTACAACAAGATGATTCTGTATATTGCATCTTCCTCAGTTCTGCGCTGAGAATGAGATACTTTCTGAAATATAGAAAACACAGACCATTGTAAAAACCATAAGCGTCTTTCTGTCGTTGGAATATAGTCATAATCATCGCATACAATGGAACTCATTACCTCAAATGATTGGATAATTTAAGGTTCCAAGTTTACATGTCCCAGATCAATAAGATCAGAACTTAGGACTATGGATCTGTTTTCCAAACTTTATTTTATCTAGTAAATTATACTTCAAATGCTTCTTGATAGAATAATTAGAAACTACATTCTACAATGGCGGTTATCACTCTGCATCCTAACATGGTTCCTGGTAATATCATTGAGAGTAGGACAACCCGAAAGAGCCATGGTGAGCTCGAGTTCATCTTTTAACATCTCAATCACTCTTCTAGCTCCATATTCCCCTTTTGCAGCCAACCCATACACAACTGGACGTCCTACCTGCAAATATTGGATATCAGTAGTAAGAAAACTAGGAGTCAAACAAGTAAAATTACAACGGGTAATGCATAGATTGATCGGGTAATGTTTTATCTCTAACGGGTCAAACAAGTAAAATCAGAATATATAGAGTAAATTACAACGCATTTCATCCTCAAGTTTCTGGATTTAGACGATGGTTTTCAAAAACCTACAACATAAACGGTCAATAAAGAAGACATTATTACCGTATCCATTTTAGGGACTGTTTGGGGTGATAAGGTTCAAAAGTAGAGAACTAGAGACCATCTGCGTAATTTCTAAAAGTCAACAACAACAACGATACCCAATCCCGCCTCAGCAGGGTATGGGGGAGGTAGAATGTAGACAGATCATACCCCTACCTTTGAGCAAACCCGCGGGTAGGGAGACTGGTTCTGGGTAGACCTCCGGCTAAGTGTGTAATTTCTAAAAGTAAATAACGTAATTTGTAGTCTTATGTATACCGCAGGGACCACTGAGGTATATATTCAAAACTCTGGCTAACAAGATAACAGGCGGAATGGGTTGAAAAGGTTCAATACTGGCTGATGTTTTACCTGAAGTATAAAACCTCCTATATCATTTTACTCAATACAGTTATTTTATTGTTGCAATACTCTAAGTTGTTTAACCATATTTCACAAGGTATTTATAAATAGAGCTTCAAGATTTAGCGTTTTGGGTCAACCAACAGTCCAACCCAGACTGGCGCATTTTGACCCGTTGCCAGGAATGCATAGTAATAAATCAGAAAGTGATATTACCATAACAGCTTGTGCTCCGAGAGCTAAAGCTTTGAAGACATCTGTTCCTCGCCTTATTCCTCCATCAAAGAGAACTGGTACTCGTCCTTGAACTGCAAGTACCACCTGCCACCCCGAAAAATTTCATAATAAACATGCACTTTTGGTTTTATGGGGTTATGGTAAATGATAATTATATATCAGCAGTCACCTCTTCAAGCGCATTAATGGTGGCGGGAACGTAATCTAGCTGACGAGCTCCATGATTAGAGACTATGATTCCTTCAACTCCTACTTCCATAGCTTTGACGGCTACCAAGAAACATAAACTAAGATTCAGAATGTAAATTATATATACAGATGAACTAAAGAAGCTCGTGACCTTACCATCCTCACGAGTGAGTACACCCTTTATCAAAACTGGCAGCTTTGTAATGGACTTTAACCAAGCAATGTCCTATAGAAAGAAACTAGTTTGTCAAGAAAGTTTACACATAAGCCACATGCGAGTAGAAGAACAAGACGTTGTGTGACAGTTTATACCTTCCATGATAAAGATGGGTCAAAGCTCCTGGCTGCAAAAGCTTCAAGATTTGAACCGTCACTCTGCAAAACACAGATACTATATCACTACAATACATGCGTCATAGTAAATAGAAAGGAAAAACAAAGAAAAAGCCATATCACTTACATCATCAACTTCAGTCGACACGAGACCTTCAAAATTCTTCAGCTGGGGTGCAATCATCCTACATCAGTCACAATGCATCTGTTATGAAAGAATAATCTTTATGTAAAAAGTACTATTATTCAGACGATTGTTACTTGTTCTTTATGTCCGATTCCCTACGACCAAGTTTAGGAGTATCAACAGTAAGAAGAATAGCCTTGAATCCATTTGCTTCAGCTCTTTTAACCATCAGGGCGGATATTTCACGTCTCTTATAGACCTAGCATCGCATACAAAACAATGATGGATGGTAAAGAAAAAAATTACTTTTTGTGAAATGCAAAAGTGGAGTCAATGGGATTGCATACATATAATTGAAAGAATCGAATGGCCTTGCAACTAGAAGCAACCTCCTCGATTGTGCATGTGGACATGAAAGATAATCCCTGAAACAAGGGTAATTTGCATAAAAGTATGATGATATAGTAACACTTAAAGTTATTAGGGCTAATTCTTGAAATGCCCCAAAATGTTACCTTGTTTCCCTTTTTGCACCCACCAAATGAAAATTTCCCAAAATGCCTTATGCAACTTATGCAACTTATGCGACTTATGCGACTTTTCCAAAAACAGAAAAAAAAATTCAAAAATTTTCCAAAATTTTACCATTTTTTGAAAAGTCGCATAAGTTGCATAGGTTGCATAAGTTGCATAAGATATTTTGGGAAATTTTCATTTGGTGGGTGCAAAAAGGGAAACAAGGTAACATTTTGGGGCATTTCAAGAATTAGCCCAAGTTATTAACAGTAGCACTTTTATTACCATTATGACATCACATGCTGCTGCTGCTTTGGCTGTCAAGACCTCTCCTGCAAAAGAAGACTGAAAATCACAACAATGAAATAAAAAGCTGCTTGAGAGAAAGACTATAATTTATATGGCGTACACAAATTAGCTACCTTCAGGATGTGCCAACTTATGCATAGCAGTTGGGGCGATCATAATGGGTGCTGATGTTTTGTAACCCAATATTGTCGTTGACATGTCTATTTTGCTTACATCCACAAGAATCCTTGGCCTAAGACTGTTAATAATAGCGTGTTATAATATAGCATACTTATATAACAAAGTGAATCTCAAATGTGCGATTAACTTGATTTATTACGTAATCCGTTGGAATGCTGCAACATTTTCTCTGAGTGTATGCTGATCTTCGGATCCACCAGCAAAGTAGTCATAGTACATCTTTGGAAGGGCTTGTTTTGCCAGTATTTGATATTCCTTCACATTGACCGGCTCGTCACCCATTCTTTCTGGTATCAATAATTATGATTCTATTACGCTTAAAATTATTATATTCGCACATTAACCATCTAGAAACATAATTCAAAACATAATAAAAAGGCCTCAGTGGAATTCAAACAAAACGATATTTCAGTCTTAAAAAAGAGCAATTGGACTTGACTCCTATTTTTGTTAATGAAAAGTTGTCAAACTTTAAAAACGGGTAGACAGTGAGGTTTTTTCCGACTGTTTTCAATTCGACCATTCACTCGCCACCCAAGTGTACAAAACTAACGGGGTTTGAACTCTTGACTTCTTGCGACAAATTCAAATCCTACATTGGTACAATTTGTAGCCAAAGGTGGATATATAACTACAGGTATGTACGTAAGATCGATTTAGACTAAAATCAATTTTAGTCTCTTGACTTGGTATACTATGTACTTTAACTACATGTAACAAGTTGGAAATGCATATACTCACACCTTTAATTCAATCAAAATCTATACTATATAACAATTAGGATTTTTCTTATAACTTGCGCTTAGGGGCACAAGATAAGAAGACATGGACCCGTAAAAAAGTACAATAAAATAGTCCGGAACCACGAATGAGTACTTTATTTTACTTCTTTTTTTGTTTGGTAGTACTTTTTTCCCTTGGAAGTAACCGAATAAAGCTTTGCTAATACTATGAATCTATGATGAATAAAGGGTTATTTGGAATTGCTTGTTAAAACTGTTAAGATGCATAGATATAAGAACACTTTGTAAAACATTCTCAAACAAACCAACAGGCGTATGTTGGCCACCAAGATTTCGCGGTTTTCCTCTCAGTCAGAGCGGATAAAGAGTATACCGATAACTAAACGAGGATTCGAAGAATGCATGCACGACCCACTAACCACTAACATGTCGTTCCAAATAAAAATTATTCTCAAACAACTAACCATATATTACTTACTCCAAACGTCTCCTTAAGTGATGTTGAAATAACATACAAACCAAGAGCTGAAGAGCATACATATGATATGATAAAAAAAGCATACCTGCCTTTAGATGGTATTGATTTGCAAAGGATGAGTGTACTATTTGAGGGTCAAAGACTTTGAGCAAAGCTAATGAAGAATGGAGTATATATATCAGCTAGGGCTGAGCATCGGTCCGGGACCGGACCGGACCGGCCAAGACCGGACCGGACCGGCCAAGACCGGACCGGACCGGCCAGGACCGGACCGGACCGGACCGAGGACCGAAATGGTCCAAAACCCTGGACCGAGACCGGACCGAAATGGTCCGGTCCGGGTTGGTCCGGTTCGGTTCGGTCTTCGGTCCGGTCCGGTCCTATTAGGTATAATCAACGAGATTTTGGTAAGACCGAATCGGACCGACCGGACCGAAGACCGAATTGGTCTAAAACCTTGGACCGAGGACCGGACCAAAATTACTCGGTCCAATTCGGTTCGGTCCGATCCGCTTTTCCGATCCGAGTCGGTTTTGGGTCTATCGTGCTCAGCCCTATATATATATATATGATTTTTATTCTTGGGCATGTTTGTGGACCCCATAGGAAAGAACAAAACAAACATGTTCAGTTTCGATCAGTGTCATACTATTGTTTTGTCTTTTTCTGAATAAACTTTCTTGTTGTCGGATCATGATTGGTGATGTGGACATAACAAAGTAACAAGCATTATCTTCGCACATTGCGGGCTACGAATACTCTGAAACTAAAATTATATATACGTAATGTTTTATATTTATATTCATAGATAACGACAATAACTTTAAGTTAAAATAAATTTGAACAACAATAAGCCATTTCATATTATTGTGATAGTTAGGTATTTACAAATCTATATAACATCGTAATATTATATAACATATAAATATAGAAAATCTTCTTAATTTATATATTTACACGTTTTCATACATTATAATAAGTTTAAAATCTTCTTACTTTAATGTGTACAATTTAATAAAATTTGTTAATAAAATGATAAGTATTTCACTAAATTTATACTAAATACATATATAGACGATTTATATCTTCGGAAATGCAAATTTATAAAGAAAATGGTTCAAAATCAAACACGAAAATTTGATATTAAACTTACATTAGAAAACAATATAAATAATTCTATCTTGGTTTTGAATAGTAATGTTTTGATTCCAACGCGTGGAGCTACTTAACAGAATACAACGTGTTATGAATAATAATGTTTTGACTCCTAAATCCACAAACGTTGTATTTAATAGACTTGGTTTTGCTATAAAAAAGGGCTAGCGGCGTAGCTTGTTGCCCTTTTGCCTTCTCTAGTATATAAATTATAATTATTAATTAAAAAAACTATCATTATATTATCTATAAAAAAATATTATATCTTAAAATATTAGAATTTATAACAATAATCATTTGTAAATATTGCATATTAATTTGTACAGTATTAATTTTGTCATTTAATGTGTATTGGCCCTCAAATAATATAGGAATAAATTTATAAAATTTTTGTGTTGTAAAGGTTTGTACCGAAACCTTGTAACGTTTTACTACTTAAAATTTTGGAGAGAGAGAGAGTGAGATCTCTTATATAAGTAGTACAGATTTATTGTTGTTCAAAAATATAGTACAATACAATTTAACTGTTTCGTTTTTGTCAATTTCGGTGGGTCCTCTTCGGTTCGTCTTCTGACGGTTTTTATTGGCTAGTTGAACCAACTGTGACTCCGGCTTTCGATTTCTAGTTGACCTCATTATTTTAGGTAGACAATATGTACAATCTTGTAGATATATCTACACTACATATAATACAAATTATTATCTTTTTCTTCATTAATTACAAAAAAATAAGTAGAACAACCTTTTTTTAGCACATTATATAAATTTTAATGCAACAAACTAATAATAAAGATTAAAATCTCTTTCATCATTAATTGCAAAACATAAGTAATACAACCTTTTTTAGGACACTATACAACCCTTAATGCAACAAACTAAAAATTAAAAATAGAATCTCTTTCTTCACTAATGAAAAATTAAGTAATACAACTATTGAAATATATTGTATAATATTTTGTTCAAACAATCATACATATTATAGTATATTTTTTTCTTGATTAATGGCAAAGAATTAAGCAATACAAGTATTGAAGCATATTGTACAACTTTAAATGCACAATTTCCTCATAACTAAATAGTACGTAACATTTAAGTAATAACGATACAAGTTAGAAAGATACGTTTACAACTTTTCAATGCATAAATACATTAAAACACACAATTAATTACTGCTTTTAAAACACCTCATTACTCAAAATTACGATAATATTTGGTACCTAATATTTTCACATTATACGATATAAACAAGCTACAATTATCGTTTTCTGAGATTCCATTGTAAAGAAAACATAAAACTAAAAATAGTGTTCGTCGAAAATTATGTTACAGGGTACCTGTAGCCACAATTCGCGGGTACCCTGCTAGTATTATTTCAATGTGAATATATAATAGTATTTCTAAATAATGTAGTGTATTAATAATTTTTAAGTGTGTATCTTAATACCTTATAAAACATTTAGACCATTTTCTAAATTTAGTAGTCTTAAAATTTTAAGCTTAAAACATTTCTTCTTTGAGAAAGTTTATGCATACAATGTTTAATAGTCATTCAAAATCCTGGGAGTTATGCATACACATTTAAGAAAATTAAATATCATATATCATAATTTAAAAGTATTTATTATGTAGTAAATATATACGTTTTTTGTTAATGTTGGGTCAATAACAACCCTCAAAATTAAATTTCTTTAAACCATGGTTGTAACCGTCCTCCCGTCTTGTAACGGTCAATATCAACCAAACTTATAAAAGCCCATTGCACAACCTTTTTAAAGCATGCATAAGACGATTTTGGTTGTCATTTTTTTGTTTCAAACCCTTCGAACATACAATTCAACCCTTTGCTGCCACTATATTATGAAATTACTACATCTACATCTTCGTCACAACATATGTAGTCTGCTTATGTTTAAATTGTTTTTGTTTGTTATTTTGGCGGTGTTTCGCTACAATTGTGTGTGCACATGTTTATATAGTTTAGCCGATCGTGTTGAATGTGCAGTGATTTTTTTATTATAATTTATTCGGTTGCCTCAAAATATAGTCACAGGTACCCGCCGTCGCATTGCGCGGGTACCCGACTAGTTAATTATTATGTGTTAATTAGTTTGATATGAGTATTAAATTATGTATTAATTAGTTTTAATATTATGTATTAATTAGTTTTAATATTATGTACTAATTAGTTTTAATAATGAGTATTAAATTATGTATTAATTAGTTTTAATAATGAGTATTAAATTATGTATTAATTAATTTTAATATTATGTATTAATTAGTTTTAATATTATGTATTAATTAAATTTAATAATGAGTATTAAATTACGTATTAATTATTTTTAATAATGAGTATTAAATTATGTATTAGTTATGTTTATATACGTGTACATTATACATATAGCATTGTAAGTTAATATTGTAACATTCTAAAATTAGAAGATGTTTTCTTTTAATATATAGTATAGATAATTTATACTAAGGCGGGCGGAAGTGGTATAAAAACTTATTGTTAGGTCAGAGTACGGTGGTATTATACCTCGCGCTGTATCTTATGGCGCCAGAAAGACAAAGGCGTACCACACCGATCCTCGTATCGTAATCCCAAGTCAAGAAATGTTAGCGTGTTTGTTTATTGTTTTTTTTTCAAATTTAGCCAGTGGTATTAAAAAACTCATATTTTTCAAAATTTAACTCATTAAAACTTTATAAAACCAGTCATTTAAGTTCATTTGAATGCTAAACTTTATTTGGATACTAAGTGACTAATCACCACCTTCCATATTCATTTTAATCCAATAAAATAGATTAAACACAAAATTTAGTTTCACCCTATATTTTCAAACATTAATATCTCTTAAACCGTTAATCGTTATGCGAAAAAAATATACCGTTATGAAGAGAATTTAATTAGCTTTCTATATATATGCTATAGGATACGCTTTCGACAAAAGTTCTTTTTTTCGTTTTTTATGTTTTTTTTCGTTGTAAAAAATTATCATATATGATGCAACACCATTATCATATATGATATAAATTATCATATATGATATAAACCAATATCATATATGATTTAGCAATAATTTATAATTTAACATTTGTATCATATATGATGAAACACTATTATCATATATGATATTTCATGAACAAAGAGAAAAAACTGATTTTTTTCTTCAAAAGTATATCATAGTGCATATCGGTAGAAAGATAATTAAATGTTTGTCATGATGGTGTATTTTTTTCGTTTAACACTTAACGGTTTAAGAGATATTTTAATTATAAAAAGTAGGTGAAAAATAAAATATATTTAATTTTATTCATTAGATGAAAATGAGATGGATGATAAGGATGAGTTCCCTTATATCCAAGAAAAGTATTATATAAAAAATAACTCCCTTCTTTTTATATATCACTTTTATTTTACAATCTATTTCACAAATATATTAATTTTTTTCATCAAAAAAAATAATGGATCCAAACACTCTTAACACCTACGATCTTTATGATGTTTACTTCCAAGACGATGCGGAAATATACGTTCAAAGGTACCAGGATTACGAAAAATACGTAGCTTTGTGTAACGAACAAACTGGGGTTTGGGATCGGGATCGGGTACGAAGCACTCGCGTAGATACGTACCTCGTCAAAGAGAAGAGGCGCGACAACGTTTACCCGATGACTATTTTGGTGCTGATGAGACGCCGCTGATAGTAGTAAAATACGTCTTTTAGGAAAAAGAGTGTATAAAGCGGTAAGCACTAAGCGTACGTTTAGGAAAACGTAAATACTTATGACCCTTGTGTGAGTTCGTTCTCGAGGAGGATTAATGTGTGTGTTAAACTTGTTAAATTTGAGATTAATATTGATGAAAGAAAAAGGGAAAAGAAACTGACGGATTACGGTTAAGAATTACGCTAAAACGAAAAACGCGGATTCACACAAAACTAGGTAAAAATGAAACTTACTCTAAAAATTCCTAAAAAATCACAATAAATTCCTAAAAATCCAATTGGGGTTTAAGAATGATAAAAACTTTTTCAAACCTTTTATTTAATATTTAATTTTTTTAATGCTAGTTAAAGCCCTAAAAATCAAATAAATTAATAAAAAACCCAAATAAAGATTTTTCTACTTGTAAACCTCAAAAATGACTTAATAAGACTAAAACTATTTTTCCAAAATTTTAAACCTATTAAATCTATTAAAAATAATTAAAAACTAAAATTAAATATTAAAGTAATATAAAAAATAAAAAATTTATAAAAATTTATAAAAACATGCAAACTAGTTTATTTTAACCTAATTAAACCAAAAAATGAACTTGAAATTACTTAAATACCCCTATTGGGCCCTTAAATGGGGCAAAACCTAAAACAGTCCAATTAAATGGGCTTTTTGGCCCAATAAGCAAAAAGTCAACCAATTAAGCCCAAAAAGCACAGTCGAGCTTAAAATTTGATTTTAAACAAAAAAACTCTAAAGGCCCAAAAGCTGAAAGTGAGCTTATCACAGCTTAATAACCAAACAACTTATTATTAATGGGCCAATAAGCCCATTAAGCTATAAGTTGATGCCATAAGCTAAAAAATGACACACATCCTTCTATTGGGATTACAAAGATGTTTATAAAAAGAAATTTTGAAAAAGAACACTCAATAAGCCAGAAATAAGCCAAGTAAAAATCTACAAGAAGGCAAAATAGTCATTTTTTAGATTGAGACCACTTCAGGACTTGATTCAACTTGCAAAAGACTCTAAATCACTTAACTAAGACAATTCAAACATAATAGTTCAAATAAGATAAGCCAAATAAGCTGAAACAGTTGATAAGCATATGTGAAAAAGACAAACAAGTTTGTTTTCTAGTGAAACCTTAAAACCAAAAGCTGTAAACTCCCAGAATAGCTTATGAGATGAAATGAGTAAGATTTATCACAAAAACAAGTTTTTTCTCAAAGGAGTAAGCTATATTGGCTTATCAATAAGCTGGAAAAAAATAACACTATCAGTGGCTATCAGCAGTGGGAAAGGAGTTCCCACTGCTTGTTTTAAGAATGCTCTTTTAAGCTTGTTTTAGTGGTTGTTTTTGGATGATCAAGGCAACCCTACAACCATTGAGTTGTAGGGAGTCACAAACAAGTAGAAAAAGCATAATTCAACAAGCCAATTGATACAGTAAACTCAATTAGTGCATAGACATACAAGAAAATGAGGTTTTATGATTTCAGCAAGTGTTTTAAGCAGGTTAAGCCAACAAAAGTCTACCAAATGCACAAAACAAGTTACTTATAAGTGTTCTAACCTAAGCATGGCATTCTACACAAGTTTCATGCAATGATTCATCAATTTGAACCTAGTTATGGGCCTAGATGACTTACTGGTATACTTGGTAAGCAAACAAGAACCAATTGATGATGCACTAGACACTATGGTGAAATTCAGTTGACCTAAACCAGTTTTCCAGTTGTTCAAACTAACAATTTTTCACTTGGCAGACTGAGTCCTAAGCCCTAGTTACTAGGTGGCCAAATTTTAAGTATTCAAGACCTAAACAAACATGTTTTAGGCTTTGAATCAGTTTAAGCAATTTTTATCACTAAGTATGCAAACTTTATCACTAAACTACACCAACTCTGAACCAAAGATAAAAGTGACCTTTAATCCTACTCAATTACTACCAATACTACTTGTGAACTAACAATCCAAACATCCTATTTAACTAAAATCCATATTTTAACAAAGCCAAAATAATTAATCTACTTAGAGCAACTCAGAAAAGCACAAATTTATGTCTAATATGATCTAAGAAACAGGTTTCATGCACCAAAAACACTCATATAACAGTAGTCGCCAAATTCACTTAGCACAAATTTCTCAACAGGTAAAAAGGAGAGAAAAGGAATTGCACCTCCCCCCTCTTACATCCAAGCAAGGTGTTGCTATGCCCCTTTGAATTTGGCCAACAGCTAGGCTCAAATCAAGAGATCTTGAGTACTGAGTAAAGACCTCTGTTTGTAGTTCAACAACTGAACTAGAGGTCTTTGAATGAGGATATGTCTGTCTTGTATCACCAAAAAGAATGAGAGGGTATTGTCTTGATAGACTAATCAAAAGCTAGTTTTAAGTAGCTTTTGGTATAGTCTATGAGTACAAGGAATGGTTAGCACAGATTAAAAATGAGCACCAAATGATGATGTAAAAAGGATTCCAGCAACTTAAACCCACACTTAAGAACAAATGAAATGAACAAGATAGCTAGTATTTCCTCACAAGTTTAATCACCTAGGGTGAAATATTCACAACTCCTTGATATCTTCAAGATATCAGGGAGCCATGATCAGATTCCACTCCAAATAACCAAGTTGTTGAAAGATTCATACTAGCCACTTGGATCTTATCAAAATTTTCAAAGAACACTTGATCTTTCAAAGCTGATAATTGGGACTAGTAATACCTTGATATGAACTTATCAAGCTATCAAAAGCACCTCAATACTCAAAGTTTAACTGAAAAATGTAGAAAACAGAAAAGTAAAACTCCAACTTTTTGAAACTTTTAAAACAAATGTAAACTCAAAAACACTTGAACAAACTATGAACTAAGATCAATTGCCAACAAACATTCAAAATAAATAATGGTACTTGGAATTCATCACAAAAAAACACTTTTTTTCATTTATATAAAAAGAGCTTTACAATGTTTTGACTAACAGAAAACCAAGAACAAGAACTAGTAGCATCTAACTATGAGGCCTTATATTGGCGTACAAGAAAATAGAAAACTAGTAAACCCTAACAAGTTGAATTCCCTTGGCTGAGATTTGAATCTTGGTCAAATAGAGGTCCATGTGACATTTTCTTGGCATGTAGTTGAGATGCCAGTTGGATAATATGATCTTGAGCCATTGAAGTTTTTGTGGGGAGTAAGCAACTCCTTGTGGACGTTGATTTGCTGTGCTGGTCTTGTCTTCTTATTTTCAGGTGGGGTAGGGGAAGTACAAGGTTGCATGTGAAGTGATGGTGATGGGTGTTTAAGAGTGGGTTTAGGTTTAGGTTAGTGGTAATTAGCAATCTGGAGTTAATTGAACAAAACCCCTTTCGTTTTTTGATTATTTGAATTAGGGTTTATGTGGGTTCTTGGCTGGGAAAAGGTGTGAGTTTAATCTTGATTAGGGTAAATTAAGTGTTAACCGCCAAATATATTAATTTTTAACGAGTTTGAATTCGTTTAATAATAATAATAGTAGTGGAAGGTGACGTGGAGGGAAGGTGTGTTCTGATTGGTAGAGGGGTGTGAGTGGGTGAGGTGTCAAGATGTGAGTGGTCTAGGTAAGTATGTGTGTTTGCTAGCTTTAGTCCCTAACATTCCCAATTGTTTCTATATAAAGTTTTAACAGCCACAACTCCATTTCCTTTGTTAATGAAGTTTCAAACTTCACACTTTGGCCACAAATTCTTTCCAAAAATATAAATAAGGGTATTTCTTGCCATTTCTTGATTCTTGAAGGGCTAAAAAGGACTATTCTTGAAACTTTAAGGTCTTATCTTGTATGATTGACTTTGTGGAGGACCCAAAGTGACAAGTCTTCATTTTGTAGGGACCAATCTTACCAATTCTTCAAAGTTGAGGGATATTTTTTGTAATTCTTCAAGGACTTTTTCTTGGAAAATCAACATTCGGGTCTGGTTCATTGTGCGGCTTCGTTTCCCGTGTTCGTTTTTGATTGATTCTTGTGATCTTTTGTCATTTTCTCCATATCCGTACCTAAAATACACATTGAACAAACACAAGCATATATATGGAACTTTTTATGATATTTTTATTGTTTTAAACCCGTTTTGGACGATGAGACCGTGTATAAAAGCAGTCTCATCAGACGCCTCCTAAATACCCAGAAGAGAAGTTCCGGAGAAGGTATCATATGATTTCTGAACTTTTAAGTCTTACACAAACATATCATTAAGGTAATAATCATTTAAGTCTTACACAAACATATCTTATACATGTTTAGTATCATTAAAAGTGATTAACCTTAAAATTCACATTTATACAAATGTGAAAACATTCTTAATAAACTTTCTTTTTAAGTTTTATTTATATAAAAAATGAAAATTTCAATTTGGCATATCCCAAATGGTCTAAGAATATCCTCTTGAGGTATAATCGTCACCAGATGGCATTTCTCCACTAGAAGACAAAAAGGAGCGTAGTCTAGAGCCTTCGGCTCAGTATAGGTGCTTGCGGCTCAATATTGATAATGAGTCGCAAGCATATTTAATGAGTTGCACTCATACTAGCCGTTATACTTTGTCTGCTATAAATTGTGGATCATTTCTCCATTTTCCAATGAACCTTTTTGGACAGATTTTTTGCTTCTTATCTTTTTTCTATATTTCAATCATTAGTTAATGATCACTTAATGTGTTAAGTATGTTTACTTATGATTATCCTCTTGGTCCCCTTCTTTATATGTCCAAAGAGAATATCACTCACACATTTATGATGTGATAAAATATGAATCCTTGATGAAGATCATCCTTTCTTAGATCTAGTCATGTTCATCATATTGTTTATATGTGTCTTGTGTAGATCCAAGGTATATGTGTATATTGGATTAGTCTTGTGTTGATCCAAGTTATATGTGCATACTTAGATGTGTCTTGTGTAAGTTCTTACTAAAATATAAAGTGATATAGTGTGTCTTGTGTGTAGGTTCTCACTAAACTACAAAGTTATTCATTGTTATTAGTAGATAAGTATTACAATTAGCCAGCTCATGATTGATTGGCTGATTGGCTTGCCATATTTATTCTACAAATGTATGTATATATTAATGTTTGATGATTAATAAAAAGTATGGGGTTTTTTATATTGTCTAACATGGTATCCGGCCATACCCCGATCCTGTAACCCTAACTCTCTCCTCCTTACCACCGATCTCAACAACCTAATTCCAAAAAAAAAACTGTTCCACAATCTATAAAAAACCCATTGTTGTTGGTGTTAATGGAAGTCCTTATAATTGCAAAGCATAACCTTCACCTTGTAACTCTACGTCCTCTTCAATTGTGATTATTTAATCACAACTTTATTCAAAAGTTTCATGAGCAGGTTGTGTTTTCGTTTTCTAAAGCATCCAAAATCCCTTGCTTTGACTCGTTAGTGAAAGAAGAAAAAGGATGATGTACTTTTCTAAAAAAAGAACAACAACAATAAATGCGTCGTCGGTGGCGGCTTAGTCAAGATTTTTCGTTGGTTGTTGGCCGCTTGGGAGGAAGAAGCGTTTCAGTTTTGGTGATGACTTCCGCTTAGTTAGTTATTTATATATTATTTTTTTTAAAAGTTATGTTTTATTTTTATTGTTTGTTTTTCTTTTTGCCGAGTCAAGGGTATCAAGCCCTGAGACGAATTTGGTTTTCAGCCGATAGATGTAGGTTGAGTCTGTCATCTTTTGACAGATAGATACCTTTAGTCTACCGCATTTTGGCTGATAGATATAGGTTGAGTTTGTAATCTTTTGACAGATAGATATACCTTTAGTTTTTCGCGTTTCGGTTGATAGATATAGGTTGATTCTGTCATCCTTGACAGATAGATATACCTTGAGTCTGCCACGTTTCGCAGATAGATATAGGTTGAGTTTGTCATCTTCGACAGACAAATATACTTTGAGTCTGCATGAATAATTTTATTTGTTAGTTTTTTTATTTCTCCAGTTCGAGCTTTCGATATTTACCCATAATCATTCTACAAATGTATATATATATTGATGTTTGATGATCAATAAAGATTATGGGGTTTTATATTGTCTAACAATTGTGAGTATGAGTGTTGTGAGTTCTCACTTAACTAGAAAATGATGTGTGTGAATATTGGTTCTAGCTTTGAATTAGAACTCGACATCTAGCCTTGTGTCAGAAAAGAAGATATGCGAAGATTGGTTCTAGCTCTGGATTAGAACTTGACATCCAGCCTTGTGTCAGAAAAGAAGATGGGCGACGAAGATTGGTTCTTGCTTTGGATTAGGAACCGACATCTAGCCTTGTTTCAAAAAAGAATATGGGCGACGAAGATTGGTTCTAGCTTAGTATTAGAACTCGACATTTAGCTTAGTGTCGGAAAACATTGTAAGCAACGTTATAAGGTTTTCTCTGCCAAGAAGGGAGCTTGTAGATATAATGGAAATCTCGAATAAGGTGTACTCGAGGAGTGGAGTAGGAACGAAGAGAGAGCTTCGTTGCCGAATTACTATAAATCTTGGTGTCTTTCCTAAGGTTGTTTCTTTTCTTACTCTTGACTTAGTTGTCTTTACATTCATGCATTGCATTATCATAATCATTAGATATAGAAATTTTTTTAAAGCATTGAAAATTGGCTTAACTATTATGAAACAAGTTTTTCAAGTAATAGTCATTTCTAATGATGAACATAATTTTAATTAGGACTTAATTAGGGAAACTATTCACCCACCCTAGTTTCTACAATTGGTATCAGAGCGATGGTCACACAAGATCTTTGAACTATATTGTGCTTTAAAGCTTGAATCGATCTATTGTCTCTAGTAATTAGAAGGGTTAGTTGTTTTAAAGTTTTCTTTTTGGTCAAAACTACTTTTTCTTTAAAAATAGACCTTAAAATTAATGTTATATCAAATTATCTTGATTATGATCTTAATAGTAGTTTTATGCATTTTAGAGTTACTTTTGAAATGTATCTACTAGTTTGTATCTTTCTTTGTGTAGGTACTCATGAAGGCTAATCATTCATTTGATAATGGTATGTGATTGTGGTATAATTACACTTGTTTAGGAAAACAAGGTAAAAACGGTAAGTATTAAACAAATGATTTAGGAAAATCAAGTGTTAATGACCCAATGGTGAAAGTTCGTTTCCCAAGGAGGTATATGTGTGTGAATAACTCGTAATGATTTTGGATTAATATAGAAAGAAAGAGGGGATGAGAAAAGAGAATGACGGATACGTTAAAATTTTACTACCACGATAACATAAAAAAACGTAAAAAGTGACAAAAATAAAAATGAATTCTAAAAATTCCCAAAAAATTACCAAAAATCAAATAAAATAAATAAAGAGTTTACAAATGATCAAAACTTTTTCAAACCTTTTAACTAATTAATTATTACTTTTTAAATGCTAATTAAAGCCTTAAAAATCCAAATAAATAATAAAAAGCCCAAATAAAGATTTTTCACTTTGTAAAACTCTAAAATGACTTAATAAAACTAAAACATATTTTTATGAAATTTTAAACTAAAGAAAACTATTTTTAAATGATTAAAAACTTTTAAATTATTAAAATAATTCTAAAAATTAATAAAATGATGAGAAAATTAATCTAAGAGTTTTAAAAATCCTAACTTAATGTATTTGACCTAAGAAAAGTATAAAAGTTGCAAAAATATTAAAAATGAAATTTAATAATAAAATAATACCGTTAATCGTTATGCGAAAAAAATATACCGTTATGAAGAGAATTTAATTAGCTTTCTATATATATGCTATAGGATACGCTTTCGACAAAAGTTCTTTTTTTCGTTTTTTATGTTTTTTTTTCGTTGTAAAAAATTATCATATATGATGCAACACCATTATCATATATGATATAAATTATCATATATGATATAAACCAATATCATATATGATTTAGCAATAATTTATAATTTAACATTTGTATCATATATGATGAAACACTATTATCATATATGATATTTCATGAACAAAGAGAAAAAACTGATTTTTTTCTTCAAAAGTATATCATAGTGCATATCGGTAGAAAGATAATTAAATGTTTGTCATGATGGTGTATTTTTTTCGTTTAACACTTAACGGTTTAAGAGATATTTTAATTATAAAAAGTAGGTGAAAAATAAAATATATTTAATTTTATTCATTAGATGAAAATGAGATGGATGATAAGGATGAGTTCCCTTATATCCAAGAAAAGTATTATATAAAAAATAACTCCCTTCTTTTTATATATCACTTTTATTTTACAATCTATTTCACAAATATATTAATTTTTTTCATCAAAAAAAATAATGGATCCAAACACTCTTAACACCTACGATCTTTATGATGTTTACTTCCAAGGCGATGCGGAAATATACGTTCAAAGGTACCAGGATTACGAAAAATACGTAGCTTTGTGTAACGAACAAACTGGGGTTTGGGATCGGGATCGGGTACGAAGCACTCGCGTAGATACGTACCTCGTCAAAGAGAAGAGGCGCGACAACGTTTACCCAATGACTATTTTGGTGCTGATGAGACGCCGCTGATAGTAGTAAAATACGTCTTTTAGGAAAAAGAGTGTATAAAGCGGTAAGCACTAAACGTACGTTTAGGAAAACGTAAATACTTATGACCCTTGTGTGAGTTCGTTCTCGAGGAGGATTAATGTGTGTGTTAAACTTGTTAAATTTGAGATTAATATTAATGAAAGAAAAAGGGAAAAGAAACTGACGGATTACGGTTAAGAATTACGCTAAAACGAAAAACGCGGATTCACACAAAACTAGGTAAAAATGAAACTTACTCTAAAAATTCCTAAAAAATCACAATAAATTCCTAAAAATCCAATTGGGGTTTAAGAATGATAAAAACTTTTTCAAACCTTTTATTTAATATTTAATTTTTTTAATGCTAGTTAAAGCCCTAAAAATCAAATAAATTAATAAAAAACCCAAATAAAGATTTTTCTACTTGTAAACCTCAAAAATGACTTAATAAGACTAAAACTATTTTTCCAAAATTTTAAACCTATTAAATCTATTAAAAATAATTAAAAACTAAAATTAAATATTAAAGTAATATAAAAAATAAAAAATTTATAAAAATTTATAAAAACATGCAAACTAGTTTATTTTAACCTAATTAAACCAAAAAATGAACTTGAAATTACTTAAATACCCCTATTGGGCCCTTAAATGGGGCAAAACCTAAAACAGTCCAATTAAATGGGCTTTTTGGCCCAATAAGCAAAAAGTCAACCAATTAAGCCCAAAAAGCACAGTCGAGCTTAAAATTTGATTTTAAACAAAAAAACTCTAAAGGCCCAAAAGCTGAAAGTGAGCTTATCACAGCTTAATAACCAAACAGCTTATTATTAATGGGCCAATAAGCCCATTAAGCTATAAGTTGATGCCATAAGCTAAAAAATGACACACATCCTTCTATTGGGATTACAAAGATGTTTATAAAAAGAAATTTTGAAAAAGAACACTCAATAAGCCAGAAATAAGCCAAGTAAAAATCTACAAGAAGGCAAAATAGTCATTTTTTAGATTGAGACCACTTCAGGACTTGATTCAACTTGCAAAAGACTCTAAATCACTTAACTAAGACAATTCAAACATAATAGTTCAAATAAGATAAGCCAAATAAGCTGAAACAGTTGATAAGCATATGTGAAAAAGACAAACAAGTTTGTTTTCTAGTGAAACCTTAAAACCAAAAGCTGTAAACTCCCAGAATAGCTTATGAGATGAAATGAGTAAGATTTATCACAAAAACAAGTTTTTTCTCAAAGGAGTAAGCTATATTGGCTTATCAATAAGCTGGAAAAAAATAACACTATCAGTGGCTATCAGCAGTGGGAAAGGAGTTCCCACTGCTTGTTTTAAGAATGCTCTTTTAAGCTTGTTTTAGTGGTTGTTTTTGGATGATCAAGGCAACCCTACAACCATTGAGTTGTAGGGAGTCACAAACAAGTAGAAAAAGCATAATTCAACAAGCCAATTGATACAGTAAACTCAATTAGTGCATAGACATACAAGAAAATGAGGTTTTATGATTTCAGCAAGTGTTTTAAGCAGGTTAAGCCAACAAAAGTCTACCAAATGCACAAAACAAGTTACTTATAAGTGTTCTAACCTAAGCATGGCATTCTACACAAGTTTCATGCAATGATTCATCAATTTGAACCTAGTTATGGGCCTAGATGACTTACTGGTATACTTGGTAAGCAAACAAGAACCAATTGATGATGCACTAGACACTATGGTGAAATTCAGTTGACCTAAACCAGTTTTCCAGTTGTTCAAACTAACAATTTTTCACTTGGCAGACTGAGTCCTAAGCCCTAGTTACTAGGTGGCCAAATTTTAAGTATTCAAGACCTAAACAAACATGTTTTAGGCTTTGAATCAGTTTAAGCAATTTTTATCACTAAGTATGCAAACTTTATCACTAAACTACACCAACTCTGAACCAAAGATAAAAGTGACCTTTAATCCTACTCAATTACTACCAATACTACTTGTGAACTAACAATCCAAACATCCTATTTAACTAAAATCCATATTTTAACAAAGCCAAAATAATTAATCTACTTAGAGCAGCTCAGAAAAGCACAAATTTATGTCTAATATGATCTAAGAAACAGGTTTCATGCACCAAAAACACTCATATAACAGTAGTCGCCAAATTCACTTAGCACAAATTTCTCAACAGGTAAAAAGGAGAGAAAAGGAATTGCACCTCCCCCCTCTTACATCCAAGCAAGGTGTTGCTATGCCCCCTTGAATTTGGCCAACAGCTAGGCTCAAATCAAGAGATCTTGAGTACTGAGTAAAGACCTCTGTTTGTAGTTCAACAACTGAACTAGAGGTCTTTGAATGAGGATATGTCTGTCTTGTATCACCAAAAAGAATGAGAGGGTATTGTCTTGATAGACTAATCAAAAGCTAGTTTTAAGTAGCTTTTGGTATAGTCTATGAGTACAAGGAATGGTTAGCACAGATTAAAAATGAGCACCAAATGATGATGTAAAAAGGATTCCAGCAACTTAAACCCACACTTAAGAACAAATGAAATGAACAAGATAGCTAGTATTTCCTCACAAGTTTAATCACCTAGGGTGAAATATTCACAACTCCTTGATATCTTCAAGATATCAGGGAGCCATGATCAGATTCCACTCCAAATAACCAAGTTGTTGAAAGATTCATACTAGCCACTTGGATCTTATCAAAATTTTCAAAGAACACTTGATCTTTCAAAGCTGATAATTGGGACTAGTAATACCTTGATATGAACTTATCAAGCTATCAAAAGCACCTCAATACTCAAAGTTTAACTGAAAAATGTAGAAAACAGAAAAGTAAAACTCCAACTTTTTGAAACTTTTAAAACAAATGTAAACTCAAAAACACTTGAACAAACTATGAACTAAGATCAATTGCCAACAAACATTCAAAATAAATAATGGTACTTGGAATTCATCACAAAAAAAACACTTTTTTTCATTTATATAAAAAGAGCTTTACAATGTTTTGACTAACAGAAAACCAAGAACAAGAACTAGTAGCATCTAACTATGAGGCCTTATATTGGCGTACAAGAAAATAGAAAACTAGTAAACCCTAACAAGTTGAATTCCCTTGGCTGAGATTTGAATCTTGGTCAAATAGAGGTCCATGTGACATTTTCTTGGCATGTAGTTGAGATGCCAGTTGGATAATATGATCTTGAGCCATTGAAGTTTTTGTGGGGAGTAAGCAACTCCTTGTGGACGTTGATTTGCTGTGCTGGTCTTGTCTTCTTATTTTCAGGTGGGGTAGGGGAAGTACAAGGTTGCATGTGAAGTGATGGTGATGGGTGTTTAAGAGTGGGTTTAGGTTTAGGTTAGTGGTAATTAGCAATCTGGAGTTAATTGAACAAAACCCCTTTCGTTTTTTGATTATTTGAATTAGGGTTTATGTGGGTTCTTGGCTGGGAAAAGGTGTGAGTTTAATCTTGATTAGGGGAAATTAAGTGTTAACCGCCAAATATATTAATTTTTAACGAGTTTGAATTCGTTTAATAATAATAATAGTAGTGGAAGGTGATGTGGAGGGAAGGTGTGTTCTGATTGGTAGAGGGGTGTGAGTGGGTGAGGTGTCAAGCTGTGAGTGGTCTAGGTAAGTATGTGTGTTTGCTAGCTTTAGTCCCTAACATTCCCAATTGTTTCTATATAAAGTTTTAACAGCCACAACTCCATTTCCTTTGTTAATGAAGTTTCAAACTTCACACTTTGGCCACAAATTCTTTCCAAAAATATAAATAAGGGTATTTCTTGCCATTTCTTGATTCTTGAAGGGCTAAAAAGGACTATTCTTGAAACTTTAAGGTCTTATCTTGTATGATTGACTTTGTGGAGGACCCAAAGTGACAAGTCTTCATTTTGTAGGGACCAATCTTACCAATTCTTCAAAGTTGAGGGATATTTTTTGTAATTCTTCAAGGACTTTTTCTTGGAAAATCAACATTCGGGTCTGGTTCATTGTGCGGCTTCGTTTCCCGTGTTCGTTTTTGATTGATACTTGTGATCTTTTGTCATTTTCTCCATATCCGTACCTAAAATACACATTGAACAAACACAAGCATATATATGGAACTTTTTATGATATTTTTATTGTTTTAAACCCGTTTTGGACGATGAGACCGTGTATAAAAGCAGTCTCATCAGACGCCTCCTAAATACCCAGAAGAGAAGTTCCGGAGAAGGTATCATATGATTTCTGAACTTTTAAGTCTTACACAAACATATCATTAAGGTAATAATCATTTAAGTCTTACACAAACATATCTTATACATGTTTAGTATCATTAAAAGTGATTAACCTTAAAATTCACATTTATACAAATGTGAAAACATTCTTAATAAACTTTCTTTTTAAGTTTTATTTATATAAAAAATGAAAATTTCAATTTGGCATATTCCAAATGGTCTAAGAATATCCTCTTGAGGTATAATCGTCACCAGATGGCATTTCTCCACTAGAAGACAAAAAGGAGCGTAGTCTAGAGCCTTCGGCTCAGTATAGGTGCTTGCGGCTCAATATTGATAATGAGTCGCAAGCATATTTAATGAGTTGCACTCATACTAGCCGTTATACTTTGTCTGCTATAAATTGTGGATCATTTCTCCATTTTCCAATGAACCTTTTTGGACAGATTTTTTGCTTCTTATCTTTTTTCTATATTTCAATCATTAGTTAATGATCACTTAATGTGTTAAGTATGTTTACTTATGATTATCCTCTTGGTCCCCTTCTTTATATGTCCAAAGAGAATATCACTCACACATTTATGATGTGATAAAATATGAATCCTTGATGAAGATCATCCTTTCTTAGATCTAGTCATGTTCATCATATTGTTTATATGTGTCTTGTGTAGATCCAAGGTATATGTGTATATTGGATTAGTCTTGTGTTGATCCAAGTTATATGTGCATACTTAGATGTGTCTTGTGTAAGTTCTTACTAAAATATAAAGTGATATAGTGTGTCTTGTGTGTAGGTTCTCACTAAACTACAAAGTTATTCATTGTTATTAGTAGATAAGTATTACAATTAGCCAGCTCATGATTGATTGGCTGATTGGCTTGCCATATTTATTCTACAAATGTATGTATATATTAATGTTTGATGATTAATAAAAAGTATGGGGTTTTTTATATTGTCTAACATGGTATCCGGCCATACCCCGATCCTGTAACCCTAACTCTCTCCTCCTTACCACCGATCTCAACAACCTAATTCCAAAAAAAAAAACTGTTCCACAATCTATAAAAAACCCATTGTTGTTGGTGTTAATGGAAGTCCTTATAATTGCAAAGCATAACCTTCACCTTGTAACTCTACGTCCTCTTCAATTGTGATTATTTAATCACAACTTTATTCAAAAGTTTCATGAGCAGGTTGTGTTTTCGTTTTCTAAAGCATCCAAAATCCCTTGCTTTGACTCGTTAGTGAAAGAAGAAAAAGGATGATGTACTTTTCTAAAAAAAGAACAACAACAATAAATGCGTCGTCGGTGGCGGCTTAGTCAAGATTTTTCGTTGGTTGTTGGCCGCTTGGGAGGAAGAAGCGTTTCAGTTTTGGTGATGACTTCCGCTTAGTTAGTTATTTATATATTATTTTTTTTAAAAGTTATGTTTTATTTTTATTGTTTGTTTTTCTTTTTGCCGAGTCAAGGGTATCAAGCCCTGAGACGAATTTGGTTTTCAGCCGATAGATGTAGGTTGAGTCTGTCATCTTTTGACAGATAGATACCTTTAGTCTACCGCATTTTGGCTGATAGATATAGGTTGAGTTTGTAATCTTTTGACAGATAGATATACCTTTAGTTTTTCGCGTTTCGGTTGATAGATATAGGTTGATTCTGTCATCCTTGACAGATAGATATACCTTGAGTCTGCCACGTTTCGCAGATAGATATAGGTTGAGTTTGTCATCTTCGACAGACAAATATACTTTGAGTCTGCATGAATAATTTTATTTGTTAGTTTTTTTATTTCTCCAGTTCGAGCTTTCGATATTTCCCCATAATCATTCTACAAATGTATATATATATTGATGTTTGATGATCAATAAAGATTATGGGGTTTTATATTGTCTAACAATTGTGAGTATGAGTGTTGTGAGTTCTCACTTAACTAGAAAATGATGTGTGTGAATATTGGTTCTAGCTTTGAATTAGAACTCGACATCTAGCCTTGTGTCAGAAAAGAAGATATGCGAAGATTGGTTCTAGCTCTGGATTAGAACTTGACATCCAGCCTTGTGTCAGAAAAGAAGATGGGCGACGAAGATTGGTTCTTGCTTTGGATTAGGAACCGACATCTAGCCTTGTTTCAAAAAAGAATATGGGCGACGAAGATTGGTTCTAGCTTAGTATTAGAACTCGACATTTAGCTTAGTGTCGGAAAACATTGTAAGCAACGTTATAAGGTTTTCTCTGCCAAGAAGGGAGCTTGTAGATATAATGGAAATCTCGAATAAGGTGTACTCGAGGAGTGGAGTAGGAACGAAGAGAGAGCTTCGTTGCCGAATTACTATAAATCTTGGTGTCTTTCCTAAGGTTGTTTCTTTTCTTACTCTTGACTTAGTTGTCTTTACATTCATGCATTGCATTATCATAATCATTAGATATAGAAAATTTTTTAAAGCATTGAAAATTGGCTTAACTATTATGAAACAAGTTTTTCAAGTAATAGTCATTTCTAATGATGAACATAATTTTAATTAGGACTTAATTAGGGAAACTATTCACCCACCCTAGTTTCTACAATTGGTATCAGAGCGATGGTCACACAAGATCTTTGAACTATATTGTGCTTTAAAGCTTGAATCGATCTATTGTCTCTAGTAATTAGAAGGGTTAGTTGTTTTAAAGTTTTCTTTTTGGTCAAAACTACTTTTTCTTTAAAAATAGACCTTAAAATTAATGTTATATCAAATTATCTTGATTATGATCTTAATAGTAGTTTTATGCATTTTAGAGTTACTTTTGAAATGTATCTACTAGTTTGTATCTTTCTTTGTGTAGGTACTCATGAAGGCTAATCATTCATTTGATAATGGTATGTGATTGTGGTATAATTACACTTGTTTAGGAAAACAAGGTAAAAACGGTAAGTATTAAACAAATGATTTAGGAAAATCAAGTGTTAATGACCCAATGGTGAAAGTTCGTTTCCCAAGGAGGTATATGTGTGTGAATAACTCGTAATGATTTTGGATTAATATAGAAAGAAAGAGGGGATGAGAAAAGAGAATGACGGATACGTTAAAATTTTACTACCACGATAACATAAAAAAACGTAAAAAGTGACAAAAATAAAAATGAATTCTAAAAATTCCCAAAAAATTACCAAAAATCAAATAAAATAAATAAAGAGTTTACAAATGATCAAAACTTTTTCAAACCTTTTAACTAATTAATTATTACTTTTTAAATGCTAATTAAAGCCTTAAAAATCCAAATAAATAATAAAAAGCCCAAATAAAGATTTTTCACTTTGTAAAACTCTAAAATGACTTAATAAAACTAAAACATATTTTTATGAAATTTTAAACTAAAGAAAACTATTTTTAAATGATTAAAAACTTTTAAATTATTAAAATAATTCTAAAAATTAATAAAATGATGAGAAAATTAATCTAAGAGTTTTAAAAATCCTAACTTAATGTATTTGACCTAAGAAAAGTATAAAAGTTGCAAAAATATTAAAAATGAAATTTAATAATAAAATAATATTAAAAATCCCAAAATTATAAAAAAATTCTAAAAATTTGCAAACTAGTTTATTTTAACCTAAATAATCAGAAAATAAAAGTAAAATTACCAAATTACCCCTAGGCCCAAATGGGCTAAAAACTAAAACAGACCAAATGAAATGGGCTTTTTAGCCCAAAAAGTTCAAACTCAACCAAATAAGCTGAAAATCAGTAGTCCACCTTAAAATCCAATTCTAAACACAGAAGTCTGAAGGTGTAAAACCCGCATGCTTTTACCATGAACAATACACTAATAATCGTACGTACATGATTAAAACTTACCCTATATAACATGTTTACGTTTCACGAATATTAATTACAAGAATTACGTACGTGTTAGTACACGATAATTATTAAGTACGTATTATTATATGATAATTATTAATCATAATAATTATAATCACGAACATAGGATCATGAAAATTTAATCACGAATATGCATTCTATATTGTTGCACGATAAACAAGTAAATACGTATTTTAATATTACACGACATTAAAATATACGACACAATAGACGAACATTTAACACGAGTATTATTATTACGTATATTAAATTAACACGACAAGTAATTACGTATGTAATGTTTACGTCTAACACGTACGAGAACAACTATGAGAATTTACGACATTTTAAAAACATGAATCGCGTAAACATTATCGAGTCACCGAATTAATAGAAGTATAAGAGCTCATTGTGTTCTATTACGATTAGAATGGGGAAAGACATATGGGGCGAGGCCCATGATGTGCACAAACTGACTAAAACAAATAAAATACGGGAGGGAGTGTTTTTATTAAGACAAAAGAAAAGATGAAAACAAAAGAAAGACCCTAATAAAAAACAAGAGGCCACCGTTTTTTTTGTGTGTCTCCTTCCTTCGACGTGTGAAACAGCAAACCAAGAGCAATCAATCGTTTTCAGTCCAAAGAATCCAAGAAAACCCAGGTTTGAATCTTGTTTTAGTTTTCTTAAAAGACAAAACCCTAAAAACGAATTCATGATCTTCAACCTCGTTTTTATGTTCTTTCCTTTGATTAAAATGATCACGAATCCTTGATATGTTATCTAAAACACATTAAATAAAGGGGGTGTCGTTTTTGGTGTGGCTGCGTTCTTATGGCCACAAACCGAGACCTTCTATGGTCTCGGTGGTGATTTTACACCACCATCCGCAAGGCCAGTGGGTCTGGTTGATTAAACAGTGGGAACGTCAGCCAAGCAGGGAAAACCACTGGCTGCGGCCAGCGATGTGTTTGGTCAGTCAGTGGGAACAGAGACCCTAGTAGAGTCGGTGGGAATTTATGTCGAGCAGGGGAAAGCAGCCACTGACGGGGGCAATAGCACTACTGCCAGGGTTAACTAGCAGTTAGGGGTGCGTTTGGTTTTTGGTTTAACAGATAGTTAAGGGTGTGTTTGGCTGTCAGTTTTAGGGTTTTAAAAAGGGGTGTTTGGTTTAACATTCTTCAAGTTATTTTTTTTAATTAATTTAATTAGGGTATTAAATTTATCATGCAATATTAATTTTATTTAATCTAATTAATATTGATTGAATCTTGTCAAGTTACGTTATGTTATTTAAACCTTAGTTATACAAGAATTATTAAATTAATTCCGGTTCACGTCATGTTTAAAAGTATAATACACGGGTTCGGTTCATGATTATCTTTATAAGTTTAATTAATTTTACAAGTATATAACTTTACAAGTTAATTAAATTAATTTGGCATGGTATATAATTAATTTAAATAAAACATGGACTTATGTTAATTATTATTATTATAAATAATACATATTTTTAACCTAAGTATTTAATTATTTATTTTACACTATAGTATTAATTAATTATTAAACATGACATATAATTAATTAATAATCATGACTTAGGTTATATTAATATAAATATTAATACATGTTTTAACCTAAGTATTTCTATATACTTTAATTTAATTAAACCATGCTTATATTTAATTAAATTGTATAACCTATGGTTTGTTTAATTAACATGATATTATTAATAAACTGTATTACTAATCACATGACTTAGCATATTTTATCAGTAAAACTAAGCTTATATTACTAGCTTATTAATTCAGCTTATTTCTAAATATGGAAACTTTCTATTTCAGAAAACTTATCTATTTTAAGCAGTTAATCTATTTTTGGAAACTTTCTATTTTTGGAAACCTTCTATTTTAAGAAACCTTCTATTTTTAGAAAGTTACTTATTATTACACAACAAGTATAATAATACAAGAAATACAAGTAATACTTAATCAGAATATCCAAAATACATGATAAACACAGCATAACGTTAAAATCAGTAAAACAAGACATGAATATATAAAACAAGCTAAGACACGATATAAAATCAGTTACGTACTCAGTAATCAGAATACTTATACACGTATAATATGTATGTAGCATTAGTGGGATCGAAGTAGGACTCTCTTCCGTTCGTCTTCTTCGTTCACTGGACACAAGGTACGGATTCTCCGTCCTTTCAGTATGGACATTCTTCCTTATTAGGATTCCCCGTATGCAGCCAACTGTTTTCCTCATTATATGTTTTATATGTTTTTAAATTGCTTATGTTTAATTAGATACCTAAAGCCATATACATGCATGACCAGTTTCACCTAGTTATGGAGGTACCATAACCATAACACTGAAGGCACCAGTGTTATGACTCCACCACGACGGAGTGATAGCTCGTGGCATCCCTTCAGCTTTTGGCCATATTATTATTATTATCATGTGGGGCGTATGGGTTCATCCTAGGTTACATGTTTTCAGTAGATTATTCAGGTGAATGTGGTGTGTGCCTTACATCCTTCACAAGGAGCTGATCCCTCCTACCCAAAAACTTATATTAATTAGAAGCATCCCCTCTAATTGCATGACGAGGTCACCCCTCCAATTATTCATGCACGTTGATATTTAATGACCTATATTGGCTAATGGTTAACATGTTAAACAGTTTTCATAAGATAAACATAAGGCTTTTCAAACTATAAAATCAGTTTTATTAAGTTAATACCAGGTTATCCAGGACTTAATCAATTCTGCTGCTATATGTTTTACATGCTTATTTTTATTCATTCCATTCTTGTATATCCGTGCACTGAGCGTTATGCTCAATCGTTACTTTTCTTTCCATGTCCCAAAACGGCAGGTACCTAAGGACAGACTCGAGCATTTGGAGGACGTGCATAGGATGGAAGATGCCATTGACTTCTTCTCCTTTTTCCTTCATATAATTATGCTTGTTTAGTCTCTCATTCATTTCATTTACTTTATTTATGTTTTGGGGCTTATGTTTGGGAACGATGTTTGATTCCGGTTTTCCCTATGGTCATGTATGTTTTACTACATATTACCTTGCATGCTTTGATGACACGCCATAATTACGCGTAACGGTCCACTTATCAAAGTGGGGTGTTACAATTATGGTATTAGAGCCAAGGCTTCGACCTGTAGGCTCTAAAACTTGACCTGTGACTAGTGGGTAGTCACCAGGAGCTTCCTAAGCCAACGCTTGTTCTTCCACGTATTGATGTGTTCAGCGCATTGTTGTTTTAACCATGATGTTTTCAGCACCTTGATGTTTTAACCTTGATGTTTTCATCGATATTGTTTTACTAATATGGATGGACAACCGTCATTCATATTTAGTTATGTGTCATTGTTTCATGCATGATGTTCCTCGTGAACTGTCGCTATGTGGACTGAACCCCAGTAGTTCATAATTAGTCACATAAATTGTTTTCTGATAAGTTTTGACAGATGTTTTTTTACTTATTTATGTTTCATGTATCATTGTTGCAGGAATTTTGACTAAGTAATGGTTGGTACAGGACTGGCGCTATTTAGTCGCATGTGTTTTTATCGAAACTTTTAACTTTGGGACCGACCCATAGGCGTCCCCTCGCCATGTCTTTTACTAATATATGACATGAACTTACGTAGAATAAATAAAACCACAATAATAATAATTCATGACATTTAAACTACGCGACGATAATATTTAACACGATTAATATTAGGTATATTAAATTAACGCGACAAGTAATCACGTAAATAATATTTACGTTTAAACACGTACAACAATAACTATGAAAATACACGACATAAAAAAAAGACATGATTACGCGTAACATTTTAGCTAGTCGCGAATTAATTAAAATAAAAGAACAACAAGGGGGTTTCGGGCTATTTGGACAAGAAGGGGAGGGGAAGGCAGATGGGCCGTGGCCCAAGAAAAATCCAAACCGACCCTATACATTAATAAAACGGGTGAAGGATTCTTTTTTTCGTTTATTGAGTCGACACAAATAACCAACAAACAGAAACCCTAAAAACATCATCCCGATCGTTTATTTTCTCCCTCCTGCTGCCGTCGTTCCCAACAGAAAACAAGAACAAGGAAACGTATGTTTGGTCCAAGAAATCAGGGTGAATTCATGTTTTAGATCGCTCAAACCCTAAAAACGAACCAAGGTAATCATCAATCACGTTTTTATGTTAATTATATTTCCCTTTCTTAATTGATCAAAGATTCAGAATTTAGTTTTTTTTAAACATGTTAAATACAAGCCCTGGGGTTTTGGGTTGATTAGGTTGTTGTTAGATTCGGCTTTCATAAGAACCGAGATACTTACGTGTCTCGGTAGTGGTTGTATACCATCAGCCGCAAGGCCTTTGTGCCTTTTGGCCTAACAGCGGCGTTCAGCAGGGCAGCAGGGGAAACCACTGGCTGCGGCCAGTGGTGTATTTCATCTGGCAGTGGGAACCGAGAGCTTATGCTCTCGGTGAGAAATTGATACAAGCAGGGGGAAAAGACCACTGCCGGTGGGATTTCAGGCCAGGCAGTGGCAGCAGCAGAAACACAAGGGGTGTTTGGCTGGGGGTTCAGGTCAAGCTGTTTGGTTTTTGATTTAAGAAGACAGTTAGGGGGTGTTTGGCTGAGTGATTTAAAACATGCATCTTATATATTTTTATTTATTCAATTAGTTAATTAAGCATGTTAATTAAACTAATTATTATTCATGTTTTGGGATATAAATAATTTAAATGAAAACCACGATTTAAATTATGTTCAGTTTAGTTAAATAAAACTTTGGTTAAACAGTTATTTATATAATTATTCATGTACATGTAATTAATTAAACTCAGTTAATTGAATTATAAAGTTTAATCATTAAATCATAGATTATTATTAATTAATAAATGCTTACAATATCATGCAACATTGTTATTAATTAATAACTACAAGTTTAGACTAAGTATTTATTTATTTAATTTAGACTATAATAATTGTTTTAATTATTAAACATGACTTATAATTAATTAATTATTATGACTTAGGTTATATTAATATTAATACTAATACATGTTTTAACCTAAGTACTTTATACACTTTAATTTAATTAAATCATGCTTATATTTAATTAAATCATATGACATATAGTTTATTTAATTTACATGTTTTAATTAATAAATTATACTATTTAATCACATGACTTAGAATATTAATCAGTAAACACTTAAGCTTATATAATTAGCTTAATAATCTAGTTTATTTCTAATTATGGAAACTTTCTCTTTTTAGAAACTTAATTAATTAATGTAGTTAACCTATTTATGGAAACTTTCTATTTTTAGAAACTTAGTTATTTTAAGCAGTAAATATATTTTTGGAAACTTTCTATTTTTGGAAACTTTCTATTTTTGGAAACTTTCTATTTTAGGAAACCTGCTGTTTTTAGAAAGTTACTTATTATTACACAACAAGTATAATAATACATGAAATACAAGAAATACTTAAATAGAATAGACAAAGTACGTGATAAACACAATATAAAGCTTAAATCAGTAAAACATGACATGAACATATAAAACAAGCTGAAACATGATATAAAACCAGTTACGTACTCAGTAATCAGAATACTTATACATGTATCCTATGTATGTAGCATTAGTGAGATCGAAGTAGGACTCTTTTCCATTCGTCTTCTTCGTTCACTGGACTTAAGGTACGGATTCTCCGTCCTTTCAATATGGACATTCTTCCTTATTAGGATTTCCCGTATGCAGCCAACTATTTTCCCCAGTATATGTTTTATATGTTTTTGAATTGCTTATGTTTAAATTAGAATACCTAAACCCATATACATGCATGACCAGTTTCACCTAGTTATGGAGGTACCATAACCATAACACTTGAGGCACCAGTGTTATGACTTCACCACGACGGAGTGATAGCTTGTGGCGTCCCTTTCAGCTTTTGGCCATATTATTAATATCAGGTGGGGCGTATGGGTGCATCCTAGTTTACATGTTTTCAGCAGATTATTCAGGTGAATGTGGTGTGTGCCTTGCATCCTTCACAAGGAGATGATCCCTCCTACCCAAACAGTTATATTAATTAGAGGCAGCCCCTCTAATTGCATGACGAGGTCACCCCTCCAAGTATTCATACACGTTGATATTTCATGACCTATATCGGCTAATGGTAAACATGTTAAACATATTTTTATAAGATAAACATAAGGCTTTTCAAACTATAAAACCAATTTTACTAAGATATAACCAGGTTTTCCAGTACATATACATTTCCGCTGCTATATGTTATTCATGCTTATATTATTCATTTCATGCTTGTATATCCGTGCACTGAGCGTTATGCTCAGCCGTTACTTTCCTTTCCATGTCCCAAAACGGCAGGTACCCAAGGACAGACTCGAGCATTTGGAGGACATGCATAGGATGGAAGCTGCCATAGACTTCTTCTCCTTTTGCCTTCATATACTTATGCTTGTTTTGTCATTTATCATTTCATTTACTTTATTTATGTTTTGGGCTTATGTTTGGGAACCGATGTTTGATTCCGGTTTCCCCTATGGTCATGTATGTTTTAGTACATATTACCTTGCATGCTTTGATAACACGCCATAATTACGCGTAAAGGTCCACCTATCAAAGTGGGGTGTTACAATTATGGTATCAGAGCCAAGGGTTCGACCTGTAGGCTCTAAAACTTGACCTGTGACTAGTGGGTAGTCACCAGGAGCTTCCTATACCAACGTTTGTTATTCTACGTATTGATGTTTTCAGCACATTGTCGTTTTAGCCATGATGTTTTCAGCACCTTTATGTCTTAACCTTGATGTTTTCATCGATATTGTTTCACTAATATGGATGGACAATCGTCATTCATATTTAGTTATGTGTCATTGTTTCATGCATGATGTTCCTCGTGAACTGTGGCTATGTGAACTGAACCCCAGTAGTTCATAATTGGTCACATAAAAAATTTTCTAATAAGTTTTAACAAATGATTTTTGTGACAACCGTGTTTTTGAGGTTCGTCGCTTGGTCTTATTTAAAGGTTAATTTATGTGTGACTATGTGATTTGCGTGTTTACATGTTATTTTGCGTGAACGAGGTTGGTGTGGATATAGTATATGGGTATAAAGTACTCATAAGTAAATCGAGGAACTGTTATTTCATGTTCATTAGCTCACAATTAGTGACTATGAAATGAAATGGTGTTATTTTGGTGTTTACGTATACGTATAAGTATTATAGTAAATTGTATTTTTTTAGGATTTGGGGTTTAGCATTTAGAGGTCTCGGGTAAGGTGTTTAGTCATGTGAGTATTTTTCGGGATGGTTTTAAGTCATTTAGGACATAGTTATAAAGTTTATTTCAAAATTCAAGAGTTTTTTTAAAACTGTATATTTTACGTTTTTTCGGTATACGCGTAAAATTGACTAGTTTTACGGTTTTAAGGTTTCAGAGGCTTTAGGAGCTGAAATAAATTAAGGTATTATTAATAACATAATAATAAGTCTTAAAAAGAAAAAAAAGAAAAAAATAAAAATATATATGAATCGGGTTTTAAACCGACTAGAAAAGAAAAAGAAAGGATAATGGGCCAAAAGACCCAACTTGAGCCCAATTTGGAAAAGCCTTTTAATAAAACATATAAATACCATGTTTATATCACAAAAATCAGTTTTTCATTAATTTTCTCCCCTTTTGGCCGAATTTTTACAAGCCCTAATTTAGGGATTCATCAAAAATAATTTTCTTGAAGATTTGAGGTAAAAATCTTGATTTAATTCTTATAGTTTTCTTGTTTTATAGCATTAAGGCTTCAAGTTTTATGTAATCAATTTATATGATGGATTAGAGTTCTTAATAGATCTGTAATTAGGGGTTTTATAAACAATCAACATGATTAGGATAATGATTGGTGATTATTAGTGATGTTAATTAGGGTTTAACCATGTTTAAATTCGTTTTTAAAAACTAGGCAGATTTTTGAGTCAGTTGTTTTGATCATATCTAGAGTTCTAAAAACTCTTATTTTGCGATCCAAGCATCGCTGAATAGGTAACTGAAGTGGATTTCAAATACAAGAAACGAGAACTAAATTGGAGGTCGAGAGGTGGGTCGAAAATAGGTTAAAACAGTCAGAGGTCAAAACAGTTTTGAAATCAGTCGGGTTTAATTTAATGTTTTAAGGTGATTAGGGTACTTAGGAGTACACTTGAGCCCTCTAATGAGCATGGGTGTTGGTTTATATATTAAATAAGAGACCTGAAGGGTAGCTAAGCAATTGGGTTAGGGTAAGACCCCCTAATTATAACAAACTTTTTGTATGTTCAAAATCGGTAAAATACGGATAGGCAGAAGTATATATATTTATATATCGGGGCCTTAACAGTAGCTTTAAGGTTGGGGCAAAAGGGAGGAGTTAGATAACATATGTAAGGGCATAGTATTTCCTTTACAGAGATCATGGGTATGGTTAGGTGGGCGTTTGGATTATAGTTTGGAGACCTAAAAATCGGGACTGTTTTGGGTAAAATGTTAACGAGACGGGTTATGAAGTAAACTAAGTTAAGGGCTGTATAGAGGGGTGTAATGAGATGATTAGAGCATATAAATGAGGTATATAATGGGAGAAGGTTAGATGTCCATCATGGGTTGATGAGCCATCTTAGTGTTTGGTTCATGTTTTGATTGTGTGCTTTTGTTTGTTAGCTTTTTGCTAGTGCGCGGATTTTGGGAGAAGCTCAATCAGGTGAGTTTTATAGTCCCATATCTTTTAATGATTTTCAATTCCAGATGGGATGGAAGGGACACTATATGGTTTTGTAACTAATGCTGTGAATGTTTTTATGGTTTGTGATGGACTTGTGTGTGCACTTATGTGATTAACTGCTATGTGATTCTAGATTGTGTTTATGATTTGGATCGGGGGACACGTACCATCTCAGTTATTGTGGTTTGACTTGGTAACAAAGGGATGTTGATAAGGCGGGGCCTTGGGGAGGTACATAGATGTGTGAACTTCTATGGGACCAATGGATAATGACAAGGCGGGGCCTTGGGATTGATACATAGGTGTATGGGCGCCTATGGTACCATGGTGTTTGGTAAGGCTGAGAGCCTTGGATTTAGATTGGAATGATTGATCTTGAATGTTAGTTGTTAATGCATACTTGTAGCACATTTTCCATATGTTTAGTGGTTTATGGTTGTTCATAGCTTATTATAGTCTATTTTCGGTTGGAGTCTAAACCTATGACTCTCACCAACATTATGTTGACGTGTTTTAGTGTCTCTTTCAGGTGATAAGTGGTTAAGCGTGAGAACATATGTAGCTAGGATTGGAGTCGCGTAGGAATGCATTTAGAAGGAGATCCCTGTTCCTTCTTAGTTTATTTTTCTGTTTGTTTCAATAAGTGATACTATAAACCTATATGTTGATTTATTTGTGTTATTTGTTTGTCTTGGGTAAGAGGTAGGACTGTTACCTACTTACCTAGACTCCTGCATTGATGAGATATTGTCATGACATTTGTGTCACCTTTTATGACATTTCTAATTCATATAGTTCTTTTTATGGACACGCTATTGTTGTGATGATATCCATGCGTCGCGTCCCATATTCCGCCATGGTGGGTGTGACAGAATGGTATCAGAGCGACAATGGTTATAGAGAATTAGGTTGCCTAGTCTTGTAGCCTAGTCTATAGCTTAAGGGTCCCTGCATATAGGCGTCATAGGAGTATATGTGCATTTTATATTAATTAAAGTTTTCTGGATGTTATTGGTTTTTACTTGCGATGTTTGTTAAGTTTTAACTAGTATGGGTTGAACCATAGTAGTTCATACTTAGCCACATGTTATTTTCTTTTCGGGGTGTGATTAGTACTGGTTGAACCATAATCATCCACGCTAGTCATTGTCGTATTTTTCTTAAATTGTACATTATAGTACATAATTTGGTACATGGTAGTTTCTATCTTTTGTTGGGTTATTTTATGTACCTGAGGTATAGTATTTTTCTTTTGATGTTTAAGTCATGTTCCCTAAGAATCATGTGGTGGTTCGAGTTATTAGGAGTAGGTGGATATGAAGAATTTTAAGATGTTTCCACTCTTATGGGCGACATGACTTATAACTGATTATGTTTTCGTTTTGGATTTAGTCTATGCTATTTTAGCTAGACTATGGATTTATGTATTTCAAGAGTTTGACTATGTTATTTTAATGGATAGAGTTTGGACTTTATTATTTATGTGGTTATGAGCTTATGTGAGTAGATGGATATATGTGTTATGTGTTGTATTAATTCTTATAAGTGTCATCATAGGAGGGAGTGCATTGGGGAAAGGGTAATTGTATAAGTATGGTGGCCAACATAGTTATACAAGTACCATAACTCCAATAGATTCCTAAGTATGATTGCATGAAAGAGGGTTAATACATGCTTGTATAGTAGATGTTAGACGGATTTAAGTATATGTATCCTGATATGCCTATATATGTATGATCCCCTATAATTATCGATTGTATCCTTAGGAGGGTGGCTAGCTCGCTTCTTTTTAGATATTCAACTTCTGTTGTGGCGTATTTTTCGAGTTTCCTATTTCACGTGCCCGTTTTAAAATGGTGTTCTTTGTTTTAAGTCTATTGAAATAACTTGGGATTTCTTTTGAGATAATGAAATCTTTTGTGTTGGGTCTTACATTTCTTTTGGTCGGTATATATTGAAAAAAAGGGACTTGGAAATCTACTATAGAGTTAGATAGTTGTTGTATTAGGTAAAATAAGGGTAAGGTGTAGGAGTCGTGTATGAAACAAGATGTAACATAAGATTTTTTTTATCAACACTTATTATTTCAAATTCTAAAAGACTTTCTTTAATATAAAGCGAAATAAAATTTCTTTCTACTCAAATAGTTTATATAAGTGAGCTTAATCAATATACGTCATTTATAATTATTTATGCAAGACTAAACAAAGTTCATGAAAATTTCACATACATTTATTTCTTTTCATTTAAAAAGGATTGCGTTAATTACTAAGAGGATTCTTTTGTTTTTTTAAAAACAACTAGTATAAAAGTGTTTTGGTCATAACTTGTTCGTTTTTAAGGCTTTTTGGGTGATTCAAAAGCCTAAAATTATGTACTCGGAATGTACTTTTCAAATATTTGGTATGTATAGTCATGGGGTGTCAGTAGCTTGATCGAAATTTTGGTACAAGTGACGGGTTCAAGGTTGAGTTTTGAATAGTAGTTTTTTTTCATGATTTGGGATGCACGGGATACCTAGTCTTTGAGTTGAATTTTGAGATCGTCTAGAAGGTTGTTTGTATATTGTTTGAGTCACATAGATGTGGTGAGGAAAGAAAAAAAAATATTCTTTTGGAAAAGTTGATCTTGTGCACGGTTTAAATAATATGTCGCGGGGCATAAGATGTTTTGGTTGCCATTAAGTGTTTCTTGGATCATTATTCGTTGTCATGAGTCATTTGAATTGGTACATGTTTGAGTTTTCCTTTTGAGTTTTCGTTGTTTTGGTCTGTTTTACGTGCACGTGAAATGTCGTTAGTTATCCGTGGGTTTGATTCGTTGATCGTATCTAGTGGATTCAGGATGTAGTTTTGGTTTCGTATTGATTGGGAGCGTTGAGGTAGACATATGAAAGACTTGGTCGCGCCTACACGATTAAGTAGGTGGCCGTGAGAGAATGGTCGGAATGCCCTTAGTGGGGATGAAAGAGTTGAAAGTTCGTAGACGAACTAATGTGGTCATGAGGTCTCTTAGGAGTGCCAAGGGAGATGAATAGAGATTTGTATAATGTATGGATATTGGCACAAGTAACGCGCCATAGAGAGTGTTGGAAGGGGATATAATACCTCAAAGGTATTTATGATTGTTCGTAAGGCATGTAAGTTTTCCGAAAATTTCCTGAGATTTAGTAGGTTTGCCTATTACTGTGAGGTAGAACCATAAATAGAGCAAGTAGGAGAAGTGAGAGGAGTTGTAGTTAGTGCCTTTCCAAGGAAATTGTTGATGGAATGATTTTAAGAGCAAGAGTTGCTAGAAATTGCAACGGATGCAAGGTAAAATTTGAGTTGCTTAGTAGTAGATTGGCTGTGAAAAGCTATTGAGTGGTCTAATAAGAGGAAGTATTGGTCTTTTAGAATACGTGTAGATTTTCGCGAGTAGAACGAGGTAGAAATTTATTCGTATTGCTTCTAAGAGAGGGTGCAAGGAGGACATAGTTGAAACTACTAAGGATGTTGTATGAACGCTTTGGGTTTACGGTTATGATTTTGGCTTCGCCGAGGCGCTAGCAGTTTTCATGGAGTCAATGAACCGAGGGTGCATGACAATATATAAACGAGTTGTCATCGGGAGCATCGACGACATCTTGATCTACTCAAATATAAGAAGGAGAGTGAGGCGAATTATGAGTTGGTTTTGGAGTTCTTAGGAAAGGGAATTATACGTGAGATTTTAAAGTGTGAGTTTTAGGATTAAGTTGGCCAGGACGAGTAGTCAGAGATGATGGCATATCGTGGAACCAGCAAGGGGCAAAGTGAAGAAGGGTGAGGAAGCGTTTTGGAGGCTGAAGAGGTGGATTAGATAATGAGCAGATCTTGGAATTATCGGAAGGACTGGATGAATTCGCGAAGCATGACGATACGTGGAGCAAGGATTTGGATGTATATGAGAACGGCAAAGAAAGGCGGTTGTTTATACGTTGTGGGAACTAAAGATTTGGAATAACTAGATATACTTAGTTAGTGGAGCTGGATTGTTATATCTGTCTAGAATGCTAGAGGCATTTGGGGTACGAGACGTAGAGAATGATCTATACAGATCATGAACGCCTCCAACACATATTTAATCATCTTGATTGGACATTTGGAAAAGGTGATGGGTGGAGTTAAGTGATGAAATAAAATTGCAAGGACAAGTACCATCTGGGAAAGGCAAGCATGGTTGATGAGACATGGAATAAGAAGAATGAAGTGAAGCTGAGACGAACTTGAACTATATGGATGACGTATTAGGGTGGTTTGGATGAAGGATGTAGGTTGCACGAGTTGATTTGTCTAAAGCAGAGAACGCGTCAACATGTATGTTGCGTGGCTTGGACAATCATATGGAGAAAAGGGACGTAGACTATACTTCCTACATAGATAGGAGTAGCTTAGAAAGGGCGATGTAAGGACGAAGTTGGTGAAAGGGATACATAATGGGGTGGAGGAATAAGTACGACGAGAGTGGGTGATAGTCCATAGACTGACTAATTCATCTCATATTTCAAGAGGAATGAGAAGTCACGTAGTTGAGAAGTTGGACAATGTGACGGAATAGAGGGTTTTGCGTAAAAGTTAGCCTAATATGTATGGAATGCCTTATGAAGGATTATGGAAAGGGAAGAAACGATGGGAAACAAGCGTAGTATACCGTTGATAGACTAATGTTTGGTATGAGCAGACTATAGGGGTAATTGAGAAAGACGCCTAGAGCATTGGCGTGAGATTTGGAGATAGTTAGAGAACGCATTATATTAGGAAGAATTCTCCTAGAAAGAGAGAGTCACCGGTGAGAGGGGCATATTCCCCATTGATGAGGATGTAAGGAATAAAGGAGGAAACACCTAAATTATAGGCTGAAGACGGGATATAAGATGGTATGGAAATTAAGATTATGGAGAGACAGCGAAAAGTAGTATGGAGGAAGAATGATTCGAGGGAGCAAGAGGTTGTGAAGATAGTGGGGTGATATTGAAGAGAAACCGTTAGAGCAAGAGGTTAGTAGTCACGAACAATGGAACGTCCACCTAGAGAAAAGGTGTAACACATGTTAGTATGAAGGATGGTTAGTTACTTGGTGCCGAGCATGGGAAAACAAGGATGAGGTGGTAGTTATGACATGTTTCTTGTGAATATTATGGGAAGCTTTTGGTTATGCAATCCTGCATATACCATTGGATGTGTTTAAGGTTGGGAGAACTTCCGAATGATGGAAAATCCGTAGAGGATAGAAGCCGTTAGGTATGGTGATAGGAATTGGAGTAGGAACTGCTGGATTCATAGGAGATGAGGTGGATCACCGTTACAGTGGGATGAAGTTAGAAGCGGCCAACGTATTGGACCGGAGGTAGATCGGAAAACTATGGAGGTGGTGGCAGTGACTAAGTAGAGGTTGAAAATAGCAAAGAACCGACAAGAGAGCTATGCGGACAAGAGGCGTAAGCCATTGAGATTTGAGATAAAGTTATGCTAAAGGTTTCATCATGGAAAGGGGTGATGCGGTTTGGAAAGAAAAGGGAAGTTAGCACCTAGATTTATGGGTCCATTTGAAATCCTTGAAAGGATTGGGCTAGTGGCGTATAGGTTGAGATTACCAGAGGAATTGAGTAGTGTGCATGACGTATTTCATGTATCAAACTTGAGGAAATGCTTAGCAAGAACTGACTTGCAAGTAACGTAAGATGATATTAGTATGGATACGAGTCTTCGTTTTATCGAAGAGACGATAGAGATTTTAGGTCGTGAAGCTAGGACGTTGGATAAAAAGGGTAATATACCGTAGTTATGGGTAGATGGAATTTGGAACGTGGACTAGAGTTCACGTGGGAACGGGAAGGATTTATGAGGAGCAAGTATCCTCAGCTAATTGATAATGACGATCCTAAGGAGTAAATCTCGGGACGAGATTTCTATTAGGAGGGAGTGATGTGACAACCGTGGTTTTGAGGTTCGTCGCTTGGTCTTATTTTAAGGTTAATTTATGTGTGACTATGTGATTTGCGTGTTTACATGTTATTTTGCGTGAACGAGGTTGGTGTGGATATCGTATATGGGTATAAAGTACTCATAAGTAAATCGAGGAACGGTTATTTTATGTTCATGAGCTCACAATTAGTGACTATGAAATGAAATGGTGTTATTTTGGTGTTTACGTATACGTATAAGTATTATAGTAAATTGTATTTTTTAGGATTTGGGGTTTAGCATTTAGAGGTCTCGGGTAAGGTGTTTAGTCATGTGAGTATTTTTCGGGATGGTTTTAAGTCATTTAGGACTTAGTTATAAAGTTTATTTCAAAATTCAAGAGTTTTTTTAAAACTATATATTTTACGTTTTTTCGGTATACGCGTAAAATTGACTAGTTTTACGGTTTTAAGGTTTCGGAGGCTTTAGGAGCTGAAATAAATTAAGGTATTATTAATAACATAATAATAAGTCTTAAAAAGAAAAAAAAGGAAAAAAAGAAAAATATATATGAATCGGGTTTTAAACCGACTAGAAAAGAAAAAGAAAGGATAATGGGCCAAAAGACCCAACTTGAGCCCAATTTGGAAAAGCCTTTTAATAAAACATATAAATACAATGTTTATATCACAAAAATCAGTTTTTCATTAATTTTCTCCCCTTTTGGCCGAATTTTTACAAGCCCTAATTTAGGGATTCATCAAAAATAATTTTCTTGAAGATTTGAGGTAAAAATCTTGATTTAATTCTTATAGTTTTCTTGTTTTGTAGCATTAAGGCTTCAAGTTTTATGTAATCAATTTATATGATGGATTAGAGTTCTTAATAGATCTGTAATTAGGGGTTTTATAAACAATCAACATGATTAGGATAATGATTGGTGATTATTAGCGATGTTAATTAGGGTTTAACCATGTTTAAATTCGTTTTTAAAAACTAGGCAGATTTTTGAGTCAGTTGTTTTGATCATATCTAGAGTTCTAAAAACTATTATTTTGCGATCCAAGCATCCCTGAATAGGTAATTGAAGTGGCTTTCAAATGCAAGAAACAATAACTAAATTGGAGGTCGGGAGGTGGGTCAAAAACAGGTTACAACAGTCGGAGGTCAAAATAGTTTTGAAATCAGTCGGGTTTAATTTAACGTTTTAAGGTGATTGGGGTACTTAGGAGTACACTTGAGCCCTATAATGAGAATGGGTGTTGGTTTATATATTAAATAAGAGACCTGAAGGGTGGCTAAGCAATTGGGTTAGGGTAAGACCCCCTAATCATAACAAACTTTTTGTATGTTCAAAATCGGTAAAATGCGGATAGGCAGAAGTATATATATATATATATATATATATATATATATATATATATATATATATATATATATATATATATATATATATATATATATATATATATATATATATATATATATATATATATATATATATATATATATATATATATATATATATATATCGGGGCCTTAACAGTAGCTTTTAGATTGGGGCAAAAGGGAGGAGTTAGCTAACATATGTAAGGGCATTGGGTTTCCTTTACAGAGATCATGGGTATGGTTAGGTGGGCATTTGGATTATAGTTTAGAGACCTAAAACCGGGACTGTTTTGGGTAAAATGTTAACGAGACGGGCTATGAAGTAAACTAAGTTAAGGGCTTTATAGAGGGGTGTAATGAGATGATTAGAGCATATAAATGAGGTATATATATGGGAGAAGGTTAGATGTCCATCATGGGTTGATGATCCATCTTAGTGTTTGGTTCATGTTTTGATTGTGTGCTTTTGTTTGTTAGCTTTTTGCTAGTGTGCGGATTTTGGGAGAAGCTCAATCAGGTGAGTTTCATAGTCCCATATCTTTTAATGATTTTCACTTCCAGATGGGATGGAAGAGACACTGTATGGTTTTGTAACTAATGCTGTGAATGTTTTTATGGTTTGTGATGGACTTGTGTGTGCACTTATGTGATTAACTGCTATGTGATTCTTGATTGTGTTTATGATTTGGATCGGGGGACACGTACCGTCTCAGTAGTGCGACAAGGCTTGTATCGCCTTGAGCGTCTAGTGGGTTTCCTGTGTTGCATACCTAATCAGTGGTATCGGTTGGATAGATCAAAATTTACATTTCGTCTTGCGTTGCATTTGCGGCGTGAGGTGAACCTTAATGCGTTCTCTTTGATCCGCCTTGTTGAAGCGCAAGCTTCGACATTGTGGCACATTGAGCATCATAGATGTGTGAGCATCTATGAGACCAATGGATAATGACAAGGCGGGGCCTTGGGATTGGTACATAGGTGTATGGGCGCCTATGATACCATGGTGTTTGGTAAGGCTGGGAGCCTTGGATTTAGTTTGGAATGATTGATCTTGAATGTTAGTTGTTAATGCATACTTGTAGCACATTGTCCATATGTTTAGTGGTTTATGGTTGTTCATAGCTTATTATAGTCTATTTTCGGTTGGAGTCTAAACCTATGACTCTCACCAACATTATGTTGACGTGTTTTAGTGTCTCTTTCAGGTGATAAAGTGGTTAAGCGTGAGAACATATATGGCTAGGATTGGAGTCGCGTAGGAATGCATTTAGAAGGAGATCCCCGTTCCTTCTTTGTTTATTTTTCTGTTTGTTTCAGTAAGTGATACTATAAACCTATATGTTGATTTGTTTGTGTTTTGTTTGTCTTGGGTAAGAGGTAGGACTGTTACCTACTTACCTAGACTCCTATATTGATGAGATATTGTCATGACATTTGTGTCACCTTTTATGACATTTCTAATTCATATAGTTCTCTCTATGGACACGCTATTGTTGTGATGATATACATGCGTCGCGTCCCATATTCCGCCATGGTGGGGTGTGACAACTTTCACTTGATTATGTTTCATGTATCGTTGTTGCAGGAATTATGACTAAGTAATGGTTGGTACAGGACTGGCCCTATTTAGTCGCATGTGCTTTTATCTAAACTTTTAACTTTGGGACCGACCCATAGACGTCCCCTCGCCATGTCTTTTGTTTTGGGACCAACCCATAGGCGTCCCCTCGCACATATAAAAGTTTTTATAAACTACATCCTGCATTCATGCATAAAATTTTTCTCATGATTTATTGGCATAAATGTTTTTTCATGTCCCCTCATAAGTTACTCTGTTTTATGTCAAGTATGTTTTCATACTGTCATGGTTAACTTTAGTTTCATGCTGATTATGTTATACACTCCTTCACGTTGGGTTGTTCCATGTTTCTTCATGATGACTTCGTCTTCACGTGATTATGTCTTACGTCTTTTTTCTTGTTTTTGCTTCCATGCAAGACACTGTTGGAATTCATGTAAATTCTGCTTTCATGATAGTTATGGTTAGTTTTTATTAATCATGCTTTTAGAAAAATCATCGTTGAAATTCGTTAAACCACACGTTAGCGTTTCTCTATGAAACCAGAATGAGGTATATACTGGCATTGCCAGGTTATCATGATGGTCTTTCTAACCGCTTAACCAGTTCTTTTCCTTTAAAACCATGTCAGGTGATCGACCCCATACCGATCATTTCATGTGCATTCCATGTGTATTCCATGTACCGTATTTCATATGCGTTTTTCACTTGCTGATACATTACAAATTGCTGATGCCGCTCATAGCTCGGAGAGGTTACTAAGGGTTGATGCTGCGGATTTTAGAGACGCTACGAGATGCTGATGCTGTTCACAACCTGGAGATCTTACAAGACGAAGACAAAGGCGTTAGATCAAAGTGATCGGACGAGAAGATGCTTCACCACCAGACGATTTCCATCAATCATTGACCCTAATACTTAGTTACATGTCTTACGTCATTCAGTTGTCGTTTCGATCATACGAGTACAAACCGGTACCAGCCGACCACTCAGCTGAATAGTTACATGAATCACAGTCATGAGAATGACCATCATGGAACTGACAAACAAGACGATAGTAACCACTACTATGAAAGCAACTATACCAGCAATCTCAACCAAAGCTCTGGCCTCGGACGTGATCAGAATTACAAAGGATCGGTAATCCAACCGATCCGCTAGTTTTGGCATAATAACCTAATATTTGTAGTCCTATTTGTTTCACATCTCGAGACACATGTCAAGACATCAGTCAAGACACATGTCTCATGTATACTTTCCGAAGGCACATGTCAAGACACCAGTCAAAGACACATGTCATGCTTATAGTTCCAAAACAGGAGTCAAGACACATGACTCACGTCAAATCCTGGAACATCCTTAAGAAATTCAGGGTACCCTCCAAAGGGTATATCCATTTTGTTGTGCCATGTATTAATCAGGCCACAAGAATTTCAGTAACATCACCGGCTATCACACCCCATCATGGCGGAATATGGGGCACGACGTATGGATATCATCACAACAATAGCGTGTCCATAGAGAGAACTATATGAATTAGAAATGTCATAAAAGGTGACACAAATGTCATGACAATATCTCATCAATGCAGGAGTCTAGGTAAGTAGGTAACAGTCCTACCTCTTACCCAAGACAAACAAATAACACAAACAAATCAACATACAAGTTCATAGTATCACTTATTAAAACAAACAGAAAAAAAACTAAGAAGGAATGGGGATCTCCTTCTAAAAGCATTCCTACGCTACTCCAATCCTAGCCACATATGTTCTCACGCTTAACCACTTTATCACATGAAAGAGACACTAAAACACGTCAACATAATGTTGGTGAGAGTCATAGGTTTAGACTCCAACCGAAAATAGATTATAATAAGCCGTGAATAACCACCAACAATAAAAATATATGGACGATGTGTTACAAATGTGCATTAACAACTAACATTCAAGATCAATCATTCCAAACCAAATCCAAGGCTCCCAGCCTTACCAAACACCATGGTACCATAGGCGCCCATACACCTATGTACCAATCCCAAGGCCCCGCCTTGTCATTATCCATTGGTCCCATAGATGCTCACACATCTATGTACCTCCGCAAGGCCCCGCCTTGTCAACATCCCCTTGGTACCTAGTCAAACCAAAATAACTGAGACGGTACGCGTCCCCCGATCCAAATCATAAACACAATCAAGAATCACATAGCAGTTAATCACATAAGTGCACACACAAGTCCATCACAAACCATAAAATCATTCACAACATTAGTTACAAAACCATACAGTGTCTCTTCCATCCCATCTGGAAGTGAAAATCATTAAAAGATATGGGACTATGAAACTCACCTGATTGAGCTTCTCCAAAAGTCCGCGCACTAGCAAAAAGCTAACAAATAAAAGCACACAATCAAAACATGAACCAAACACTAAGATGGCTCATCAACCTATGATGGACATCTAACCTTCTCCTATATATATACCTCATTTATATTCTCTAAGCATCTCATTACACCCCTCTATAAAGCCCTTAACTTAGTTTACTTCATAACCTGTCCCGTTAACATTTTACCCAAAACAGTCCCGGGTTTTAGGTCTCCAAACTATAAGCCAAACGCCCACCTAACCATACCCATGATCTCTGTAAAGGAAACCATATGCCCTTACATATGTTAGCTAACTTCTCCCTTTTGCCCTAACCTTAAAGCTACTGTTAAGGCCCCGATATATATATATATATATATATATATATATATATATATATATATATATATATATATATATATATATATATATATATATATATATATATATATATATATATATATATAGGGTAGAGTTAAAATAAAAAGGGTTTTTACCATGAGAAGGGTAAGAAGGCTTTTTAACCATTGATAAAAAGATTAATGGTTGAGATTAAATCAAAATTTAATTAAGTGTAAAAGGGTAAAAAGGTCATTTTCTATAAATAACATAAACAAACAACCGAAATTTATTCTCGGTAACTAACTTCCACCCACCCTCCACCTTCAATCATTATCTTCTTCATAACCACACACATCCGATCAAAACCTTCTGATAAACACACCTCCGATCAAACCATCTGATAAACACACCTCCGATCAAAACCATCTGATAAACACACCTCCGATCAAACCATCTGATAAACACACCTCCGATCAAAACCATCTACCTCATTCACAAACAATGAAAACTTTAAATCAATAAAAATGAGGAAGAAAAGCATTGGTAAGTTAACTAGTCCCTAATTTTTATAGTATTTTCATATAATTTTTTTATTTTGATGCATAATTTTGTATAAAATTTAACAGGAAAAAGAAAAAGTGGGAGGAGGTTTTCAATACATATATCATTGTCAGATAATGAAGAACAATTAGCTAATAAGCGATCTAAAAAAATCCATGATCGTCCATCAAAAAATAAAGGTATTGATGTGTATCAGCATTTTTTATATGATTTTGTGCATTTATTATACATATAATCGTTGTTGAAATGATTTTGTTGAAATGATTATAATTGATATAAGTATAAATGATTTTGTGCATTTATATAAGTATAATATTTGTTGAAATGAGTATAATTGTGCATTGATATAAGTATAAATGTGAATTGTGATTTTAATTCTGTTTTGCTGGATATTTGCATTAATATAAGTATAGATGTGCATCAAATCAGTTTTGTGCATTGATTTTAGATATTGATGTGCATTAGATTGATATATTGTTTATTTATATGTGAATTGTTTTTGAATTAGATAAGGATTGGTTGTTTGTAGGAAGTTAGGCTAAGTTATTAGTTTGCCTAAATCCCTAAGAAAACTTATGCTAGTTTAAACGGAACAGTTTCCGGTTCAACAGTCACAGGTACTTCAGCAGTTGCCATAAGTTGTAAATGAAAAGAAAATAATTAAGACCGTTAGTGGTGAGTGTGTGCGTTTGTGAATTGTGATTAACGTTAGTGGTAAGTGTGTGCGTTAGTGGTGAGTGTGTGCGTTTGTGAATTGAGATTATCGGTCGTGAATTGTGATTACCGGACATTAGGCACTGAGATATCTTTATGCAGAATATCTTTATGCAGAAAATTTCTATCGAGTTTAGCGAGATGAGTGTTTTCATGACAAAACCAGTGACCAAATACAAGAAATGGCTGAAAAGATCATACATAATATAAATCGAGTGGACTCTCATAGCTGCAATTACTACCTACATTAGGCACTGAGATAAGAAATGGTGCTAACAGTAGATAAATCATTAGCTAAAAGTGGGGCTAGTCTATGTTCGTAATGATTAGCTTCATGTTATTGCTCAAGAAGCATACTCCAACAGCCGTATATGTAAATACATTCGAATATCCTTTAAATGTGACTATCATTTTGTGAACTCTGTTTACGTGATATTATTACAAGGTTCAATTAACTTAAGGCAAGGAAAGGAAAAAGTGGCACGTATAAATCTAGAATTCTTTATAACTGGAAGAGGGAAAATACCTCTAGTTTCATTTGGCGCTCGAGAAGCTTGTCTTTAAGCCGAATGAGGGATTGTATATAATTTGCAGTATGATGAGAATAGGATGACACTAATAGGTTATGTATATGATCATCAACTTTCGTACGAAAGCCACGTCATTTACAAGTTTAAATGACAACCTTTTGCTATTTTTTGTTACTTATGGCATTTTACTACAAAGAATGGACGACTGTAATGATTTTTGCTGGCTGGGTTGTTGCATAATCTCGTATCATTAGTTACAAAATACTATCGAGTTATGAATAGTTTTGCTAGCTGCATCATGGATAACTGCAAAAACAATAACCAGTAGAGAAACTTTTGTTGTTGCACCTTCTATTCACAACTGTTACTGCACTTCAAGTTGCTGGTGTTATTTGTAATTTGAGGATTGCCATTTTTGTTTCCAATTACAGTAGCTCTCGATGGGTTTGTGCACATTCTAATGTATATTGCGTTTCGCCTGAGACCTAAGTCATGGAATTACACTGGGTATTGCTTTAGGAATGACAAACAATAGGAACAAGGTTACGGTTCCAAATTTTAAGGTTTGCTTATGATTAGTGGAAATGTTTATCATGAAACAAGCGCTAAAGTCGCGTGCTTTAGCTGGTATGGACTATAGTCAGTTACGAGGTTTAAATCCAACATCTTAAAGTCATATACCTTAACAAAACATATACATGGTTGTCAACTTGTCATTCATTCATTCATTTTCATTCCCTCAGTCCTAACAAGCACGCTCTTGAGTCGCGACAGAACTCCCTTGGCCATAAACATACACGCAATACACATAGCATGCAATAGGTTCAGTGTTCAGTGGAGTTCTTTTTACGTGTTGACAGTATCGTCTAAAAGAGAGTTTGAGAAGTTAGTGGATTGAGCTATTGTTCTATAATGATTTTTGTTAAGAACTTATTTCATTTACAGCTCTATTCTCATCATTACCTGTTCTACTTTTTAAGAAGATGATCAGTATTCGGTTGCAAAATGTTTGTAGCTATTTATTTTTTCCATAGCTTTCAAATTTTCAGCTATGTTAATTATTATGATAAAAGCCTCGGTTTCCATACAAAATAATGTTTTTGCTTAAGCTAGTTTGCAAGCAGTCTTTTGATCAAGATTTGTAGATCACTTTGAGTTATTTTTAGCGAGCGAAAACCGTTTAATGGATCACATAGACTTCAGTTTACTTTGTCGAGAAGCAAAATTAGGTTTATTTTGACTAGTCATTTCATTCAGTTTGACTAGCCATTAGCTTAGCACTCAGCTAACCGAACAATGTATGTTTGTACACTTAGCTAGTTGCAGTTTGCTAGTAACACTATTTATCTAATGATTCATAGTCAACAGTTACAACACGCTCATTCTGGTTAACAAGTTTTTGTGCATTATTTATGAAAATTTGTACTGTCAGATTTTTATACATTTGATTGAACTAAAAATATATTAGTTTTGGTAGTAATTTAGGACTAAATGCAAATTAGCTTAGGACTAAACGCAAATGTGCACTAGATAGTTATAAAATTAATTGCATAAAATCACTTCTTTTGTAGGAATGTAGGAATGTAGTCAAATGCGAATCAAACTGTGTTTGCGCATTAATTTATATCAAATTGTGCATTATATTTTGTAGGAATGTAGTCAAATGCGAATAAGTTATATATAAGTTTTCCTAAATTTCAAAATTAGATGACGCTGATTTCTTAGGAATATAGACAAGTGTTTGTGCATCAAGATAGGGCTAAATGTTTATCAGATTCATTAACTAAGTGAAATATACAGAAATTTGCTATCGAGAAAGTGAAAGCGAACAAGAAAGTGAAGAAAGTGAAGATAGTGGAGAAAGTGAAGACACTACCAGCGAAGATGTGCAAGATGTTAAATATTACAAGGAAGATTATATGTATATAGATCCAAAAAAGAGACTTCGTACAAGGAATCCACCCACGTCTATGGCGAAAGTTATGAGTGAGCTGACGACAGATGCCCAGATAGAAAGCTTGAAAGAAATTGGTTTTAATATGTTTGCTGGTTACAAATTAAAGAAAGTCCCGGCTGTCCTAGCTAAATGGATTTTGGTAAACTATAATCCAAACACATCTATATTAGATGTTGGAGATGTAAAGATGGAAATAACGAGTCAAACAGTTCATGACATCTTTGGATTGCCCATTGGTGGGAGAGAAATAGTGGAGTTAAATCAAGCTAAAAAGACTGACGAAGTGATAGAAGAATGGAGGGTTCAATTCAATGTCGGTAAAGGAGGTACAATTAAACCAAGTACTGTTGCAGATAAGATACTAGAGAATATGGATGACGTAGGACGAATGTTCCAGCTTAACTTCTTAGTTTTGTTTGTAACACAAATGATGGAGATAACAACATGTGGAACGGTGAATCAGAGATTTCTTACTTGCTTAACGAAAGACACTGATATTAAGAAATTTGATTGGTGTGCTTATCTTCTAAAATGCTTGAAAAGAACAAGAATTAACTAGAAAGGTGGTTATTACAATGGTCCTTCAACGTTTTTAACAGTAAGTATCTAAGTTTATAATTCATCATGTTTCTTTATATGTAAACCATTTTCCCATTAATTTCTGTTCAATTGGTTTACAGGTGTTGTATGCTCAAATGATTAAACCACTGCTTGTGAAGAGATCAACAGGAGCAATAATCACTAAGTGGACATATAGGAAGTTGATTGCATTGGAGAAAGAGACTATAACCTCGCATAAGAAGAAAATTGAAGTGAAAAAGAAAACTGAAAAAGGAAAGATGACGAAGTCACTGATATCTGGGAGAATTGTTAGTCAATACCCTAGAGCTGTCAACATTTGTGAGACTTCTGCGAGAAATGGTGTTAGTCAATCTCCTGAAGCAGATCTAAGAATTGCTGAGACTTCTACTCGTATTTCCAAAAATAAGATGGAAGATGTTCAGGTAAATGGTGTTAAAAAAACTAATACTTTTGTGCATATTTTTTTATAACAGAACCAAAATAGTATATAATACTTGCTTTTGATGCGTAAACTGAAGTTTAATTTGATGTGTTTGTTTCGTGTGTCATTTGAACAGGTCATTGTACATGGTTTAACAAACAAAATGACGTTGTTTGATGATTATGTGAATGGAATTGATGGTGAACTTGAAAAAGGAATTCAACAACATCCTGGTAATAAGGACATAGAGAATATAATGTTGCTTTGGAAACAAAAGTTCGTTAGAAAAGTAAGGGAAATGAATGACAAATAACAAGACGTGGAAAATTTTGGAAATATAACAAAAGTCGATAAAGGTAAAAAAGTTATGGAAGACGAGACTTCCAAAGCAGGGGTAAACGTTAACAAAGACGTGGAAGATTTTGGAAATATAACCGATGCCCAAAAGACTACTATTGCAGCAAACAAACAAAGAGCACCAGGGTTAACTGAATGTATAGAATGGAACAAACATTCAAAAATCACATCCTTAACACCCAACACGCTGTCTTCTTTTGATGAACAATTGGATCCTCCTATCAAAGAGCCTTCACCAGTTTTAGGTCCAAAAGACGTTTTGCTTACGCCTACAGATGCTCCAATTAAAGGTATGTCTACTTTGATCTAATCTTCTTATATTACCTTAAAATTACTCATGACTGAATCGAGATTGTTGAAACATGTAGAACCCAACACACTGTCTTCTTTTGATGTACAACTGGATCCTCTTGTGAAAGAGCCTTCACTCATTTTAGGTCCAAATGATGTTTTGCTTACACCCACAGATGCTCCAATTAAAGGTATGTCTACTTCGATATAGTCTTTTTATTTTACCTCAAAATTAGTCATAACTGAATTGAGATTGTTGAAACATGTAGAACCCATCCCGGAAAAAGAAATTTTGACTTTTAGAAGAATTAGTAAGAAGATGAAGTTGCCACCAAAAATTGTAAAAGATCAGGAACCAGTTGAAGCTCCGAAAGTACCCTCATCATCATCAGATTTACTTGGATTTGATGCTCCAAGTTTTGATTTGGGTCTCACACCTACTCCTCCCGATGTAAATATTGATGATGTTTCGCTTCAAGGTATGTTATTAAAGTTACAATAAGGAAATAATTGGATGTTGATATGATTTTGAGATTAAAGTATATGACCAAAAAGGGTTCTAAGATACAAATAGAATATGATTTAAGTTCATATAGTCACCACAGTCCAATTTCCAGGATTCCCGATGATGCGTTCAAAATAAAGCTGTTTTGTGCTTGACAATCAATTTAAATGTGCATCATTTTTTTTTCTAAGTTATTAAAATTGTTTTTATTATCTCATATGTCTGATGTATTTACCATAAATATGCTTTGTGCATTATTTTTCATATGGTGTTGTTTAAAAATGTGATCTCTGATTCGATGAAGTGTTCAAAACAAATCTGTTTTGTGCATAAAAATCAATTTGAATGTGCATTATTTTTCATAAGATGTTAAATTGAACACCAAATACTCCAACTGTTGTTTAGTAAATTGGCTTTATCTCATTTCAATTCAAGATAGTCGAAATCATGCTTAGGAATTTATAGCATAGTAAGAAAGTAATCGTATATCTGTAGGACCTATCCTGGGAAATGAAGCTCTGCAAAGAAATGAAAAGGATCAAGTGCCAAGTGAAACAACTGTGAGACCTATCATGGAAAATGAAGCTCTTTCAAAAGATGGAAAAGATAAAGTACCAAATAAAACAAGTCCAATTGCTGCTTTACCAATATCATACGCCATGCCGAGCAGGTCGCCAGTCACCCGTTCTGTAGAAAGAAAAAGAAAGGAATTTGAGAAAGAAAAAATGTCAAATGAAGTTGTTGAGATTGAACCAAAGAGGATAAGACGAACATTAAAACTGCCCATTAATGTGAAATCTCCTTATATAGAAAGATTTGTGAAATTAGGAGTCAAGTGTTCACAGGAAGAGGATCTATTGTTTGAATACATCTTTCGTCTGTCAAAGGGTGAATGGTGAGGATTTTTATATTTTATTAAAATACATATGACAGTTTTTATCCCAGAAAAAAACTAACATGATTTTATATCCCATGAATCAGCGAGATTATATTTTCGACAGCAAAAGGATTTGCAGTTATGAGAGGGGTGATTGAAAGCCTGTATCCAGGAATCACAGTTCATATTGGAGTTATAAACATTTGGTCACAGGTTTGCAACTATGAAGAAAGACTGAGAAGCCCGAATTCTATGCGTAGGCTTTTCTGTCATGCAGGAATGCTGGTAAGTTTAATCTTAATTATATACCACTTGCAGTAAAATGTCAAGTAAATAACATTCTTTTTATGCATCAAGGACTGATAAAAATGCATCAGTTTTAATGGTTTGGAAAATTATTACTATGTTTCATATAAATATACTAAGGTATTGATTTACTTATTTACTTTTCGAGAATGAAAAAATGCTCAGTGAAAAGATCAACATGAAAGTTATTGACTCTTTTGTGAAAGAAATGGAAAGTGTTATGAAGAATGCAAATGTGGATCAGATATCCAACATTGATCTGGTACGAAATTATATAAACTTTTCATATATATTTTGTATATGATATATGTTTTTCTTCTAATCAAAGATATAATCAAATAGGTATTTTTTCCTGTTCTTATGGGAAAATCTCACTACTATCTCGTCGTCTTTAATTTGAAAACTCCAAAGATAGAAATAATAGACAACAGTAGAAATGGATTGGAAGTTACATTGGAAGACCGATACGGAGTAACCTTCATGAAGCTGGTATGAATTTGAACGTATTTAGACATGGTATATGCTAAGATTAAATCACTAAGTGCATTAAAAAATATTAATTGAAGTTCATTTATGTTGTTTGCAGAAACAACTTTTTATCGCGTATTTGTCGATTGACGAACATAGAAGTTTCAACAAAATGAGGAAGGTAGATTGTGAACGGGTAGAAATGAGTTGGAGAACAAAAGATAACCATACAGATTGCGGGATCTTTATGATGCGCCATATGGAGACTTATGTGGGATGTGCGAAGAACTGGAAATGTGGATTCAAGAATGAGGGGACCGAACAACAATCACAGATTGAAGACTTGAGGAAGAAGTACCTTGCAAAGATACTCAAAGCAGAAATAAACACTCAAAGATCTTCTGTAATGAAGGAATTGGCATTTTTCCGCAGACTTGGCACTAAAGATAAGTTCGTGGAGAACAAGTTATCTATGGTCCAAGAGCGTGTTCAGAAATTGTCTTAGTTTTATTGTTTCTTTGTTTAGAAATGTGATTGTATGGAATGGTAATTGTAACACCCCGACAATTGCTATGCGCAGCGGAACTACAACAATGGGTGCTACACAGTATTCATTGCACACAAGATATATCAAACGACGCTAAAAAGACGTCAACTTAATACTTGAATTTAAAAATCGTTAGATGATACATGTCCACGGTTTTTCCAACCCCAATTAGTACACAGAGTTTAGCGTTTTCGGTCCCCATGAATCTCAACCCAAGAATTTCAGTTTTACAACAACATGACATTAAACTTAAAAATTGTTTAAGTAGAAAAGGAGGGAAAAACAAGCGGACTCCAAGCCATACACACAACATCCATCCCATGCATGCTCCATCCTACACTTCAGCGGTAATCTGAAACACATGCCAAAATTTTGGTCAACGAAAACGTTGAGTGGAATTCATAGGTTTTACAATCATTTGAACGTATATATAATAAAAACCATTCGTGATCATTTATAGTCTTGTCGATCAAATAAACTATAATCGGGATACTGACAATTGTGTTTAAGCTCATGACACTAATCCGTTAACTCAATCACCCGCGTAATAAATACCGGCGTGATTCAGATGAAACCAGTGCCCCTTCTAAAGGCATCAGTTGCAATTATACCTTATTTCTCATACAAAATAATCTACCGCAGAACTTACTAAAAGTACAGCTTCTCGGCTAGCATTGGGTCGTTAGCCCCGTAGTACTACAAATTGCATAAGCGGCTATTTCCCCCTACTCGAGGGCAGGACAATAGTTAATAGTTCATGATTTTAGGGACTTTTGCAACTTTGGTACTCAACACAATTTCTAAGGCAACTTTCGGGTCTAACAATCATTCATGATATACGTTCCTTTTAAAAACTAGCATGCATTTCCCTCGCGGGTAAAACAATTTGAAATAAATATAAGCGTATAAATTCACACCTTATATCTTAAGTAGTCGGTAGTTCGAGGGATGATCACTGACGACGAAACGGATGCCCGGTTAAATCAACACCTATCACAAATAACGCGTAATGAGTAATCTCATTTTAAATACTTACGGTACTGTATAAAATACATATACACTAGTCACTTAGGACAAGTATAACTCACGCCAAAAACAAAATAACAAGTATCACTCATTTTATACCATTCGTTCTCATTACTTACGTTGTCCATTTTTACTCATTCTCGCCGGTACTTGACTAAAGTACGGGCTGTTTTACCATGTTTAACCACACTTATAAAATTTGACAAAATTCTCAAAAATCCTATAAGACCTGTAGACAACATGTTTTTAAGCCCAATAAAAGTTTTTACTTTTACGACCCGTTACGCAACGTTTTTCCAAAACTACATTTTACGGGCTGAAATTGTACTTCGACCAATTTTGACCTCTTTGACCTATATGAAATACACCTTTGACTTCGTTGACTCCTAAGTCAACTTATAGACTCATTTATACAGGTTTGGGACCAAATTTTGACCCTTGACCATTTACCAATTCATACTTGTGACCCTCGGGATTTGACTAAAACTTTGCATAAATCCGGATTATGAAAGTCCTCGTCTCCCGGTACTCGATCTTTAAAACCTCATAACTTTTAGCTCGTTTTGAGTCACGGGCTCTACCTTATACCAAATTAAAGCTAAGAAGACCCTCTATAACTACATTTAGTTTTCAAGACCTGGAAAAAAAAAATAATTTTTATGAAATGACCATAAAGTTTCTGCCTAAATTTGGCTACTCCAAAAACACACTTAGACTCGATTCCAAACCTTCTAACCACCACTAGGCATCATCCTAAGCCTCCCTAAACATATCCAAACACCAAATTTCAGTCCTACCCCTATTGATCAACCAATCTCAAAATCAAAAATCAAAGAAATTAAACATGCAACCTATTAAACCTACTTAAATCATCCTTAAACACATAACCAAACACTAGGATAAGCTCAAAATTCAACAACCACCATGGCTCCCCAAACACCCCTTGTGCCGTGGGGTTTGGGTGACCCAATCACCACAACCAAATTGATTTTGGTGGGTTTTCTTGGTGTTTATGCTTCCATAACTCATAAAATTAACATGCATTACAACATTTAGCCACAAAAACGAATTTGGATCATCTTGAAAAATTTTGGAAAATTTTTGTTAGTGCATGTGGGATTTGAGCACATAGAAATGTAGGGAATGACCAAATTAGATGTGGTCTAACCTTAGTTTTTATGAAAATCAAGTGAAAAAAAGTTTTTGATGGATTTTCTTGGTGGTTTGGGGTGTCCGTCGGCTATGGGAGCAAGAGAGGGAGAGAGTGTTTAATTTTTGGGTGATATGTTCTATGTGTTTGTGTGTGTGTCAATTTTGGGCTTTTTGGTGGATTGGGAGGGACCTTTTTGCAATATTTGGTTTCTTTTGGCCTTAAGTTGAAAACGTCCTCAAAACTTTGCGGGTTCGACTCATTAGTCAATTTTGAAAATTTTACGGGAGTCGGAAATCTTCCCGAACGCTCCAAAATATTTTTGGGATACTTTAAATGTACTCGGAAGGCTATAAAACTCACCCGACTCAACTTAACACGAACCGTAAGTAAAATTCTCGAAAAATTACATTATCGATAAATCGTCAATAATTATATAAAATTGGGCATCCCTCGGGATCGTAATCGTCATCGTCCTTCTTAAATCGTCAAACGTAAAAATTATAACCTCGAACATCGGCTTTAACCAAAATACTTATAAATATAGAAATTAAAATCTATTAAAAATTTCAAAAATTAGCGTAATTTAGGGTAACGTGAATGACCTCGATTCTAGGGTGTCACATCCACCCCTCCTTAAAGAGAGCGACGTCCCGGCGCTCGCCTCTTCTTGTACTCACATTTCGTTTTACTGGAACAGATGAGGATACCTCTCCTTGAAAAAGTCCTCACGTTCCCAAGTGTATTCCGGTCCACGCTTAGAATTCCATCGGACTTTCACAATAGGAATCCTACTACGCTTCAACCGCTTGACCTCCCGGTCCATAATTTCCACAGGTTCTTCCACAAAGTGCATTTTGTCGTCTAGTCGAATCTCGTCCAAAGGAATCACCAATTCCTTATCCTCCAAACTCTTCTTCAGGTTCGATACGTGAAACGTGTCGTGAATAGCACTAAGTTCGGTCGGCAATTCTAACTTGTACGCTACCGGTCCAATTCGTTCAACGATCTTAAACGGTCCAATATACCTCGGACTCAACTTTCCTTTCTTTCCAAAACGAATTACACCCTTCCACGGCGATACTTTGAGCATAACCATATCTCCAATTTCAAACTCCAACGGTTTCCTTCGGTTATCGGCATAACTCTTCTGTCGGCTTCTCGCAGCAAGTAGTCGGTTCTTGATTTGCACAATCTTCTCTGTCGTTTCCAAAACCATTTCGGGTCCAGTCAATTGACTTTCCCCTACTTCACTCCAACACACAGGCGATCTACACTTCCTTCCATACAATGCTTCGAACGGTGCTGCCTTGATACTCGCATGATAACTATTATTATATGAAAATTCCACCAGAGGCAAGTGGCGTTCCCAACTTCCTCCAAAATCGATCACGCATGCTCGGAGCATGTCCTCCATCGTCTGAATAGTTCGTTCACTCTGGCCGTCAGTCTCCGGGTGATAAGCCGTGCTTAAACTCAGTTCAGTGCCCATCGCACGTTGAAGCGATTTCTAAAATTCCGACGTAAACCTACTGTCGCGATCCGAAATGATCGATAACGGCACTCCATGTCTACAGACGATCTCTTTCACGTACACGCTGGCGAGTTTTTCCATGCTGTCCGTCTTCTTCATAGGTAAGAAATGAGCAGATTTCGTCAACCTATCCACAATTACCCATATCATATCGCTTCCACTAGGAGTCCTAGGTAAACCCGTCACGAAATCCATAGTGATTTTCTCCCATTTCCATTCTGGGATTTCTGGTTGTACCAACAATCCAGATGGTTTCTTATGTTCTGCCTGAACCTTCGCGCAAGTCAAACACTTACTAACGTAACGAGCAATATCCGCCTTCATATTCGGCCACCAATAAGCTTTCTTCAGGTCGTGGTACATTTTGTCCGATCCAGGATGTATCGAATACTTCGACTTATGCGACTCATTCATAACCAATTCTCGAACTCCAGGCTTTCCTTCCTCAGATGAACACAATGGTAACCAAATCCGATTCTCAAAATATCTCAGTCCGTCAGACCTAATCACGAAAAGAGGTTTCAACATTCGTCCCAAATTCTCAGCTTCAACATTCCCTTTCATTAGTCCTCTCTCTTGAGCCTTCAGTATAGTTTCGGTTAAGTCAACGCTCTCACTCATCACTAAAGCTCTGACCCTCAGAGGTTTCTCCCGTTCCTTCCTACTCAGTGCATCCGCTACAACATTCGCCTTGCCAGGGTGGTAGCGAATTTCGCAGTCATAATCACTTAGTAGTTCAACCCATCGTCTCTGTCGCATATTCAACTCCTTTTGATCTAAAATGTGCTGCAAACTCTTGTGGTCAGTGAATACAACACACTTTGTCCCATACAGATAGTGTCTCCACAGTTTCAACGCAAAAACTACCGCTCCTAATTCCAAATCGTGCGTCGTGTAGTTCTCCTCGTTCTTCCTTAGTTGCCTCGACGCGTAAGCTATCACCTTTTCACGTTGCATTAATACCGCTCCATAACCTTTACGAGATGCATCACAATACACTACGAAGTCTTCGGTTCCTTCAGGCAATGATAAAATCGGTGCGGAACATAGCTTATCCTTGAGCGTTTCGAAAGCAAGCTCTTCCTCAATTCCCCATTCATACACCCTATTCTTTTCGGTAAGCCGCGTCAATGGTTTCGCAATCAACGAAAATCCTTCAATAAACCTTCGATAATACCCCGCTAAACCCAGAAATTGTCGAACTTCAGTCGGCGTCGTCGGTGCTGACCATTCCCTGATCGCTTCGATCTTGGCGGGATCCACACGAACTCCCTCACTATCGATCACATGACCTAGAAACTGCACTGATTCCAACCAAAACTCACACTTCGAGAATTTTGCATACAGCTTTTCCTTCTTTAACAACTCCAAAATCTTTCTCAGGTGCTTCTCGTGCTCCTCCTTACTTTTAGAGTAAATAAGTATATCATCGATGAAAACAATAACAAACTTATCTAGATACGGCTTGCACACGCGATTCATAAGGTCCATGAATACAGCAGGCGCGTTCGTCAACCCAAACGGCATCACTCGAAATTCAAAGTGTCCATACCGCGTACGAAAGGCAGTTACAGGAATATCCTCCTCTCTTACACGCAGTTGATGATACCCTGATCTTAAATCGATCTTTGAGTATACACTGGAACCTTGCAATTGATCGAACAAATCATCAATCCTCGGCAATGGGTACCGATTCTTAACCGTCAGCTTATTGAGTTCCCTATAATCAATACACATCCAAAACGAACCATCTTTCTTCTTTACGAACAACACTGGCGCTCCCCAAGGTGATGAGCTCGGCCTAATAAATCCTTTGTCCATCAACTCCTTCAGTTGATCCGATAACTCCTTTAACTCAGATGGTGCTAAGCGATAAGGTGCACGTGCAACCGGCGCAGCTCCTGGCACTAAATCAATTCGAAACTCGACCTCACGGGTAGGCGGTAAACCTGGCAACTCGTCTGGAAAAACGTCCGGATACTCGCAAATAACTGGTACCTCTTCAATCCTCGCCTCTAAATCACCATCACTCGAAACCTGCGCCAAAAACACATCGCATCCGCTCTCTACGTACTTCATCATTTTCAAACACGAAATCACCTTCAAGCGAGAAGTGCATTCGTCTCCCTTCACCGTTAAAACCTTGTTCCTCAACGGAATCTGAACCAATCTCTCGCCACAGACGATCATAGCACTGTGCGCCATTAGCCAATCCATTCCCACAATCACGTCAAACGATCCTAGCTCTATTGGCATCAAGTCGATTTTAAAAGCGTAATTTCCTAACTTCAAGGTACACCCTTTCAGTATAGAATTCGTACTAACAATTTTTCCATCGGCTAACTCAACGTTATAACTAGTCGCTAACAACACCGGTTTTCTATCGATATGACGACTAAATCTAACATCTACAAAACTCTTGTCGGAGCCAGAATCAAACAAAATACTAGCATAACAAGCGTCTAGCAAAAACGTACCGGTAACCACATTTGGACCCTGTGGTTTATCAGCAGTTCCCACTTGATACACAGCAGCCGCATTATTACCTCCCCGCCTGTTTCCTGCCTTCGGGCAATTCGCTTGCACATGACCCCTTTCTCCACAACTATAACATCCTCTCATTCTGATAGCATTAGCCCCAGTGGCTACTCCTCCCGTTCGACAACCAGATGTCCTATGACCTGCCTTCCCACACTTGCCGCATGCAGGCGGGCAATTTCCAACATGATACAAATTGCACTTACCACAATGGGGATTCACTTTCACACTTCTAGGGTTCGTCACTGCCCTCATCCCTTCGTTCCTTCTCTGATTAAACTGCTGATTTCGGCTCGGCCCATGGTTGTTTCGATTTCCACCTCGGTTCTGGCCTTGGGATTGATTGCTTTGTGCCGCTTCCCATTTCCTTTTGTTGCCTTCAGCAATGTAGTTCTGCTTGTCCTGAAGCTTGACGTCCATCAAAGCGTGAGCCATTTGAACCGCTTCATCAAACGTTCCAGGTTTTGACGAATTTGTTTCACCTTTGATATTGCTAGATAAACCCTTAATATACTGCTTCATCTTCTTGGCATCATTGGCAAAAATATCTGGACACAAAAGGCTTAATTCGTTGAATCTCCTGGTGTAAGCAGCTATATCGTTGTTCTTCAAGGTCAAGTGCCTCAACTCATCCTCCAATTGCCCCAATTCCTCTTCCGGGCAAAACTTCTTAGTCAACAGAGCTTTTGTCGCATTCCACGTCCTTGCATTCGCTACAGCCAATCCAACCGTAGCTACCTGGGTATTCCACCAACTTAACGCATCATCAAGAAACGTAGCAGCTGCAAACTTCACTTTATCCGCTTCTGCACAACCACTGATTTCGAACGTACTTTCAACCTTTTCCAACCATCGTCTAAGTTCTAAAGCTCCACCCGTTCCACGGAACTGCGTGGGACCGCACTTCATAAAACTAGAATAGGTACACACTCTCGGGGCTTGCTGTCTCCCCGCGTTCCTTCCCTGGTCCTGATTTCTCCCAGCTCGGTCCGCTTCCAACGCATTTGTTATAGCTTCCTGAATCATGGTGTTAACACGATCGGCGGTCAACTTTGGAGGCATGGTGTTATCGAATATCTCTTTCTGCAAGACAAGGAAAATAGAAAAACAATGTAAGTATACATATCAAGTTTCCCAGACATAATATACATACAACGACACATCACTACGGAGTTACTAATATTCATCAATTCACACCACAAAAGATCAAATTTAAGACATATCACAGATCATGAAAGGTAACATAGATTGTATTGATAATTAACCAAAATCGTGACAAGTATTGCCACTACAATCGTTCACCATAAAACTTCAAGTACTTGAGTTTCTCGTCATAATACCATCATACAAAGGTCTAAAACAGTTCTATTACAATGATCAAAGAAAATACAAAACAAGTAACTAGGCATGTGGTGATCCACACGGCCTCTTGGATGGCGGCTCGTCGTCGTCTTCCTCGGTTTCCTCATCACTAACGTCCTCATCCACATCATCCACTTTTCTCTTTCCTTTATCATCCGGCCCACAATCCGTTTCCTTTTTCGTCCCTGATGTGGATCCACACTCAATCGCTACCTGACTTCCCACCGTAATACAAGCACCTCCAGTAGGCGGCTGAATCATGAAGTCATTCGCCTCCATCTCCAAATCGTCCACGAATCTCCAATCCGGGGGCAATGATGCTCTCACACGATGCTCCCAACTCTGCATCCTCGACAACCTCATTTGATCCTCCCTAACACGGTCAAGACTAGCACTTAAATTTGCAACCATTGATCTCAAACTGTTGATGTCACTTTTGTTCACATTCCCATCATACTCAACTCTTGCAGTCCTTTCCAACAGTCTTTGGTGTTCCCTTTCAGTCTTATCAAACTTCTTAATCACCCTAGTCTCAACTACAAACCGCTCATACATCAACCTTTCCATCCTCCCCAAACGACCTGCGGGATCCCAGTAGTGTCTCGGTCTCGGAAAGTAGACCCTTGCAATATTCTCATGAATCGATGGCGACTTGGAAGATCTGCTGGACTCTCCACTGCTCCCATTACTTTCTCGAACAAATCCTGGCACTGTTCTCAAATAGTCCTTACAATTGTCCATCGGGCGATTAAAGGGTTGCTGCTCATAACGACCGGTCGGTGGTACCTCATAACCCTTCGGTGAATTCGGGGATTGAAACAAATCGGGTTCGGTCTGGCCTACGGCATCCTCGGGAATGCCATCATCCATTAGCTCCTCGGGCTCTTCTTCGGAATCCTCACTCTCGTCACTACTCATGCTGAAATTATCCACCTCACTTTCGTCATTGTCGTTTTCCGGCCCTATTTCCTCTTCTGGAGCGATCCATCCATTATCATTGTCCGGCGGGTTCAGAGGAAACGGTCCCCCTTCGTGACCTACGACGTAATCGTTTCCGTTATCATTAGGCGGTACCTCGGCCATTCCTGCAATAACAGCGAATTTCGGAGGGTACATAAGTAATTATACAATAATTATAAATATATGCATGCAAATGCAATGCAAAGGTGGTACATATGCCCGAAATGTAATAATATGATGCTCATGCATGATTAATACAAAAATTACGATGTCGGATATTTCACGTAAAATTCAACGTCTACATATAGTAATTCCATACTTACGTAATAATTACCCACATATATACTTCACTCAAAAGTATACGTCAAATGCCATAAATACAACAATAAATCTTACCGGAGCCATGCAGGATAGTTGTGTGTGCTTGGACCATTTCTTACGACACCAAAAGTTATAGTTTAGGATTTTCAAAAACGACCTAGTTCTCTATAACTCGTGGCTCTGATTACCAATCTGTAACACCCCCACAATTGCTATGCACAGCGGAACTACAACAATGGGTGCTACACAGTATTCATTGCACACAAGATATATCAAACGACGCTAAAAAGACGTCAACTTAATACTTGAATTTAAAAATCGTTAGATGATACATGTCCACGGTTTTTCCAACCCCAATTAGTACACAGAGTTTAGCGTTTTCGGTCCCCATGAATCTCAACCCAAGAATTTCAGTTTTACAAAACATGACATTAAACTTAAAAATTGTTTAAGTAGAAAAGGAGGGAAAACAAGCGGACTCCAAGCCATACACACAACATCCATCCCATGCATGCTCCATCCTACACTTCAAAGGTTACCTGAAACACATGCCAAAATTTTGGTCAACGAAAACGTTGAGTGGAATTCATAGGTTTTACAATCATTTGAACGTATATATAATAAAAACCATTCGTGATCATTTATAGTCTTGTCGATCAAACAAACTATAATCGGGATACTGACAATTGTGTTTAAGCTCATGACACTAATCCGTTAACTCAATCACCCGCGTAATAAATACCGGCGCGATTCAGATGAAACCAGTGCCCCTTCTAAAGGCATCAGTTGCAATTATACCTTATTTCTCATACAAAATAATCTACCGCAGAACTTACTAAAAGTACAGCTTCTCGGCTAGCATTGGGTCGTTAGCCCCGTAGTACTACAAATTGCATAAGCGGCTATTTCTCCCTACTCGAGGGCAGGACAATAGTTAATAGTTCATGATTTTAGGGACTTTTGCAACTTTGGTACTCAACACAATTTCTAAGGCAACTTTCGGGTCTAACAATCATTCATGATATACGTTCCTTTTAAAAACTAGCATGCATTTCCCTCGCGGGTAAAACAATTTGAAATAAATATAAGCGAGGCTATAAATTCACACCTTATATCTTAAGTAGTCGGTAGTTCGAGGGATGATCACTGACGACGAAACGGATGCCCGGTTAAATCAACACCTATCACAAATAACGCGTAATGAGTAATCTCATTTTAAATACTTACGGTACTATATAAAATACATATACACTAGTCACTTAGGACAAGTATAACTCACGCCAAAAACAAAATAACAAGTATCACTCATTTTATACCATTCGTTCTCATTACTTACGTTGTCCATTTTTACTCATTCTCGCCGGTACTTGACTAAAGTACGGGCTGTTTTACCATGTTTAACCACACTTATAAAATTTGACAAAATTCTCAAAAATCCTATAAGACCTGTAGACAACATGTTTTTAAGCCCAATAAAAGTTTTTACTTTTACGACCCGTTACGCAACGTTTTTCCAAAACTACATTTTACGGGCTGAAATTGTACTTCGACCAATTTTGACCTCTTTGACCTATATGAAATACACCTTTGACTTCGTTGACTCCTAAGTCAACTTATAGACTCATTTATACAGGTTTGGGACCAAATTTTGACCCTTGACCATTTACCAATTCATACTTGTGACCCTCGGGATTTGACTAAAACTTTGCATAAATCCGGATTATGAAAGTCCTCGTCTCCCGGTACTCGATCTTTAAAACCTCATAACTTTTAGCTCGTTTTGAGTCACGGGCTCTACCTTATACCAAATTAAAGCTAAGAAGACCCTCTATAACTACATTTAGTTTTCAAGACCTGGAAAAAAAATAATTTTTATGAAATGACCATAAAGTTTCTGCCTAAATTTGGCTACTCCAAAAACACACTTAGACTCGATTCCAAACCTTCTAACCACCACTAGGCATCATCCTAAGCCTCCCTAAACATATCCAAACACCAAATTTCAGTCCTACCCCTATTGATCAACCAATCTCAAAATCAAAAATCAAAGAAATTAAACATGCAACCTATTAAACCTACTTAAATCATCCTTAAACACATAACCAAACACTAGGATAAGCTCAAAATTCAACAACCACCATGGCTCCCCAAACACCCCTTGTGCCGTGGGGTTTGGGTGACCCAATCACCACAACCAAATTGATTTTGGTGGGTTTTCTTGGTGTTTATGCTTCCATAACTCATAAAATTAACATGCATTACAACATTTAGCCACAAAAACGAATTTGGATCATCTTGAAAAATTTTGGAAAATTTTTGTTAGTGCATGTGGGATTTGAGCACATAGAAATGTAGGGAATGACCAAATTAGATGTGGTCTAACCTTAGTTTTTATGAAAATCAAGTGAAAAAAAGTTTTTGATGGATTTTCTTGGTGGTTTGGGGTGTCCGTCGGCTATGGGAGCAAGAGAGGGAGAGAGTGTTTAATTTTTGGGTGATATGTTCTATGTGTTTGTGTGTGTGTCAATTTTGGGCTTTTTGGTGGATTGGGAGGGACCTTTTTGCAATATTTGGTTTCTTTTGGCCTTAAGTTGAAAACGTCCTCAAAACTTTGCGGGTTCGACTCATTAGTCAATTTTGAAAATTTTACGAGAGTCAGAAATCTTCTCGAACGCTCCAAAATATTTTTGGGATACTTTAAATGTACTCGGAAGGCTATAAAACTCACCCGACTCAACTTAACACGAACCGTAAGTAAAATTCTCGAAAAATTACATTATCGATAAATCGTCAATAATTATATAAAATTGGGCATCCCTCGGGATCGTAATCGTCATCGTCCTTCTTAAATCGTCAAACGTAAAAATTATAACCTCGAACATCGGCTTTAACCAAAATACTTATAAATATAGAAATTAAAATCTATTAAAAATTTCAAAAATTAGCGTAATTTAGGGTAACGTGAATGACCTCGATTCTAGGGTGTCACAGTAATAAATATGTTGAAAAAAATGATGTGCATTTGGAATGCTTATGATATTAGATATTGAAAACTGAATCACCAATGGTATTAGATATTTTTTGTGATTTTGCATTACTTAATATTGTTTGTATATTTTTATCGCGTATTAAAATGAGGAAAAGTTGAAAATTGAATCACCAATGGATTAGATAGAGTAATTGGCCTGAGGTGTTGAAATGAAGCTGTTTTGTGCATGAGAATCAATTTAAATGTGCATCATTTTGAATTTTAAAAAAATATATTTGTTTTTGTTTCTTTGGTATGCCTGATGTCATTAGCATAAGTATGCTTGGTGCACTACTTTTCAAATGGTCTTGTTAAAATATGTGGCGCTCTATGATTGGCCAAAGGTATTTCAAAGTAAAGCTGTTTTGTGCATTCAAATAATTTAATGTGTGCATCATTTTTCATAAAAAGATATCAAAATGGTTTTAGTTCTCTGATATGCATCATATCTTTTAAATACTATGTTTTGTGCATTAATTTTCACATGATTTGGTTAGAAAGTGTTGGTGTTCTCTCTTATTGGCCTGAAATGTTCAAAATAAATCTGATTTGTGCATTAAAATCAAACTGAATGTGCATCAGTTTTCATATGATACTAAAGTTAAGGTAAATGGACAACAACAGACAGTGCAACCAAATGTTGAGGAAGGCTGAGCAGCTCCCCAACGTCTGCAAGTTGCAAGTTCAGCAATGCCCGATCCAAGTCCCAAGGATCTAAGCTTTATAATATGCTTTATGCATCTATGTACCTAGCTAGCTAATAATAATGCATGCATGAGGAGCTTTTTGGCTCGCAAGTTTCTTGTAATAAAACGCACACTCGTGTGCATATGTATGTTTTTTCAGCGTACACTACTAATCCAATGGTTTTTATATATATGCTTAGACTTGGAACATGAAACATAGCTTTAACGGTTTCTAAAGTTAAGGTAACTGTGACATAAAAATACAAAATGAAAACACATATTATGACTGCAAAAAAAATAGTTTTGATACATGGAATTGTACAATTTGTATACGTATATACTACTAAAAGAATGAAAAAAACCTCAACGACAAGTGTACCAATACTGCATGAAAACTAAGCATCAGGCATGTTCCTGTGTACCAATACTTCAACAATGAAAACTAAGCATCAAGCATGTTCCTGTGTACCAATACTGCAATAATGAAAACTAAGCATCAGGCATCCTCCTTTTTTGTCCTCGAGTCTTCTTTGGTTCGGGGCAGTTTCGAGAGTCATGATCTGCATTTTCATCACCACAATTGTTACATTTTCTACCTTTTTTAGCAGCAGCAGTCATTGCACGTTCTTTACTTGGTATTATCCTTTTGTTAGATCGATCTCCTTTATTCCTACTTCGAAATGGACAACGAACTTTAATTTTTGATTTCCTTGAAACCCCTAAAGCAGATGATATAACTTCACGATCAGACAGTGGTCGTTGTTTAGGCAACTCAGCATCAAGTTTTGACTTTAGATCATGTATACGGTCTCGATAAATTGCTAGCTCTTTAAGGTTTGATGCCAATTTGTCGATGCAATATTCCACAGAACCAATAATTTCCTTGACAATTAGATCTCGTATACTTCCATCACTATACTTGTCTCTTGCATCACTTCGTTTTAAAGGTGTAACTGCATCTCTTGTCCAACGTCTCAGCACATATTTCTTGGGAAACTTATTAACGCCACAAACCCTTAGAACATAAAAACTGTGTCTACACAACAAACCATACCTCTCAAATCTCTTACAACTACAAGTCACTGTTCCATTCAAAGGAGTGAAAAGTACCTGAAAGTGAAAAAATTCGTAAGACTAAGGAGTTATGGCATAATTTATAAGACTAAGTTAATAAGCTCATAAATCACGGGGGTGTTTGGATGAACATATACAATAAGCTTATGGCATAATTTATAGGCTTAAGTTATAAATTAAGGGGGTGTTTGGATGAGCATATATTCAATAGGTATATGGAACACTCAGTGAACTCTTTCAGTAAGCTGAATATATGTTCATCCAAACGCCTAAATGAAGTTCTTAACAGTTTAACATAACAAATACTACTCACTTCAACAACTAAATAATGATTACATTCGTTGTAATGACCAAGGGTAAAGAATAATACCTCAAACAAACCGTGAGAACTGACTTCTGGTCCTATCTCCTTTATTGAGAATTTCTGTGAACCCTCAATCTCCACCACACTCATCGACATGCACTCAGTGATTGATGCACATATTTCATCTTGAACATCATAAAAAATTGTCCTAGTGTAAATTTCACGTGCTTCTTTTTCAAGAACATAGTCTGTTAACAAATCAGGTATCGTATAACGAGTTTTGTGTTGATTTGTTCGATGAATATATCTCTGTACATCCATTGCAGTCTCAAAGTGACTAACAAATTCCACAAGAGTTAGCGTGGTACTAGTCAACTGACCGAAGAAGTGATTTTCGCTTTCGGACCAAGACGTTGTGCGCATTAAACCGGACAGTGGCTCGTCCCTGTAGTAAGCTGGTATCCAATTAAACCTTAGTTCAAACATGTCCCTCAGCCAATCATTGGATTGAAGCTCAAAATCATTAATTATCAATTCCCATTTTTGTTCAAACTCAGATGGCTCAATCGAATCAGTCCATACAATATTACATATACGTCTTTTGAATGTCTCATCTTTACAAAGCTCTGGTCCTACCTGTTACAATATTCCGAAGTCTAAATAAGTATACATTAAACAATAATGTAGAAAAACAATGCACAAAAAACAATGTAAAAATCACTATTAGGTTTTAGTGTAACTAAGCACATAAGTGGTTTTTAACCTAAAGCACAAACAAATCGCATTCCAGCAAACCTTTTCAAGAATCTAATTCACAATTTAACCTAATTAATGTACAAACACTTGTTAACTGACATCACGTGCTTATTATTAAGTATACTTGTTTCTTCCATCAAATAAAACCAATAACTACATTAATAATGCTAACATATTTAATCCCTCGTGGCTATATTAATGCAGAAAACAATGTACAAACCTTGGTAGATAATTTTTCCATTATGTGCCACATACACAATCTGTGCCTTGAATTTCTAAATTCCTTTTCGATAGCTATCTTCATGGACGGATCCTGATCAGTAACCACGACCTTAGGTACATGAACGAATGCCTTCTTAAAAGCCCTTAACAACCATTCATATGATTCCGCAGTCTCATCTGATAGCAAGCCAGCAGCAAAAGTTACACTATGATGATGATTATCTATTCCGGTAAACGGAACAAATACCATTTTATACCTACAAAAACAATTTTGAATATAAATTCCATTGCTCTTTTAAATCAAAACTGTTTAATATGTGATTCAAATTTTAGTAAGTATAAAGAAACTAACTTGTTAGAGCGAAAAGTTGCATCAAATGAGATGACATCTCCGAAAGAGAGGTAATTATGTTTTGCAACCTCATCCGCCTAGAACAGGCCTGTAAGCTGTCCCTCCATATTTGTGAAATAGTCGCATGAAAATCCGTTTATATACTCCTGCTTATTCATCAATAGTTCAACTACCATTTCCGCATCATATTCCCCTATGAACAAATTGATACCCCTTCTAAAATTCTTACAGTCAACTGATGTTGCACCGATTTCATCAAACCCGCCAAACAATTCTTTCATCATCTTAAAAGCTCTCATCGGACCTATATTGTTATTAGAAACTCGGAATAAAAGCTGCTTTTTTAAAAAAGTCAACTTCCGTGAAGATTTTAAAAGGGCGATATCATCCTCATGAACAAAGGGATGGTTGTGCTCTTCTTCAAAAAGATGAACTTCATACTTATTCTCATTTGTCCTCTCTAGGATTACACGGGCTAAACATCCACATCGACATGAAGGTCTCTTTCGTTTCTTCTTTGCCTTTTTAATTTCTTCATTTTCAGAAACATCAATCAATGTGTCCATAGGTGCAATCGGCTTAAACCCTTCTTTACTACAAACAAAATATTTGTGTCTCAATTGACCATCTTTTGTCTTATATTCAGTAGATTTTCGAACTTCAAAACCACTTAGCTTCGCGTATGTTCTATAGAAATCTAAAGCATCCTCTAACGTGTTAAACATTTTACCCTTTACGGGTTTCACCGCATCTGGAACATCCGGTTTATAAAACTTCTTCCCATCATCTGTCAAACGAACAATACCAACTGTTTTGACCACTTCTGCAGAGGATGATGCACTTCCATTTTCAGGTTCAGCGCATAACGAACTTCCATCTCTTGTTATGTCATTGGGTGGGAGTGTGGAAGCTTTAACTTGACTATTGACATTGAGTGGGGGTGTGGAAGCTGGAAGAGGTGAAGTTTCTGTAGGTGGAAAAGATGGCTATGGGGGTGGCGGTGGTGATATTTGTGGAATTGGTGGCATTGGTGGCGAAGCGTGTTGATTTTGCCTAGATTTAGGATTCTGTGTGGGAGCACGTAGAATTGAAAAAGACTGTTTTGAATTCATCATTCCATTTGGAGGGGCTGAATTAGGCGGGATATGTGGATGGTGGATCTGATGTGGAGGTGGTGGTATTCGTGGAATTGGTGGCAAAACTTGTTGATATTGCCTAGAGCTAGGATTGTGTGTGGGAGCACGTAGAATTAAACAAGACTGTTTTGAATTCATCATTCCATTTGGATGGGCTGAATTAGACGGTACATGTGGAGGGCGGCTCTGATGTGGAGGTAGTGGTATTCGTGGAAATTGTGGCGAAACTTGTTGATTTTGCCTAGAGTTAGGATTGTGTGTGGGAGTAAGCATAATTAAGAAAGACTGTTTTGAATTCATCATTCCATTTGGAGGGGCTGAATTAGGAGGGACATATGGAGGGCGGCTCTGTTGTGGAGGTGGCGGCATTGGTGGTGAAACCTGTTGATTTTGCCTAGATCTAGGATTTTGTGGGGGAGGATGCGGATTTGAGAAAGACTGTTCCGAAGTCATCATTCCATTTGGTGGTGAAACCTGTTAATTTGATGCACATTTGGTTCTCCAAGCTAAATCAGTTTATCTGCACATTTGGTGGTGAAACCTGTTAATATGATGCACAATTTGATATAAATTAATGCACAAACACAGTTTGATTCGCATTTGACTACATTCCTACATTCCTACAAAAGAAGTGATTTTATGCAATTAATTTTATAACTATCTAGTGCACATTTACGTTTAGTCCAAAGCTAATTTGCATTTAGTCCTAAATTACTACCAAAACTAATATATTTTTAGTTCAATCAAATGTATAAAAATCTGACAGTACAAATTTTCATAAATAATGCACAAAAACTTGTTAACCAGAATGAGCGTGTTGTAACTGTTGACTATGAATCATTAGATAAATAGTGTTACTAGCAAACTGCAACTAGCTAAGTGTACAAACATACATTGTTCGGTTAGCTGAGTGCTAAGCTAATGGCTAGTCAAACTGAATGAAATGACTAGTCAAAATAAACCTAATTTTGCTTCTCGACAAAGTAAACTGAAGTCTATGTGATCCATTAAACGGTTTTCGCTCGCTAAAAATAACTCAAAGTGATCTACAAATCTTGATCAAAAGACAGCTTGCAAACTAGCTTAAGCAAAAACATTATTTTGTATGGAAACCGAGGCTTTTATCATAATAATTAACATAGCTGAAAATTTGAAAGCTATGGAAAAAATAAATAGCTACAAACATTTTGCAACCGAATAATGATCATCTTCTTAAAAAGTAGAACAGGTAATGATGAGAATAGAGCTGTAAATGAAATAAGTTCTTAACAAAAATCATTATAGAACAATAGCTCAATCCACTAACTTCTCAAACTCTCTTTTAGACGATACTGTCAACACGTAAAAAGAACTCCACTGAACACTGAACCTATTGCATGCTATGTGTATTGCGTGTATGTTTATGGCCAAGGGAGTTCTGTCGTGGCTCAAGAGCGTGCTTGTTAGGACTGAGGGAATGAAAATGAATGAATGAATGACAAGTTGACAACCATGTAGATGTTTTGTTAAGGTATATGACTTTAAGATGTTGGATTTAAACCTCGTAACTGACTATAGTCCATACCAGCTAAAGCACGCGACTTTAGCGCTTGTTTCATGATAAACATTTCCACTAATCATAAGCAAACCTTAAAATTTGGAACCGTAACCTTGTTCCTATTGTTTGTCATTCCTAAAGCAATACCCAGTGTAATTCCATGACTCAGGTCTCAGGCGAAACGCAATATACATTAGAATGTGCACAAACCCATCGAGAGCTGCTGTAATTGGAAACAAAAATGGCAATCCTCAAATTACAAATAACACCAGCAACTTGAAGTGCAGTAACAGTTGTGAATAGAAGGTGCAACAACAAAAGTTTCTCTACTGGTTATTGTTTTTGCAGTTATCCATGATGCAGCTAGCAAAACTATTCATAACTCGATAGTATTTTGTAACTAATGATACGAGATTATGCAACAACCCAGCCAGCAAAAATCATTACAGTCGTCCATTCTTTGTAGTAAAATGCCATAAGTAACAAAAAATAGCAAAAGGTTGTCATTTAAACTTGTAAATGACGTGGCTTTCGTACGAAAGTTGATGATCATATACATAACCTATTAGTGTCATCCTATTCTCATCATACTGCAAATTATATACAATCCCTCATTCGGCTTAAAGACAAGCTTCTCGAGCGCCAAATGAAACTAGAGGTATTTTCCCTCTTCCAGTTATAAAGAATTCTAGATTTATACGTGCCACTTTTTCCTTTCCTTGCCTTAAGTTAATTGAACCTTGTAATAATATCACGTAAACAGAGTTCACAAAATGACCGATTATCATTTGCTCAAGTCTCCAAGCAGTTTCTTATCTCAGTGCCTAATGTAGGTAGTAATTGCAGCTATGAGAGTCCACTCGATTTATATTATGTATGATCTTTTCAGCCATTTCTTGTATTTGGTCACTGGTTTTGTCATGAAAACACTCATCTCGCTAAACTCGATAGAAGTGTTCTTTATTTTCACACAAATTCACAACCTAAATGACCGATTATCATTTGCTCAAGTCTCCAAGCAGTTTTTGAAAGTTGCTTGCAATCGGCTAATCAAGTTACACAACTCGTTTCCTGATTTTCTATATGTTGTCCTACCAGAATCCCCAAATCTGATCTCCTTTACATGTTCTAAGCCACTTTCAAATACTCACATGAAACTACTAGCGCAGTCCTGCCCCAAGCTCCGGATCTTTGTGGCTCAATTAATACTAATCTTACACTAACTTGTTCATTATATTACACTAATCTAATAAATTACACTAACTTGTTCATCATATTACACTAATCTTCCTAATAAATTACACTAACTTGTTCATCATATTACACTAATCTTCCTAATAAATTACACTAACTTGTTCATCATATTACACTAATCTTCCTAATAAATTACACTAACTTGTTCATCATATTACACTAATACTAATCTTACACTAACTTGTTCATCATTTGTACATCAGAATCTAATAAATTACACTAACTTGTTCATCATATTACACTAATCTTCCTAAAAAATTCCACCACAAATCAGATAATTGAAGCAAAAAACACTAAAAACACATACCTTGAAATCAAATAAACTAATACGAACTGATGTCAATTTTAATAAAATAATAAATATATACCTTGAAATTGATCTTTATTAATCCATGAAATTGATCTTAATGGATAGAAAATATGAAAAAACTCAAACTTTATCTTTAATCCACGAAATTGAGCTTCAGATCCACGAAATTGAGCATGAATCGGGCATTTTGTGTACTAACCCATTTTTATGAAGAACAAACAGAAAAGAGAAGATTTGTGGATTGGTGTGTGTGTTAATTTGTGTTTTTGTGTGTTAATTTGTGTGTTTACTCGGTGTGTGTGTGTGTTTACTGGGTGTCTGTGTGTGTGTTTTGTGTGTGTGGTTTATGTAGCAGGTGGAATGGAGAAAAGTTTGTTATTTTAGACATTTAAATAAAAGTTGGTTATAAAAAGATAATGAAAAGACTATTATACCCTTTTAAAGTTAGTTATGATTAGGATGATCTTAACCGTTGATTTTAAGATGAAGGGTTAAAAAGCCTTCTTACCCTTCTCATGGTAAAAACCCTTTTTATTTGATCTCTTCCCTATATATATATATATATATATATATATATATATATATATATATATATATATATATATATATATATATATATATATATATATATATATATATATATATATATATATATATATATATATATATATATATATATATATATATATATATATATATATATATATATATATATATATATATATATATATATATATATATATATATATATATATATATATATATATATATATATATATATATATATATATATATATATATATATATATATATATATATATATATATATATACTTCTGCCTATCTGCATTTTACCGATTTTGAACATATAAAAAGTTTGTTATGATCAGGGGGGTCTTACCCTAACCCATTTGCTTAGCCCTTCTCTAGATATCCTATATAACATATAAAATAACTCTCATGTTCGTTTTAAAGTCCAATTATACTCCTAAGTACCCTAACCATCTTAAACCATTAATTGAAAACCCGCTGATTTTAAAACTATTTTGACCTCCGACTGTTGTAACCTGTTTTTGAACCACTTACCGACCTCCAATTTAGTTCTCGTTTCTTTCATTTGAAAGCCAACTCAATTACATTTCAAAGGATACTTGGATCGCAAAATAAGAGTTTGTAGAACTCTAGATATGATCAAAACAGTTGACCTAAAATTCTGCCCAGTTTTTAAAAACCGAATTTAACATAATTAGTCTAATTAATTACCCATAACTTGTTTAATTATAAACCCTAAATAATCTAATCATTATTATATCATTAAAACTCAGATTTTAATTTAGACATAATCATAGATCCATCATGTATTGATTTATAAATGCATAAAAACAATTTAATTAAAAAGGGATTGAAGATTTTACCTTAAAAATAATGGAAGATCTTTATCTTTGAAACCCTTATTAGCCACCATTGTTAAAATTCGACTATGAGATGTTATGGGGGTGAAAAATCTGGTTATTTTGGTTATGGGGTGGGTTTGGTTAAGTCCTAAAGGCCCCTTAATCCCATTACAAGTCCATTGGGCCTGTTTTTGGGCTTTTTGGTTATTTTCTTTCTTCCTTTTCTTTTGGCTGCCCAAACCAAGCCCAAAGCACCTAAGAATCTGGGGTTTAACCTTATTTTATAACTTATATCATTCTTAAACTAAACCTCACATTTGGGTTACTTCCGGACCAAAAACCGAAAGCCTTACGTTGATTTTTTCGACTTTCTACGCGATTTCCGAACTAACCGTCATTTCCAAAAGTTTCTAATTATGGAAATTATCTCTAAAACTTATCATAATCATATAATATATACTTAATACATACATACAACATACGATACGTACACGAGGCCTTGTAAAAACGATATCCGAACTTTCTAGTAGTTCATTTCTGAACTCATTTCATTTCATTTCATTTCCAACCCGTACCAAGATTTACAAATCATGTACCTCATTTCGTCCATTCTCATCCCCAAAATCACACATATAAACACATAAATCACATAAAACACATAGTCACACAAAAAACCCAAAAATAAGACTAAGTGACGAACCTCAAAAACCGGGGTTGTCACATCACTCCCTCCTAATAGAAATCTCGTCCCGAGATTTACTCCTTAGGATCATCATTCCCAAAAATATAAGGATACCTGTTCCTCATAAATCCTTCCCGTTCCCATGTAAACTCTAGTCCACGTTCCAAATTCCATCTAACCATAACTACGGTATATTACCCTTTTTCCAACGTCTTAGCTTCACGACCCAAAATCTCTACCGGCTCTTCGATGAAACGAAGACTCGTATCCATGATAATATCATCTTACGGTACATGCAAGTCAGTTCTTGCTAAGCATTTCCTCAAGCTTGATACACGAAATACATCATGCACACTACTCAATTCTCCCAGTAATTCCTCAACCTATAAGCCATTGGTCCAATCCTTTTGAGGATTTCGAACGGACCCATGATTCTAGGTGCCATCTTCCCTTTCTTCCCAAACCACATCACTCCTTTACATGGTGAAACCTTTAGCATAACTTTATCTCAAATCTCAACAGCTTACGCCTCTTCTCCGCATAGCTCTCTTGTCGGTTCTTTGCTATTTTCAACCTCTACTTAGTCACTGCCACCACCTCCATAGTTTTCCGATCCACCTCCGGTCCAATACATTGGCCGCTTCTAACTTCATCCCACTGTAACGGTGATCCACCTCATCTCCTATGAATTAACTCCAACAGTTTCTACTACAATTCCTATCACCATACCTAACGGCTTCTATCCTCTACGGATTTTCCATCATTCGGAAGTTCTCCTAACCTTAAACACATCCAATGGTATATGCATGATTGCATAACCAAAAGCTTCCCATAATATTCACAAGAAACATGTCATTACCACCACCTCATCCTTGCTTTCCCATGCTCGGCACCAAGTAACTAACCATCCTTCATACTAACAGGTGCTACACCTTTTCTCTTGGTGGACGCTTCATTGTTCGTGACTACTAACCTCTTGCTCTAACCGTTTTCCCTTCAATATCACCCCACTATCTTGACAACCTCTCGCTCCCTCGAATCATTCTTCCTCTATACTACTTTTCGCTTGTCTTTTCACAATCTTAATTTCCATACCATCTTATATCCCGCCTTCAGCCTACACTTTAGGCGTTTCCTTCTTTATTCCCTACATTCTCGTCAATGGGGAATATGCCCCTCTCACCGATGACTCTCTCTTTGTAGAATAATTCTTCCTAATATAATGTGTTCTCCAACTATCTCCAAATCTCACGCCAATTCTCTAGGCGTCTTTCTCAATTAACCCTATTTTATGCTCATACCAACCATTAGTCTATCAACGGTATACTACGCTTGCTTCCCATCGTTTCTTCCCTTGCCATAATCCTTCATAAGGCATTCCATACCTATTAGGTTAACTTTTACACAAAACCTCCTATTCCATCGTATATGTACGCAATCCTTCCAACTTCTCAACTACGTGACCTCTCATTCCTCTTGAAATATGGGATGAATTAGTCAGTCTATCGACTATCACCCAACTCCTCACCATACTTATTCCTCCACCCCATTATGTATCCCTTCCACCAACTTCGTCCTTACATCGCCCTTTCTAAGCTACTCCTATCTATGTAGGAAGTATAGTCTACGTCCCTTTTCTCCATACGATTATCCAAGCCACGCAACATAAATGTTGACGCGTTCTCTGTTTTAGACAACTCAACTCGTTTAACCTACATCCTTCATCCGAACCACTCTAATACGTCATCCATATAGTTCAAGTTCGTCTCAGCTTCACTTCCTTCTTCTTATTCCACGTTTCATCAACCATGCTTGCCTTTCCCAGATGGTACTTGGCCTTGCAATTTTCTTTCATCACTTAACTCCACCCATCACCTTTGCCAAATGTCCAATCAAGAGGATTGGATATGTGTTGGAGACGTTAATGATCCGTATAGATCATTCTCTACGTATCGTACACCAAATGCCTCTAGCATACTAGGCACATCTAACAACCCAGCTCTACTAACTAAGTCTTATCTAGTTCTTCTAAATCTTCAGTTCCTGCAACGTATAAGCAATCGCCTTTCTTTGTCGTCCTCGTACGCATCCAAATACTTGCTCCATGTATCGTCATGCTTCGTGAATTCATCTAGTCCTTCTGATAATGCCAAGATCTACTCATTATCCAATCCACCTCTTCAGCCTCCAAAACGCTTCCCCATCCTTCTTCACTTCGCCCCTTGCTGGTTTCATGATATGCCATCATCTCTAACTACTCATCATGGTAAACTTAATACTAAAACTCACACTTGAAAATATCACGTATAATTCCTTTTTCTAAACCACTCCAAAACCAACACATAATTCGCCTCACTCTCCTTCTTAGACTTTGAGTAGATCAAGATGTCATTGATACTCCCGATGACAACTCGTTTATATACGGTCATGCACACTCGGTTCATTGACTCCATGAAAACCGCAAGTGCTTTGGTGAAGCCAAATTCATAACCGTAAACCCAAAGCGTTCATACAACATCCTTATCAGTTTCAACTACGTCCTCCTTGCACCCTCTCTTAGAAGCAATACGTATAAATTTCTACCTCGTTCTACTCGCGAAAATCTACACGTATTCTAAAAGACCAATACTTCCTCTTATCAGACCACTCAACCGCCTTTCACAACCAATCTACTACTAAGCAACTCAAATTTTACCTTGCATCCGTTGTAATTTCTAACAACTCTTGCTCTTAAAATCATTCCATCAACAATTTCCTTGGAAAGGCACTAACTACAACTTCTCTCACTTCTCCTACTTGCTCTATTTATGGTTCTACGTCACAGTAATAGACAAACCTACTAAATCTCAGGAAATTTTTGGAAAACTTACATGCCTTACGAACAATCATAAATACCTTTGAGGTATTATATCCCCTTCCAACACTCTCTATGGCGCGTTACTTGTGCCAATATCCATACATTATACAAATCTCTATTCATCTCCCTTGGCACTCCTAAGAGACCTCATGACCACATTAGTTCGTCTACGAACTTTTAACTCTTTCATCCCCACTAAGGGCATTCCGACCATTCTCTCAGGGCCACCTACTTGATCGCGTAGGCGCGGCCAAGTCTTTCATATGTCTACCTCAACGCTCCCAATCAATACGAACCCAAAACTACATCCTGAATCCACTAGATACGATCAACGAATCAAACCCACGGATAATTAACGACATTTCAGGTGCACGAGTTAAAACAGACCAAAACCACGGAAACTAGAAAGGAAAACTCAACCCGAAACATGTACCAATTCATATGACTCATGACAACGAAAACGATCCAAGAAACACTTAATGGCAACCAAAACAACTTACGCCCCAAGACATATTATTTAAATCGTGCGCAAAATCGACTTTTCCCAAACGAATATTTTTCTTTACCTCCCCACATCTATGTGACTTAAACAATCTACAAACAACCCTCTAGATGATCTCAAGACTCAACTCAAAGACTAGGTACCCTAAACATCCCAAAACATAAGTTTAAAACTACTATTCAAAACTCAACCTTGAACCCGACACTTGTACACACATTTCGACCAAGCTACTGACCTCCCATGACTATACATCCCGCATATTTGAAAAGTACGTTCCGAGTACATAATTTTAGGCTTTTGAATCACCCAAAAAGCTTTAAAAAAATAAGTTACGACCAAAACAATTTTATACTAGTTGTTTTAAAAACTAAAGAATCATCTTAATGATTAATGTAACCCTTTTAAATAAATAAATAAAATAATTGTATGTGAAATTTTCATGAACTCAATTTAACCTTGTATAAATAATTATAAATGACGTAAATCGATTAAGCTCACTTATATAAACTATTTATGTAGAAAGAAATTTTATTTCGCTTTATTTTAAAGAAAGTCTTTTAGAATTTGAAATAAATAAGTGTTGATTAAAAATAAATCTTATGTTACATCTTGTTTCATACACGACTCCAACACCTTACCCTTATTTTACCGAATACAACCAACTATCTAACTCTATAGTAGATTTCCAAGTCCCTTTTTTTCAATATATACCGACCAAAAGAAATGTAAGACCCAACACAAAAGATTTCATTATCTCAAAAGAAATCCCAAGTTATTTCAATAGACTTAAAACCAAGAACACCATTTTAAAACGAACACGTGAAATAGGAAACTCGAAGAATACGCCACAACAGAGGTTGAATATCTAAAAAGAAGCGAGCTAGCCACCCTCCTAAGGATACAATCGATAATTATAGGGGATCATACATATATAGGCATATCGGGATACATATACTTAAATCCGTCTAACATCTACTATACAAGCATGTATTAACCCTCTTTCATGCAATCATACTTAGGAATCTATTGGAGTTATGGTACTTGTATAACTATGTTGGCCACCATACTTATACAATTACCCTTTCCCCAATGCACTCCCTCCTATGATGACACTTATAAGAATTAATACAACACATAACACATATATCCATCTACTCACATAAGCTCATAACCACATAAATAATAAAGTCCAAAACTCCATCAATTAAAATAACATAGTCAAACTCTTGAAATACATAAATCCATAGTCTAGCTAAAATAGCATAGACTAAATCCAAAACGAAAACATAATCAGTTATAAGTCATGTCGCCCATAAGAGTGGAAACAACTTAAAATTCTTCATATCCACCTACTCCTAATAACTCGAACCACCACATGATTCTTAGGAAACATGACTTAAACATCAAAAGAAAAATACTATACCTCAGGTACATAAAATAACCCAACAAAAGATAGAAACTACCATGTACCAAATTATGTACAATAATGTACAATTTAAGCAAAATACGACAATGACTTGCGTGGATGATTATGGTTCAACCAGCACTAGTCACACCCCGAAAAGAAAATAACATGTGGCTAAGTATGAACTACTATGGTTCAACCCATACTAGTCAAAACTTAACAAACATCACAAGTAAAAACCAATAGCATCCAGAAAACTTTAATTAATATAAAATGCACACACACTCCTATGACGCCTATATGCAGGGACCCTTAAGCTATAGATTAGGTTACTAGACTAGGCAACCTAATTCAATATAACCATTGTCTCTGATACCATTCTGTCACACCCCATCATGGCGGAATATGGGGCACGACGTATGGATATCATCACAACAATAGCGTGTCGATAGAGAGAACTATATGAATTAGAAATGTCATAAAAGGTGACACAAATGTCATGACAATATCTCATCAATGCAGGAGTCTAGGTAAGTAGGTAACAGTCATACCTCTTACCCAAGACAAACAAATAACACAAACAAATCAACATACATGTTAATAGTATCACTTATTGAAACAAACAGAAAAAAAACTAAGAAGGAACGGGCATCTCCTTCTAAATGCATTCCTACGCTACTCCAATCCTAGCCACATATGTTCTCACGCTTAACCACTTTATCACCTGAAAGAGACACTAAAACACGTCAACATAATGTTGGTGAGAGTCATAGGTTTAGAATCCAACCGAAAATAGATTATAATAAGCCGTGAATAACCACCAACAATAAAAATATATGGACGATGTGTTACAAATGTGCATTAACAACTAACATTCAAGATCAATCATTCCAAACCAAATCCAAGGCTCCCAGCCTTACCAAACACCATGGTACCATAGGCGCCCATACACCTATGTACCAATCCGAAGGCCCCGCCTTGTCATTATCCATTGGTCCCGTAGATGCTCACACATCTATGTACCTCCCGAAGGCCCCGCCTTGTCAACATCCCCTTGGTACCAAGTCAAACCACAATAACTGAGATGGTACGTGTCCCCCGATCCAAATCATAAAAAGAATCAAGAATCACAAAGCAGTTAATCACATAAGTGCACACACAAGTCCATCACAAACCATAAAAACATTCACAGCATTAGTTACAAAACCATATAGTGTCTCTTCCATCCCATCTAGAAGTGAAAATCATTAAAAGATATGGGACTATGAAACTCATCTGATTGAGCTTCTCCAAAAGTCTGCGCACTAGCAAAAAGCTAACAAACAAAAGCACACAATCAAAACATGAACCAAACACTAAGATGGCTCAAAAACCTATGATGGACATCTAACCTTCTCCCATATATATACCTCATTTATATGCTCTAATCATCTCATTACACCCCTCTATAAAGCCCTTAACTTTACTTCACAACCCGTCCCGTTAACATTTTACCCAAAATAGTCCCGGTTCTTAGGTCTCCAAATTATAAGCCAAACTCCCACCTAACCATACCCATGATCTCTGTAAAGGAAATCCTATGCCCTTACATATGTTAGCTAACTCCTCCCTTTTGCCCCAACCTTAAAGCTACTGTTAAGGCCCCGATATATATATATATATATATATATATATATATATATATATATATATATATATATATATATATATATATATATATATATATATATATATATATATATATATATATATATATATATATATATATATATATATATATATATATATATAGAGAGAGAGAGAGAGAGAGAGAGAGAGAGAGAGAGAGAGAGAGGAAGGTTAATGTGAGAGCTTTTTTAAAGTTGTAAAAATGAGAACTAATATAAAACACCAATAAAACATTGATACATAATCATATTACCAACAATACACCAAAATATACATTATTTATACAACTTAACATTCTATTGACTAATAAACGACGACTTAGTGTGTAACGTATTACTGATACACAATTAAAAATGTGATACACATACATCAAAATCTCAACAAGATAATATCTTATACATAAAATGGTACATTTGATAGACAACCACCACTAAATAACATGATACACGATACCAAGACATGATACAAATCACACCTTAAATCAAGATGTATCACCTAGAATTCGTCAATTTTCAAAAGAAAGCCCATTAAATTATTAAAAAAATTAGTTTTAGTTAATCTCGTTTAAAAATTATTTGAAGTAGAGTGTCATTTGTGAGATTTTAGCTGGTTCTTATTTTTTCAACTTTTAAAAGTTCTCATTTGAACCAAAATCTCTCTCTCTCTCTCTCTCTCTATATATATATATATATATATATATATATATATATATATATATATATATATATATATATATATATATATATATATATATATATATATATATATATATATATATATATATATATATATATATATATATATATATATATATATATATATATATATATATATATATATATATATATATATATATATACTTCTTCCTATCCGCATTTTACCGATTTTGAACATATAAAACGTTTGTTATGATCAGGGGGTCTTACCCTAACCCATTTGCTTAGCCCTCCTCCAGATATCCTATATAACATATAAACTAACCCTCATGTTGGTTTTAAAGTCCAATTATACTCCTAAATACCGTAACCATCTTAAACCATTAATTGAAAACACGCTGATTTTAAAACTATTTTGACCTCCGACTGTTGTAACCTGTTTTTGACCCACTTACCGACCTCCAATTTAGTTCTCGTTTCTTGCATTTGAAAACCAACTCAATTAACTCTCCAGGGATACTTGGATCGCAAAATAAGAGTTTGTATAACTCTAGATATGATCAAAACAATTGACCTAAAATTCTGCCCAGTTTTTAAAAAACGAATTTAACATAATTAGTCTAATTAATTACCCATAACTTGTTTAATTATAAACCCTAAATAATCTAATCATTATTATATCATTAAAACTCAGATTTTAATTTAGACATAATCATAGATCCATCATGTATTGATTTATAAATGCATAAAAACAATTTAATTAAAAAGGGATTGAAGATTTTACCTTAAAAATAATGGAAGATCTTTATTTTTGAAACCCTAATTAGCCACCATTGTTAAAATTCGACTATGAGATGTTATGGGGGTGAAAAATCTGGTTATTTCGGTTATGGGGTGGGTTTGGTTAAGTCCTAAAGGCCCCTTAATCCCATTACAAGTCCATTGGGCCTTTTTTTGGGCTTTTTAGTTATTTTCTTCCTTCCTTTTCTTTTGACTGCCCAAACCAAGCCCAAAGCACCTAATAATCTGGGTTTTAACCTTATTTTATAACTTATATCATTCTTAAACTAAACCTCACATTTGGGTTACTTCCGGACCAAAAACCGAAAGCCTTACGTTGATTTTTTCGACTTTCTACGCGATTTCCGAACTAACCGTCATTTAGAAAAGTTTCTAATTATGGAAAGTATCTCTAAAACTTATCCTAATCATATAATATATACTTAATACATACATACAACATACGATACGTACACGAGGCCTTGTAAAAACGATATTTGAACTTTCCCACAGTTCATTTCTGAACTCATTTCATTTCATTTCATTTCATTTCCAACCCGTACCAAGATTTACAAATCATGTACCTCATTTCGTCCATTCTCATCCCCAAAATCACACATATAAACACATAAATCACATAAAACACATAGTCACAAAAAAAAACCCAAAAATAAGACTAAGTGACGAACCTCAAAAACCGGGGTTGTCACACCGGCGTATCAGTAAGGCCATCCATGTTTGCTCGATGACACATTCATTTCTTTCACCATATTTCGTATATTCATGACCATAAAGGACACCATTCGTATTTCCATGTATACGAAGGTCTTTCCTTCAACCTAATGATAAGATCCAAGCTGCGAACGCATTACCTCAGACAGATGCGAGTTGAATTTAATCCTAATTATGGACTACGAACAACACACCATGCTACGATTCATGATTATGTGCAGTGATGTTTAGGCTCCTGAATACATTCAGCTTGATTTTTTTTCATCAGGAAAATCTGTACAAATTATCTATGCTTACAAGCACGTGCGTTGTTAGCTATTGGTGCTAAAAATATTCTAGCTGTCAGTTAAGACACGACCCCTTAAGTCCTTTTACGCATAGCCAGCGGATAATTCCAAAATCTTCCCATATACTCCAGAAGAACCTTCAAGGAAAAGGACGGTAACATGAGATTATGTATCGACTACCGTCGGTTTTAAACAAATCACCATTCATAACCGTTACTCTTCTCCACGTATTGACAAGATTAGATTAATTTAGGGTGTTAAGCACTTTACAAGATCGGATTCATGATCATGATGCCAACAATGACGAGTGAAAGAGCAGGACATTTCCATGACTGCTATTCGTACACTACTCGGTCATGCTAGATTCATGATTTTATTCTAATCTCAAATCTAATTTCCAGGAACTCATAAACAAATTCATCAGTATTTTCATCGAGAACAACCTGATTTTTTTTCTCTTGGTCTAGAGAAGAGCAGGAAGACCATATTTGCACTATGTTGTAAGTTCTACGACAAGAGAAATTTCACCTTGAAATTTTCCAATATAAATTCTGGTTGATTACAGTGACACGCAGAATCACATGGATTCGCACGGTTAATCTTACCATGACTCAGTTTATGCATAAAGGCGAGAACCCAACACTACGTTAGGTGTTCCACGAAAATCCTACGCTAAGAGAAGTCTAATTTCGGAGACTCACAGTTTCGCAAATTTCTATGTATCAAGTTTCTACGAAGCAAGATACAGTTACGTTCATATCTATGTACCTAACATACCAACAGGTTAAGATAGAACACCAACAGACTAGGATGTTTTCCATCATCTGAAATTGTGAACAGAAATGGAACAAGATCTCCATGGATTTTGGTTACCAGATTAACGCAAACTAAGAAGAAGCATTGTGCTATCTAGGTTATTGTCAACAAATTGACCAAGTCTGTAGAATCCTTACATCCGCAAGGATTTCAGAACCAGCAGATTGATCGGACGTGTTCCAGCTAGGGCTCATCCGATCACTTAGTAATCCCCCAGCTATCGGGTCAGACAAAGGTTCGTATTTGTGCTCCTTATTTACGTTCACGTTCTTGTTCCAGTTTTACGACTTGCTTTCACGCTTACGTTCATGACACTATTTACGTTAATAATCGTATCCTGGCTTAAGATTGTACGTACATTTTCGTTCTGGAGGTTTTGCAAGAACTGGAGAGACCAGACTCAAGTTTAGTATAACTCACTATCCTCAGATAGACGTTTCACGTCACATTCCACGTCTCACCTTGTGGCGTTTGGTGTAACCGCAGTTGTATACCATGTTCACGATATGTTTCACATGTTATGTTCATTCAACATTCCTCATATCACGTTCACGATATGTTACACGTATCATGGATCACGATATGGTTGCTCATACTACACTCACCATATCTCCACGTATCACGTTCAAAATTTTTCACGTATCACGTTTAAAATTTTTCACGTACTACGTTTCAACATGTCTTGCACATCGTTGCTAATTATCAGTTAAGTTAGATTGTTTTGCATCGTAATGTTTCAGTTACCCTTGCACGTTAATTTTTATTTCCTCAATCGAATTCAGGGGATCTATCGTACGTTGATAACCATGAACTCTTCGTGTTTTCAAGTCAAGGTCAGGAGGACCAGGATTTATCATTTGTGTCAAGATCTTGTGGAGGAACCGTTCCGAGAGGGAAACCACTTGGAAACGGACAAGTTCATCCGGACTTCTTACCCGTTTTCCTCTTGTCGATCAGATATGTCCTTTTAGTCACGTCACGTTCCATGTCCTTTTAAGCTAGGTCACGTTTCACGTCACCTTCATTTCCTTTGATCTTGCATACCCTTCTAGTTTGAGTCGGGTATGTTACACTTCTAGTTACGATACCTATAATTCGGGGACGAATTATTCTTTTTAGGGGGGAAGAGTTGTAAAACCCGCATGCTTTTACCATGAACAGTACACTTATGATCGTACGTACAAGATTAAAACTTTCCTATTATAACCTGAACACGTGTCACAAATATTAATTTCAGGAATTACGTACGTGTTATTACACGATAATAATAAACGATGACGAATATATCACGAACATGTAATCACGAACATCTAACATGAGCTTCGCGTATATAAATAGACGCGACAAGTAGTTACATATATTAATTACGTAGGGTAAATAAATACGTATATTATAATTATTACTAATATACGACATGAACTTACGTAGAATAAATAAAACCACAATAATAATAATTCACGACATTTAAACCGCGCGACGATAATATTTAACACGATTAATATTAGGTATATTAAATTAACGCGACAAGTAATCACGTAAATAATATTTACGTTTAAACACGTATAACAATAACTATGAAAATACACGACATAAAAAAAAGACATGATTACGCGTAACATTTTAGCTAGTCACTAATTAATTAAAATAAAGAACAACAAGGGGGTTTCGGGCTATTTGAACAAGAAGGGGAGGGGAAGGCAGATGGGCCGTGGCCCAAGAAAAACCCAAACCGACCCTATACATTAATAAAACGGGGGAAGGATTCTTTTTTTCGTTTATTGAGTCGACACAAATAACCAACAAACAGAAACCCTAAAAAATCATCCCGATCGTTTTTTTTCTCCCTTCTACTGCCGTCGTTCCCAACAGAAAACAAGAACAAGGAAACGTATGTTTGGTCCAAGAAATCAGGGTGAATTCATGTTTTAGATTTCTCAAACCCTAAAAACGAACCAAGGTAATCATCAATCACGTTTTTATGTTAATTATTTTTTCCTTGCTTAACTAGTCAAAGATTCAGAATTTAGATTTTTTTTTAAACATGTTAAATACAAGCCCTGGGTTTTGGGTTGATTAGGTTGTTGTTAGATGCGGCTTTCATAAGAACCGAGACACTTACGTGTCTCGGTGGTGGTTGTATACCATCAGCCGCAAGGCCTTTGTACCTTTTGGCCTAACAGTGGCGTTCAGCAGGGGAAACCATTGGCTGCGGGCAGTGGTGTATTTGCTCTGGCAGTGGGAACCGAGAGCTTATGCTCTCGGTGGGAAATTGATACAAGCAGGGGGGAAAAGACCACTGCCGGTGGGATCTCAGGCCAGGCAGTGGCAGCAGCAGAAACACAAGGGGTGTTTGGTTGGGGTTCTAGTCAAGCTGTTTAGTTTTTGATTTAAGAAGACAGTTAAGGGGGTGTTTGGCTGAGTGATTTAAAACATGCATCTTATATTTTTTTATTTATTCAATTAGTTAATTAAGCATGTTAATTAAACTAATTATTATTCATGTTTTGGGATATAAATAATTTAAATGAAAACCACGATTTAAATTATGTTCAGTTTAGTTAAATAAAACTTTGGTTAAATAATTATTTATATAATTATTCATGTACATGTAATTAATTAAACTCAGTTAATTGAATTATAAAGTTTAATCATTAAATCATGGATTATTATTGATTAATAAATACTTACAATATCATGCAACATTGTTATTAATTAATAACTACAAGTTTAGACTAAGTATTTATATATTTAATTTAGACTATAGTAATTAATTAATTATTAAACATGACTTATAATTAATTAATTATTATGACTTAGGTTATATTAATATTAATATTAATACATGTTTTAACCTAAGTAATTTATACACTTTAATTTAATTAAATCATGCTTATATATAATTAAATCATATAACATATAGTTTATTTAATTTACATGTTTTAATTAATAAACTATACTATTTAATCACATGACTTAGAATATTAATCAGTAAACACTTAAGCTTATATAATTAGCTTAATAATCCAACTTATTTCTAATTATGGAAACTTTCTCTTTTTAGAAACTTAATTAATTAAGGCAGCTAATCTTTTTATGGAAAATTTCTATTTTTAGAAACTTATTTATTTTAAGCAGTAAATCTATTTTTAGAAACTTTCTATTTTTTTGAAACTTTCTATTTTTGGAAACTTTCTATTTTAGGAAACCTGCTCTTTTTAGAAAGTTACTTATTATTACACAACAAGTATAATAATACATGAAATACAAGAAATACTTAAATGGAATAGACAGAGTACATGATAAACACAGTATAAAGCTTAAATCAGTAAAACATGACATGAACATATAAAACAAGCTGAAACATGATATGAAACCAGTTACGTACTCAGTAATCAGAATACTTTTACATGTATCCTATGTATGTAGCATTAGTGAGATCGCAGTAGGATTCTTTTCCATTCGTCTTCTTCGTTCACTGGACTTAAGGTACAGATTCTCCGTCCTTTTAGTATGGACATTCTTCCTTATTAGGATTTCCCGTATGCAGCCAACTGTTTTTCCCAGTATATGTTTTATATGTTTTTGAATTGCTTATGTTTAAATTAGAATACCTAAAGCCATATACATGCATGACCAGTTTCACCTAGTTATGGAGGTACCATAACCATAACACTAGAGGCACCAGTGTTATGACTTCACCACGGCGGAGTGATAGCTCGTGGCGTCCCTTTCAGCTTTTGGCCATATTATTATTATCTGGTGGGGGCGTATGGGTGCATCCTAGTTTACATGTTTTCAGCAGATTATTCAGGTGAATGTGGTGTGTGCCTTGCATCCTTCACAAGGATCTGATCCCTCCTACCCAAACAGTTATATTAATTAGAGACAGCCCCTCTAATTTCATGACGAGGTCACCCCTCCAAGTATTCATGCACGTTGATATTTCATGACCTATATTGGCTAATGGTAAACGTGTTAAACATATTTTTATAAGATAAACATAAGGCTTTTCAAACTATAAAACCAGTTTTACTAAGATATAACCAGGTTTTCCAGGACATATACATTTCCGCTGCTATATGTTATTCATGCTTATATTATTCATTTCATGCTTGTATATCCGTGCACTGAGCGTTATGCTCAGCCGTTACTTTCCTTTCTATGTCCCAAAACGGCAGGTACCCAAGGACAAACTCGAGCATTTGGAGGACATGCATAGGATGGAAGCTACCATAGACTTCTTCTCCTTTTGCCTTCATATACTTATGCTTGTTTTGTCATTTCTCATTTCATTTACTTTATTTATGTTTTGGGCTTATGTTTAGGAACCGATGTTTGATTCTGGTTTTCCCTATGGTCATGTATGTTTTAGTACATATTACCTTGCATGCTTTTGATGACACGCCATAATTACGCGTAACGGTCCACTTATCAAAGTGGGGTGTTACATTTATGTTAAGTATGTTTTCATACTGTCATGGTTAACTTTAGTTTCATGTTGATTATGTTATACACTCCTTCATGTTAGGTTGTGTCATGTTTCTTCATGATGATTTCGTCTTCATGTGATTACGTCTTACTTCTCTTTTGTCGCCTATGCTTTCATGCAAGACACTGTTGGAATTCATTTAAATCCTGCTTTCATGATATCCATGGTTGGTTTTCATTATTCATGCTTTCAGGAAAATCATCGTTGAAATTCATTTAACCACACGTTAGTGTTTCTCTATGCAACCAGAATGAGGTATATACTGGCATAGCCAGGTTATCATGATGGTCTTTCTAACTGTTTAACCGATTATACTTCCTTTAAATCATGAAAAATTATCGACCCCATACCGATCATTTCATGTGCATTCCATGTGTACTCCATGTATCGTATTCCATGTGTATTACACGTACCTTAATCCATGTGTATTTCACTTGCAATACTTCACGAGTATTCGCTAGTCGATTCTGAATCATCTCAGGCGTATTTTCACTTACTGATACTTTACAAATTGTTGATGCCACTCATAAGGGTTGAAGCTACGGAGTTTAGAGACGCTACTAGATGCTGATATTATTCACAACCTGAAGATCGTACAAGACGAAGACAAAGGCGTTAGATCAAAGTGATCGGACGAGAAGATGCTTCACCACCAGACGATTTCCATCAATCATTCTCCCTAATTCTTAGTTACATGTCACACGTCATTCAGTTGTCGTTTCAGTCATATGAGTAAGAACCGGTACCAGCCGGCCACTCAGCTGAATAGTTACATGAAGCACAGTCATGAGAATAACCGACATGGAATTGGCAGACAAGATGATAATAACCATTACTGTGACAGCAACTATCCTAGCAATCGCAACAGAAGCTCCGGCCACGGACGTGATCAAAAATACAAAGGTCAGTAGTCCAACTAATCCGCCAATTCTGGCATAATAACTTAAGAATTTCAGTTTTATTCGTTTCACATCTCGAGACACATGTCAAGACATCAGTCAAGACATCAGTCAAGACACATGTCTCATGTATATTTTCTGAAGACACATGTCAAGACATCAGTCAAGACACATATCATTAGCACTTTTCCTCAAGACACGAGTCACGACTAGGGGTGTCAATATTTCTGACCCGACCCGAACCTGACCCGACCCGAACCCGACCCGAGCATATTCGGGTCGGGTTACTCGGGTTGTAGTTTGAAATCGGGTTAGTCGGGTCAACCCGACTAACCCGAATTCGAAATCGGGTCAGACATCGGGCAAAATATTTATGCCTAATTCGGGTTCGGGTCAACCCGATTGACCCGAATACGAAATTTTTTTTATTTTTTTTATTTTTAAAATTTAAATTAAATATAAATTCTATTAAAAATATTAAAAAATAGTTTTTTTTTTAATATTTTACCCGTAGTCGGGTTGACCCGAACCCGAATAGACCCGACCCGAGTAGACCCGACCCGAATAGACCCGAACCCGACTAACCCGAGTTCAACTCGGGTCGGGTTCGGGTAAAATATTATTACCCTCAACCCGAATTCAACCCGACCCGAATAACCCGAACCCGACCAACCCGACCCGATTCCCACCCCTAGTCACGACACACGACTCACATCCAAGTTTGGAACATTCCTAAGGAATTCAGGGTACCCTCCAAGGGGTATATCCATTTTGTGGTGCCATGTATTAATCAAACCACAAGAATTTCCATACCATCACCTACGTATCAGTGAGATCTGTCACAATTGCTCGATGACACTTTCATTTCTTGCACCCATATTTCATATATCCATGGCCATAAAGGACACCATTCGTATCCCCTATGTATACGAAAGTTTTCCTTCAGCCTAATGATGAGATCCAAACTGCTAACGCATTACCTCGGACAGATGCGAGTTGAATTTAATCCTAATCATGGACTACGAACAACACACCATGTTACGATTCATAATTATGTACAGTGATGTTCAGGCTCCTGAATACATTAAGTAGGGTTTTCCATCAGGAAAATCTGTACAAATTATCTATGCTTTACAAGCACGTGCTTTGTTAGCCATGGCTGCTAAAATTTTCTAGCTGTCAATTAAGACACGACCACTGAAGTTCCTTTTACGCATAACCAGACGATTATTCCAAAATCTTCCCATACATTCCAGAAGAACCTTCAAGGAGAAGGACGGTAACATGAGATTATGTGTCGACTACCGTCGATTTAAAACAAATCACCATCCATAACCGTTATTCTCCTCCACGTATTGACAACATGTCCAATCGACTTTAAGGTGTTAATCACTTTTCCAAGATCGGATGCATGATCATGCTACCAATAGTGACGAGTGAAAGAGCAGGACATTTCCATGACTGCTATTCGTACACGACTCGGTCATGCTAGAATCATGATTTTTGTCTTAGTCTCATAAATGCTCCAACAGCATTATGAACTTAATAAATTGAGTTCCATGAACTCATAAACAAATTCATTAGTGTTTTCATCGAGGATGACCTGATTTTTCTCTAAGTTTAGAGAAGAGCAGGAAGACCACATGTGCACTATGTTGCAAATTCTACGACAAGAGAAATTTCACCCTGAAATTTTCCAATATAAATTCTGGTTGATTACAGTGACACGTTGAATCACATGGATTCTCAAGGTTAATCTTACCATGACTCAGCTTATGCATAAAGGTGAGAACCCTAAACTATGTTAGGTGTTCCAAGAAAATCCTACGCTAAGAAAAGGCTAATTTAGGAGACTCAGAGTTTCGCAAACTTCTATGTATCAAGCTTCTACGACGCAAGATACAGTTACGTTCATATCTAGGTACCTGACATACCAACAGGTTAAGATAGAACACCAACAGACTAGGATGTTTTCCATCATATGAAATTGTGAATAGAAATGGGAAAAGATCTCCATGGATTTTGGTTACCAGATTAACGCAAACTCAGAAGAAGCATGATGTTGTCTGGGTTATTGCCAACAGTTTGGTCAAATCCTTACATGGATTTCAGAACCAACAGATTGATCGGACATGTTCCAGCGAAGGCTCATCCGATCATTTAGTAACCCCTCAGCTATTGGGTCAGACAAAGGTTTGCATTATGTTCCTTACTTACGTTCACGTCCTTGTTCTAATTTTACGACTTGCTTTCACACTCACGTTCATGACACTAGTCATGTTCATGATCGTATCTTGGCTTACGATTTTACGTTTATTTTCGTTCAGGGAAGTTTTACAAGAAATTGAGAGACCAGACTCAAGTTTAGTATAACTCTCTATTCTCAGACATACGTTTTACGTCACATTCCACGTCTTACCTAATAGCATTTGGCGATACCGCCGCCGTATTCCATGTTCACGATATGTTTCACATGTCATGTTCATTCCACGTTTCTCATATCACGTTCACGATATGTTACACGCATCATTAATCACCATATGTTTTCTCATATCACGTATCACGTTCCCAATTGTTTACGTACTACGTTTCAGTATGTCTCGCACATTATTGCTAAGACGGGACTAATATCAGTTATTCTAAGTTATTTTGCATGGTAACGCTTCATTTACACTTGCACGTTAATTCTTATCCGTTTTCTCTTATCGATTAGATACATTCTTTCAGTCACGTCACGTTCCATGTCCTTTCAAGACATGTCACGTTCCACGTTCCTTTCTACCATGTCACCTGCATGTCCTTTTATCTTACATACCCTATTAGTAGGATTCGGGTATGTTTCTCTTTCAGTTTACTTTATCTATAATTCGGGGACGAATTATTCTTTTTAGGGGGGAAGAGTTGTAAAACCCGCATGCTTTTACCATGAATAGTACACTAATAATCGTACGTACATGATTAAAACTTACCTTATATAACATGTTTACGTTTCACGAATATTAATTACAAGAATTACGTACGTGTTAGTACACGATAATTCTTACGTACGTATTATTATATGATAATTATTAATCATAATAATTATAATCACGAACATAGGATCATGAACATTTAATCACGAATATGCATTTTATATTGTTGCACGATAAACAAGTAAATACGTATTTTAATATTACACGACATTAAAATATACGACACAATAGATGAACATTTAACACGAGTATTATTATTACATATATTAAATTAACACGACAAGTAATTACGTATGTAATGTTTACGTCTAACACGTACGAGAACAACTATGAGAATTTACGACATTTTAAAAACATGAATCGTGTAAACATTATCGAGTCACAGAATTAATAGAAGTATAAGGGCTCATTGTGTTGTATTGCCATTAGAATGGGGAAAGACATATGGGCCGAGGCCCATGATGTGCACAAACCAACTAAAACAAATAAAATACGAGAGGGAATGTTTTTATTAAGACAAAAGAAAAGATGAAAACAAAAGAAAAACCCTTATAAAAAACAAGAGGCCGTCGTTTATTTTTTTTGTGTGTCTCCTTCCTTCGACGTGTGAAACAGCAAACCAAGAGCAATCAATCGTTTTCAGTCCAAAGAATCTAAGAAAACCCAGGTTTGAATCTTGTTTTAGTTTTCTTAAAAGACAAAACCCTAAAAACGAATTCATGATCTTCAACCTCGTTTTTATGTTCTTTCCTTTGATTAAAATGATCACGAATCCTTGATATGTTATCTAAAACACGTTAAATAAAGGGGGGGGGGGTGTCGTTTTTGGTGTGGTTGTGTTCTTATGGCCACAAACTGAGACCTTCTATGGTCTCGGTGGTGATTTTACACCACCAGCCGCAAGGCCAGTGGGTCTGGTTGTTTAACAGTGGGAACGGCAGCCAAGCAGGGGAAACCACTGGCTGCGGCCAGTGGCGTGTTTGGTCAGTCAGTGGGAACCGAGATCCTAGTGGTCTCGGTGGGAATTTACGTCGAGCAGGGGAAAGTAGCCACTGACGGGGGCAATAGCACTACTGCCAGGGTTAACTGGCAGTTAGGGGTGCGTTTGGTTTTTGGTTTAACAGACAGTTAAGGGTGTGTTTGGCTGTCAGTTTTAGGGTTTTAAAAAGGGGTGTTTGGTTTAACATTCTTGTAGGTCCTCGTAATCTTGGATTATCCTTGTGTTGGAATGATTTAAAGAAATAGATAGATAGATGAAGAACTAGAGAGAGAAACTAGAGAGAGGTTGGAGAGAAAATGAAATATTAGATTGAATATGTGAAAGTGAGAATGACCAACCCCTCCTAACATGCTAGGAGGGGGTTTATATAGCCCACCCTACATGTGGGCTATATGGGCTATATTGGATCACGAGCCCAATATCATTGGAGTGACCGATCCTTTCTAAATACGTAAAAACGTATTTCCAACAATCTCCCCCAAAGGGAGGTCACTCCAAGTTACAATGTCCTAAATATTCTATTGCTCGTGATCTATGCTAATAATGATGTGACCGAGACTTTCCTTGGAAAAACATATTTCCAACAATCTCCCCCAAAGGGAGGTCACACCATTTTACAAAATCTTAAACCTAGCATACTATGCTTGCGTCTTCGATCTTGTTCTTGTGAATATGTTGATGAGATCTTTGACTTTAGTCTTGAGCATGTTCTCTTGCCTTGACCTTGTGCATTCATCACTTGTGATATTCGCCTCTTCGTGACTTCATGTTCCACATACTTATACCTTTATAATTCTTGAAAGCTTCAGAGTTTGATACAGCGGAAGACTTGACCTTCAGACTTTCTTGAATTCGTTGAAGTACTGAGTGTATGCAGTATAAGCATGTGGGGACGACTTCTTCTTGGATTCCGCAACGCCACCGTCTTCAAATGCCGCAACATAAGTAGACACGAAAGAAATGGCTTTGAACATTTCATTCTAAATCGGTAGCATTTTACCTCCGGTCGGTGAAGACCGTTGGACGATATTAGATATCGTACCCGTGACGGATAGTTTCAATTAAGTAACTTCCTGACAGGATTTCGCGGGTAAACCCGTTCTCTTTATTCGACCGTCCAAAGCTGACTGCGAACATAAAGAGTGAAACATTTGGATAATAATATCCGCATGATTTGAAGCCGTCAATTCATGTTCCTGGAACAAGTGAAATTCAATTAAGAACCGCACCATCGTTGCTTTCCAGTTGTCACGAGCTTGATTCGTATAGAATCTTGCAAGTTACCTACCAAGTGCTGTTTGAGGTTAACACTAGAAGGATTTCCACTCATCACCGTGAACACAAAGGTATCACTCTGAGTGTTCTGGCAAGATCACTGAGATATTGCGTAGAGGCCTGGAACGTGTTTAAATTCAGTTAAGAATTAAACAGCCGTTGCTTTCCAGTTATCACAAGTTTGATTCATAAAGAATCGCACAAGTCACCTACCATGAGCTTTTTGATATTCGCTCAAGAAGGATTTCCATCTTCATTGTAAATACTTTCGTATTACTCGGATGTTCAGGCAAGATCATGAAGATTTTGCGTAGGACTCTTAAGATCTTTCTTACTTTTCACAGTGTATGAAGAAGCAAGGAATTATGAAATTGTGTCCTAATGAGATATTTAATGATCTCAAATGGCTCTAGACTCGATCGTGCACTTTGGATTTTAGTGATCGGAGGCTGGAGAGGAGTGCCACCTTTTCAATACCAATTTATTCGTAGTGAATAAATCGATAGATAACGTGTTGTCTCCGTGTGATTAAAACAAATACCTTTTAAGAGATATCTGAGTTAGCTGGGATGGGTTGTACAATGCATCACTGGGTCCATGATGTCTATCTTCAATATCGAGCATCATTAAAATGATCTCAATAGCATATGTGTTGACCCGGTTTCTGCCTAAAGTTGTAAGGAGGGCTTCTTTCTTTACACCCTTTATCTTTACAATTCTTTTTCATTCTTCAACCCCTTCAATGCTTACCAATACGTCATAACTAGCACCTTGTTGTGATTGTTCTAGTGCTAACTTAAGTACTTGGTCGGCATTCAGCTACGTTCACAATCTTTCCCCAACTTTCCTAAGGACTACTATTTCTAGCTATGGAATGTCCTTGGGAAGATCCCTCCGGTTCTGGAAGAATCATAGAACTTAACCTATCCTACCATCCTTATGTCACCACAATCTTCATCGTCGTGAAATAAATGGGTTTTGGGTAAGTATAAATCACCATGAAATCCATTTTGCTCCCCCTTAACATATGCCACGATATTCGAAAACATTTCGCACATGTCGGGATGAGCCAGCACATTAAGTCAAATTATTTGTGATAATATCCCATATTAAATCACATTTTCTCCCCCATATTAAAAATATTAACCCAATCGATGTTTTTAATATCAATTGATTTAATAGCATTTTAAGAAAATTTGGGAAGAAAAATGCAAATCCGATTATCTTCATGAATTACACAAGCTCCCCCTCAAATTAATGAGGGTGTACTTGAAACGTAAATTAAATACCTTTTAAACACAAGTGTAAGGTATTTATCACGTGCAAAGATCATATATGATAATGTATTCACAAGATTAGCGATTTATGAGGTTGGACCTGAATGATGAAGAACATCATATGAAAGAGGTACATGGTTCTTGTCACGAATGTTGGTCGCCTCATCACGTCTGAAGTTATCTCTTGACTCCATATGTACGATTGATATCGTTGTCTTGACACCAATATGTGAACTTGGCACCTTCGGCGTCAAAGATTCTGAATGCTGGACAATTGCTCCCCCTCAATTGTTGACCCGTGTTCTATTGAAAGAGCTGTAGTCACCGTTTGAGTAGTCGCATCGTCGAGTATGTAGATACCAATTGTAGATTGCTATGGTTGTAGAGATGATAGCTTCATAAAAACAAGATTTCTCTTGTTTTAACAAATAAATGCACTGACACGTACATAAATTCGTGTTAGATTGTGTTATAAAGTAAACACAATCCCTTACATGGTTATAAAGTAAACCATGCCCGAGAAAATTAATTCCCGTTGTTGAGTCAAAGCTTTCCGGTGAAATGCTTGACTAGAGTATAAAAAGCGGGTTACTATCTGAAATAATAGCAAACCATTTTGAGCATGTTTTAAAACATTTGAACTTCTGCTCGAACTTTATTTACAACCCCGTGTCATTATTGAATGACATTTCTAGTATCGTAAATATTATCGATTCCAGAAGACATGCTCTTTTTATCAAAACATTTTTTGAACACACAATTTTGAAAGATTTAGAAAACCTTTTTGAGAAATTCTCGAAAAATTGTGTTCAACGTTTTGAAAACCAATTACTTGAGCTTAAGATGTTGAATATCTTGCAAAACGAGCTCAAGTCCGAGAAGTTGTAAACTTCCCGTTGTTAAGGATAAGTTACCATCGGCGATAAACTTTCCTTTTAATTGAAGAACGAGTTCTAAGCTGACATTTACTTAGAAGTCGTTTTCATGAGCTTGAAAAACTTTGAATGTTTTAACGTAAAGCCCATGACCGAGAAAGTTGAATTTCTCGTTATGAAGAAAAGTTCTCTTATTTAAAAGATTCACTTTCCTTTCTGAGCTTAAAACCTGGAATGTTTTAATACAAGCTCATGACCGAGAAAATTTAATTTCCCGTTACTAGGATAAGCTATCTTTAAAGATAAGCTTTCCTAAAAATTGAAGTCCGAGTTACAGTCTGATATTTAACTGTAAGTCATTGTGCATGAGCTTAAAAACTTTGAATGTTTTTAATATAAGCTCATGCCCGAGAAAAATTAATTTCTCGTTGTGAGGATAAGTTTATCATCGGCGATAAACTTTCCTTAATTTGAAGATCGGGTCATCATCTGACATTTAATGAAGAGCCTTATACACGAGCTTAAAACCTTTGAATGGTTTTAGGATAAGCTCATGTCCAAGAAAACTTAATTTCTTGTTAAGAGGGTAAGTTATCGTTGCGTAGATAAACTTCCCTGTCTCTGGAGTCCGGGTCATCGTCTGTCATTTAACGAGGAGCCATTGTGCATAAGCTTAAAAACTTGGAATGTTTTTGATATAAGCTCATGCCCGAGAAAAATTAATTTCTCGTTGTTAGGATAAGTTTACCATCGGCGATAAACTTTCCTTTCTTTGAAGAGCGAGTTATAGTCTGTGATGTGACTATAAGTCCTGATGCACTGTAAGCTTAACTGGAAATCCCCTGATATACTTGTTTCTTAGATATCAGCTTCTTTAGCAACCAAACTCCGAGAGTGTCCTTAATTGAGTGGTATACAATGATTGGACCGCTTCTTTCTTTTGGGACATTCTTTTTGGTACCTGCATTCTCATTAGGAGTTTGCATGCTTTGATATGGGTTAGCGATATCTATCTTAGAAGCAAGTGGGGGTTCACAATTTTCTTTTCTTGTGCTAGAGGTGACCTGAGGAGATGATTCACTTGTCTTAGCTGGCAAACGTTTCCTTTTATAGAAAACCTTAAGTTCAGGCTTAAGTGATGTATCCTCCTTTTCAATTTCCTCCCTAGTAGTCTTAGTAGAATCAAAGACTATCCTAGTTAAAGGGCACTCGTTTCCTACAAGAGTGAAAGTTCTACCAGTGGGGCGCCACATTTTACCAATGGGTTTGATTTTAGCTATCCACTGGGTTTTAAGTCTAGCACGGGAGTTCACCTTATTAAGTAATTTCTTGACACAAGAATCATGATTGGATTTAAAGACACATTTCCTACATGTTTTACAAGTAGCATATTTAATGTCCGAGTAAGATCTAGAATTCCTAGATGATTGATTGATGCTCCTAGGATATGATATGCTATGGTTAGCAGTGTTGGGTAATCTAGAAGGCATCTGACTAGGTTTAAAATTCTTATTTCTTACTTGTGTCTTTTGAATAGCATCCCTTAGACCAAGTTTATGGTGAACGTCAGTTGAACTAGTTCTAGACGTGTTCTTTGGATTATGTCTAGGGAGACTAGAGGCAATCATGTGATTAGGTCTTGCAAAAGCTTTTTTAGTAATATTGGGCCTAGATGGTGGAGTGACTGGTCTAGAAAGATGAACCATATCAACTTGGGAGGCAAACCGCGGTCTCGAGGATTTTGGTCGCTCAGATCTGAATGCAGTCGGTTGTCTAACAGACTGAATTTGAGGTGGTTTCCCCAAGATTGATGGTTTTTCAAGCTTAGTATCCACACTAGATCCTTTAGTTTTTCTCAATTCGTTTTTCAACGCAGCTATAGCAAAGACCTTTTCTTGTACTTGAGCCTTTAAAATCTCATTCTCTTTGAGAAATTCATCTTGGGATGCCAACTTAAATTCAAGCGACTTAATTTGTCTCACAAAATTATCTTTTTCAGCTTTAGAATCTTGAATTTTTTGATTTAATTTTCTTTCAAGAACAACGTTTGAATTTTCAAGTTTTTCAAAATACTTTTCAAATTTATCCGTTTTCTTCGAAAATTCAATTTTGGCATCCTCAAGAGCTTTAGATTGCTGAGCTAAAATCGTTTCAAGCTCTTTAATCTTGGAATCAGAATCAGTTAGAGAAGCAGTCATAAAGCATTTATCATGATGAACTATAGCATTCTGAACAATTCCTCCCCTATTTTGACTCACATCGGATGAATCTGAAGTGGTAAAACTATCACCCTTTTCCATCCCATGTTTGTCATAATTAGGTTTGGAATGCGCAACATGCGGTGGTTCATCGATGTAGACATCATATACCACATTCCTTTGTACCGTGTTTGTAGACTCTTCGTCAGATACGGGTATGGTGTCATCAATCCCTGACATGCTGCTTGTATCATGCTTACCTCCTGAATCCTTGCTCTTGCAATCTTTAGGCTCCAAGTTGTCAATCGTATGATCATTCTCCTCTTGCATCTGCATCGTAGATTCTTGCACTCCATTATCATACTCTTGCTGAAGTCTGGATCTTTCATAAATCGAAGACGAAACCGATGTCATAAATTTCAATAGTTTATCACGGAAATCTTTAACCTCGTTCTGTGTGTATTGAAAAAATGACCGGCATATCTCTGAATTGTCAGACTTGATGATATTGAATTGGATGAAAGGCGTGAGTTGTGTCACTAGAGCTTGATATGCAGATGCTGATGCAGAGTGATTAAAGTCTTCTTTGTGAAGTTGCTCAGCTAGTTGGTTCAAGTTGAGGAACATTGAATCGATGAATATATAACGATCTTGACCGAAGAGTGTTAGAAATTCGCTTCCTCCTTGAAACCAAGAAATGGTCACTAGATGAGACTGGAGTAGTCGAAAGAACGTTATACCACTTTCTCTAGCTGTGTTTTGCATGAGATGCAAGTCTCCCTCTCAAGATGTCGATTTCAACGAATCCATTAAAAATCGATGATAAATGAAGGTAAGGATTACTTGTCGATCGATCAATGAAAGAAAGTAATTGTGTTTGTTGTTGTGAGTAGAAGTCGAGAAATAATGTTAAAATCCCCTAATAATTGTTCTCGATAAACCAAAAATTCCAAGACAGAATTACACACGGTTAAAAAATTTCAAAAACACGTTTTTGAAAAATCTTGTAATACTTGTCACTGTATCGGAATCCTCAAATTTAATCCGTCGGAATACCCATCGGAATATCCATCGCAATACCCATCGCAATATTACCCATCGGAATGTTTGATCGGAATGTCACACTATCTTAATGTCCAGATCGGAAAGTCCAGATCGGAATGTCACACTATCTGAATGTCCAGATCGGAAAGTCCAGATCGGAATGTCACACTATCTGAATGTCCAGATCGGAATGTCCAGATCGGAATATCACTATCGGAATGTCCAGATCGGAAAGTCCAGATCGGAATGTAGCTAAAATAAAATGGGCAGAGTGACGACACAAGGATCCCTTAAACCCGTCGGAATCCCAGATCGCAATGCTCGATCGGAATGCTCAGATCGGAATAAGGTGTCGTAATACAGTGATCGCAATGTGGAACCAACTGGTTATTGCGATCAAGTTCCTCTCAGTTGTACTTTCCGATGGTGACCTTTGCTAGAATTTCGGAAATAAGAACACAATGCCTTTTTGCACTTTTGATCCAAGAAAGAACGTGTTTTAACCAAAATCAAGATACCAAAATCACTACAACAAGTAACTAGATAACTTGTATCAAGATCAAAGCATAAAAACACAAAAAAAAAAATTGGACGTGGGTATGTATTATCAAAACACAAAATCAAGAACACAAGAACAAAACCAATCAAACCAAGGCTCTTGATACCATTTGTAGGTCCTCGTAATCTTGGATTATCCTTGTGTTGGAATGATTTAAAGAAATAGATAGATAGATGAAGAACTAGAGAGAGAAACTAGAGAGAGGTTGGAGAGAAAATGAAATATTAGATTGAATATGTGAAAGTGAGAATGACCAACCCCTCCTAACATGCTAGGAGGGGGTTTATATAGCCCACCCTACATGTGGGCTATATGGGCTATATTGGATCACGAGCCCAATATCATTGGAGTGACCGATCCTTTCTAAATACGTAAAAACGTATTTCCAACAATTCTTCAAGTTATTTTTTTTAATTAATTTAATTAGGGTATTAAATTTATCATGCGATATTAATTTTATTTAATCTAATTAATATTGATTGAATCTTGTCAAGTTACGTTATGTTATTTAAACCTTAGTTATACAAGAATTATTAAATTAATTCTGGTTCACGTCATGTTTAAAAGTATAATACACGTGTTCGGTTCATGATTATCTATATAAGTTTAATTAATTTTACAAGTATATAATTTTACAAGTTAATTAAATTAATTTGGCATGGTATATAATTAACTTAATTAAAACATGGACTTAGGTTAATTATTATTATAAATAATACATGTTTTTAACCTAAGTATTTAATTATTGATTTTACACTATAGTATTAATTAATTATTAAACATGACATATAATTAATTAATAATCATGACTTAGGTTATATTAATATAAATATTAATACATGTTTTAACCTAAGTATTTCTATATACTTTAATTTAATTAAATCATGCTTTTAATTAAATTGTATAACCTATGGTTTGTTTAATTAACATGATATTATTAATAAACTATATTACTAATCACATGACTTAGCATATTTGATCAGTAAAACTAAGCTTATATTATTAGCTTATTAATTAAGCTTATTTCTAAATCTGGATACTTTCTATTTCAGGAAACTTACTATTTTTGGAAACTTTCTATTTTTAGAAACTTATCTATTTTAAGCAGTTAATCTATTTTTGGAAACTTTTAATTTTTGGAAACCTTCTATTTTAAGAAACCTGCTATTTTTAGAAAGTTACTCATTATTACACAACAAGTATAATAATACAAGAAATACAAGTAATACTTAATCAGAATATCCAGAATACATGATAAACACATCATAACGTTAAAATCAGTAAAACAAGACATGAATATATAAAACAATCTAAGACACGATATAAAATCAGTTACGTACTCAGTAATCAGAATACTTATAGACGTATACTATTTATGTAGCATTAGTGGGATCCAAGTAGGACTCTCTTCCGTTCATCTTCTTCGTTCACTGGACACAAGGTACGGATTCTCCGTCCTTTCAGTATGGACATTCTTCCTTATTAGGATTCCCGGTGTGCAGCCAACTGTTTTCCCCAGTATATGTTTTATATGTTTTTGAATTGCTTATGTTTAATTAGATACCTAAAGCCATATACATGCATGACCAGTTTCACCTAGTTATGGAGGTACCATAACCATAACACTGGAGGCACCAGTGTTATGACTCCACCACGATGGAGTGATAGCTCGTGGCGTCCCTTCAGCTTTTGGCCATATTATTATTATTATCATGTGAGGCGTATGGGTGCATCCTAGGTTACATGTTTTCAGTAGATTATTCAGGTGAATGTGGTGTGTGCTTTGCATCCTTCACAAGGAGCTGATCCCTCCTACCTAAAAACTTATATTAATTAGAGGCAGCCCCTCTAATTGCATGACGAGGTCACCCCTCCAAGTATTCATGCACATTGATATTTCATGACCTATATTGGCTAATGGTTAACATGTTAAATAGTTTTCATAAGATAACAAAGGCTTTTCAAACTATAAAACCAGTTTTATTAAGTTAATATCAGGTTATCCAGGACTTAATCAATTCCGCTGCTATATGTTTTACATGCTTATTTTTATTCATTCCATGCTTGTATATCCATGCACTGAGCGTTATGCTCAGCCGTTACTTTCCTTTCCATGTCCCAAAACGGCAGGTACCTAAGGACAGACTCGAGCATTTGGAGGACGTGCATAGGATGGAAGCTGCCATTGACTTCTTCTCCTTTTGCCTTCATATACTTATGCTTGTTTAGTCTCTCATTCATTTCATTTACTTTATTTATGTTTTGGGGCTTATGTTTGGTAACCGATGTTTGATTCCGGTTTTCCCTATGGTCATGTATCTATTACCTTGCATGCTTTGATGACACGCCATAATTACGCGTAACGGTCCACTTATCAAAGTGGGGTGTTACAGCCCAAAAGTTGAATGTGAGCTTATTAAAGCTTAATTGAACAACAACTTATTCTTAATGGGCTTTTTGGCCCATTAAGCTATAAGCCAATGCCATAAGCTCTAATTTGACACACAACCTTCGTTTGAGATGCCTAAGATATCTGTGAAAATAAATCTTCAATAAGCTCAACCAATAAGCCAGAAATAAGCAAAGTAAAATTCCACTAAAAGACAAAATAGTCGACTTGGAGTTCTAGACCAACTCAAACCTTGATTCAAGTTGCAAAAGACTCTAAATGAGTTAATTAAGACAAATAAATCAAGAAAAGCTCAATAAGCCAAGCCAAATAAGCTGAATAAGCTGAATAAGCTGATAAGCACTTATGTAAAAGTCAAAGGAGTTGGTTTTCTAGTGAAAGCTTAAAGTCAACCACCCAAATGCTCCAGTATGAACAAATGGGTCAACTAAGGAACACCTATTACAAAATTAAAGTTGTTGCAGGTTTAAATAAGCTAGAACAACTTATTGATAAGCTATCCCAAAAATAACACTAGCAGTGGCTAGCAGCAGGGGAAAGGAGTTCCCACTGCTTTGACTATTTGACTGTTGATTTGTGAGAGTTTTACTTGGATTCAATGGAAACAAGGGAAACCTTACAACCAGTGAGTTGTAAGGAGTCAATATCAAGCAAGAAATCATAAAATCACCAAGCCAATAAGCACAGAATAAGCAAACAGTCACCGGATATGATACAGACTTGCAAATAAGTAGATTATGAACAAATAAGCAGTTTAAGCATGAATAAGCCAACCAAAATGAGCAAGATGCATACACAAGATATAATAAATTCCAATAAGCACAAATAAACTTGTTCAAACACTGATTCAAAGATTAGAGCAAGATTCAAGAACAAGCAGTTGACTGATGAACAAACTAAGAACACCAAATCCTTTTGCTGATCTAAATGACCACAGATCTAATTTCAAACCCTTAAATCCCTTACCCTGGCTTTATTAACTAATTATCACTTGTTAACCCTAGTCTACCCTTAGATCTAGGTGTCCCTAAAATTTTAGTAAAAAACAACTAGTTAAACAGATTTTATGGCCTTTTGTTAGATTTAAGTGATTAGACCCTCAAAACTTGCAAATAAATGTTCAATAGCACAAGTGAAACAAGAGCAAACACAAACCATAAACCAACAACTACTCAAATCAACCCAAACTTAGATTATGTAGTTAACCCAAACACCCCTTAATAAACTGCTTAATCAATTTTTCAAAGGATTATTTAGATTTAACCCACAAACAAAGCTCAAATCAATCCAGTATCAACAAAAAAACTCCAATAAACAAGATTCAACCACAATATCACATATTCACAGACAAAATCTCATAATCAACATAAAACATGAAATATTCAGAAAATGAACAAGGGTTTAGAGATGAGCACCTCCAAAACATACATCCATGCTTTGGGATGTGTGAGATTAGGTGCTAGCTAAACAAGCACCAGCTTCCTTGTACCTGCTAAGAATCAACAAATACACGGATGAACAAATAATAATGAAAACTAATTTTTTTTAAAACAAGAGTTTTAAACCATAAAACCTTTCCTCAAAAACAAACAACAGTTTATGGAACTCGGACTTTAGCTAATCAAACACAAAACTTTTACAAAAACATAAAAGGGAAATAACAATTTTTCAGAAAACCAAACTTTTATTTCATAAAAAGGAATTACAAGGGTTAGCTAAAATCTGGAACAAAGTAATTCTCACATGTTGAGGACTCCTTTTATAGACTACTTAGGACGATTTTAGAATGAAAGATACATCAAAACCCTAGCTATGAAGTCTCAAAAATGCCCTTGGCCTTCTAGACACGTTTGTTGTTGATGAGTTATCAAATTTGATCTTGGCTGTTCATTTTGTGCTTAGGGACAAAGTAGTAACCATAAAGCATTGATCTTGCCACATCAGATTTCTTGGAGAGGAAGTTGGGTTTCTATTAGTTAACATGGTTTAGTGTGGGGTCACATGGGTAGTGGGATTTGGGAATTTTGGTGTGGGATGAGTTTGGTTTGAGGTGAATCAAGTGTGGGACTGGGTAATTTCCATTTACCCTTTGTTTAAGTGGAAGGTAAAACTGGGTTCATCATGGTGAATAGTAAAAGGTTTTGATCCGAAACTAGTGGGAAGTAACTTGTTTGGCGCACTAATATGTTTGAATGTTTACTTGTGGCAACTTTGGTCCTCAGTCTTTGGCCAAATATGTATATCATGTTTTCTAGCCTTATAAACTCGTTTCCCTTTGTTATTGAAGTTTAAGAATTCTTAGTTTGGCCACAAAATGTTCTCACAAGGAAATTTAGGGCTTTTATAACTTTGGTCTATTTACAACTTCAGTCCTTTTGATATTTAATTCATTTTTAAAGGACTAGAAGTGTAATATTCTTGAACTTCAAGGTCTTCATTGGACTTTGACTTCATAAGGGACCATTATTGACAATTTAGATTTGTTGAGGGACTAAATTTGCCAATTCTTCAAAGATGAAGGACCTTTTTGTCATTTTGACAAACTTAAGGGACCAAACTTGTAATTATGAATAAACAAGGGTATTAACTATCATTTCTTCATAAATGAGGGATCAATCTTGTACATATTCAAGTCTTCAAGGGTTTTTCTTTGATAAATCACAAACTAGGGCCCGGTTCATTGTGCGACTTCGTTTCTCGTGTTCGTTTTTCCTTGTTTCTTGTGATCTTTTGTCTTTTTCACGATATCCATACCTAAAATACACAAGTAAACAAACACAAGCATATATATGGTATTTTGATGACATTTTATGCATTTAAAGCCAGAAAAGAACGATGAGATCATGTATAAATGCCATCTCATCACTCCCCCATACTAAACCATTGTCGTGCCCTCACGCAATGCTAGAATAAAGTATCTAAGCATCTCCAAATTTCAATTTTATTAACCTTTATTGAAAAGTAAAACTTGCTACAATACTACGAAGATGTGTAAAAGACATAATGTGTGATTTTCATCATGAAAGTGACTTTTAGGGTCAACAAGTGAATGTCTCATAGAGTAAAGTTCGTCATCCTTGATTGTCATACATTCCATGCTAAGTGCAAAAACGAGATCATTGTTGGTACAAGTCACAATGCTAACAATACTCATACGTCCAAACTATGTAATACTTTTTCTCCCCGCAATCCTAGTTATTAAGAAAAGAAAGGGTTTCTAGAATTTTTTAACTATTTGTCATGGATCACAAGTGATTCATATTGACTTATTAGTCCGAAAATAAAGTAGCACGATTTAATCGATAGTTAGCCGAAGGACAAAATCTATTAAAATGGCTTCTCGTGTATCTCCTTAAGTTCATATCTTGGCATAACTCGTTTCACGATTTGAGACCTTTCTCGGACCGATATTTGGCATGTAATACTTCAAATCTTCGGAAGACGTTCTTGAAATTATGGTCTTCTCTTTATATTTTGGAATTTCTTCACTTGATGTTTTTGAGAGATTTTTCATACTTGGACCACGACTTCATCATTTTTCTTTAATATTTATTTTGGATTTTGATTTACAACGATCCGCCTCCTTTTAGGACTTGGATATATTTATCCTCATACCTTGTTAGGGTCTTTTTGGATAGACTTTCTCCATGATCTTTAGGGGAGTAATTGCTTTTCGTCGTGTTTCTCGATCCTTCATATTGATTTTGGAATAATGATACTTCACATCATCTTGGATCTTTAGCAACAAAATAGAGCTCCTCATGCCTTGTTAGGGACTTTTTGGATCTTCACCAATCTTCACATCCCGCTTCAATAAGTTATTCCTTGGATATGAACTCTATTCAACCCCGAGCAAATTTTAGACGATCTTGTGCTAGAAGCTAAGTAACCTTTCAAATCGTACGACCTTACTTATTGCAATTATTTTATTCCTAATGCATTGATCTTATGGGAGAAAAAGCCACAATTAAAAACATATATGTTTTTGAAAGAACATTTTCATGTTTTACGTTTAGCATGATCACTTGCCTAACTCTATCACTTCTCGTTCTTCACTATTTAAAGACCTCTAATTAAAGAGACTCGTGGATACTTAGCCATGCAAGTCAAAATTAAGCCAAATTTGGATTAGCTTTCATTAAGACTATATCAAATCGAAGTTTTGGGTCTTCAAGCCACCTATAGGATCTTGCACTTTCTTGGACTTTTTCAAGTTTAGAGAATGCATTTTAAAGTTCCCTTGATAAGTGACTTTCTAGAATCAACTATAGGAACTTGCGAAAAGTTCTTGTTCTTAACCCGAATGAGCTAAGACTTTCGTGTTTTAAAGTTCCCTATATAAAAGTCTAGCAAAACTTGATTCGAGCGGATTAAGGAATGTAAAGGGCTCCAAATGCCCATCAAGTCAAAAATTGACTCTTATTCTACCCATCGGAAAATATACATTCGTGTCTTAAAAACACTTATGAAAACGAAGAAAAATTTTAAAATTTGGCCATTTTTAGCCTTATTAGAAACAAAACAAAATAAAACTTTGAAAGTTGGAAAACGTTAGGGCGTAGCAAAGCAAGTATCTATTCACCCCCCATACTAAAATTAAACATTGTCCTCAATGTTTCTAGTCTAAAGGTGGAGCACCCCCATACTAGAGATGAAGAGTCGAATGCTTAGGATCTAGCATGGAAAGGGTGATCAAAAATATATCTAAAGCCGTTTATGAATTATGCTTAAAAGATAATTGTTAGAACAATAAAGGATATGTCATGGATTCGTGAAAAACTCTTCAAGCAAACGATCAAGGCTCACGTAAACGAACACGAGAGTCTTCTATTGTGGCGATGATGATGATCTAGATAACACATTCACAAACAACCACGAGACAACGAGTTGGAAGGGCACAAATCCCCTCTCATTAACTATATTAGAAAGCATAATATGTATAATGGATAAGCATGGGATCTCCCGCACGAGGCACCTCGTTTTTGATTACCGAGTCATGAGCTCGACTCGATCCCCTCTAAATGTGATCATTTAGGGAAAATCTTGGTATGGTCATTTTTTAATGGGACTTACATGATAAACAAGGCCCAAAAAGAAACCGGTATTAAGGACTAAGTCCTTTGGTGATGTAAAATACCGGGATCGAAGATGGCGTCTTTGTTTTCATTGGATAAACAAATCAACGACACTTCAAAATGTGCCAAAAACTTAAAGAGTTTGAAGAAAAGAGATGAGAAGTAGAAGGGTGGGACAATTGGTAAGACAAACTTTTGAGCTACTCGAGGTAGACTCACACCAAACAGATGAAACTATTTTCCATTTATTGCATCGGTGGAAGACCGAGATTTCCCTTTACATGCGATTCCGGGATCGAATATCTCGTCCTCGGTGGAGAAAGGTGAGGAAACATAAGGGGCTTCCCCCACACTAAAACCATAAAAATCATCATCAAAAGGAGTAGACGAGCTTGTAGTACTCAAAACACGTGGTGATGACGGAGTTAGATTTGTAGAAAAATCTTTTTAAATCATATTCAAAATCTTTTCCTATTTTTATCTTTTTGTTGGGTCCACTAGATATGGATCTTGCAGCCTGTTAAGGATGGTGAACGACTTCTGTAATCAAAAGTCTATTCACAGAGAGAATCTAGATGAAACACACAGTATAAGTGCGGAATACAAATACTATGAACAAGAAGAAACAGAATAACTAAATAACTTGATCCTTACTAAGGATTTCTACTATTAATATGAACTAAATAATGTTTGATGAAGGTGTATCTAACCCTTCTGCCAATAGTTCCTTTTATACTACAAGGAAACCCTAATACAGCATTAAACCAAAACGTGTAACTTCTGGTATGCATATCCTTTCCTAACATATCTCATGCATATCCTAACAAACTACTCAGAATAATAATGTTTGACTTTCTACTAGACCAGGAGTACGTGTTGCTCCTACTACTACTAGGACCAGGAGGAACTACATACCTCCTATCATACCTATTACAAATGTCTATTACAGAGGTCCTAATAATCCTCCCCTAAACTTGAATTTTACTTGTTGAGTTTTAGTTTCCTGGTAGATCTTGCAAAACAGCTAGAGGATTGAAACAGCAACACAAACAGCAGCAATAGAACCAGCAGCATGAACAACACAAAGACTGCTGCAACAGGTTACACCTAGAAGCTTCTTGAAAGCTTGAAACAGATCTACACCTTGTTGAATCTTTACAGCAACATGAGCAGATTTGATGAGCCTTTACCAAGTAGCTGCTCGCTCTTGGGCTAGCTAGTCTTTGTGGTGGAATAAGCATCACTCTGGGAGACCAGAACCCAACCCAACTCTTAGAACGTAACTCAATGGTGAGTGGGGTACCCTAATGATTTTGGGCAAATCATCACAGCAGACAACGGATTTGATATGAGTCTTTACCAGAAGCCGTACCCTTCCGGACTAGCCAACTCTTAGCAATGAAGCATCGGTGAGCTAAAAACCCTATAGCTTTGAGCAAGCTATTACAGCTATCAACGGATTTGATATAGATCTTTACCAAGAGCCGTACCCCCTTGGACTAGCCACTTTTCAGTCTAGGACCAAGGCAAGTGAAAACCATCTAGTTTTGGGTAACCTGGCAACCATCAACGGATTTGATAATCACACCAGAGTTGTACCCTCATGGTGAATCAACTCTTTCGTCTGTTAAACATGGTGAGTTGAGCACCATTTGTTGTATGGACGAAGTCCAAGACCAGAAGTACCTCTCAAAACAGCCCAAGTGTGAAAATGCCAAGTGGAAAACAATGTCATGATAGAAAAGTATAAGCAAATATTATATTATTTACAAGTTTTGAAATTCCATCACATGTTTAAAGTATAAGCAAATATTATATAAAAGTATTTTTTTTCTTTTTTTGAACTAAATAAAATGTGAGTCACCAATCACTGTACATATTGGTGAAAAGAATGTTAGTATAACACAAGAATAGAAGAACCAAACCAATCACTTACCAGAAGCTGCAACCTTGTCTACATGCAGGCGGGCTTGAATACCTTCAACTAAGGTAGTGGCCATAGTAGACTCATTATCAGAAGGAGCATTAGATACCAGCGGATGACATTCCAGCATAGCTTCCATGGTAGCAATGGTCAATGGATACTCCATATCTGTAATCGTAAACACAACGACACCAGTCTCAAGCTCTAACACATGAACACCACAACCAGCATACAACTTCCACCTCCTTATCACCCATCGAGGTTGATCCTTCCATACACCAGTATGGGGTGAATCAGGAGGGGAATCCAACATCAGCTTCAAATCACCCCAAATAGTCAACCCAGGCCAGTTGGGAAGCTCACTCAGAGAATTAGGAATCTCAGCATCCACCAAACCATACAACAGCATAAGATCACGACGTTCCACCCAGGTCAAAATGTTTGCAATCCAGAGACATAGCGAGTGTAGCCATCACTAGTCGTAATCTTATGAGTAAAGGTACCACGAGAAATAGGGGATGGTCGAACTTTCCAAGCTACAATCACACCCTTGCCAAGGTGCAACTCTGTCTCATTATCAGAAGCAGCATCAATGAAACTGGTAGGATCTCTCTTCTCAAATGGGTCAGACTTACCACGACGAGCCTTCTTCTTTCTAATAGAACGGCGAGGTGAGGGGACACCAGAAGAAGATTCATCCTTGACCTTTCCAGCAGCAGTAGCAGTAGAAACAAAGTCCTTAACAACCATAGGATCAGAATTAGCTGCACCAACTGATAAGGTAGGAAGTGGTTCAGTCACCGGTGTTGATGTTGGCTTCACAGCAGGAATAACAGGAGTGGGATTAGTAGCAGGAGTGGTAGTAGCTTCATTGGTGGTGGTAGTATCAACATGAGAGTGAGTGGGATTAACAATTGAAGTGGTACAGCAGTAGAAGGAGCACTAAAATATGGAACCCCAGAAGTATCCTTGTGAACATTCGACGAAGAGGTGGGAGCAGCAGCAACAGGCTCAGAAGTGAGGACAACACGAGGAGGTGGGCGATAAATCAAGTGTTCAGGGACATGTGTATTTTGACGCTTGATCATCTTTGTGTAAAGATCTTTAAGCTCATCAAATGACAGCCTCCTCACCCTTTCCCATGTACATCTTATCTGATAGTAAGCAACCGATTGATTCTTAACATATTGCTGCATCAACCTTCTCTCCTCAGTACGTGACAAAGGTCTGTTACGGCGTTGTTCACGAAGTTGGGCAACAAGAGATAACTGTTGTTTACGCATCAAAGCCATTGCCCGTTGAACACAGTTGCCTTGATTCACATCGGCACCTAACAAATCAGTGAACTGAGAGTAGTCAGAAGTAAGGATGGTACGCACCTTCATCCAGTCATTCTCATTCTAATGCATGGCATTGTGCCTCAACTGCTCACGTCGTTGCTGTTGAAGAGCTTTATCCTTAGCCCTGGCTTGTTGGTCAAGCACCTTATGCAATCGTTGAGTAGCCTCTTCCCCCAATCTTTCTTCCTCTAATTGTCTGCGAGTACGCTTCCTGGGAGGAGAGGGTGCATCAGTCATAGGGGCTTTACCCTTTGTATCATGAGAAGGACCAACAGATGGACCAGCAGAGTCATCCATTGGCTTGGGATCAGCAGCAGCATTAGGGATGCATGAAGGACTAGGAGGAGCAGGCAAATCATCACTCGGCTTATTAACAAAGGCATCCCTGGCCAAAATAGTCAGCCCATCCTCCTCAACATCTTCATCAGAATCAGAAAGCACAACTTTATTCTTTTGGCGCTTCAACTATGACTCCCATGCTTTAACCTTGTTCGCCAATTGAAGCACGAAGTCCCGTGTGAGCTTGCGGTGCTGATTGAGCTCATCTTCTAAATAAACAACCTTCGCATAATACCTGTGCATAAGAGCTAGCAAAGAAGTTAGAGTAACAGGTTCCTTAACTTCCCCACCAAGAGGACTTGGCTTGGGGGATGCATCATTGGGACCAGAAGCAACAGATGGGTCATCCATATGAGCATGAGAGCTAGAAGGCTTCTCAGCAGAGTGCGGAGCTGGGCTAGGAGGGGGAGTATCAGCAAATGGGGACTCATGCGGGCGAGAAGAGGGGGCGGCCTTTGAGGTAGATGGCATTTCTACCACCACCTCTCTAGCTGGCTCCTCAACCTCCACATGAGGCACACCAGTAGCAGGGTGCTCCTCCTCCATAGGATCATTCTCCAATGGAAGTTCCTCCATGGCTTCATTAGCCGGAGAAATCACATTAGGATCCCCTTGGGCAAGGCCCAGCATAGCATCAATAAGAGGCCTCACAGGACCCTTATATCCATGTGCCATATTCGCATAAGCCTTGGAAGTAAGCTTTGGGGTCACATATTCCTCCCTATTCCTAGGTAGGCACATAAGAACCTGTTGCAAAAACCTAGGGTATATCAAGAACTTCTTCCTATAGCCAGTATCACTAATGTTACAAATCATGCCATCAAACAAGTAACAAGAAAAGTTCAAAGTACGACCCTGAGCAAGACAAATCAAACCAGTAGCAAGGGGGATGGGAAACACATCCCAACTCCCAGACTTTAGACTCAGACAATGAATCAAGAAGTGAACCAGTAGCTTCCATTGAGGGGCAAATCTATTCTTCTGGAAGTTAAACTTCCCCCCATGATTATAACCTATAGCAACCATACCATCCAATACCTCTGAATTGGGAATAGAGACAATGTCATCTTCATCCTAGAGATGAAGGGATGATCTAATGGATGCCTCAGACACCACATAGGAGCGACCATCTATGGTAGCATGGAGCTCTAATGGGCGACCCAAAACATCAACGAGGTGGGCAGTTGCCCAAAACTGACGTATAACAGTATCATACACAGTGGGGCAAACAGTAAGAGCATACCTTAGATTGGAAGCTTCAATGTATTCCAGGATGTCTGTGAACTCTTCTCTTTTAGGACCTTCTCCAAGATAGGCCACCTTGTTATGATCGGGTTTGTACAGGAGTGTGGCCATTGTTTATGATTGAAGCAGTGGAAGATGATTGATTGAAGAGGGTGAAGAGTAGGAGCGTATGTGTGTGTGTATGGTTGGGATGATTGAGTCAATTGAGTGATTTGACCATAAATAATGGTCATAAAACTGTTCATTGACCCCTAATTATGAGGGTTGCCCTTTTTAAGTCATTAATGCAAGAGTAACCACTTGCCCCTTAAACCATTATTTGCAAATCCCAGTTACCAAAGATAAACCAAAAAGATATACACCAAAAGTAACTCGCGTTGACTAAAAGTCAAAACACGTAAAGGTCAACACTAGGAGCACCAAGTGGTTAATGAAAGTCAACAAAGTGAACAGTGGACCAAAATCAATACTAGAAGCCAACCATGAGTGAAGTATAAGGGTTTGTACCCACTAGGAGCAGAAGACTGCCACTAGGAGTAACCAAAATCTTCCACTAGAAGATGCACACACCGCAAATACCCATGAAAACTGTTGTTAGAATCTACCATATGTAAGATTGTACAAGGAAATATGTACATTAAGCCTCCCCTTAGGCTTAGCCTCCCCTTAATCCTAGGCTTCAAGGATTGACCATACCAATGTGAACCACCAAGTGGTTGAATCTCGGACCATCAAAGGCTTTAGTTAATAAGTCAGCAACATTATCATCTGTATGAACTTTAAGAACCTGTATCAACTTCTTCTCATTAGCATCCCTTATAAAATGGTGCCTAATCTCAATATGTTTGGTTCGTTGATGAAAGACATGATTCTTCACAATGCAGATAGTGCTTTGATTGTCGATGAAAATTTTGGTGTTCATGAAGTTGAACCCATAATCCAGCATCTGATTTTGTATCCACAAGACTTGTCCACAACAACTAGCAGCAGCTACGTATTCAGCTTCTGTTGAAGAGGTAGCTACTATTGTCTGTTTCTTACATTGCCATGAGATAAATCTTCGACCCAAAAACTGACAACCACCAGTAGTAGATTTCCTATCATTATTGGCAGCTGCATAGTCACTATCACTATAGGCTTCAAGAACAAAAGGTGATTCCCTTGGATACCACAAGCCTAGATTAGGTTGTGCCTTGATATACTTGAAGATTTTCTTGACTGCATTCAAGTTAGATACGGTTGGAGCCACCTGATGTCTAGAACAAGCACTTACTGCAAACATAATGTCCGGACGTGATGCAGTCAAATACATGAGTGAGCCAATCATTGACCTGTACATGTGAACATTTACAGGAGGATCTGGCTCATTCTTGAGTTTGACTTTAGTGACTTCATAAGGTGTTGCTGCTGGTCTAAGAGGTTCCACATCAAACTTCTGAAGAATCTCATGAACATACTTGTCTTGACTTATGAAGATACCATCCGACTGCTGCTTGACTTGAAGACCAAGGAAAAATGTGATTTCTCCCATGGCACTCATCTGAAATTCGCCTTTCATTAGCTGTTCAAACTCATCACACCATTCCTTCTTAGTAGAACCGAATATAATATCATCCACATACACTTGAACTAGGATGATGTCCTTGGCCTTCCTTTTAAGAAACAATGTTTTGTCAATAGTGCCTCTTCTGTAGGCGTGTTTCAACAAGAAAGTGGACAGACGCTCATACCAAGCTCTAGGACCCTGATGAAGTCCATATAGAGCTTCAACCACCTTGTAAACTTTCTTGGGGTGAAGTGGATCCACAAAGCCTTTAGGTTGAGTGACATAAACTTCCTCATCAATCTTGCCATAGAGAAATGCACTCTTGACATCCATCTGAAAAACCGTAAAGCCAACATAAGAAGCAAAAGCTAAAAACAGACGAATTGCCTCAATCCTAGCAACAGGAGCAAAGACTTCAATATAGTCAATTCCTTCAAGTTGTGTGTGACCCTGTGCAACCAGCCTAGCCTTATTTCTCACCACAATACCCCTTGCATCTTTCTTGTTTTTGAGAATCCATTTGGTACTAATTGCTATCTTTCCATCTGGAAAGTCAACGAGGATCCAAACATTCTAAAACAAGAATTGTGGCATCTCCTCCTGCATAGCCTCCACCCAATATTGATCCTCAAGAGCATGTGATACTGACCTAGGTTCCACCTGTGAAAGAAAACAGGCAAACAAGCAGTGAAGAAAGTCTGTGTGATTATTACGCTTTTGGTCTTCAATGTAGCTCACAAGAGCATGATGATCAGACGTTGCTTTCTTATGCATGCGGTGAGTCTTGACAGTAGAACCAGGATCTCCAATGATTTGAGTAGTTGGATGGTCTTTATTAATCTGCTGAACAGGAATAGGAGCTACATCCACTTCTGGTGCCAAGTTATTAAGATCCCCAACAATGTCATCATCATATGAAGCAGAGTCGAAAATGCCATCTATTGGTTGCTTATGAATATCATCCAGCTTAGTAGAAGTCTTCTTTTGATAGTTTCCCAAGTCAGAAGGACCAGAGAATCTAGTTGTGGAAGCAGGAACACTAACCAGACTACCAATAGGTGTTAAACTTGCACTAGGAGTAACATTATGAGCACTAGGAGTAACTGGTACAACAGGAGTACTCAAGGGAAACTCAAAGCCTCCTTGAGCAGCTGCTGTAGTGGCATCTTGTTGTTGCTTGAGAAATGTGTCAAGAGCTCCTTGTGAGTCCACAATGTCTGATGGAGAGGCATCAATAGGAGTAGCATAGGTGTTAGGAGAGACTGTGGTGGAATAGGAAGGAACAACAAAAATGTCATCATCCTCATCTGAGTCCGAAAAGCTAGAATGAGCACCTGCACTAGAAGTTACAAACACTTGTGGACCTGCATCTTGGTTAGTTTTGAAACGAAAATATCCCAATGAGTCACTAAGATAATCAAGATCAAAATACCATTCACAACCTTTGCCTTTGATGTTTGTCTTCTCCTCAAAGTACCTGAGATTTATAGTTTCAATTACACACTTGGCATGGAGATTATAGACACGATAAGCTCGAGAGTGAGCTGAATATCCCACAATGTAGCCTTCATCTACCTTGCCATCAAATTTCCCCAAATAGTGACTAGTATTTAGAATGGTGACAGGACAACCAAATGGCTTCAAATGAGCAATGCTGGGTACTTTAGCTATGAGTAGCTCATAGGGAGTTTTCTTATGGGGATTGGTAATTGAAACCCTATTCAACACATAACTTGCAGTGTTGAAAGCTTCTGTCCAAAACATAGTTGGAAGCTTGGAATCTGCAAGCATGGTTCTGGCAGCTTCTATTAGAGTCCTGTTCTTCCTTTCTGCAACACCATTCTATTGAGGAGTCCTAGCAGCACTATAATCTCTTTTGATACCTTTGGAATTGCAAAGTGCTATGAGGTCTACATTTTTTAATTCTGTTCCATTGTGACATCGGATACCTTTCACCTTCTTAGACAGCTAATTTTCACTGAGTGTTATGAAGTCTTTGAGAACCGAGTATGTCTCACTTTTAGCAGCCAGAAAGAAAACCCACATGAACCTGCTATACCCATTGGTTACCACAAGACAATATTGTTTATGGGCAATGCTCTGAATAGAGGTAGGACAAAATAAATCCATGTGTAGTAGCTGCAATGGTTCAGTTATGAGGCTAAGAGCAGTAATGGCCTTGAAGGATGCTTTGTGTTGTTTGCCTTTGCTGCACGCAAGGCACTTGATGTCATTTCTGAAAGTTTTGGGAGGTAAACCAAAGACCAAGTTCATATTTGCTAGTTTGTGAATGGTCTTGAAGTTTACATGTCCCATCCTTCTATGCCATTTAGTAGCTTCATCTTCTGATGCTTTAGCAACCAAACAAGCTTGTTGACCAGTAGGATTAACTTCATTCAGCTTGATACTATAGAGATTGTGTCTTCTAGGGATTCTGAGTAGAACTTGAGAGTCATCTGGTAGCTTAAAGTCTTTGGATAACACCAGTGCTTCAGTATCCGTAAAGAGGATAAACTGCTTCTTGTCACAAATCTGAGAGACAGAGATCAAGTTGAAGTGTTGAAGTGCTTCCACATAATAGACCTGCTCAAAATTAAGGTTAGGTGTCTGAATAGTTCCTTTGCCATAGATCCTTCCTTCACCACCTCCGAAGTATACCTTTCCGCCTTGAAATGGTACAGAGTTAGATAAAAGTCCTTTATTCCCTGTCATGCTCCTAGAGCATCCACTATCAACTATTCCAAGTGAAGGATCTTAGTATGGAGTAATCTACAACAACAGAAAAGTTATATGAAAAAGTTAGTGTCTTAAGGGGACCCAAACATGTTCAAGCTTGAGTCTGCCTTGTGGATCTTTAGTAGATAGCTAAGAAGATTGATGAGATCCAATGTTGTTCTTAGGTTGCCTGTTCATCATATGGGTGTTATTTTGTGACCAAGAATAACCTGCTGAGGGCTTAACAGCAGTACCCAAATTTCCCAACCCAAAATACATTTAGTCTGAATTAAAAGCATAATTCTGATTAAAGTTATGAAAATAGTTGTTGGTTGGTCTATTGTAGGTACAACCATTGCTTCTCCAAAGATTAGAATCTGAAGGAGAGGTCCTTCTAGAAGAATAGGATTGGGCACATGTGTTTAGTCTTCTAGAAGAAAAAAGAACAACTCCTGGTGGACTAGGAGCAGGATAAGCTTGATAAACTAAAGGAGTTTGATCATAAAACTCACAATCCTTAATCAAATGAAATTTACTACCACAAACAAAGCATGTTTTAAAAGACCTTTTATTCAAATGACATTGTTTCACACTGCTAACTTTATTACAAACAATTCTAGGAGAATCAACACTCCTAGGACTCAATGAACTAGAACTAGAAACAGTGGAGGTAGAAGCAACTCTCTCATCACTCATCCTAGCACTAGTATCAGCAAGGTCATTTGTCTTAAAACTTGAAGGTCTTGACTCTTCACTTGAACCACAGGATGCATAGTCACTGGCCTTGTCACTGAAAGAACAAGAGAAAAAGTCATTTGAACTAGTAGAGATTTTTGGAGACTCATGCATCTGTGATCCATCCAAGTCAGTGTGCCTAGATATGGGCATAAAAGTTCATGTAAGAGGTGGAGGAACAGCATGCATTGCTGCAGCTGGTTTAAACTTATTGTAACTAGGTTTCCCCCCTCCTTGTTAGGATCAAAGACACTTGAAAAAGATAAATCAAATACATCTTCTGAATCAATATATTTATCAAAGCCTAAACCTCTCTTAGTCCTACCAGACATGCTACTATCAATTAACTTTGAAAGATTTTTGTGTGCTTTTTGCCATTTTTCAAATCGTAAAAGTGTAGCATCCAATTTTTCTTGCATGTCTTGCTTAGCCTTAATGCTTTCATTGTTTAATTTTTCAGTATATGTAAGCATGTTAGTGGTGTTTTCTAAATCAATGCTTCGAATTCTAATTTTATACTCAAATTCATGTTGAGTATCTTGAAGCCACCTCTTTTGTTTTTCCAATGTTTTTAAAGAACTCTTATATGCTTGAACTTCTAGAAAATATTTGTCATTTTGCTCATTAAGTTCATTGTATTGAGTCAATAGTTCTGAGTATTTATCATGACAACCAAGAGGGCAATTTTGTACCTGAGGCGAGATTCCTATAAGAGCAAATTCTTCTACTTCCTCAGCATCAGATAGATTCCCCGTAATCATAGAAAATACATCAGTAGAAGCTTCAGCTGTTTCCAAGGTAGCAGTCTGATGATCAATCCAGTTAACCATAGAGTCAACATACACCAAAGCTTTCTTTTCATCCTTGAGCTCTTGAACCTTGAAGGCTGAATACCTGTTCTTCTCCTGGTCATTTTTGTTAGGGCATTCCCTAGCAAAATGTCCTTGCTGCTGGCAGTTATAGCATCTGACCTTGCTTCTATCAAACCTGGCTGGCTCTCTTGGGTTGTAGTTAAATTTTCGACCGGCTTTCTTTTCAAACTTATGAACCCGGAGAGTGAGCATAGCCATCTGCCATTTTAGATCCATTTCATCCAAGTCAAGTTTATCAACCTGTTTGAAATCATCAAAAGCAAGCTGCTGTTGTGGATCAACATCAGCAACAAAAGAGTGAAGAACAGCTTCTACCATGCTACCAGTCTTGGCTTTTGGTTCAGGAGTAGAATTATGTTGAGATGACAAAGTATTGCTTGGGCTACTAGCATAAGGCATTGGACTAGATCCCATGGAACTCACAAAAGCAGAGTTAGTAGGAGTAGGAAAGGAATCACTTGAGTATCCTCTCACATGAGGCTCAACGGTTTTGAGTTTATAAAACAATTCATCAAAATTAAGATAGTCAAGGCCACCTTTTGCTTTTAGAGAGATGACTACTTGATTCCATGAGTGAGGTAGGGCTCTAAGAAACCTGTGTCTCTATTGTCAGGTTTGTACCTGAGTTGATTCAACTGGCTAAGAATCTTTTGGAACCTGTCATACCCTTGATGAATACCTTCAGTTTCAGAGATCTTGAATTCTGTAAATTCATCTCTCAGCATGGATCTGCGCATCTTCTTTGATTCCTCATTCCCTCCAAACCTTACCTTTACCCCATTCCAAATCTCCCTATCATCATCCAAGTGATAAAAGTCACCCATGTGATCATCAGGAAGGGACTGAAGAAAAATAGTTTTTGCTTTGATTTCCTTCTAAACACCTGTGATTTATTCATGAGTTTTAGGATATAGAAGGATGACATTACCATTCTTGTCTTTTCCAGTAAGCTTCTTACTGTTTCCATTCTGAACAATTTTCCAAAGGTCTAGATCAGTATTGGTGATCCAGCATTCCATCTTCATGGCCCAGCTATCATACTCATCCTTCTTCAAGAGTGGGAATTTTCCATTTGTATTGGAAACAGTAGCAACGATTTGCTGAGGTTGCCATGTTTTAGAGGTGCTTGCTTCTCCTGTTTCAGTAGAACTAGAGACAGACATGATTAAACAAAGATGTTAGTAAAAAGAAAAATTGATTCTTCTTGAGCAGAGACTCTCCCAGGCTCTGATACCACTTGTTGGGTCCACTAGATATGGATCTTGCAGCCTGTTAAGGATGGTGAACGACTTCTGTAATCACAAGTCTATTCATAGAGAGACTCTAGATGAAACACACAATATAAGTGCGGAATACAAATACTATGAACAAGAAGAAACATAATAACTAAATAACTTGATCCCTACTAAGGATTTCTACTATTAATATGAATTAAATAATGTTTGATGAAGGTATGTCTAACCCTTCTGCCAATGGTTCCTTTTATACTACAAGGAAACCCTAATACAACATTAAACCAAAACGTGTAACTTCTGGTATGCATATCCTTTCCTAACATATCTCATGCATATCCTAACAAACTACTCAGAATAATAATGTTTGACTTTCTACTAGAACAGGAGCACATGTTGCTCCTACTACTACTAGGACCAGGAGGAACTACATACCTCCTAGCATACCTATTACAAATGTCTATTACAGAGGTCCTAACACTTTTAAACTCTCCATATGAAAACCCGTTTTGATTTGTCGAAAACATTTGGTTTTTCTAAGACGATGTTTGGCACACTAAAAATTCTCATATTTAAATTGCGTTTTGGTGGTGGTAAATTCTCAAAATGTTTATCGATAAAGAAAACCTCCCCATCAGGGTCAACATGTTCGTCATCCGAAAGATCTTCCGTAAGAACCGGAAACTTATCAACACTTTTCAAGAATGAATGTTTGAGGTGAGGCGAAGGATTTTTCGATTCAAGTATTAATGGTTCCTTCTTTGTAGTCTTAACACTCATAACCTCCACCGGCAGAGGAAATGGTAAATCGTTTTTGTTGACAATTCCTAAAACTCTTGGTGAAAATTCCTTGCAAACGACATTGGTTGAATCACCATGGTTTAAAGTTGCAATAGAATAGACATGAGAAAGCTTAGAGTTTTGTGTTGCATTGATTACAAGTTCCTCCTCATTGAAACGAAGTGTGATTTTTCTAGCATGAACATCAATAAGTGCGCTCGATGTATCCAAAAATGAACGACCCAAAATGAGAGGAACTTTAGGATCCGTAGGAATGTCTACAACGATAAATTCCACGAGATAGTAAAACTTTCCAACTTTTACGAAAACGTCCTCGGCTACTCCACATGCTAAAATCATAGAATGATCGGCCATCTCGATAGACATGTTCGAAGGAGTAAGAGCCGAAAGATTGAGCGACTTAAAAAATCTCAAGAGGCATTAAATTAATACTAGCACCAAGATCGGCCAAGGCGTAGCATTCCTCCATATCTTGAATTGCACATGGAATCAGAAATTTACCGGGATCACCGACTTTGTGGGGTATACGGCTAAGAAAAACGGATGAACAACTAGACATTTGGTGTAATTTCTCTTTGTTATTCAACATACTTTTGAAGTTTGCGGCAAATCGAGGCATCATGATTAAAGCGTCGGCAAAAATTATATTAAAGTGAAAATCACGAAACATTTTCATAAAAAGTTCAAATTGATAATTATTCCGTTCTTGTGCCTTTTCATTGTTTCGTCTTGATGGGTAAGGTAAGGGTGGTGTGGGTTGGGGAATAGGCAACGGCCTTGGAATCTCGGGTTCCATAATGGGTATTGGTTCAACCGTAGGTGTGGTATGAGCGGTACTTCGTGGGCTTGTGATATGCTCCTTTTCGACCATCACCTCGGGCTCTTTCTCGATTTCCTTCTCCGTAGAAGTACTTGGATGAGAGATTGGTTCCTTGAAAGTTTTACCACTACGAGTAGTAATAACCTTCATTTCTCCCTTCGGGTTTGCAATGGTATCACTAGGAAGACCACCCGAGGAAGATGGTTTACACATGATTGCTTCAAACATTTTAGCAATTCGATCTTCAATTTTTGATTGCCTTAAATCCGCTTTTAACAACTCTTGATTTATCTCATGTTGACCTTGTTCCATCTTTTGTTGATTTTGTTGAAGACGTTGAACGTTTCGTTCCATTTTATTAGCATGAGTTTTCAATTCATTAGCAAGTTCGTTTTTAAGCTCGTTTTTCAACTCGGATCTTAAGCTAATCATCTCACGTTACATGTTATCAAATTTAGCATCGTTTGCTTTTGCATAATCCAAAAATTCTTCATTAAGATTTTTAGTGTGAGCATTTTGAAAACCTTGTGTAGTGTTTTAAAAATCACGGTTTTGGTTTTGATTTTGAACTTTCCCATTCCCACTTTGGTAATTCCCTTTGTTGTAGTTACGTAAATTGTCTTGATAACCACCATTTTGATTGTTGTTTCGATAGTTGTTAGCATTTTGATTTTGGGGAGCTTGATTAGGGCGGGAACCTTGGCCGTTTTTGTTGTAAGTTCCTGTTGCTACATAAGCACTCGAAGTGTTACCACCGGCGGTAATGCACTCGGAAAGATCATGAGCTCCACCACAAGATAAACAACTCTTTTCAACCGCTTTAACCGATGCAGAATTCAAAGCATCTTGTGCTTTCCAATGTGTTATAAGCGTCGAAAATCTATCGAAAAACCGATTTTCCTCATTTGCTTCATCATGTAAGGCATTCATGTTACGAGACGATGACGATGACGATGAACCCATATTGGCAACACTCGGTGTGTTACGAGGGTTATAAACCTTAGATATATTCTCGATAATCTTTAAAGCCTCATCGGTCGTTTTGCACAAAAAATTACCACCCGCGGCGGCTTTCAAATAATCACGTTCATGATCATTAAGCAAATTATAAAAAGTATCAATTTGATGCAATTCCGAAAAATCATGGTGTGGACATTCATGTAACATTTCTTTAAATCGTTCCCATGCCATTGAAAAACTTTCATTATTACGTTGTGTAAACCTTGAAATCTCATTTTTCAAATGTGTTGTTTTAGACGGTGGAAAAAATTGGTTAACAAACTTAGAAACGAGATCACCCCATGTCAAAATCGAATTTGGCGGTTCTTTCTCGAGCCAAATTTTTGCGGTCCATCCAACGAGTATGGAAACAACATCATCTTAATGGCATCATGCGGAACATCCTTAAACTTGCTTGTTGCGGCGAGACAATTGAAATTCCTTATGTGATAACGCGGGTTGTCTTTCTCATGACCTCGAAATTTGTTTACTTGTAGCATCGACATTAAACCCGTCTTAATCTCGAAATTCTCCGCAAGGATGGCGGGAATCACAATAGCTTCTCCAAAACCCTCGGTGGGTGCTTGAAGCAACTCCATCATAGTGCGATTAGCCATGGCGACTATTGGTTCTACAACGGGTTCGACAATTAGAGTTTCTTCCTAAATCAAATTTCCTTGGTTTTGACGACGTTTGCGAGCTCGTTTTTCTTGATTACGAGTTTGCATAAACGTGACGTAGAATGGGAGGTGAGTAAAGAAGATTCTTTTGGGTGTTTTGTGGATTTTCAATTTTTTTGGGTTTTTGATTGTTTTTAATTTTTTTGGATTTTGTGTGTATTCGTAGACAACAATCTACCAAATCTCTCCTCGAATCAAACTCTTGATTAAAGAAGCCTCAAAAGAATGAAAGTGATCACGTGGAGTGAACGCCTTCGATTGACTTTAGAACTTTGGTGAAAACCAAATTGTTCAAGAGGGTTTAATCACAAAGAAACCAAGAAAATATATATGATACGTAATAATACTTTGGGCGGCAAAACCCTCGATTAGCCTTCAATCTCAAAATACTCACAAGCAAGCGGAGAAACGAGGCGGCGTGAAGCACTTAAGAGCCTTTTTCTTTAGGGTGTATTTTATAAAACCCGCCTTATACCCACCTTATAGTTTGTATTTTTCAAAATCGAGCTTCACGAAAGTATTTATCTATTTTTGCCTTTTTCTTTTTGTTTTTGATTCGAATACAATGATCGAGTGATGAAAACCCGAATCAAGGTTGTGTTTTCACACTTTTGGAGATATTTTGAATTTGTTGTGATACTTATACAATAGAGTAATAATATTTCACAAGGAAAACGAAAAAACCGATAATAAATATTAGTAGAGTTCTACTAATACAAATACTATTTATGGTTAGATATTAAAAACAAAATGAAAAAATTAATCACGACACACCTCCCCGGCAGCGGCGCCAAAATGATTGTGGTATAATTACACTTGTTTAGGAAAACAAGGTAAAAGCGGTAAGTACTAAACAAATAATTTAGGAAAATCAAGTGTTAATGACCCAATGGTGAAAGTTCGTTTCCCAAGGAGGTATGTGTGTGCGAATAACTCGTAATGATTTTGGATTAATATAGAAAGAAAGAGGGGATGAGAAAAGAGAATGACTGATACGTTAAAATTATACTACGACGATAACATAAAAAAACGTAAAAAGTGACAAAAATAAAAATGAATTCTAAAAATTCCCAAAAAATATCAAAAATCAAATAAAATAAACTAAGAGTTTACAAATGATCAAAACTTTTTTAAACCTTTTAATTATTTAATTATTAATTTTTAAATGCTAATTAAAGCCTTAAAAATCCAAATAATTAACAAAAAGCCCAAATAAATATTTTTCACTTTTTAAAACTCTAAAATGACTTAATAAGACTAAAAACTATTTTTATGAAATTTTAAACTAAAGAAAACTATTTTTAAATGATAAAAAAACTTTTAAATTATTAAAATAATTCTAAAAATTAATAAAATCATGAGAAAATTAATCTAAGAGTTTTAAAAATCCTAACTTAATGTATTTGACCTAAGAAAAATATAAAAGTTGCAAAAATATTAAAAATGAAATTTAATAATAAAATAATATTAAAATAATATTAAAAACCCAAAATGTTATTCCCAATCAATCCATAACACAAGATTCTTAGAGAGAGAAAGAGAAGAAAAGTAGAAAGAGAAAGTAGAGAGAGAAGTGGAAGGTTTACACTAAAACTATGTGTTTAATGAAATGAACCAACACCCTCTTTCACATGTGAAAGAGGGTTATATACCCCACGGCTCTAAGGCCTTTGTGGGCTTCATCTTGGGCCGGGCTTGGCTTTCTTTTGGGCTTACGCCCCTAACTTATACAATATTAGCTTAAAGTCCAAGCCCGGTTTTCCCGACTAACCTATTACAATACAAGACCTTTTAACGACTAAGATGACCTATTACATTCTTGTTCGACTATATAAAATATAGGGCTAACAATCTCCCCCAATGTATCGGTCATCTTAAAAAGCTTAAAAAGCATAAGATGATAGAGTGAATACATTCTTGTAGAGGAGATCTTCCTGCTTTGGTCTTGTATCTTTGTCTTGATCTTGTTTGTAACAACTTTGTTCCTTCATGCTTTCGTGATCTTTATCTTGAGCATTTGTCATTTGACTTTGAGTGCTTGAGATCTTCATCTGTACTCCTTGTGACTAAGATGACCTATTACATTCTTACATTCTTAGGTATCTTGATTATCGCCATCTTGTGCTCTTGTGACTTCTGAATCGACATCGGTATCACAGCTACGCCACCTTCTTGATATGCAGCAACACATATAGACACGGATAAAATGGCTTTGAACATTTCATCCTAACTTGGTAGCGTTTTACCTCCGGTCGGTGAAGACCGTTAAACGGTATTAAAATACCGTACCTGTGATCAGGTAGATTCGATTAAGAACCTCCTTGACAGGGTTTCCCGGCGGTAGAAGCCAGTTCTCTTTACTCGACCGTCTCAAAGCAGACTGCGAACGTAAAGAGTGAATCATAAGGATAAATTATCCGTTTGATTAGAGTCGTCAATTCAGATTTCCTGGAACAAGTTTGATTCTAAAAGAATCGCACCATTGTTGCTTTCCAGTTTGTCACAAGCTTGATTCATAGAGAATCTTGCGAGTTACCTACCGCAGTGCTGTTTGATGTTGACACTGGAAGGATTTCCATTCGTCACTGTGAACACTAATGAGTGTCACTCTGAATGTTCTGGCAAGATCACACGGATTTTGCGAAGAAACCTGGAATCAAGTTTGAATCAATTAAGAATCCAAACTTAGTTGCTTTCCAGTTCTCACAAGTTTGATTCGTGTAGAATCGCACAAGTTACCTACCATGAGCTTGTTTGATGCTGGCTCAAGCAGGATTTCCATCTTCATTGTGAATCGTATCACTCTGATGTTCTGGCAATATCACAAGGATAATGCGTAGGACTCGATTGTGTCCTAATGAGATGATAAATTGATCTCGTTTGGCTCTAGACTCAATAAGTGCATTTTGGTAATCGGAGGCTGGAGCAGACTGCCACCTTTTCAATATTAACTGACTCGGAGTGAGAAAGTCAATAGATACGTGTTGATCTCCGTGACAATGAGACAAGTTTCTTTTGAGAGAAACTCGAATGGCTGGGAAGGGTTGTGCATTGCATCACTGGGTCAATGATGACTTGTCTTCAATAGATGTATTGACCCGGTTTCTGCCTAAGTTGCATAGAATATTCAACTCCTTCAATGCTTACCAATACGTCATCATTAGCACCTTGTTGTGATTGTTCCAGTGCTAACTTAAGTACTTGGTACGCATTCAGCTTCATTCCACTCCATCTTTCCTAAGGACAACTATTTCTAGCTATGGAATGCCCTTGGGTAGATCCCTCCGGTTCTGGTTGGATCATAGGACTTAGTTTCCTATCCTAAACCACCTTTTGACTCCATCGTTCCGTCGTGGATAGTAGGTTGTTTTGGGTATAGATCGTAACCATTAAACTATTGAAAACCATTCAAAGTGTTTGATAAAAATCAAAACTTTTAACACTTGAAAGTTTTACATTTCCGAAAAGCTCCCCCTACACACATGCATCGATATACGAAATAGTTTGGCATGTGAAGGAAAGAGTTGCACTTTAGTCTTTAAGATCACATGTTGCGATATATTACATTTTAATCACATTTTCTCCCCCTATCTCTAATATAAAAACATCATATTAGAGATATTAATTGATTAAAATATGACAATTTCTGAAAACCAAGTTGGAGAGAAACATGTGTGCACGCATGAATCATGGAACATTTTTAGTCGGGTCGCTCCCCCTCAACAATATATGTGTGTCTTAAGACAAAGTTTGACAAAATTTTAGAAAAAAAAAAAAAAAAAAAAAAACGACACCACAAAATATGTTGAGGTACGGAGTTGAGATGCCTTTTCTGATATAATATATTACATTTGACAATTTTATATCATTTTCGGAATGTGTTGGATACATAAAATATGACAATTTTAGAGATGTACCCAACAACATTAAAAGGCTTGATTTTAAAACGCTCCCCCTCAAAAATTGATCAAAAATAACATATGACAATTTTGAGATATAAAAACCACTTATGAGGAAGGGAGTGTTGAACACACAATTTTGAAAGATTTAGAAAAACCTTTTGAGAAATGCTTGAAAAATTGTGTTCAACGGTTTTAAAATAATCAGGATAGAAGACTTCTCTTCTATTGGTTAGGGAAGGCGCACTGAAACGTACACTCCCCTTTCGGGTCCGTTTTTCATGAGCTCAAAACTTGGATTGTTTTGTGACTAGCTCATGACCGAGAAAAATAAATTTCCCGTTGTGAAGGATAAGTTATCATCCGTGATAAACTTTCCTTAAGTTAAAGATCGAGTTCTAAGCTGACATTTACTTAGAAATCGTTTTTCATGAACTTAAAAACTTTGAATGTTTTTATGAGAAGCTCATGACCGAGAAATATGAATTTCTCGTTGAGAAGGATAAGTTATCGTCCGAGATAAACTTTCCTTAGTTGAGGTCCGAGTCCTAAGCTGTGATGCGCTTAGAAGTCATTGTGAGAGAATATCAAGCAGCTTCATTTGCCAAAACCTCCAAGTCTTCTGGAGTCATATACTTCATACCAAGACGGCCAACGAGATACGCAAACCTATCTTTCGATAGAGCTTTTGTAAACAAGTCTGCCAGCTGGTACTCAGTTCTGACAAAGTATAGTTCCACGATGCCACGTTCCACTTGTTCCTTGATGAAGTGATATCTGACATCGATGTGCTTGGTGCGGGAGTGCTGAACCGGATTGCAAGATATGGCTATGGCCGACTTTGAGTCACAATACATAGGTATTTTATCAAAGTGGAAGCCATAATCCGTGAGTTGAGTTCTCATCCAGAGGACTTGAGCACAACACGCGGATAGAGCCACATATTCTGCTTCAGCTGATGAGAGTGAAGTGCAATCCTGCTTCTTTGACGACCAGCTGACAAGCTTGTCTTCCCCTAGAAATTGTATGCTACCAGAAGTGCTTTTACGACTATCAAGACAACCTGCGTGATCAGAATCTGAAAAAGCCGTTAGATGAAAACCGGTTTCCCTCGGATACCAGAGTCCCATGTGAATGGTATTCTTAAGGTACCGAAAGATCCGTTTAACCTCTTTGAGGTGCTTTTGAGTAGGTCTGGCTTGATATCGTGCACAATAGCATGTGGCATGATGAATATCAGGCCTGCTGGCTGTAAGGTACATAAGTGACCCGATCATACTGCGATATCGCGTTTGATCTACGGGATATGAGTACAAGTCAGCGTCTAGGGATGTGGTCGACAATGGTGTACCAACGCGAGCACATGAGGTCATACCATGCTTTTTAAGTATCTCTTGAGCATACTTAGCTTGGTTAATGAAGATACCACGTGGGGATTGATGAATCTGGAGGCCTAAAAAGAATTTTAGCTCCCCCATCATTGACATTTCAAATCTGCTGTGCATTAATTTTTCAAAACGTTTTGAAAGTTTTGGGTTCGTAGAACCAAAAATAATGTCATCAACATAAACTTGCACCAGCATTATGTCATCCCCATATTTATTAGTAAAGAGAGTAGGATCAATAGAACCTTTGGAGAATCCTTTGGACACCAAGAAGTTTGAAAGTTCTTCGTACCATGCCCTTGGAGCTTGTTTAAGTCCATATACAGCCTTCTTGAGACGATAGACTTTGTCAGGATGATGAGGATCGACGAATCCTTCCGGCTGATTCACATACACTTCTTCCTTCAAATGACCGTTGAGAAAAGCTGTTTTGACGTCCATCTGAAAGACTGTGAAGCCCTTATGTGCAGCATAAGCAAGGAATATCCTGACTGCTTCCAAACGAGCGACAGGAGCGAATGATTCATCGTAGTCTATGCCTTCTTGTTGACGGTATCCCTTAACCACAAGACGAGATTTGTTTTTGATGATGGTTTGTTCTTCATCAAGTTTATTTTTCCAGATCCATTTGAAATCTAGAATTGACATTCCATAGGGTCTGTCAACAAGCTCCCAAACATTTAGGCGTTCAAACTGATGAATTTCGTCTTGCATTGATTCAATCCACGCATGATCAGTCATGGCTTGTTTGATGTTTGTAGGTACAGTTAAACTCACGGTGAGTGCATACATACACACATCGCCATCGGTTTCGAGTTGTCTGCGTGTTCGAACCGGTTGTGAAGGATTTCCAATGACTTGCTCCAATGGATGATCACGTGTCCAATGGTGAGTGGATGGATATGGTTGGTAGAATGTATGCATGTTGGACGGATCAACATGTTGACTAGAAGACTCTCCGACTTCGTGTACCGGTGTACCGAACGGATTGATAAATTCTTCATCGTCAGGTTGTGCATCGACTGCTTGATTGTTGTTTCCTCCTTCAGCATTGACGGTTGGTGATGTTGGTTGTATGATAGTTTCTTGAGTATCCACTGGAATTGTCTCTTGAGCAACGGTTGCTGAAGTAGAGGCAGTTGTGTCTTGTTGATTTTGTTCAGGTGTATCAGCAGTATTGACAGCGGAAGGCTTTGACACAACTTGATTGTTTCCATAGTAATATTCATCAAACATAGGATCATATAAGTCAACCAACTCATTCATATGTGTCGTATCCGTCGAGTCTGCTGTAGGAGTACTTTGTTGACATTCTTGCACGGGACGTACACTGTTTTGTGTAGGTGCCATTGTTGGACATTGAGGTGCGGGACTTGAGCTGTTGTGATCAAGTACCATTTGTGGCAATTCGTCAAAGTTCACATGAATTGTTTCGACAATGATCTTTGTTCTCTTGTTATAGACCCGATATCCTTTCGACAATGTAGCATACCCCACAAAAATACATGCATCACCTTTTTCTTTCATCTTGTCGAGATTCTCACCGTCTTTAAGGATGTAGCATAAAGATCCAAATACGTGAAAGAATTTTACAGTAGGTTTCCTGCCATTGATGATGTGGTAAGGTGTCTTTTCATGTCTAGGGATAACGAGAGAACGATTCTGAGTATAACAGGCAGTTGCAATTGCTTCAGCCCAGAAGAATAGCGGTAATTTTGAAGCAGAAAGCATTGTTCGAGCAGCCTCAACCAAAGTACGGTTCCGTCTTTCGACAACGCCGTTTTGTTCAGGAGTTCGAGCAATAGACGTTTGATGTTCGATGCCTTCTTCTTGAAAGTAAGATTGCAAGTTCTTGTTCAAAAATTCAGTACCCCTATCCGTTCTTACGGTTAAGACTTGAGCTTGAAGATTGCGTTGTATCATCTTGAGAAAGTTTTTGAGAACCTCTGGTGTTTCATCTTTGGACCTTAAGAAGAAAGTCCATGTGTATCTAGAGTAATCATCAACAATCACTAGAATATACTTTTTCCCGTTAATACTCTCTACACGCATGGGACCACATAAATCCATGTGTAGAAGTTCCAATCGTCCTTTTGAGCTAGGGGTAGTCTTTGTTTTGAAAGACTTCCGTTTTGCTTTCCCCAACTCACAAGAAGAACAAAGATGGTCTTTGACGAATTTCAACTTAGGAAGACCGGTCACAATATCATTCTTTGAAAGCAAGTTGATGGTGTCAAAATTGAGATGTGACAATCGTTGATGCCATAACCATGCTTGAGATGATGATGCTTTAGCCATTAAGCAAATTGGATTTGTTGAAGATGTGTCTTGAAGAGTTACTGTGTAGAGATCAGAACCACGAGAACCTGTAAGAAGGTCATTCCCATCGTAGTCTCTAACATAGCAAGTAGATTTCCGAAAAGCCACTTCCAAATCCGCATCACAAAATTGACCAACCGAGAATAAATTGTGATTCAGTCCCTCGACGTAATAAACCCGTTTTATAGTGATATTCCCTTGAACCAAGTCTCCATATCCGAGTATCGGTGCAAATTGATCATTTCCAAACCGTACCGTACCCAGAAACTTCTCCACGAAGTTAATGAGAAGCTTGAGATTGCCCGTCATGTGCTTTGTGCACCCGGAGTCCATTATGAATAGGATGAGTTCGACGAGCTGCAGAAGAATTAGAAGACAATGTAGCATTTGACAAATGGGAGCCCTTGATAGAAACGGGTTCCAAAATAGTAGTGGACCTAGATTCTAAAGGCAAGCTAACATTCATAGACCCAATTAGAATGGGGGTTGTCTTAGGTACCCATTTGTATCCAGGTGGTGTAAATCTTGAATACCCCCGTGTACATGTCCTAATCATGTTCTCATAAAGCTTCTTTAACCTGCTTTGTTTACGTAGAGTAGTGGATTCTAACGCACTTAGTTTCTTAAGTGGTTGCTCAGTGGATTGGTTCAATGTTCTTGTGGGTTTACTAGTACTAGTGGGCATACGAATAGGCTTCCTAGTTCTAGTATTCACGCCATTATAATTAAGAGCACAAGCATCATGATTGAAAGTACGAACACATTTGCCACATTCAACACAAACAAATTCAACATTCGAGGTCTTAGCATTTAAACTGTCATTACATGCAGTTACAGACGTTTTATTCTTAGAAAACTTAAAATTCCTACGGTGGTCTTCTACTTCCAACTTCTTTCCTTGACTATTGTTAGGCATGACCTTATCTTGCATTCTATTGCTCTTAAGCTGTGGTCCGCTAACGCTAGTAGTGGGGATTACTCTTGTAGAAGAAGACACACGTTGATTAGTTTTCTTAATATACTGAGGTAACCGCGATGTTCCAGTTTGAGTGGGCTTAGTGTTCATCTTATACATTCCAGGTGCTATCACATTGGTACTCTTATCATTTCCTATCTTAGGCAAAGTCTGTGGGGGTTGTCCCAAAATAGATGTTTTAGGGCATTTAACCGCATTTGGTTGACGAACGGCAGATGGTTTACCCAAAACAGACTTTCCTTTCATTTTCTCAATGAGTTTCTGTAACTCACTAATGGCAATGTCCCTTTCTTTTAGCTGAGCTTTCAAATCATTTATTTCGAAATCTTTTTCATTTAGTAGACGAAACGAAGAAGCTGACATTTCTTGACACTTTTTATGATTATGAGATTTTTCACCTTTTTGTAAAGCAAGTTCAAGAGAAATGGAGTGTTTCTCAAGTTGAGAAAAACTTTTCGAAAGTTTGTTATATGACTGAATTTGTTTCGAAAGCTCTACTTCAAGATTGCGACATTTCGCGTCGGATTCTGACACTAGACATGCTACATGACAATATTGATCCAGATCGGTATACACACCAAGTATAGCATTCATATGGTCAGCATAAAAATATTCCTTGGAAAGTCGATCAATTTCGTTAGAAAGTTGGTGTTCTTGTGTCTTTAATTTAATTTGAAGAAAATCAACTTCATCTTCAAGAGATTTGACATAGCTTAAATCAGTTAACATTTCCTCAGTGAGAGCATTATAAAACATTTCCACATTTTTTGAAAGATCATCAATGGTTGGAACAATGCATTGTTGGATGACGACTTCTACTTGTGGGTTAGGTTTAATATTCCAAATGGTATCCCTAGAAACTTTTTCATAGTCGACGACACCTTTGTACAAATTTAAAACCCCTTGTTTTATAAACTCAAATTGCTGAACACTTTTGCTTTTCTCATCCCATTTACGTTTTTCATCCAAAATTCGCTTTTCTAACAAAATTGATTGCTTTTTGAAACTCCTTTTTAAAGAAACTTTCTTTTGTGGTTCATCACTTGGTGGTGGAACACTATTATACATCTTTTGTTCTTTTGAAAGTTCTTTTTGAGGGACAAACTTAATATGATTGTTAGAATCAGAAAGGTTTATTAAATCACTTAAGTTTGATCGACTTTCTTCTTGTTGACGAATGATTTCGTCGCAGTCAGGGGAAAGCATAAGAGCAAGATTATCAACATAACAACCGATATCATAAAGAGCAGGCTTGGTACTTTGAGCTTTCTTGAGATATTCAGGCTTGACAAAACTCGTTTTCATATTTCTATTGAGCATATTCATAGTTTGAATAGACTGACCCGTTTTGTAAACAATGTTGTTTAACGTGTCGACTCTCTTTTCCAAAGCAAGAATTTTTTCAATATCCTTTTCTTCACGAGTTTTATAAAGCTCAGTTTGTTCTTTGTTAACCGACTCTAATTCAGTAATTTGGAGTTTATGTAGCAGCAGTTGTTCTTCAAGTTCTGATATCTTCTGTTTTGACATATGAATTTCGTGTGTTACTTCAGAACAATATTGTTCGTTGAGCACCTTACGTTCATATGCCAAACCATTAGCTATTACAACCCGTCGATCAGCTTCTTTTACATAATCACACTCTTTAAGCCTGTCTATCTCCTCGGCTAAGGATGTGTTTGCTTGCTTCAAACGTTTATTAGCATCTTTGTTTACCTCAATTTCATGTTTTAAAGAATCAATTATAGACGCAAGCAAATCACGGTCCTCATCCGAGTCAGTATCTTGAACAGCTTTTCCGTCATCATTACACATATGCTGTGAATCCGTAGAGATATTGCTATCCTCCGTGTCCATTACATATGTGTCATTGATGCTTTCGGGTTGCTCAGGATGCCGTCGTTCATTAGCAAACACATTATAGTTATCATGTGATGGTACCTTTTCAAGTGGCTCAGAATCATAGATGGGTCCAGAAGTATCATCAGTCTCTGGGATCACTTCTTGAATCTTTGCCATGTACACATAATGTGCCTCTAACTCTTGATCATCGGCTTCATCATCAGTGTCATCACGCCAGTCAACTTCATCTGCTGTGAGTGGAATTCCTGCTTCTTCTTTCTTGCACAGCAACATCTTTTCCTTGTGATATCCCGAATCCTTAACCCATTTTGGCTTCTTACATTCCCTAGCCATGTGACCAAATCCCTTGCAGTTGAAGCATTGAATCCCAGTCTTCTGCACCACCGGAGTGCCTACAGTATCTCTAGCCCCAACTTGATGCAGCATCCTCTGATTATCATACCTAGCATCACGATCATACCTAGGTGCATGATCAACTTCCTTATATCTAGCATTGGATGATGATCTGAGGTTGTTGTTGGTAGGTTTGTAGATCTTCTTATAAGTTGTGGTGAGTAAAGACATGAGTTCTTCAATCTTCTTGTCCCTTGAAGTTTGTTCATCATCACTGTCTCCATCTGACTCGGTGTCATACTTTGGAGGTGGAGTGGGGACAATTGCTTTTGCTTTGTGTTTAGCAACAGCTAGAGGTTTGGTGGATGAGCTTGATGACTTCGAGGAATGATTAGGTGGTTGTTGACGAGGAACGGGTTTTGTTGAAGTAGCAGCCACAAAAGCAATAGAATTAGCAGACCGTTCTGCCTTTTCAGCCCTTAGTTCATTCACTTCATTCTGATGTTGTTTCAAGATATCATAAAGTTTGTGGTAAGATATAGTCTTGATATCCTCCCTTTGTTTGACCAAAGTCACAAACCTTTGCCATTCCGGTTTGAGTTGAAGTAGAAACTGAACATTGGCATGATGATTGGAGATGGTGCACTGATTTCTTACAAGCTCATTCATCATTTTGTAGAATCTCGAGTAATATGAGTCAATGGATTCACCATCTTCAGATGTGAATTTTCCAAACTCCCAAAGTAGATTAGTCTCGAGATCTTGAACATTGATTGACTCACCTTGCTTCAATCGATGAATTGCATTCCACATTTCCATAGCATTAGGACATGCATCAACTGTGGAATAGATATCATTATCAATTCCAGTGAGTATGAAATTTACAGCATCAGCTTCAGCTTGGAGGAGTTTCTTTTTCTCAGCAGAACATGTGTCAAAATCCTCCATAGCTCGTATAGTTGATGAAGTACCATCCTCTGCCTGTGTTGTAATTGGCTTGAATTCAAAAACTGGAGGTGGGTTCTCAAGGCAGTGACGAAGAGCAGTTCGGTTTTCTTTTCCATCGAGAAATCTAAGAAAACGAGATCTCCATTGAACGTAGCAACCGGCAGTGAGCACAGGTGGGTTACCGTTGCCACCTTGTTCCAAACGAATTTGATTAGCAGTTGCAATGTTGATGTTGTTGTTAGACATGGTGAATACTTGTGGATGAATTGCAGATCTTAGTGGATATGTTGTGATGATGTGTGGTTAAAATTGAAATTCCGAAAATTCAAAATTTTTTTCTCAGTCCGACAATTAAATTCCTCAGTCTGACAAAACGGTAAGCCGAAAAATTTTGTATCGCCAAATTTTGAATTTGAGTTAGAAATAGCCAAAAACTAGTAGGGAAAAAATTTGAATTTACTTGACCTAAAAATTTTAACTCTTTTTTTTTTTTTTTTTTTTTTTTTTTTTTTTAAATCTTCGTGTAAACTACGTTCCGAAACTAGTCTAGATAGTGGCTAAGTCTAAAAATTACTCAAACAAAATATCCATCGGAATGTCCATCGGAATGTTCAGATCGGAATGTCCTATCGCAATGCACTGTCGCAATGTTCAGATCGGAATGATCTATCGCAATGCACTGTCGCAATGTCCAGATCGGAATGCTCTGTCGGAATGTGGCTGTCGGAATGCTCAGATCGCAATATGCTGTCGCAATGTCAGATCGGAATGTGGCTGAGACAAATTGGACAGAGTAACGACTTAAAAAACCCTTAAACCCGTCGGAATCTCAGATCGCAATGCACGATCGGAATATCCAGATCGGAATAAGGTATCGCAATACAGTGATCGCAAAGTGGAATCCTTGGATTATTGCGATCGATCCTCACAATTGTAATTTCCGATGGTACCAGTTGCTTGAATTTCGGAATGAAGAAAAACAAGAAATTTCGCAACTTTTGATCCAAAAAATTTGTGTTTTAGCCAAAACCAAGATACCCAAATCACTACTACTAGTATGTAGATGGTTCGTATCAAGAAAAGACCATAAAAACACAAAAAAAAGATATGGGACGTGAGATATGGATCAAAAAGGCCACGAAAATTCAAGAACACCACACACGAATCTTCAATCACCTATCCACTATAGGCTCTTGATACCAAATGTTATTCCCAATCAATCCATAACACAAGATTCTTAGAGAGAGAAAGAGAAGAAAAGTAGAAAGAGAAAGTAGAGAGAGAAGTGGAAGGTTTACACTAAAACTATGTGTTTAATGAAATGAACCAACACCCTCTTTCACATGTGAAAGAGGGTTATATACCCCACGGCTCTAAGGCCTTTGTGGGCTTCATCTTGGGCCGGGCTTGGCTTTCTTTTGGGCTTACGCCCCTAACTTATACAATATTAGCTTAAAGTCCAAGCCCGGTTTTCCCGACTAACCTATTACAATACAAGACCTTTTAACGACTAAGATGACCTATTACATTCTTGTTCGACTATATAAAATATAGGGCTAACACAAAAATTATAAAAAATTCTAAAAACTTGCAAACTAGTTTATTTTTACCTAAATAATCAGAAAATAAAAGTGAAATTACCAAATTACCCCTATTGGACCCCCAAATGGTCTAAAAACTAAAACAGACCAAATAAAATGGGCTTTTTGGCCCAAAAAGTTCAAACTCAACCAAATAAGCTAAAAATCACTAGTCCAGCTTAAACTCCAATTCTAAACACAAAAGTTTGAAGGCCCAAAAGCTGAATGTGAGATTATCACACCTTAATTGAACAACTTATTCTTAATGGGTTTTTTGGCCCATTAAGCTATAACCCAATGCCATAAGCTCTAATTTGACACACAACCTTCTTTTGAGATGCCTAAGAGATCTGTGAAAATAAATCTTCAATAAGCTCAACCAATAAGCCAGAAATAAGCAAAGTAAAATTCCACTAAAAGACAAAAAATAGTCGACTTGGAGTTCTAGACCACCTCAGACCTTGATTCAAGTTGCAAAAGACTCTAAATGACTTAATTAAGAGAAATAAATCAAGAAAAGTTCAATAAGCCAAGCCAAATAAGCTGCTAAGCACTTATGTAAAAGTCAAAGGAGTTGGTTTTCTAGTCAAAGCTTAAAGTCAACCACCCAAATGCTCCAGTATGAATAAATGGGTTAAATAAGGAACACCTATTACAAAATTAAAGTTGTTGCAGGTTTAAATAAGCTAGAACAGCTTATTGATAAGCTATCCCAAAAATAACACTAGTAGTGGCTAGCAGCAGGGGAAAGGAGTTCCCACTACTTTGACTATTTGAATGTTGATTTGTGAGAGTTTTACTTGGATTCAATGGAAAAAAGGGCACCTTTACAACCAATGAGTTGTATGGAGTCAATATCAAGAAAGAAATCACAAAATCACCAAGCCAATAAGCACAGAATAAGCAAACAGTCACCAAATATGATACAGACTTGCAAATAAGCAGATTATGAACAAATAAGCAGTTTAAGCATGAATAAGCCAACCAAAATGAACCAGATGCATACACAAGCTATAATAAATTCCAATAAGCACAAATAAACTTGTTTCAAACACTAATTCAAAGATTAGAGCAAGATTCAAGCACAAGCAGTTGACTGATGAACAAACTAAGAACACAAAATCCTTTTGCTGATCTAAATTACCACAGATCCAATTTCAAACCCTTAAATCCCTTACCCTGGTTGTATTAACTAATATTTAGCACTTGTTAACCCTAGTTTACCCTTAGATCTAGGTTTCCCCAAAATTTTAGTAAAAAACAACTAGTTAAACAGATTGTTTGGCCTTTTGTTGGATTTGAGTGATGAGACCCTCAAAACTTATAGATAAATGTTCAATAGCACAAGTGAAACAAGAACAAACACAAACAATAAACTAACAACTACTCAAATCAACCCAAACTTAGCTTATGCAGTTAACCCAAACACCCCTTAATAAACTGCTTAAACAATTTTTCAAAGGATTATTTAGATTTAACCCACAAACAAAGCTCAAATCAATCCAGTATCAACAAACAAACTCTAATAAACAAGATTCAACCACAATATCACAGATTCACAGACAAAATCTCATAATCAACATAAAAATGAAATATTCAGAAAATAAACAAGGGTTTAGAGATGAGCACCTCCAAAACATACATACATGTTTGGGATGTGTGAGCTTAGGTGCTAGCTAAACAAGAACCAGCTTCCTGATACCTGCTAAGAATCAACAAACACAAGGATGAACAAATAACAATGAAAACTGATTTTTTTTAAAACAAGAGTTTTAGACCATAAAACCTTTCCTCAAAAACCAACAACAGATTATGGAACTCAGACTTAAGCTAATTAAACACCAAACTTTTACAAAAACATAAAAGGGAAATCACAATTTTCAGAAAACCAAACTTTTATTTCATAAAGAGGAATTACAAGGATTTAGCTAAAATCTGGAACAAAGGGACTCTCACATGTTGAGGTCTCTTTTTATAGACTACTTAGGACGATTCTAGAATGAAAGATACATCAAAACCCTAGCTATGAAGTCTCAAAAATACCCTTGGCCTTCTAGACGCGTTTGTTGTTGATGAGTTGTCAAATTTGATCTTGGTTGTTGTAGTAATTCTTTATTTTCGAATCAATATTGATAAGCCAACTTTTATTTATCATGTTTGTTTTTATAAAAAAATATATATATATTGATTTCTCGGTTAATCGACAAGGCTATGGCTTAACATATCAAATACGTTTCTATTATTACTTATAGACAAAATATATGTCCGACATTTACCATAAATAATAGAAATATTCCCTATTGTCGTCGTAATGATTTTTCCTTTTAAGGGCATTCTTCGTAAATTTTATGATAAATTCTTACGTGTCATTCGTTTATATGACGCGTTAATGGTTTATTAAATAATAAGCCATCATTTATATATCAAAATTTAAATGCCCTCCGAATGTTTACGTTTTTATTTTATATTGAGCGTTTATTATTCGTGTTTACCGCTTATCTTTTAAATCGCGTAACTTTTAAAATATCGGATTTATAAAATACCCGCTTTAACAAATTATAAGCAAGTTAATATTAATAAAACCATCCTAATACATATCACTTCTATTTATGTATCTAATGTACGCATTATCATTTTTAAAATGATCATGCTTGTTCTCCTTACATACTTACCTAAAGCATTTACTATATTATAGTATTGCCATGACATGCTTAACTAACCACCTCCTTTTGAAACGAGTATACAAGTTTTCAACGTGTAAGTTTTTAAGCTAATATTATGCCATCAAGGTGATAACACGTGTCTAACATGTACGTATATGGTCATCTTTCTTTTCACACTACAATGATATTGGAGTATATGTTTACCTTCCGTTTCTAAATATACCATACTGGTCCAATTCATTTTAGTTAACGTCATGATAAAATATATGAAGTTGTCTTAACCGCTTGTGTTCAAATATGTAGAGATTTTATCTCTATTCGACATCTCTACATAAAAATTATGAAAAGGTTTAAATCACTAGTAAAAGGATGTTTTAGAAGGATTTACGTTCGAGAGTTGATTTTAGTAATATTCATCGTGTCGGCTTTTTTTATGCACATCATTAAGGTGAGTTCATAGCCTCGCTTTTTTTACTTTAATTGTTTTATTAAACCCGCGAGGGGGATACATGCTACCTTTTACGTATGGACGCAAGTGCTTGAACTGTTTGAACTGTATGCTTATTTTATCCCTATTAGTCATGAACTGTTAATTACTTGGACCGACTGTACTGGTCGAGTAAACGCGAATGTTGTGAATAGATCTATTGGGATTGACCTCCCCGTCCGGGTTTAACGGAAAACTGACTGGACGCATTGTATTTGAAACTTGAACGGAATAACGGATGTTAATGTTCAGTTTCATGAGCTAAATGTGATAACTGATGCTATTTGACTTTGGAAACTGAATACTTGAAATCTTGTGGTCCACTGCTTTTATTTGCAAACCTATGAATTCACTCAACCGTTGTGTTGATGTTTTTAGCATGTATTTCCCAGGTACTCAGGTTTAATAGCAGCTGGAGCATGGAGTCGCACTGGATATTTTAAAGGCAATAAATACTGATTACCATTCGATAAACTTTTTGAAATTGTTTATTATTATACTAATGTTGGGATCTGTTTGTAAACTCTGATGTTTTATTAGTCGAATTGGATTAAACTTTTAAAATGCCTCTTTTTGAGTCGTTTTCTGTAACTTGTGTGTTGTGCTATGAAGTAATACTCCCAATGACCCTTCTGCTGCCTATCTTGAATTTGGGAGTGTTACAGATTGGTATCAGAGCACTTGTTATAGAGAACTAGGTCATTTTTATGAAACCTGGACTATAACAGCTCTATTGATAAAACTATTTTATTGCCTCGAACATCATCTATGCGCTCATGCTACCTGAAAGCTGGTAAAATATGTGTATTGGTATATATATTTGCTTTTCGATAGTATGTTTATATGATGGGTTTATTTATATAAACATCGAGCTAAAAGACATTGTGGGTGAAGCAGTGGTCTTGGTAAAGCTTTTCATGACTTTTATGATAACTATTTTATGTAAGCGTGAACTCACCATCAAGTGCCGATTCCAATGTTTCTTTATCTTCTGGATTTGAGTTTGAATACTCATCTTGCTCTTTGAAATCATACATGATTATTTCACAGACCACCATTTTATAGTCTGGAGTAAGACTTTGGCTTATCACCTCGTGATGTGCCAATTTGGGACACCTATTTTTTTTAACACGATTTATTGTGTTCCTTGATTTTTTTATCACTCCGGATGATTTAAATAAATCATGCCACGAATGAGATTATTTCGTTCTATGGAACACTTGGTTTACTCTTCATCTAGTGCTTTGTGCAAACGATGCTTATTTAGGATAATTTATAATTATTTTGTTGAAACGAACTCGTCACTCGTTTGAACAAGAAAATTATAACTTACTGAACCATGAGTTTCTAAATTTTAATTACATGGATATGACGAACCCATGTAATTACTAATTTGTAAATGAGTGGGCTTAAGCATGTGGCATTTGCACAAACTGTTTCCTTTCTACTCGTAGTTTGATTGTAAGATTCATCCGTTGTGTATCGCTATTCCAATTCGTATCGTGTTTATCTTGTACGAACGACTCTTTAAACTTTTATATTTTTGATACATTTGTATGGATTATTCTGAGCGTGTATCGATCTTTTAAAACTTAAAAGTACTCTCACATTTTCTCGAACGTGTAAAACAACCGAACTCTGGGTCAGAGTTCTTTTAAGGTGGATAGGCTGTAGTAATTCTTTATTTTCGAATCAATATTGATATGCCAACTTTTATTTATCATGTTTGTTTTTATAAAAAAAATATATATATATTGATTTCTCGGTTAATCGACAAGGCTATGGCTTAACATATCAAATACGTTTCTATTATTACTTATAGACAAAATATATGTCCGACATTTACCATAAATAATAGAAATATTCCCTATTGTCGTCGTAATGATTTTTCCTTTTAAGGGCATTCTTCGTAAATTTTATGATAAATTCTTATGTGTCATTCGTTTATATGACGCGTTAATGGTTTATTAAATAATAAGCCGTCATTTATATATCAAAATTTAAATGCCCTCCGAATGTTTACGTTTTTATTTTATATTGAGCGTTTATTATTCGTGTTTACCGCTTATCTTTTAAATCGCGTAACTTTTAAAATATCGGATTTATAAAATACCCGCTTTAACAAATTATAAGCAAGTTAATATTAATAAAAGCATCCTAATACATATCACTTCTATTTATGTATCTAATGTACGCATTATCATTTTTAAAATGATCATGCTTGTTCTCCTTACATACTTACCTAAAGCATTTACTATATTATAGTATTGCCATGACATGCTTAACTAACCGCCTCCTTTTGAAACAAGTATACAAGTTTTCAACGTGTAAGTTTTTAAGCTAATATTATGCCATCAAGGTGATAACACGTGTCTAACATGTACGTATATGGTCATCTTTCTTTTCACACTACAATGATATTGGAGTATATGTTTACCTTCCGTTTCTAAATATACCATACTGGTCCAATTCATTTTAGTTAACGTCATGATAAAATATATGAAGTTGTCTTAACCGCTTGTGTTCAAATATGTAGAGATTTTATCTCTATTCGACATCTCTACATAAAAATTATGAAAAGGTTTAAATCACTAGTAAAAGGATGTTTTAGAAGGATTTATGTTCGAGAGTTGATTTCAGTAATATTCATCGTGTCGGCTTTTTTTATGCACATCATTAAGGTGAGTTCATAGCCTCGCTTTTTTTACTTTAATTGTTTTATTAAACCCGCGAGGGGGATACATGCTACTTTTTACGTATGGACGCAAGTGCTTGAGCTGTTTGAACTGTATGCTTATTTTATCCCTATTAGTCATGAACTGTTAATTACTTGGACCGACTGTACTGGTCGAGTAAACGCGAATGCTGTGAATAGATCTATTGGGATTGACCTCCCCGTCCGGGTTTAACGGAAAACCGACTGGACGCATTGTATTTGAAACTTGAACGGAATAACTGATGTTAATGTTCGGTTTCATGAGCTAAATGTGATAACTGATGCTATTTGACTTTGGAAACTGAATACTTGAAATCTTGTGGTCCACTGCTTTTATTTGCAAACCTATGAATTCACTCAACCGTTGTGTTGATGTTTTTAGCATGTATTTCCCAGGTACTCAGGTTTAATAGCAGCTGGAGCATGGAGTCGCACTGGATATTTTAAAGGCAATAAATACTGATTACCATTCGATAAACTTTTTGAAATTGTTTATTATTATACTAATGTTGGGATCTGTTTGTAAACTCTGATGTTTTATTAGTCGAATTGGATTAAACTTTTAAAACGCCTCTTTTTGAGTCGTTTTCTGTAACTTGTGTGTTGTGCTATAAAGTAATACTCCCAATGACCCTTCTGCTGCCTATCTTGAATTTGGGAGTGTTACAGTTGTTCATTTTGTCCTTGCGGACCAAGCAATAACCATAAAGCGTTAATCTTGCCACATCAAATTTCTTGGAGAGGAAGTTAGGTTTCTATTGGTTATCGGGGTTGAGTGTGGGGTCACATGGGTAGTGGGTTTTGGGAATTTTTGTGTGGGATGAGTTTGGTTTGAGGTGAATCAAGCGTGGTACTGGGTAATTTCCATTTACCCTTTGTTTAAGTGAAAGGTAAAACTGGGTTCGTCATGTTGAATAGTAAAAGGTTTTGATCCAAAATCAGTGGGAAGTAACTTGTTTGGTGCACTAATATGTTTGAATGTTTAGTTGTGGAAACTTTGGTCCTCAGTCTTTAGCCAAATATGTATATCATGTTTTCTAGCCTTATAAACTCGTTTCCCTTTGTTATTGAAGTTTCAGAATTCCTATTTTGGCTACAAAATGTTTTCACAAGGAAATTTAGGGCTTTTATAACTTTGGTATATTTACAACTTTAGTCCTTTTGATATTTAATTCATTTGTAAAGGACTAGAAGTGTAATGTTCTTGAACTTCAAGGGTCTTCATTGGACTTTTAATTCATGAGGGACCATTATTGACAATTTAGATTTGTTGTGGGACTAAATTTGCCAATTCTTTAATGATGAAGGACCTTTATGTCATTTTGACAAACTTAAGGGACCAAACTTGTAATTATGAATATACAAGGGTTTTAAGTGTCATTTATTCATAAATGAGGGATCAATCTTGTACATCTTCAAGTCTTCAAGGGTTTTTCTTTGATAAATCACAAACTAGGGCCCGGTTCATTGTGCGGCTTCGTTTCTCGTGTTCGTTTTTCCTTGTTTCTTGTGATCTTTTGTCTTTTTCACGATATCTATACCTAAAATACATAAGTAAACAAACACAAGCATATATATGGTATTTTTATGACATTTTATGCATTTAAAGCCCGAAAAGAACGATGAGATCATGTATAAATACCATCTCATCAGTATGGGTTACTTACACTTGTTGAAGACTCGACTCCCTTTGATCTCCAACATCATGGGATGATGATATCAAAAATAGTGGATGTGATACTAGTCCTTGAAGATTATGTATGAACTTCCGCCAAGTTTGGTTATTGCATTAGTCCATAGAAGACTAGGGATGCACTTTGTGTCTAAGGTACGCTTTCGTCCTTCCACATGCCCTTTGATCATGCTTTTGATCATTACTTGAACATGTGATTGATCTTGGCATCCTTTCCTTGACACTTGTTTGTGGTATGTGATTTTATTCTTTCACCCTCTCAAACCTTCATGGTCTTGTATACTTAACTCTCATATATGTTATAGAGTGAGTTAGTAGTAGCTTAAAGTATCAAGCATGATTTATATGGTTTACAACTCAATAAGGTTAGTAGGCCCTGTATCATGTGTAGTGTGTGCAATGGAGCTCATCTCCAAGTTGATTGATTGATTATTTAAAATACCAAATTAGATCATATGATGTAGTTAGGATACTACACATTTGGAATTGAAATATTCCAAGGATATTGTCATTGTGATCCTTAACAATGATATTAATCCGATCATGAGGGAGAGAAAGTGAATATATATCCTTTCTCTTGTTTTGTAAAAGTTTGATACATTTAGTTTTAAGTTTTCTTGATCTGTATAACAAAAAGAGCTTGGTATTGTTCATTACCAAAATCATTTTGTCTTACGCCAGAAAGGCACGTCATGAACCACTATATATGACACAAGCTCTTTGTTTCAACAACTTGAAGATTTTCATTTGTCTATTGAGAATTGATACATGGCTTTGATTCGCTCCTCTTTATTTCTCTCTTTTCTCTTTACGTTTACGTATAGTCGTTTGTTCGTTTCTTCCTTTCGGTCTTATTCGATCTTTTTCGGTCTCGATTACACTCGAAATCCTTCATTAAGGTATTATAACCTAGTATTGAAGTGGTCAAATGATTTCCAAAAGGCTTAAAATATGTTTTAAGTATTTTGGAAAAACTTGGTTTGAAAAATTTCTTTCATTTTCATGGACTTTAAACTTGTTATGCCCGCGGTTCACTATTTAGCATGGTGGTATGTGCGGTTCAATATCAATATTGAGCTGCAGGCCACTAAGCTTAAAATATTCCAGGTTTTATTATTTTACACTTTTTCAAAAACCCTCTTTCTTATTCCCTGCTGGTGCGACGAGAATGGTTTCCGGATCTTTTAAGCTACTAGGAATGATCATTGTTCATATGATTAGATAATCAAAGCGGAATTAGAACAACAATCATTAACCAGGTGTTTAGGCACGAATAACATGAATTAAAACACATGGATTGCCCATTATATTAATAACGAACAACCACTAGATGTGTATACATTGAATCCCACGTCTAGTCGACACACACTTTAGGTTTACATTGTGAATGAATTGAATGAAAAACCTAATAACCCTTGGTTCCTTTTATAGTGTAAGGATTAGGGTTTTACAAGAGATAATGATGAATAAACAAGTAAATCTTCTATTTAAATAAACTTATGCAGAATATCTTTTGCATGTTTATCAAAATAGAAGCTTCTATAAGCTTCTTTGTCTACGTTTTGTCAATGCTTGAATTGCATGTGACAATGCTTGGATTGCACACGACAATGCTTGAGCCATCAACGCCTAATTTACTCTTATCAACGCTTGATTAACTCTTGACAACGCTTGGACAATTTCTTCATGTTTTCTTCGTTTTTGAGTTTCTGCCACATCAACTTTTTGACCCAACAATCTTCCCCTAGTTGATAGTGGCAAAACTCTATGTGTATCTCTTGTAAGTTGTACATGATCTTCAAATTTCTTCCCCTCAAGTGTAGCATGTATTTCTTCCCCTTTTTGTCACATCAACAAGGAAGTAAACAATGTTGCAATGTTGAAGATTCTCCATATGTAGGCTCTGTGTAATGATCTTGAAGAACAATAAATATAATATTTTTGATGTAGAAGTAGAATAACCCAAACCTATGTTCCATGTCTTGTACTATCCATGTGACTAAGAACTTATAGAGGAGATATAAGTAGACCTCGATCCCTTGTCAATATTCTCATCCTTTGTGAGACACTGAGCACGATAATGTAACTCCTTCAAGTGTTATGACAAGTCTTCGTCACCAATCATGTAAAGCACGAACAAGTTACCTTTAAAGTCTATGACTGGGAGTGCATGACTTTAAGATATGATAGAACACAAACTCGTGAAAATCTTCTTCAATCATCAAACTTACCATAAGAATTCTTCCCCTTAAGCTAACACCTCTTCATGACAAGTCAATATCTTCATATGTAAAAAGCTGTCAACGAATAACTCTTTCACAAGGCTATCCCGATTACATAATCCAATAAAATTCTTCATGAATGGTTGCTAACTCGCCTTAAAATCATTAATTCCTTTTAAAAATATCCGAGCCATAAATATCAACATGATATTTTATATTAAAACGGAGATTCCATGTACCTTCGTGTGTATAATCCTCCTTTTTGTGTGCTTAAAACGTCCAATTTTCTCAAACAGCAGCGATTCCTGTGTTGTCCAATATCCTTTTTCATCTAAGATCTAAGTCAGATGTATTGTCCGATATCGGACAATACGTGTCAGCGTTCAAAATCTCATATATCGGACAACACTGTCAACTCTATCAACGTTGACTTATTATGTCAGCGTCAATTCAAGGCTTGTCAGCGCCTCAATTACAAACGTCAGCGCCGACTAAAACTGTCATCTTGTCAGCGGTGTGCATACTTCAAATAATTACCAACAGTATGCATCTTTTGCTCCTTGGATCAATAACACCCTCGCTAGTCTAATATGCAAACAGAAACTCTCAATATTAATCATATACAATATACGATCCCTTCTGCTTTTTACTTTCTTCATGTAAGCACATATTTAGCAAGTATATTATATGTACCAGCAAGCTAGATCCCATATCTCCGTGTGAACACAAGAATTGAAATTCTTCATGTGAACACACACATTGTAACCGTGTGAATGCTAATTTCTCCACCAATAGGATTCTTGTAACCATGTGAACACAAAGTGTACCTTAAATCCCATTCGCATGTATCCACCAATTGTAAGTCTTCATTCGTGTGAACGCTCAATTGAACACCAATAAGAAACGAACGGCTTATATCCAGTTTTAGCCTCACGTGAGTAATCATGGACAAGCACAGACCTGATCTAAGCCCATATCGTTTCTTCCTCCATGTTCAAGCTGCTTGATACAGTATAAACGAATCCCCCTATATATATACCAAGCTGCTGCGTTTTCTCTTGATCAGTTCATATGAACTTTTAAGCTATAAGCACGATCTAGGGTTTGTTGAAACTAGAGCATCGAAACCCTAATTTACGATTTGAGAATCGAACACCATAAAAACATAATGATCTGGAACACCTTTTCTGTTTACAAATCGATCTAGGGTTTAGGGGAAGAAACCCTAAATCTTTTTCTTTTAATAAGAACAAAAACAGAATATTTGTACCTTCCTCTGCAGCCCACTTCTACTATGTATCTCCCCTTCATAATACCTCAGATCTAAGATCCCTCCGGTGAGATTCAAGACATATATGCGAAGAACCTACAGTTCGAATTTCACATCGATCCAACGGTTAACGAAGGAGTTATGGCTGTTTAAATATGGCTGCTCAGTGAGATCCGAACATAAAATCATGGACGGATTTTATGCTTTTTCTTCGTTCTTTGACTCAACACCTTGTAGATCCTAGCATCGAGAGCCACCCGCTCTGATACCAATTGTGGAAACCTTGGTTTCCGGATCTTTTAAGCTACTAGGAATGATCATTGTTCATATGATTAGATAATCAAAGCGGAATTAGAACAACAATCATTAACAAGGTGTTTAGGCACGAATAACATGAATTAAAACACTTGGATTGCCCATTATATTAATAATGAACAACCACTAGACGTGTATACATTGAATCCCACGTCTAGTCGACACACACTTTAGGTTTACATTGTGAATGAATTGAATGAAAAACCTAATAACCCTTGGTTCCTTTTATAGTGTAAGGATTAGGGTTTTACAAGAGATAATGATGAATAAACAAGTAAATCTTCTATTTAAATAAACTTATGCAGAATATCTTTTGCATGTTTATCTAAATAGAAGCTTCCATAAGCTTCTTTGTCTACGTTTTGTCAATGCTTGAATTGCATGTGATAATGCTTGGATTGCACACGACAATGCTTGAGCCATCAACGCCTAATTTACTCTTATCAACGCTTGATTAACTCTTGACAACGCTTGGACAATTTCTTCATGTTTTCTTCGTTTTCGAGTTTCTGCCACATCAACTTTTTGACCCAACAGGATACCAAAACATCCATTAACACTTTTCAAAACCTCCAAAATCACTCAAATTAATTGGTTTCACAAGAGTCTCATCCATCCGTCATCTATCATCAATTAATTGTAAGTATCTTCCTTCAAACTCAACTAATTTGTTCTATCATAATTGGGGATTTTTGAAATAAATTGAATTAGAACCAAATTAGGAATATGGGTATCCATAGTTTTTGTGCTATGATTCCTTTATGTTCATATTCTTTGTGATTCACCAAGCCCACTTATAGAAAAAATCCAAATTTTAATCAAAGTAATTTTGTAAAACCCGCTTAGAAATACTATTAAATAAAAACTTTTAATTTATTACACGACAATTATTACGTATAATAAATTAATGCACAAAAAGTATTACTTATAATTAAATAAGTCACGACAAGTAAATAACGTAATTAAATACGAAAAGATATAACACGAAAGTATTAATGAAGAATCTACAAATAACCGAGATTTATAATCAGGACACGAAATTAATAAGTAAACAGGCTCCATGTTGCTAACAAATCTTACAAGAATGATTAATAAAACCTTACAAGTTAAATAGGCCCAAGGCCTGATCCACCAAAAGTTATAAAAACAAACCTATGTATGTTACTTCTCCCCATTTATCAAAACACAGAAAAAAAAAAGAAAACCTTAAAAAGGGAGAAGGGTCGCCGGTAAGAAAAAAGGTAAAAGGAGAGAAAAGGTTTTGATCTTGGTTCGTGAAAAATAAGGTGGTGTTCGTGTTTCTCATTGCTTATTTTTATCATTCGGTAATTTATTCAAACCTTAATCTTTATTCTTTTCACGAATCATAAACCACGAACTAAATAATTTGAATAGCAGATCATATGTTATTATAAATAAAAAGAGACAGGAGCAGTATGATATCGGGTGGTGTTGGTGTGCACGGAAACCGAGAGCCCCAAGTGGGGGTGCTCTCGGTGTGGTTTTATGAAGGCAGCCGCAGTAGTGGCTGATGTAGCATAACAGCCGCAACCCCAATCCAGGGCCACGGGGGAAGGTTAGCCGAGCATTGGAAACCGAGACCTTGAGGTCTCGGTAGGAAAGCTACTGTTGGCGGTGGAAACCTAGGCTAGGCAACCGTATGGCTGCGGTGGCTGTTGGGTCTAGCAACCACGAGTCGAAGGACTCGGTGGCGTGGTGATGATGTGTTCGTGCAACCGAGACCAAGGGGTCTTGGTGGTGCTTTTTTGGGGCTCGGGTAACTGAAAGACAAGAAAGGGAGTGTTTGGATAAATTATTTGGCTATTGATTTCTGTCTTATTAAATTAATGGGATTAATTAAACATGAGCCTATTTAAATCACGGCTTATCTTCATGAACTTATTAAACCGGATTAATTGCGCATTATTTAGATTAATCTAATTTAACATGGGCTTATTTTATTTAACTTAATTAGAAATTGTTATTAAGGTTCAAGGCTTAATTATAATTAAATAAATCCATGAAATATTATTAATTATAATTAATTAAATCCATGAAATATTATTATCTATAATTAGTTATAATCCATGATAAATTATTGATAATTAATATAATCCATGACATATTATTATTTATAATTAATTATAATTCATGACATATTATTAATTAATAATCAATAGTAAATCATGACATTTTATTAATAAGTAATTATTTATAAGCTATGACATTGATAATTATGTACTAAAATAGAATCTATTAATATTTGATTTATTTACATCACGACTTATTAATATAATAATTAACCATGACTTATAAGAATTTGCTTATTTAATATGCTTATTAAACCATGACTTATATAATCAGCTTATTCAGTAAACAAGGTAAACTTAAACGAGCTTATTACTATTTATGGAAACTTACTATTTTTAGAAACTTACTAAATATAGAAACTTACTAAATTTGGAAACTTACTATTTTTAAAAACTTACTATTTATGGAAACTTACTATTTATAGAAACCTGCTACTTTTGGAAAGTTACTATATATGGAAACGTGCTATTTTTAGAAAGTTACTATATATGGAAACTTGCTATTTAGGGAAAGTTACTAATTATGAAATACCAAGTATAATAACACAAGGATAATGAAATACATTAATCAAGAACACATGAACGTATAATATTAAGGAAATACATGATAAAGCATGAATAAGTAACTCAAGTCATGAACAAGTAACTAAAAAACTAAGAACAAGTAACTTATTAATGCACACGCAACTCATACACGTCCTTTATTATGTAGCTTACGTGAAGTCGGAGTAATACTTTCCGCTATTTATCTTTTCATCGATTACTGGACATAAGGTACGAATATTTCGTCTTTCAGTAAGGACATCTTTTCTATGCATGATTAGGATTCCCCGTTTTCTATGCCATCTGTTTTACCCAGTTTTCAGATTATAAAACTTTTCATTGTTTGCCATGCTATCATTTTAATTACCCGAGCTATATACATGCATGACCATGACTTACATGACCACCTAGTAATGGAGGTACCATAACCATGACATATGAGGCACCTGTGTCATGACTCTCCCAAGACGAGACTGATTTCTCGCAGCGTCCCTTCATGTTACATGGGTCGTTATTATTATTTTGGGGCGAATGGGTGCATGTTTACAGGGTTTCAGGTTTACATGTACAAGGTGATTGGTTTAGTGTGTGCTCTACACTTTATCACATTGGAGCTGATCCCTCCACCCATATTACTATTATTAGAGGTCACCCCTCTAATAGCATGATGAGGTCACCCCTCTATGTATTCATGCACACGTTGATAATATGTTATGACTTATATGAGCTCGTGGGCATTGGATTATATTGCATGTAAAACTTGTGACATTTCAGTTGTCTTTAATATTCATAAATTATCGTCCTGGTTTTTCCTCAGGACATAAATATTCATTTCAGCTGCTTTTTCATTTTTTATTATTCATTTTCAGTTATTCTTGTCATGCCATTATATCCGTTCACTAAGCGTATTGCTCAGACGTATCTTCTTTTTCATGTCCCATACGACAGGTACCAATGGATGATATTGGGCATCGTGAGTATGTGCTTAGGATGAGAGCTCCCTTAGTTTTATTCCCTTATGCATTTTAATCCTTAAGCTTTGGTTGGACATATGTTTTGTCCTTAGTCTTCCTTTATTTGCATTTATGTTGAGCTTATTTTGGGAGCCGATGTTTGATTCCGGCTTTTCTGTTGGTCTTGTATGTCTTAATGAATAATGCCTTGTTATGCTTTGATGACACGACATGATTATGACATAACGACCACCTTGTCAAAGTGGGTCGTTACAAATTTGGTTTAATGTTGGAATTGATATGAACCCTTGAACATATTGTTAATGCTTACCTAAAAACGAATTTTAAAAACTAATGTTCAAATTCATAGTTGATGTGCATAATTCATATGCTTTTGTCAACAATGAAAGTGTTACAGTATGAACATGAGAATGTTAAGGAATCATCCTTTGGTTAGTCAAGAAATTGATTAAACATATTCTTGTTGTTTTAATTTTTACTAATTCATATGTAACATAGAGTGATTATGGATTTATTTTGGTTTAATATAGGTACCAAAATGCATTTGGAGACTCTTAATGACCATGAGAAAACTAAAGAGTATATGCCTTTTCTGTTACATTCAAGTCATTCTCGTTCTCTCAAAAATACCCTTCGGTCTTTAGCAAATCGATGTTTTCATGAAGGTCGGTTTGTCTCATCCGATCTCTATGGGCATGAACTCACTCGATTCATGTTCATTTCCATTGGATTTGATTGTTTGCTTGAAATTGATGAGCCAATATTTCTTTCGATTCTTATCGAGTTCTTTAGTTCCTTCTCTTTAATATGTATCAATAATGGTTTCTCTATAAGATTTTCCATTAAAGGGAAAACAATTGTATACTCGCTTAAAGAATTCGATCAAATTCACAAGGTGCCACACAATGGTCAATGTAGGTTCACCGATGCTTGGAGTCTTGAATCTTTGGAATCGGCCCCTATTGATATGTGACCGAACTTCCCTCTCATTTGTTCATTGCTAGAGCTATTTCTAAACCTCGTGAACATTCACTTCTTGGTGATTCTCAAGGAAAAAATTGTGCTCTTACTCCTTGAGAATTTCTAACTAGCAAACTAAATGATTTTATGGTTCCATTGGACAAAATCATTAGGAAAATGCAATGTGTCTTTGTGTTGATCACAATCACGTACCCCACATGTCTTGAACATATGTTGTATTGTGTTGCTACCTCCACCCCTTATAATCTTGCGTATTTCATTGCTAGTAGAATTAAGTTTGTTCATTTTAGGTCTAATTCTAGTCTTCCCTTTGCAATGCTTCTTACTCTTCTTCTTAGAAGAGTTGATCATGACTTCCCTCATCTAGAAATGTCATCCTACATCTCCGTTGATCGTGTAATTCTTCCTATCAAAGGAAACCTCTTACAAAAGCCTAGGAATGACATTTTCGATGAAAGAAAGGACCTTCAGGAAGTTATTCAGGATGTTGGGTTCGACTCATCCTTGATTCCTTGTGATGCCAAAATTGAGATCATTACCGGCATGAATTCGACGATTATTCTCCCATAATCTATGTGTTCTTATGTTAATGGTTATTCTCTTGAGTCTCTCTCTCTTGTTCTTCCTCGTCTCTTTCTTTCATTGTTCCTCAAGATTGACAATTTTTATTGTTTAGCAAAATCATTTTTATCGCATTATCACTTTGGATCATCCTCTTCTCTTCTTAAAGCTTCATTATTCTTCTTCTTATTCCTCACCATTTCTAAGCATTTTTTTAATCCTTAAACACTCAACCATGGTGTCCACTATATCCTCAAATTCCTCCAAAACTCTTCCACCAAAAAGAGCCTTAAGATTAAGATCAAGATACATAAACAATGTTCTTTTTCTTTTCTTACACTAAGGAATGAGACTACACCCATACCAATATACATTTCATCATCACCTTCACCACCTCTTGAACCATGCAAGACTAGCTCAACTTATGGTATTAAGAATTCACATTGTTCTACCTCTTCTTCATTCCAATCAAGAATTAATGAGTTGTCTTCACCCTTCTCTCCAAGTCTTCTCTTGGATAAGAACCCCATACCCTTCCAAAGCATTCCCTTTGAGGATGACTTTGTTGAGCCTTCACCCATTTTACCCTTAGACACCATGCCTCCTCTTACTCCTAACACTACAATTTTGGGTGTTCCTCTCCACCACCTTGTGAGTGATCCATATTTCTTTGGTTTTCTTGAGGCATATGGTACTAATTGTCCATGTTGTCGTTACAACAACTACATCATCTAATCTCTTAGGATGGAAATTTTTGGATTTCATGCAATGTTGCAAGAGTTATTGCTCACTTTGTTTACCAATCCTCCTCCTCCTATGTGATGAAATAATGATATTTTTAAAATATCTTTTCAAGAACTCAAGCCAAGAATACTAATTAATCAAGATTAGAATAGCTAGATTTAATGTTTAGTTAGTTGTTTTCTCTATTCTTGTATCTTGTTTCCTACATGATTTTTTAATGTAGATGTTAAATGGATTTAGTTTTATGTGTTATAACTTTCTTGTATACACATTAATCAACTTCAATTTAAAAATCTAAAATTGAACCTAAATCTATTGTCACCTCTAAAACTTGATCAAAATGTTATTTAAATAGTTTGTCACCCTTTGGCAAGATACTCATGTGAGTATGTTGCTCATTATGCAACCTTAGCCTAACCTAGTGATAATAGAGGTAAAAATCCGAGATTTGCTAAAAATTTGAAAAAGTCTTGTCTTTTCTCAAACTTTCAGAAAATCGGGTTTTGGCGTCCATTATGGGCGGTTCAATAAACAGCCCCGGAGATCATTATCAATAATGAGTCGCAGCCCATTTATCAAACCGCAGGCAAGGAGCCCTGTCTTTGTTTGATTTTCGTCTTTCTTCTTTGACCAGATTTTTTTTCAAGATTCTTTGTTTGCCTCTTTGAACTAAACATTCTTTGAAAACTTTTATTTTTCTTTCTATTCTTTGCCTTCTCTACATTCTTTAAATTCTCTTGTTTTGGGATTTTTCTACTCACCATGTCTTTTTCTTCTAAACTTAACCTTGACATCTCATTGTCACAACCTTCAAACAGTTAGGATTTTAGATTTGATGAGACGAAACCGAAGGTACATGATATGCCGCTAACACAATCCAAGTACCGCTAGCACAATCCAAGTACCGCTAGGGTAAATCCAAGTACCGCTAGCCTATCTAAGTAAATTTAGGCTTATTAAGACGTATAGATTTGAATAAGATTCTAGAGATATTCTTAATATATTCTCAAGAATAAAAGATTTGATTGTCTTACTATACTTATCTCCTTGTAACCCTAATACTATAGTATATAAAGCATTCGTTTTAATTATCCAACAAAGCTTAGAACTCCCATGAGAGTCTAAGATTTATAGAAACGCGTTTATGTAATAGTTAGGTTTTCTGTTTATGTGTTGAATAAAGAAAACCTTCTTAATAACATTGATGTTCTTATTATTATTTCGCTGTGCAGTTCAATGTTACTAATATCCTAGATAGGCTAAAACGATCCGTGAATCATAATTTATGATTAAACATAAACCCAAAGCTTTTTCTTTTAAGCTTTCCAAGAAACCGAAAATTTCGGTGAAACCCGTTTGGATTAAAAACAACAAGGATCACTATGAACCTTCTTCTCCTAAACCTTTCAAGACTTCTACTTTCTCTCCAATTGAGTATATGAGTCATACTCAATCAATCCAATTACCAGAGAAAGGCAAGCTCTTTCGCCACCACCTAAACCTTTCAAGACACCTCAACTAAATGACCTCTCTTCTTATCCTAACCTCACTAAGTATTGTGATGGAAACATCTCTGTTTCATCTCCACATTCTCCCTCTCCACCACCACCTTCTTTTTATGATTGACATCCCCTATCTAATGATTTTGTTTTGCATCATGTAAGATCGTGTGCGTGTTGTAGATCTCAATAAATTGAACTTGATCATGTATATGAGAAGTTAACTTTTCTTAAATTTCTCCTCACTCGACCTCCCCTTTGAGTATTTGTTCCCGTGAGAAAATCTCTGGAAGATGCACCTTCGTCATATTAGCGGTTAAAATACCTGTTGTGTTCTGATAATTTGAGTCAAGATAAAAACCTAAGCAATCTTAGAAGACTACTTCTATTGGAATAGTTGTTATGCTTATGTTGTTTATTTTCTTATTTCTTACTTTAGTATTCATATTTTCATATATGAATATCTTGTTATACGTACTTTCATATCTATTTTAATATGATTGTTATGTGTGTTAATTTCTTGTTTTGCTTATTCCTTTATCACGCATATTGTTAAGAGTTGATTCCAAAAATTCTAAGCTTTTAACCCTTTGGCATAATATCTTCAAACTGTTGAATGTTTCTTTTCTATCTTTATTTCAACCATTGTGAATTGAGCTTGTCAAATTACTCTCCTTGGAGATACTTAGCAAATATTTACTTTATAATTTGGGATTTCTTCTCTATCCTCCTCTCAAGTTATTTAGTGAGTAGTGACTTATGTTGTTTATTTTCTTATTTCTTGCTTTAGTATTCATATTTTCATATATGAATATGTTAATGCAATAAATGCCTAAAAACGTTACTTGCATTTTTCGGTCTCGCTTTGTTTTGATTACGACAATATGTAAAAACAAGCATTTACGAAAATAACGAAAAACGAATTCTTGAGTTCAAGTATTTTTCATTTTACCCATTTTCACTTAAGGTATGGATAAACAAGTACTAACCTTAATCAAGTGATCAAGTGATTTAATCTTTTCTTAAAACTCACTTTTTATTAAGTGTGACAAGTTTTTATTAAACTTTCTTTTTAAGAAAATGTTTTAATAAATTAATTATTTGAAATTTGAAAATGGCATATTCTTATTTGGTTAAGAATATCCTTTCAGGATATTTTTATATCCAGATAAGACCTCCACCACTAAAGGACAAAAAGGAGCGGAGTCTAGTCCGGCGGTACCTTAGCACCTAGGCGGTACCTTATCGATAAGGTACCGTGGGCTAAGATAAGGTACCGCGGGCAGAAATAGCCGTTGGCTCCTTTGTCCTATAAATAGTGGACCATTCTCAGCTTTTCACCTCACCCCTTTTGCACATTTATTTCCAGATTCAAACCCCTTCTTTAATCACTCAAATCTTTGATCATTTGTTTGATTATTACTTGTTTAAGAAGTGAATCTTGTTCTTCCATCCCTTCCTCTCCAAGTGCAAAGAGAAGAACACTATCCTTGTGAAGTGTTGAGTCCACTACCAAAGATCCATTGAAGATCTAATTTTATACATTTGTAGTTGTGTCATAGTTGTGAAGATCCAAGTAGTTGTGTCTATTTGGAAGTTGTGTATGTACTAAGTATAGTTGTGTAGATTGGTCCTATCTACGATTAGGGCTCGACTTTTAGCTTAGAGTCGGAAATTGGTTAAGCGACGTGTACGGTTTTCTCCACCTTAAGGAGCTTGTTGTGTAGTGAACTCTCGAGTAAGGAGTACTCGAGGAGTGGAGTAGGAACGAGGAGTGAGCTTCATTGCCGAACCACTATAAATCCTTGGTGTTCGGTTTGATCTTTCTTTACCCTTAACTCTTTACATTCTTTATTCTTTATGCATATACATGTGTTAGTATTAGCTTAGTTACACTATCATTCTTTATTCTTTGTGGATATATTTTTGTTAGTATTAGTTTAGTTACACTATCATTGTTCATATTGTGCATAAGAAGATTTCACATATTTCCTCAAGCCTAAGTTTTTGAAAAAGGATTTTTGGAAACCACATTTTAACAAGTAAATATAAGAAACTATTCAACCCCCCCTTCTAGTTTCTACAATTGGTATCAGAGCGGGTTGCTCAAGAATTTTTAAAGTATATTGTTTTTTAAAACTTGAATCGATCTATGGATTCCAACAAATACCTAGAAGGGCAATCTATGCAAAGACCACCACTTTTTGAAACCGATAGTTTTATTTATTGGAAAAATAGATTTGAAACTTATGTGAAATCAAAAGATTTAGATCTTTGGCATGTTATTACCAATGGTGATTTTTTACCCTTTCAATTTAATGAAGTTTCTAAAACAAAAGAATTGGTCACTTTTGACAAAGCTAATGACGATACTAAAAAGAAACTTTCAAAAAATAATGAGGCTAAAATGGTGATTTATAATGCTTTGCCTAAGAAAGAGTATGAAAGAATTTTTATGTGTGAAACCGCTAAAGATATTTGGAACACTCTTTTAGTAACCCACCAAGGTAATAGCCAAGTCAAAGAAAGCAAAATCTATCTTCTTGTCCAACAATATGAACAATTTGTCATCTTAGAAGATGAAACTATTGATAGTGCATTTGCTAGGTTTAACACCATTATTACTAGTCTAAAAGCACTTGATGAAGGTTTTTCTAGCAAGAACAATGTTAGGAAGTTTCTAAGGGCTTTACATCCAAAGTGGAGAGCAAAAGTCACGGCGATTGAAGAGTCGAAAGATCTCTCAACTTTATCACTCGATGAACTCATAGGAAACTTGAAGGTTCATGAGATGATAATTTTGAAGGACTCGGACTTAGTGAAAACCAAGAGTGAAAGGAAATCTCTTGCACTTAAAGCCAAGAAGGCACAAAGTGACCATGATAGTTCCTCGAAAAGCGATGACGAGGAGTATGCATTGGCGGTGAGAGATTTCAAGAAGTTCTTCAAGAGACGAGGTCAACACGTTAGGCAACCCAACTATGACAAGAAACCATTGTCAAAGAATCGGTTTTTCAAGAACGAAAAAGGTGATAGGAATTGCTTTAGTTGCGGTGATCCAAATCACTTCATTGGTGATTGTCCAAAGCCCGCTCGTGATAAGAACCACACGGCGTTCGTTAGTGGCGCTTGGAGCGATAGCGGTGAAGATGATGATGACAACCCCAAAGAGGAGAAATGTCTTATGGCTCACACTTCTAAAGAGGTACATTCCGAAACCGAATATTATAGCAATGATAGTTCCACTTGTGATGATATTGAACTTGAAGGCAAATATGATAGTTTACACAAACTTAGTCTTAAATTCATAGAAAAGAATAAAACCTTAAAATCAACAAAAACTAAGCTTGAAAATGAGATCAATGAACTTAGGGAGAAATTGGCTAAACTTGAGAAAAATAAAGAGGTTGATTTAATTTGCTTAAGTTGTGAGAAACTTAGATTAGAGAATGAAGATCTCAAGAGCACCTCCATTAAATTGGAAAAGTTCATGAAAGGTACTAGTGCTCTTGATGATATGTTAATCAAACAAGTTCATTCTAAGGAAAGACTTGGTCTAGGTTTTAACTCAAATGAAGCCTCAACTAGTGAACCAAAACAAGTCAGGTTTTCACAAAAAACGCCCACTATACGCGGTTCCAAATTGTATGGCGCGGTTCCTTATCACTATGGAACCGCCGCCATAGATAAGGTACCGCGGCCAGAGGATGATTTTGGTGAAAATCCTGAACTTTCTGAAAAGTCTAAGTTAGATGAAAAACTAAAGCATCTTACTGTTAATAAGGTAAAGTTACCCATACTTGACAACAATGCTATTGGTAAGTTCTACAAGCCATTAAGTAAACCTTTCATGGGAAATAGAAGTTTATCTAGACTATCCTCTACTCCACCTAGAGTACGGAGTGAGTCTAAGCCTAGAAGTAGAACGACAACGCCTAGAAGAGATAATCAAAACAATTCACGATCTAGAAGTAAAACTCCAACACCTAGAAGGAATAATCATAACTCTAAACCTAGATCAAATACACCTAGGAGAAATAATGAACAACAAAATGGTTACATGAATTACTACCCTCCTCCATTTTGTTCTCCACGGGGAACCCCTCCTTCATTCATGCATCCCAACCAAATGCAAGGGATGTTTGGAACTAACAATTTTGGACCCATGAGATATTGGGGACCAGATGTTTGATCTTGTGTGTTGTTACCTAGATATGCTTGGGAATTGATTTGGAGCCCGATGAGTGGATTAAGGATAGTAGATGTTCTAAACACATGACGGGTAATCGAAGTTTGTTCTCGCATTACAAAGCATATGATGGAGGTAACGTCACATTCGCTAGTAGTCTACGTGGTAATATCATTGGCAAAGGTACGGTTTCTCTTGACTCCACGACCATTGAAAATGTTGAGCACGTAGATAACTTAGGATTTAACCTTTTAAGCATAGGTCAAATTTGTGATAGTAAGTGTAAGGTCATCTTTTCGGAACATGACAGTGAAATCGTAAAAGATGGAAAAGTCATTGGAAAAGGTGTTAGAAAGCATGGGCTTTATGTCATGAAGGTTAATAAGAAGTCAAAAGACAATATATGTCTTGCGACTATAGATGATAGTTCTACTCTTTGGCATAGGAGATTAGGTCACGCTAATATGCGTTTAATTCAATCTTTAGTCTCTAAGGAGTTGGTAAGACACCTCCCCAAGATTAAGTTTGATAGTCACTTTTGTGATGCTTTCAAAGTTCGAAAGCAAGTTCACTCAAGTCACAAAGCCAAGAATTTGGTTTCGACCTCTCGGTGCTTAGAGCTCCTACATATGGATCGTTTTGGACCTTCCGCCATACGGAGTTATGGAGGTAACCTTTATACCCTAGTTATAGTTGATGACTATTCTAGATTCACTTGGACTAGATTTTTGGCATCTAAGAATGAAGCTTTCGATCACTTCAAAATCTTTAGTCGAAGAATTCAAAATCAACTAGGATGTTCAATTGTTTCCATTAGGACGGATCATGGTAGGGAATTTGATAATGAAGTGCAATTTGGTGCCTTTTGTGAAGCTCATGGTATTACCCATAACTTATCGGCTCCTCGCACTCCACAATCAAATGGGGTAGTTGAAAGGAAGAATAGGACTCTCCAAGAGATGAGTAGGACGATGTTAAACGAGCAATCTTTGCCTCAAAAGTTTTGGTGCAATGCCGTGGACACATCGACTTATATTCTCAACCGAATTCTTATTCGACCTTTCCTAGGAAAGACCCCCTATGAGATTCTTAAAGGTAAGAAACCCTGATTAGAATACTTTAGGGTGTTTAGAAGCAAGTGCTTTATCCTCAACACGAAAGACTACCTTACCAAGTTTGACCCAAAGTCTTACGAAGGTATCCTTTTAGGTTATTCCCAAACTAGTAAAGCCTACATAGTCCTAAATAGAACCTCGGGGGTTATTGAAGAATCACTCAATGTAACCTTTGATGAAACCCCTCCTTCACCCAAGACACCACCATTGGTTGATGATGACTTGGATGAATTAGAAGTAATTAAAGCCAAAGAGGTTAGAAAAATAGGAGTTGAAGACCTTAGTGTTGAAAAGGAAGTAAACATTAAGGAGTCTAGGGATCATACTCTCAATAATGTCATTGGTGACTTAAATCAAAGGACCCTAAGATCTCAAGTTCAAAACCAAAGCAACTTCTTTTGTTTCGTCTCCTTGATTGAAACCAAGAATGTTAAAGAAGCTTTGTCGGACGAGAGTTGGGTCATTGCGATGCAAGAAGAATTGAACCAATTCATTGCCAATGATGTTTGGGAACTTGTTCCTCCACCTAGAAGTTGTACCATTATAGGAACCAAATGGGTATATAGGAATAAGTTAGATGAGAATGGTGTTGTGTGTCGTAACAAAGCTAGACTTGTAGCACAAGGCTATAATCAACAAGAAGGGATTGATTATGACGAGACATATGCACCGTAGCTAGATTAGAATCGTACAAATATATGTTGATGACATTATATTTGGCTCAACTTGTCAAGAATTGTGTGATGACTTTGCCAAAATCATGCTTGATGAGTTTGAAATGAGTATGATGGGAGAACTTAACTTCTTTTTAGGACTCCAAATTAAACAAATAGACGATGGTATTTTCTTTAGCCAATCCAAGTACGCTAAAGAAAGGCTAAAGAAATTTGGATTAGAAGAATCTAGACCAATGAAGACCCCTATGGCCTCGGATACTAAACTCAACGTAGATGATGATTGTGAGTCGGTAGACAACACCAAATATAGAGGTATGATTGGTAGTTTGTTGTACCTAATGGCAAGTCGACCGGATATCATGTTTAGTGTTTGCCTTTGTGCTCGCTTCCAAGAGGCTCCCAAAACCTCTCACCTTGAAGTTGTTAAGCGTATCTTCCGATACATTAAAGGCACTATACATTTAGGATTATGGTATCCTAAAGGGACCGGCGTAGAAACCATTGTCTACGCGGACTCAGATCATGCGGTAGACTATGTGGACCGGAAAAGCACTAGTGGAGTTTGTACCTTCATGGGTTGTTGTTTAACTTCTTGGTTCTCCAAGAAACAAACCGCTCTTGCAATATCCACCACGGAAGCCAAGTATGTGAGTGCTAGAAAAGCATGCCAACAAGATCTATGGATGAAGCAAGCGCTTGTTGATTGCGGGATTTCTCTTGATGATGTTCCCATCATGTGCGATAATAAAGGCGCTATAGACCTAAGCAAGAATCCCGTGCAACATTCTCGAACCAAACACATAGAAATTAGACACCATTTCCTTAGGGATAATGTTCAAAAGGGGAACATTTCTATTGAAAAGGTGCCCTCCGAGGACAACTTAGCCGATATCTTCACTAAGCCACTTAAGAGGGAACCTTTTAATTACTTGCGTCTAGGTCTAGGATTAATGGAACATCTTCCTTAAATTCTTGTCTTCTTGTGTGTTTTCTTTTACCACTTTGAGTCATTGAGTCTTCCAAACTCTTTTTGAAAAAAAAACAAAACATCTCTTCTCCTTTTCAAAATTCACAAAGTCTCTTTCGAAAATGGTTGAGAAATTCGTTTGACATTGTTAATTCAATCTAAAAATGATTTTTCATAGATTCTCGCTATTAATCTGGAGCTTACATAATTCATATGTATGATTCTCTCAAACATAGCAAGAACAAGATAGAATCATGAAGGATCATTCTGTCATGACTTAAGGTCTTGTCTTACACACCTCCTACATCGATTTTTTAATCCATGTATTTTGGTCAAATCTCCATTTGGTATGTTTGCATATGTTTTCTTTGTCTATCTTTGCTTTTAAGCATATCCATATGATAAGTTAGACTAGAAAAATAAGATTTGCTGAAAAATCTTCCTCCAAACACCAAACCCTGCCTCTGCATGCGGTTCCATATGTGAACTGCGGTACCTTATTGATAAGGTACCGCCAACCTAGATAAGGAACCGCCTACAGTGCCTTCCTTTTTCGGGTTTTTGTCTGAAACTCCAGATTTGCTCCAACATTTTTGAGAATCTTTGTTTCAAACCCTTTGACCACCCCAAAAATACCCTAAGCCTTCCCTATTTAAAACCATAAGCATTTTGCATTACTTCACATCCAAAATGTCTTATTCTCCCAATGAAAGCCTTGAATCTCCTCCATTTTCTCCAATTGCTTTCAATCCAAACCCACCCAAGAACACTCTTAATCACATGTCTCCTACCAAGAATGTTGATTGTGGAACATCTTTTCTTCCACCACCACCCTTTAGTGTTCTTCCTCCTCCTCGTGATAATGTCATGCATCATGGAACATATTGTCAATGTTGTCAATATCAACACCTTTCTATGTCACACATCTATGAGGAGTTGAGTTACATCAAGAGTCTCTTAATCAAGCCTTCTCTTCACTTTGATTATGAGATCTCCAACAAGCCACCACCACCACCCTCCGCCATTACCTTGTCTTTCATATAAGCATTGATTGCTTATCCACAAGACACCAAATTTAAGCAAATCATAGAATTCTAGAATAACTAGGATTAGATTTATGCTTTTGGCTTGTTTCTTTTTCCATACTTCTTTGTATGATGTTCTTTTAGTAACCTATCTTGGATCTTTGTCTTTGTATTTTCTTCTCTTTTATTTTTTTATGTGACCTATTGCTATATATTGTTGGTTGTTTCTTTTGTTCAACTAGCCCTTCTATGTAGCTTGTCACCATATCTCGATTCCTCGGTGCCCCAAGCTAGGGGAGTAAGCACCAAGGGGAGTCTTTGCGAAGTCCGTTTCTTCAAACACCGACTTTTGCAACCTTTTTGCTTCGACAAAGGGGGAGAAATGAATAAACTCGTCTTCGAAAATCTTGTTTTTGTGTGATTGAGTTTATGTATTGTCGGAATCAAAAAGGGGGAGATTGTTAATGCAATAAATGCCTAAAAACGTTACTTGCATTTTTCGGTCTCGCTTTGTTTTGATTACGACAATATGTAAAAACAAGCATTTACGAAAACAACGAAAAACGAATTCTTGAGTTCAAGTATTTTTCATTTTACCCATTTTCACTTAAGGTATGGATAAACAAGTACTAACCTTAATCAAGTGATCAAGTGATTTAATCTTTTCTTAAAACTCACTTTTTATTAAGTGTGACAAGTTTTTATTAAACTTTCTTTTTAAGAAAATGTTTTATTAAATTAATTATTTGAAATTTGAAAATGGCATATTCTTATTTGGTTAAGAATATCCTTTCAGGATATTTTTTATATCCAGATAAGACCTCCACCACTAAAGGACAAAAAGGAGCGGAGTCTAGTCCGGCGGTACCTTAGCACCTAGGCGGTACCTTATCGATAAGGTGCCACGGGCTAAGATAAGGTACCGCGAGCAGAAATAGCCGTTGGCTCCTTTGTCCTATAAATAGTGGACCATTCTCAGCTTTTCACCTCACCTCTTTTGCACATTTATTTCCAAATTCAAACCCCTTCTTTAATCACTCAAATCTTTGATCATTTGTTTGATTATTACTTGTTTAAGAAGTGAATCTTGTTCTTCCATCCCTTCCTCTCCAAGTGCAAAGAGAAGAACACTATCCTTGTGAAGTGTTGAGTCCACCACCAAAGATCCATTGAAGATCTAATTTTATACATTTGTAGTTGTGTCATAGTTGTGAAGATCCAAGTAGTTGTGTCTATTTGGAAGTTGTGTATGTACTAAGTATAGTTGTGTAGATTGGTCCTATCTACGATTAGGGCTCGACTTTTAGCTTAGAGTTGGAAATTGGTTAAGCAACGTGTACGGTTTTCTCCACCATAAGGAGCTTGTTGTGTAGTGAACTCTCGAGTAAGGAGTACTCGAGGAGTGGAGTAGGAACGAGGAGTGAGCTTCGTTGCTGAACCACTATAAATCATTGGTGTTTGGTTTGATCTTTCTTTACCCTTAACTCTTTACATTCTTTATTCTTTATGCATATACATGTGTTAGTATTAGCTTAGTTACACTATCATTCTTTATTCTTTGTGGATATATTTTTGTTAGTATTAGTTTAGTTACACTATCATTGTTCACATTGTGCATAAGAATATTTCACATATTTCCTCAAGCCTAAGTTTTTGAAAAAGGATTTTTGGAAACCACATTTTAACAAGTAAATATAAGAAACTATTCAACCCCCCCCCCTTCTAGTTTCTACAGAATATCTTGTTGTATGTGCTTTCATATCAATTTTAATATGATCGTTATGTGTGTAAATTGCTTGTTTTGCTTTTTCCATTGTCACACATATTGTTAAGAGTTGATTCCAAAAATTCTAAGCTTTTAACACTTTGGCATAATATCTTCAAACTGTTGAATGTTTCTTTTCTATCTTTATTTCAACCATTGTGAATTGAGCTTGTCAAATTACTCTTCTTGGACATACTTAGCAAATATTTACTTTATAATTTGGGTTTTCTTCTCTTTCTCCCTCTCAAGTTATTTAGTGAATAGTGACTATTGCCTTTACATGGGTGTTTCTTTTCTTTCTACTAACCCTTGTATGTAGCTCGTCAGCATAGCTCGTTCACTTGGTGCCCCAATCTAGGAGGAGTAAGCACCAAGGGGGTAGCAAAGTCGGTTCTTTTCTTCTTCAAAGACTTGTGCTAACTTTTTGCTTCGACAAAAGGGAGAGAAATGGTAGTGATAAACTCATTAATAATTCGAAAACTTTTGTTTTTACATAAATGAGTTTATAGTTTGTCATAATAAAAAAGGGGAGACTGTAAATGCAACCGATGCCTAATAACATTATCTGTAGTAACTAATTTTTTAGTTTTGATCACGACAAAGTGCAAAAACATTTATCGTCAAAGATAACCAAAAGATGAATTATTTAACGAACACTATCATTAAGATAATAATCATTTATGTCTTACACAAACATATCTTATACATGTTTAGTGATCATTAAAAGTGTATAACCTTAAAACTCACATTTATACAAATATGACAAAACATTTTGAATAAACTTTCTTTTTAAGAAAATGTTTTATTAAAATAGAAAATGGAAATTTGAAGTTGGCATATTTCAAATGGTCCAAGAATATCCTCTTGAGGTATAATCTTCACCAATTGGCATTTCCCTACTAGAATACAAAAAGAAGCATTGTCTAGAGCCTTTGGCTCAGCATAAGTGCATGCAGCTCAATATTGATAATGAGCCGCAAGCCCATTTAATGAGCCACACTCATACTAGCCGTTGAACTTTGTCTCCTATAAATACTGGATCATTTCTCCATTTTCCTATGAACTTTTTGGACATATTTCTGCTTCTTATCTTCTTTCTATATTCTAATCATTAGTAAATGATCACTTAATGTGTTAAGTATGTGTACTTATGATTATCCTCTTGATTGTTGGGAATAAATTAAGGCCAGATCACTTGAGCGCTGACAAGAACAAATCAAGCGTTGACAGGAACAAAGCAAGCGCTGACAGCTCAAGCGTTGACAAGTTAAAGTCAAGCGTTGACACATTGAAGACAAGCACTGATGGAAGATATACGCTACATGTTTATTATATTCTAGAATACTTCTAGTAAGGATAGAAACGACAATGTATTTTCTATGTTTATCTTTACCTAGAATAGTTTATACGTAGCTTATTGTACAAGGCTTCTTAATCTATAAAAGAAGGCCTTTAGGTTAATGTTTAGTATCAAGTTTTATATAAGTTTTCATTCGTAAACATCTTTCATTGTAAGCAAGTTCGACATTCATAATCAAAGTGAAAGTTTTGTTTACATCTTGTGTTCTTGTTTAAGTGTTAAATTCCGCATAACACTTAGATTCACAAAGCATATAACAAAGGTTTCTCTATGTGTTATACTTGATCTGATCTCGTATACACAAAGCTAATCGATCTAAGTTTGGGATCAACAAGTGGTATCAGAGCTTGTTGAGGAACTTTTGATCTTTGAAGAACACCAAAACCCTAATTTTCTCAGAAACCCTACGAACACCAAAACCCTAACAACATCATGTCTGAAGCAATAACCACCTCCAATTCACCCTTACCAAACATCAGTATTCCCATGCTTGATGCAACCAACTTTGACTTATGGAAGTTCAACTTTGAACAATATCTGGGGATCTATGACTACACACTCTGGGAGATTATTGAATATGGAAACTCATTCAATAAGGCTCAAAAGATTCTTGATGCCATTAGTCAAAGAACAGCTGTTGAAGGATGCCCTGAAGAGGATAAGAAAGAAAAACCTAGAGATGGTAGAGCTGTAGGTGCTGAAGATATTGCAAAGAAAAGGGTTGACATGAAAGCCCTAAATATTCTGAAAGTCTCTTTGGGACAAGAAAACCAGCACAAATATAGAGGCTATGAATCTGCTAAGGATCTTTGGGAAGCACTTGAAGTTGCATATGGTGGCAATGCAGACACTAAGGAAGAAAAGAAAAAGCAACTTCTGCATGACTATGTTGTCTTCAAAGCTCAACCCAATGAGAAACTGAGTAGTGTGAGAAGCAGATTGCTTGACATCACAAGCAAGTTGTCCTTCATGGGGACACAAGTTGGTGATGTTGACACCAATGCTACCTTTCTTAAAAGTCTTGGTGAGGCATGGAAGATTGAGGCAAGATCTATTCTTGCCAATAATACTTACAAGAGCTCTTCGTTTGATGACATCTACAACAAACTAAGACTATTGGAAGATGAAACTCTTTCAGCACATGGAAGCAAACCTAGCACCAGCAACATGGCCTTCTTCTCTCATAGTGAAGGTCAATTCAATCAAAAGGACTCTTTTATGCATCCAGTTATTGGATCATCATTTGTCAGCGCTGGAACAAGTCCTGTCAACGTCTCCTTTTCAGACGCTGACACATTCATGAATGACTCCCCAAGAGTTAAACATGCTGGTTTGGATTTGGATATTGTGTGTGCTTATATTGCTTCTTTGCCCAATGGTTCAGTGATTACATATGAGGACCTTGAGCAGATAAGTGATGAGCACTTGGAAGAGATGGACATCAAGTGGAACATGGCTCTTGCTAGTATAAGAGCAAATAGGTGGAATAGAAGGTTCAAGAAGAAGATGACCTTCAATGCTAAAGACACAGCTTGATTTGATAAATCCAAAGTTGAATGCTACAACTGTCATCGTATGGGGCACTTCATGAGGGAATGCAGATCTCCTAGAAGATCTGATGCTGGTAAACCCTCAAGTCAGGTTGTTAAAGCTTAAGATTCCAAAGCCATGGTTACAGTTCAAGGAATTGATGGTACTGGATGGGATTGGAGCTATCTGGCTAAGAATGCTGAAGAGGACAAAGCTTTGATTGCTGATATTGAAGAAGAAGAGCATGTTGAATATGCTCTCATGGCACACTCCTCCTCTTCATCTGATAATGAGGTATATGATGATGCTTTTTGTAGCAAAGGTTGTAGGTTAAACACTGATAGACTTAACAAAGAGGTGTTAAAACTAAAAGATGATATGAGCACTGAAAGGTGTAAATTATCCAATTACCAACTAGCTCTTACTGAAACTGAGAAAACCGTTTCTGAATACAAGAAAATGGAATTTGATTTAAAAGATAAGATAAATATCTTAAACCATGAGCTAGAGGGTAGTATGGATATTAGAAATATCATGACAAAGGTCAATAGAGACCTACAGGCTAAGTTAGATGAGGCCATTAAGAATAAAGATAATGTTGACCTCAAGATTCAAAGATTTGATAGAGCCACCCAAACCCTAGGAGACTGTGTAGCTAAACAAAGGGATCCTAAGGACATGACTGGGATTGGGATGAATGATTACTCTCTGGTTCCACCACCAGCTGGTGACTTCTATGGTGTCCTTAGAAAGGATTTATCTTGGACTGGTATACCAGAATGCCAAGAAGAGGAATTCATTCCTCCACCAAGAGTTGTCACTCCAGTGGAAGAGTATCAACAAAAACTGACTGACCTAAATGAGTGGAAGAAAGCTAACCCTACTTTATTTGTTAAGGGAGGTTTGCTGTGTGAAAGTCCCAATGAATCACCACCCATTAAGGTTACTCACCCAGTCACTGGTAAAGTTGTTGACCTAGGCTCAAACACTGTTAGAAGACCTACCATTAAATATGCAGAGATGTATAGGAATAATAGGTCACCCAAGAGTCAAGTTAACAATCATGGAACAGATTTCTACTCTTCTAGACCTAAGAGTGTGTCTAAGAAAGCCTGTTACACTTGTGGTAGCTTTTCACATTTGGCATACAAGTGTGTCAACGCTCCCAAAGCCAGCGCTGATAGGAACAATTTCAGCGCTGATAGGAAGAATGTCAACGTTGTTAGAAAGTCAAACGTTGTCAGACCCAAACCTTGTGTGCAGCAAAGTCCACAAGTGATTAGACCTGTCCCATTCTTCTCTAGAAGGTCTAACACTCATGGACAAAGACCTTTTCAAAAGACAAACACCTGGTCAAATAGGCAATGGGTTCCTGTAGCAAACCCTAGGTTCAACGCTGACAAGGGTAATTTCAACGTTGACAGGACAAAATCCAACGCTGACAGAAACGTGCCCAGACCTAAATATTTGCAGCCACAAGGTAAGGGGTCTAAAGCTTCTTCAAGCTTAACATGGAGACCCAAGAAAGATCAAAACCCTAATAATAATGGAATTTCAATGACTTGCAATAGATTTAATTACATTTCTAAGGTCATTACAAAACCAATTGGGGTTAACTGGGTTTTTCATCCTAAAAAGGATGAGAATGGGGTTGTTGTGAGAACTAAGTCTGTTCTTATTGAACAACCAGATAAATCCAAGTCTTCTGAGACTTGGGTTCCCAAAGAAAACTAATTTGTTTTCTTTATGTGCAGGGCATTCAGAGACAGATCAATGATTATGGATATTGGGATAGTGGATGCTCAAGGCACATGACAGGAAAGGAAGACTATCTGACGAACTTCACTCCTATTAAAGATGGTGATAAGGTATACTTTGGAGGGGGCTACGGCACCATTACAGGCAAAGGAACCCTTCTCACCAATAATCTGCGTTTGGAGAACGTCTTCCTGGTAAAAGAACTGGATTATAATCTGTTTAGTGTATCCTAAGTGTGTGATAACAAAAATAAGGTTCTTTTCACTAATACTGAGTGTTTGGTGTTAAGCAAGGATTTTAAGATCCCTGATGAGAAGTATATTGAGTATAGAACACCTAGGCATAAGGACATATACAATGTGAATTTAAATGGGATTAAAGTGAATACAAATATGTCTTGTTTTTATGCTAAGGCCTCAGTAGATGAAAGTAATTTGTGGCACAGGAGACTAGGGCACATAAATTTTAAAAATATAAATAGACTTGTGAGGCTTGGTTTAGTTGATGGTTTGCCTGAGAAGGCCTTCCACAATGACCACTCTTGTGTTGCATGTCTTAAAGGCAAGCAGCACAAGGTCTCATTCAAGTCCAAGCAGGTGCATACTAGTTCCAGACCTCTTCATATGCTTCACATGGACCTCTTTGGTCCAACTAATATAGAAAGTTTGAATGGCAAGTCATATTGTTTTGTTGTCACTGATGACTTTTCTAGGTTTACTTGGACATTCTTTCTAGCTATGAAGAGTGACACAGCTGATGTTCTTATTGAATTTATCACTCAAATTGAGAAAAGGTCTGGCAATGAGGTTAAGATGCTTAGGAGTGATAATGGTGGCGAATTTAGGAACAAGAAGCTAGATGATTTTTGTGCCAGGAAGGGAATTACTAGGCAATTCAGTATTGCTAGAACCCCACAACAAAATGGGGTTGCTGAAAGGAAAAATAGAACCCTAATTGAAGCAGCCAGAACAATGTTGGCTGATGCTCACTTTCCTATAGCCTTTTGGGCTGAGGCTGTTAATACAGCATGCTATGTGCAAAATAGAGCATTGGTTAACAAAATTCAGAACAAAACACCTTATGAGTTACTTTGGGGAAGAAAACCTAATATTGGTTTTCTCAGACCTTTTGGTTGTCATGTAGTCGTTTTAGATACTAGTGATGCCTTAGGTAAATTTAGTGCAAAAGGTGATGAAGGTTACTTCATGGGGTATTCAGTGCAGAGCAAGGGTTATAGGGTTTATCTTAAAGAGGACAAACGTATTGTTGAAAGAGTACATGTTAGGTTCTTAGAGAATAAACCTAGTGATCCTGAAAGTGGTCCTAATTGGTTGTTTGATTTGGAATCCTTATCTAGAACTTTAAATTATATGCCTGTCACTAATCCAGACATTGTGAAGGTAACTTCAAATGTTGTGGAGGAACAAATTGTTGATGTTTCAGGTACACAGGTTAATGAGAGGGTTGGATCACAAGCAGAAAAGGCATCTCCTACATTTGAATATGTCACAATTCCCATTTGGACAGATGTTTTTGCTGCTGCTGCTGCTGCTGGACAAGATAATGGTGGTCTCCAAATACCACCAGATACAAACATGCATGGTTCTTCAGGCGCTGACAAAGGTAAATCTAGCGCTGACAGGACCAATTCAGACGTTGATGGCTCAGACGTTGACAACAACAGTTCAAGCGTTGTTAGCCCAAGCGCTGACAAACAAGGTTCAGACGTTGACAACACCTTTGCACATCTTTTCTCTTCCACTTTTGAACAAGGTGAACCTTCCAATGTTCATGAAGAGATTTCTGTTGATCAAAGAGAGTCTGATGAAGAAGATATTGTCAACATGGAGCGTGAAGTTGAGGACACCAGACTTTTTGAAGGAGGAGTTCTCACTTCCACAATGAAGAATCACCCCACATCTCAGATCATTGGTGATATTATGACTCCAGTTCAGACCAGAAGATCTCACCAAGGTCTTGGTGGGTTTATTGCCAATATACACAAGAAGGTTGATACCCCTCTTGTGCAAGCATGTTTGTTTGCATGTTTTCTGTCACAAGAAGAACCCAAGAAGATATTTGATGCTCTCAAAGAACCAAGTTGGGTGGAAGCAATGCAAGATGAGCTTCACCAATTTGCAATTCAAGATGTTTGGGAGCTGGTTGATTGTCCTAGATATGTCAGACCTATAGGGACAAGATGGGTTCTCAGGAACAAAAGAGATGAAAGAGGTATTGTGGTCAGAAACAAGGCAAGGTCAGTGGCTCAAGGTTATACACAAGAGGAGGGGATAGACTATGAGGAAGTCTTTGCACCAGTTGCAAGGATTGAAGCTATTAGGATTTTTCTAGCCTATGCATCTTGCATGGGCTTCACAGTCTATCAAATGGATGTCAAAAGTGCATTCTTGTATGGCACCATTGTTGAGGAAGTTTATGTCATGCAACCTCCTGGTTTTGAGGATCCAGAGCATCCAGATAAAGTGTATAGAGTCAAAAAGGCTATGTATGGTCTTCATCAAGCCCCTAGAGCATGGTATGGTACTTTGTCTACCTATTTGGTGGACAATGGATTCAAGAGGGGCACCGTAGATCAGACACTATTTACAAAGAAGAAAGGCAAAGATGTGTTGCTAGTGCAGGTCTATGTTGATGATATCATTTTTGGGTCTACTGATCCAAAGATGAGTGAGGATTTCTCCAAGCTTATGACAGACAAATTCAAGATGAGTGCTATGGGGGAGATGAACTTCTTTCTTGGTTTACAAGTTCAGCAGAAAGAAGATGGTATCTTCATCTCTCAGGACAAATATGTTGCTGAAATCTTGAAGAAGTTTGGCTTTTCTCCACATGAAAAGAGGGCTACTACTCCTATGGATAGAGAACACCCTTGGGGAAAGATTGGAGATGGGAAAGATGTTGATGTCAGGCATTATAGATCCATGATTGGATCCTTGATGTATCTTACTGCTTCCAGACCTGATATCATGTTTGTTGTGTGTGCTTGTGCACGCCATCAAGTGACTCCCAAAGAATGTCACCTTTATGCTGTGAAGAGGATCTTTAGGTACCTAAGATGTTTCCCTAATCTTGGTTTGTGGTACCCAAAGGATTCACCATTGGAGCTGATTGCATATTCAGATAGTGATTATGGAGGTGATAAGTTTGATAGGAAATCCACAACTGGTGGATGTCAGTTTCTTGGGAGAAGATTAATATCTTGGCAATGCAAGAAACAAACAGTGGTGGCTAACTCTACAACTGAAGCAGAGTATGTGGCTGCAGCAGCATGTTGTGGTCAAGTGTTGTGGATTCAGAACCAGCTGTTGGACTATGGGTATAATTTCATGCATACTAAGATATTTGTGGACAATAATAGTACTTTATGCATCATTAAGAATCCTGTACATCATTCTAAAACTAAACACATAGAAATTAGACACCATTTTATAAGAGATTGCTTTGAGAAAGGTTTAATACAACCAGATAGGGTTGACACTGAGGAAAATGTGTCAGATTTATTAACTAAATCTTTTGATACTGGAAGATTTCAGTACTTGGTAACAAGTATTGTAATGGTTAATCTCAATTAATATGTGTTTTGGATTCTTTTTGTAAAAGTATGTACAGGATGATGCATTATTATTATTGGTCTTATTGTTGATTTAGATTTTCCACTATATTTTTCTAACACTGACAAAGGTTGTTTGAACACTGATAAGTGTTTTTGCAACGTTGTCAGCAATATAATTGTCTAACGCTGACAAAGCTTCCTTCAACGCTGTTATGTGTTATCGGGGCGTTGTCAGCAACAATGTTAGTTTTGTGGTTTTCAATCTAAATGTGCAGATGGTGTTAGCAGTATACCATTGGATACAGAGTTGCTTATGGATCAAAGGAGAAGCATTTGGACAAGTTTTTATTTATGGATGATGGTTGGAATGTTTCATTCCTATCTTTAGGATTTTTGGGTATCCATATGATACTCTTATCACAATTCTAGATTGTGTCCACAGGTGAGTATGGGTTAGTTTTACTAAACCATGAGGCACTGTAGCATGCATAGTATATCAACTTTGCATGCTGCCAAGACATTTTTGGCCTAGAATTGGTTGTGGTCTGTTGGGAGACTTGGGAATGATTTTGATATGGGATTTACCTGGGAGTAACAAGGATTTTATAAGGTAACTTGGTTGTTAAGAATTTTGGTTAGCAAGGGACACTAGAGGACTGTTATGTCTATCTTGCTTATTCAAGTGTGCATACCTGGACAGTGCTTGCTGCCCTATAATAATTATCAGCTTTTGGTTATTTTCTCTAGGATAAATTACTTGTTAAGGTCATTTTTCACTTTTTAAAACAATTTTATTTTTGGACGCTGACAAGATTTTTCCAAGCGTTGTTGAGACCAAATTGGACGCTGACATGGCTTTAGGCGAACGTTGACAAGATTATAGCCGTTGGGCGTTGATAGGTTATTTTTGACCGTTGACACTCAATGGGACCTACCCAGTTGTTACTTTTTGACATATTTTCAAGCCGTAATTTTAGGAGTTGTTACTTTCATTAAATGCATGAGATAACTTATAACTTTTTCAATATTTTCATGATTAGTTTTTGAAAATCTTTGCCTATTTTTGGGCCAATCACATGCATTCTTTATCTCCTATAAATTTGGCTCCTATTTTTAAAACAGGGTATTTATAATTCTTGTCTAACACTTTTCTCTTATCAACCTTCATCTTCTACACTTCAAATTAACAGCTTTCATCAATGGCACCAAAGTTTAACTCAGCAGAATTGGATTTGGGGTTCAAGTCTCATCACAACATGATTGCTTATCTTGTTGCTGATAATGATTTGTTTCCTCAATACACACAAATGGTGGCGTATTTGAACGCATCCCCACTAAGTTATGCTCTTTCTCATGCACCACTCATTCCAGTCACACACATTAAGCAGTTTTGGAACACTGTTAGTTCCTCAACAGTTAATGGAGTGACCACATTAACTTCTATTGTTCATGGGAGGTCTTGGGTGGTTACTGAGGCCTTGGTACGCCAGGCCTTGCATCTTGATGATGCTGATGGTGTAGCCATCCTTCCCATAAATGAAATAGAACAAGGGCTTAGGGCTTTGGGATATCCTTTTCCTGATGAAGGTACTCTTAACAAGTACCATAAGCAGGAATTTCCCTCAGCCTGGAAGTACCTCATCCACATTCTCCTTCAATGTTTGAGTCCCAAATGTACTGCACACAATGAGATCAATAGATCCATTGCCAGTGCTATTGTGTACATTGCAACAGGGCAAAAATATAACTATTCTAAAACGATTTTTGAAGGGATGTGTAAAAACAAGGGGACAAAAATGACTTTAGCTTATCCCCGTTTTCTACAAATGATTTTTGATGATCAAGGTTATTGTTCAAGGGATCACAATGATTTTTATAAGATTCCTGAACAAAAGAAAGCTATTTTTACAAAGATGAATTCACCACCTCTTAGAGACTTACCTTTAACCCCAGCCATGCTTGCTGTTATTGCAGCAGCATGATAGGTGTGAAAACACCCATCCTTTTTACCACTTAATTGCAATAATAACCGAGCCAAAACGTGTATTTTATGTCATTTATGTCGGAATTATGCGTGGTTTGTGTTTTTGTTGTGATTTAGGACGAAAAGGTGAAAAGTGGAGAAAACACGGGATTTCACGGGCTTTTATCGAAGAAAAAGAAAGAAGACGAAGTCAAGAAATCAAGAGTGGAAAAAGAACGGAAGTCCAAGGCCTATTCTGAAGACTTATCGAAGAACAAGTCTAAACACGGAAGTTTAATTAAGCCGAAGAACTCAAGTCTAATAAATGAAGAAATATTAAGACGAGTTTAAATCAATCCTGAGACAAAGTCGAAAAAGTCGAAGAACTTAAAAGACGAAAAGACATGAAGAAAGAAATGAAGAAAAGATGCAACACAAGCACCCCCTCCTTTCCTTTAAATACCTGAAAGTCCCTAATCAATGCAAGAAACCCTAATCTTAACTTAATCAACACAAGGTATTACTTTTCAAACGTAATCTTATTATTGTATAATAAAGAATTACAAGTGTTATGGATAACACCGTTTGATGACAATGTGTTGTGCACACTTTGAACAACAATAAACCTTAACTTATGAATACAGTCGTAGCTGTTTGATTCACTAAGTTATACGCACTAATGTTCTTAATATCTCAAAGTGTTAAACATTAATGCATGGATACACATCCTATTTATAGTGTTACGAGTTTGACTTAAACAGTACTTGATGTCGACTACACAAGCTTTTACAAGTTCCCACATCAGTCACATGATGTCCTTCTATTCTTGGTAGTCTTCCATTATGCTTTAAGGAACAGTTGTCAAAAACAGTTTCCTTATTCTTCATATTCTCGAACACACAAATGGCATGTCCAAAGTGTGCTGAGAGTTATCAGGGTATTGCCACCCCTGTTAACTCTCAACCTCTCAGAGTCCCTAATACATCTTGGCTGTTATCCATCACAGCCAAGGAGTATGTCTTCAGGTAATCTTCGACTTCCCTGACAATGTCTCTGACATGGACTCCTCTGAGGTTGCTCACAGAGACTTAGATCTCTGTGAGTCTTGCGAAACTTGCCTGCCTCCTAGGCACAGGCAAGGGACTATCTATCAGCCTAATTATGTTTAAATCAATGATCAGGGAATCTAACAAGTTTAGATTCCCAACAATCTCCCCCTATTTAAACATAAATAATGCTAGATCTAACTAAGTTAAGGTAAGTGAGTTTAACAGCTTCTTCTTACACATAACAGATCTAAACAAACATACCTCATGATTTTATTAAGACTTAAGGAAAATTACAAGTTCATTACATAAGTAAAATAAAAGATGAAGGTAAAAGGGGCTGACACCATCTTCAATAGTCATCATTTTTTATTCTTTCTTCAGCTTCGGCCACATCTAGTCTGTTATCAATTTCATCCTGCAAAGTCTTTGCAAACTTCTTGGAATACTCTGTGTTGATCTTGAGACACTTCTTGTGACAGAGTAGCTGAATAGTTGAAGCCAGGCACAGCTCATCTTCCCTCTGAAAAGCATACTGGCAAGCCTTGTTCATAAATGCCATTCCTCTTTCAGGCACTGAGTATGTCTGACTATCAACAGGGCCAACAATACCATTTGGAAGGATCAAATCCCTGTGCATACCATCCACACGAACATCTTCAGTAACAAAAGTTTCATCAACAATTTGTGAAATTCTTCTTCTTTTGTTGCCTGTCTTTGGGGGTTCTTGTTCGAAAAGCTGTGGTGGGGGATCAATCTTGAGTTTGGCAGCTGTTTCCTTGATCCAGTTAAACTTAGCCTTAAGAGTTTTAAGCAGAAGGAAATTTGCCTGTCCAGACTTTTTGGCAGCTAAGGCTTCGAGTTCAAACCATTCTGATAACCCAAGTGTCTTTAACCTGAAGTTGTCAAACACATCCATATTCCTCTGTTGGTTTTCCCTCCATAAGATCATCTGTGGGGTGTTTGTGGATTCGTGAATGGTGTATTTAAACTTGGTTATCTTGCCAGCAGCATACCTGTTGTTCACGCAGGCATCATAGTCAGCTTTGACTTTCTTTAAGGCCTCAGCGCGTTTTAGTTCCATTTCCCTCAACCTTTGTTTTTGTTTTTCCCTTTCAGGTGGTGTCATCTTCCTCAGAGTAGCTTCATTTAGTTCTTTGGCTGTCTTGAGCTCATTTAGTCTTTTGAATTCTTCAGCCTGTTGCTCTATTTCTTCAGGAGTTAAAGGACTCTCATCAGAAGGTGTAAAGGTTGAAAAGTGGGAAAGGTCTGTGGTGGATCCTCCTGTCTCTAGCATCGCAGCTATCTTCTTAAGTTTGGTGTCAGTATCAACCAAAACTATCTCCTTCCCTTTCTTCGAGACAGAGGACTCCACACTTATGTTTTTCAAATCATCAGCTCTTTTGAGAAACGCTGTCTGAGCCTGATTTTGAATAGATTTTGGGAGAGAGCTCACAGCGAATTTAAGTTTCTTGGCAGCTGGCTCGTCATCATCCTCAGGCTTGCTGATGTTAACTAAAATCATGGATTTAGATGAGTCAGCTTCATCTTGTGTTTGTTGTTCCCCCTGAGTATCATCCTCATCATCATGTACTATAACTGGTGTGATGACTTGTAGAGGAACAGGTGTAGTTGCAGGATTGGCTGATGATGAGCCTTGTTCAGCAGATGCAAGGCTGAGTGTAGCATTCTTCTCCCCCTCACGTTCATCCTTACTTCCCTGATGTTTGGATGAACGTGCCTGAAAGCGTCTTGCAATCTGCTCCACAGAGGCAGCCATGGCACGTTGTCTCTTTCTCGAAGCCCTGGCAATCTTCAGCAAGAGGTTGGCATTGGCATTAGTATTTGCCTGAACACGTCTGACAATAAAGCCAGCATGGTTGTATTGCCTGTTGCGAACCGCATTGAAGTGCCTGTTCATGTTGTTTTCTTGTTCATGGAACATAGCAGGGACAACTGAGTCAATGGCATCCTTGATTCGTGTCGAGAGATGACTTAGTCCCTGGGCCACACCTTTTCTTGCACCCTCTTGAATTGGCTCAGTGACAGCCTCAGTCACAGCCTTCTTTATAATGCCTGGAAATGTGACAGTAAAATTGTGCATCTCTGACTTGATCACGTCCAGCTTCCTTGATAAGCGCTCAATATCAGATTGATGATGTACGGGCTGAAGATTCTTGATATTGAGGCTTTGCTGAGCAAAATCATCCCCCCTTGGAAGTAAGTCGAAGTTGGTCTGGGTAGGATGATCAAACATGAGGAATTCGGCTGTTGGATCATATGTTGGTCTTTGGAAGACTGTTGTTGCAGATGTAGCAGAGTTTGGAGTGTAAACAGCTTCCTTGAGAGGAGAAGTCTTGTCATCTTCTTTAGGAGGAGAGGCTGACAGCTGGTCATCCTCATCTTCTTCATCCTCTTCATCAAACATTCCCTCAGGGAATTCATCTTCAGGCATGGGCTCAAACTCAGAGACATAATCTTCTACGGAGAGCATTTCTTCATCAGCATTGAGCACAGGTTCCTCTTCATTTGGATTGGCCTGAGTTATTGTTTCAGCCTCTTTTTCATGTACCTGAGATTCTTTGACTGGCTGTACAATTTCAGCCTGCAAGATTGTTGTAATTAGTAACAGGGAAAAATATAAGGGGAATGGTCGCCATTTCGCTGTCCCAGAGAGGCTGAGGGTGATTACTCAGCCACTCCAAAGGATAAATCCTTGGGATTCTTTTAAGTGTGAATGAAGTGTTGTTAATGGTCGCCATTCGCTGCCCCTAGGAAAGCTGAGTGTGATTATTCAGCCCCCCCAAAAGGTAAAAAACCTTTGGGACTCTTTTGATTGTGAAACATATGTTGTTTAATGATCGCCAGTCGCTGCCCCTAGGAAAGCTGAGTGTGATTATTCAGCCCCCCCAAAAGGTAAAACCTTTGGGACTCTTTTAAGAGTGAAACATATGTTGTTGTAGGTCGCCTGTTACGCTGCCCCTAGGAAAGCTGAGGGTGATGATTCAGCTCCCCCTGAAAGGATAAATCCTTTGGGACTCTTTTAAGGAGGGAACCAAGAGGCTGTGTGAAGTACAGCGATCAAGGTTGAGACATTAATGTATTCAGGTTGTTGTTAGCCTGAATACTGTCTAGAGGGTTCAGGGTCATCGGGGTGCTTTATAAACACAAATGAATCATTCCCTGGTGCAAAGACAGGGTGTACAGAAGTCTTAAAGTATTCTAAGTGTAATGACAGACTTCTATGGGTCGAGGATTACCCTAACTTCACCACTCTCTCCTACAGACATAATGAGAGTGGTTGCTTGTGAACCTCTAAAAATGTACACTGATTACCTGTGAGATATCAGCTTGATTTGGCTGGTTTCCTGTTGTCTCTGCTGACCTAGAGACACTAGACGCCTGTTGTTTGTCAGCCAAAGGTTCTGAATCCACAAGAGTATCTGGACCAGAGGCGGTGTCAATCTTCTTTTCCTTGGCCTTACTAACAGCTTTGGAGTGGGAAGAAGAGGGGATTTTCTTCTTCTTTGGCTGTTGGCCAGATGAAGCCTTGGACTTAGTAGTGTGCTGCCCAGAGGTCAAAGACGTAGACTTGCCAGCGACACTAGAAGTATTCACCTTCTCAGAGGAAGGGAGCAAGGGCTTCTTAGCGTTGGGTACCTGGTTGGCCACGTTCAGCATGTGGGCGGTGACAGGGATATCCTCAGCTCATATCTCCTTGTAGATGGCGCCTGTGATGCGATAGGGCTTAAGAGCAGTCAAGGCCTTGTTGTGATACTTATCTCCCAGCAAACTTTCAAAGATCAGGGACAGGAAGCGCACATAACAGATGTTCTTTTCCCTGACCTGATTCCTTCCCTTGAGTTGTTCTACCAGGTTTGAGAACAGGATGCTTCCAAAGTCGACATCAGCTCCCCAAATTAATCCATACGCAATAGCCTGATGATTGGATGACATCTGATCCTGTGATCCCTGCATTCCTCCCAGGGACTTCACAATGTGGGTGAAGAGGACACGCCACATAGGGGTAAAATACTTAATCTCCAGAGGCGATTTGGCGAGGACCTCAGCTGGAGTAAGGGCAGGGTTAACATCATGGCAAGGGTTTAGTGTGGCCAGGGCTTCCTTGACAGCCTTTTTGTCAACAGTCTTCAAGCATTCATCTCCATGTTTTAGTCCGGCCACACTAGAAAAGTCGTTAAGGGAAAAGGCAAAAGGATGTTCATTGCATGAGAGGCTAAATGTAATGGTGTCTTCTACTACTTCAGCAGAATACCAGAATTCCCTAAGGTATTCTTGGTAAAAAGTAGATGGAGATTTGGTGAAGGCTTCATTTAGGTCACAATTCTGCATGAAATTTACCAGATCTAAATAGGTGCTGTTTGGTGCCTTAATCCATCCAATGGCGTTGTTGGAGGCGATGATGCTCTCGTTGATCTCGAAGTTCACATTGGAGGCTTTTGGAACGGGAAACGCCATTGATTTGAGGTTGAAGGTGAGTGAAAATGGCGGATGGTTGAGAGAGATAAGAATTTAGAGAGAGAAGTTGATTTTAGAATGGTGGTGGGTGAGAAGAGAAAGAAGACAATATATATTCAAACTTAAGTGAACAGTTATTCAACCGTATTAAATGCAAGGGCGAAAATGACTGCTCTAGTGGGTCCCCTTGACCTTTCAAAAAGTTTGTCTCCTCGTTATCCGAAAAATAAATGATTAAATATGTGAGAATGTTTTTTGCATTTACTTGGAAAGTAACTACCTAGTTTCATGTGAAAAACATTTAATAAAACATTTAATATAGAATCAACCATTTAATGAACACATTTAATATCAAGCCACAGGCTTTGAGATATTGAGCATCCCTAGCTCAGCAACTAGCCTGTTGAACGAAGGTTCAGCCAAAGGCTTTGTAAAGATATCAGCTAGTTGCAGCTCTGTGGGAACAAAATGCAGCTCATTATCTCCCTTCATTATATGATCCCTGATAAAATTATACCTGATATCAATGTGTTTGGTACGAGAGTGAAGAACAGGGTTGTTGGATATGGCAATGGCGCTGGTGTTGTCACAAAAGATTGGCACTTTGTCATACAAGATTTCATAGTCAGCCAATTGACTTTTCATCCAGAGCACCTGAGCACAACAGCTGGCTGCAGCGACATATTCTGCTTCAGCTGAAGACATAGCCACGGAGTTTTGCTTCTTAGCACTCCATCCAACCAATTTTCCTCCTAGGATTTGACAGCTGCCTGAAGTACTTTTCCTGTCAATACAGCATCCAGCATAATCTGAATCTGAATAGGCCTTGAGATCAAAGCCTGATTCCTTTGGATACCATAGACCTAGGGATGGTGTTCCTTTGAGATACCTGAAAATTCTCTTAACAGCCACTAGATGGGATTCTTTTGGGTTAGCTTGGTACCTTGCACAGAGACATGTGGAGAATTGGATATCTGGACGACTGGCTGTTAGATACATCAGTGACCCAATCATGCCTCTATACAAAGTCTCATTGACAGAGACCCCTGACTCATCAGGGCCCAAGTTGTTGGGTGGAAGCATGGGGCATTTCACTGAAGCACAATCAGCTAAGTCATATTTTTTAAGTAAATCCTTAACATACTTTTCTTGACAAATAGAAATTCCCTTAGGACATTGTTTAATTTGAAAGCCCAAAAAGTAAGTTAATTCACCCATCATACTCATCTCATATTTCTTGGTCATTAATTTAGCAAAACGTTTACTAAGATTGACATTTGTTGACCCAAAGATGATATCATCCACATAAATCTGCACAATGATGAAATCACTCTTGTCCTTGAAGGTAAAGAGTGTTTTATCAATAGAACCCCTGATAAATTTATTTTCAGATAAGAAATTTGAAAGAGTTTCATACCATGCTCTTGGAGCTTGTTTCAGACCATACATTGCCTTGTGAAGTCTGTACACATGGTTGGGAAACTCGCTGTTCTCAAATCCTTCAGGTTGTGCAACATAGACTTCCTCAGCCAAATCACCATTGAGGAAGGCACTCTTTACATCCATCTGATAGACAGTGATGTTCATATAGGCAACATAAGCAAGAAAGATTCTGATGGCCTCAAGTCTAGCAACAGGTGCAAAAGTTTCATCATAATCAATTCCTTCAGTCTGAGAGAATCCTTGTGCTACTAGTTTTGCCTTGTTCCTGATGATGTTCCCAATTTCATCCATCTTATTTCTATAGATCCATCTAGTGCCTGTGATATTCTTTCCAGGTGGAGCTGGCACTAGTGTCCATACTTTGTTCCTTTTGAACTGATTGATTTCTTCTTGCATAGCAGCTACCCATCCTTCTTCTACCAGAGCCTCAGCAACTCTTTTAGGTTCAATTTGAGAAAGAAATTCAGCAAATAGACATTCATTGGCTGAGGCTGACTCTGAGTCTTGGATTCGCTGTCTGGTTGTGACCCCTGCATTTGGTTCCCCAATAATGTTGACAAGAAGAATGTGTTGATCTCTTGACCACTTATTTTGAGGAGCTGGGGATTCAAGAACAGGGGTACTTGAGGGCACAGCTGGTACAATTTGAGTCTCATCCTGCTGACTAGGAGGGCTTTCTTCAAAGACTACTTCAGTGTCAGAGTCTTCTTCAGCCATATCAAGGGAAGCAATTTCATTATCAGCAGGAGAATCTTCAGAGATTTGAAGAATTGGTGAGTCATCAATATCATGAGAAGGACCATCAGAGATTTGAGGTTCTTCTTCATCAAGTTCCTGAGAGGTAGGAACTTCTATGTTGTGAGTAGACAGAGGGTCAAAAGCAGGAACATAAGGAGTGAGAGTGTTGGAGTGGTGATGACTGGTAGGTCTGGGTTCTGTGAACTCATCACTTGGGAAAGAAATATTTTCATTAAAATCTACTTCATCACCCTCTGTTCCTGTCCTCTGTATGACTTCATCATCTTCATTAAATCTGACATGGAAAGTTTCTTCTACTTCTTGTCTTCTGATGTTGAATACTCTGAAGGCTTTGGCTGTTGGAGAGTATCCCAAAAAGAAACCATCATCAGCTTTTTCATCAAACTTTCCAAGTTTATCCCTGTAGTTATAAATAAACACAGGGCATCCAAACACATGAAAATAGCTGACGTCTGGAGATCTTTTTCTGAAAACTTCATAGGAGGTTTTGCCATGTCTTTTGACAATGATTGATCTGTTTTGAGTGTAGCAGGCAGTGTGTACAGCTTCTCCCCAAAATTGCTTTGGTAAGGCTACACCATTTAACATAGTTCTTGCTGCTTCAATCAGAGTCATGTTTCTTCTTTCAGCCACACCATTTTGTTCAGGAGTGCCAGCTGAAGAGAAGTTCTGAGAAATCCCTTTTTCATCACAAAAGGATTCAAGTTGATGATTCTTGAATTCTGTACCATTATCACTTCTTAGAGCTTTGACTCTAACATCATTCATATTTTCAACCTGTCTGATGAAGGACATGATGGTATCAGCTGCATCACTTTTCCTTCTGAGGAAGAACACCCATGTATATCTTGAAAATTCATCAACTATGACCAAGGTGTATTTGTTGTGATTAATGGTTTGAGGTTTGACAGGCCCAAACAAGTCCATGTGAAGGAGATGTAAGCACTTGTCAATAGAGAATGATTGCCTAGTCTTGAATGAAGACCTGTGATGTTTTCCTTTGACACAGGCAGAACAAGTTTTGTCTTTGGAAAACATTACTGAAGGTAGACCAGCAACCAAGTTTTGAGTGGCTATCTTATTGATGTTCTTGAAGTTGAGATGAGACAGTCTTTTGTGCCACAGCCAGTTGACACTTTCAGAGGCTTTGGCAAGAAAACAATTTGAACTGTCTTCAGAGCACACAGCCATGTTGATGACATAAACATCTCTTCTTCTAGGTGCAACCAGCACAACATCATTATTTTTGTTGAATATGGTTCCCTGAGTCTTAGTAAACAAAACCTTATAGTCAGCATCACATAATTGGCTGATGCTAATAAGATTGTGTTTAAGACCATTCACATATGCAACCCTGGTAAATGTGATCCCATTGCAATTCACTGAGCCATATCCTTCTGTGTCACCTGAAGAGTTATCTCCAAACACCACTTTGGGACCTGGCTCCTTTGAGTATCTGTGCAGGTATTGTTGAATCCCTGTCATGTGTCTAGAACAGCCACTATCTAGATACCATACCGATTCCTTGAGATATTTATGCACAGATACATAGAAACAGATTAGTTCCTATGGTGAACCCACTTTCCAGTGGGTTCCCTGAATTGCTTGTTAGCAACTCTTGTGTTCCTGAAAAACTTTTGGCGTTGGGATGGACAGTTCATTGTTTCATGGTTATAACTCCCACAGATATCACACCCAGCGAAGTCACCACACTCGTCTGAGTGATGGTCTGTGAACCCACAGAATTTACAGGGAGGATAAGATTTGTAATTTCCCTGTTGTCGTTTGGAACTCTGTGGTCTGTCCCTAGAGGGTGTCTGTGCTCTTTTAGCTGCCATGTGTCTATCATGATCTAAGGTCGAATGGTGAGAATTTTTACACACATTGCAATAAGGTTTGATTAACCTTTCCCCTTTGGGTTCACCTAGGACTGACTTAGGTTCATGAGAAGTAGAGCATTCAGCGGAAGGCTTAATGTGTTGTTTCAAGAGTTCTACTTCTTTCATAAGAGACAACAGGCGATCTTCAGTGGTGGGGTCAACCTTATTCACAGCTTTAGTAGTAACAGGCTTAAAGGCTACTTATTTACCAGTTTGTTTAGTAGGCACACGAAAAACTTTGGCTGGAGGATTCTCAATATCTGTCCTAAGTTCGTCCTTAGCAGATCTAAAAGAACTGCTAGGTTCAACTCCAGAGAGTTTGGGCAAAGGTGGTAGCTCAGCCACATCTTCAGAGACAGGGTCATTAGTCAAAGAGGTATCTGACATATGAATAGTCTCTGTAGATTTAAAGACAATGTCTTTGGGTTTGGTGAGAATCCTCAGCTTTTTATTCTTAGTAGTTATATCCCTGTTTAAGTCAGCAGGCACTTCATCCCTAAGCAATTCATCAATAGTAAACCTAGCACACAGCCATTTTTCAATAATCTTGTTCAATTCAGTGACTTGATCATTTAAAGCTATGTTTTTCAAGGTTAATCTAGCTACTTCATTTTGCAGGGATATTTTCTCTAAGTTAACCCGCCTGAGAGTTTCACATTCAGCCTTAGCATTTATCATTTCAGTTTTAACAGAGTGAAACTTATCAAGTAGGTTCTTCCTTTGTTCCTCAACAAAGTGCAAATCAACAATGGTGTAATCAAGGACATGCTTACGTTCATCACTATCAGACATAGATAGAAGCCTGTGTACCTTTTTCATTGTGATGTCAACCCATTGTCCTGATCTTGCATCACCTTTTCCAACAGCTGGTTCATCCTCAGCTATTGCCATAAAAGCCCTGACTCTTGTGGTGTCTTCTTCATCTGAAGTCAATGGTTCATCATTCCAATCATAAGTTTCAGCAACCAACCCTTTCTCAGTCTTTTTCTCACCACCTTTCTTTTTGGACATAGCTTCAATCTTCAAGTTCATTTGTTCTAACTCAGCTTTAAGTGCCTTGTACTTATTTTTGTAATCTTTCTTCTCAGTGTCTGAAGAATTGGATTGAGATGAGTTGTTATGTTGTTTGAACTTGTAGGGTTTAGATGAAGATGATGGATAAGAGGGTGAGGATGTCTTGGTATAAGGACACTCTTTTTGATAATGTCCAAGCTTTCCACAGGCAAAACATGTTTCTTTTGACCTGTCAGTTGGTTTGCTAGCTGATCCTACTCTTCCAGATCTTTTGTAGTATCTTCTTTGGTTGGCTAGCAGTGCTCTTTCATGGAATTCTGCATTGAGGTCTGACAAGAATTCTTGGCTGCTACGGGTATCTTCTTCAATATCAGAATCGCTGTCATGAGGATGTGTTGCAGAGATCAAAGCTTTGGAAGTTGCTCCTTGGACAACAAATCTTTCAGTCTCTGATTTGTAGATAGTATCGATCAGCCCTTCTTCATAATTGTACTTACCATAGAGCTGAGCAAGGGTATCATTTTTGATTGAGTTGTTAGCTCTCTGAGTCTGATTCATGCTCAGCCACTTTCTTGGAAGGCTGTTGACAAAAGTAGCATTGATCTCAGCTTGACCAATAGTGACATCATTCATAGCAAGGTCATTTAGAAGAATCTTCAGCCTAGTATAGGTTTGCTGAACCTTTTTACCTTCAAGTGACTTAAAGGCATTAAACTGAAGTCTGAGTGCCTGAATCTTTGTCTCTCTTGTTTCAGAGGGTCCTTCATGGACAAGAATGAGGTCTGTCCACATTTGTTTAGCTGTGGGACACTGAATGACAGACTTCATGATATGCTTGGGAAGACAGGAAATTATGATGCTTTTGAGACGTTTATCTTGGTTTGCTAATTTCCTATCAGCTGAGGTCCATTGTTTGACAGGTTTGGGAAGAGGGTTTTCTTCAGTAGATGTAAGCGCCATGGGAATATATGGACCATTTTCTAAAATTTCTAAGAGAAAAGGTTCAAGTCCATCAAGGTATACAAGAAATTGACTCTTCCAACTGGCAAAGTCTTCTTCATCAAAGACTGGTACACTGGTTACGTGTGATCCACCTCTTGAGTCAAGAAGTTGGGGTAGATCATCGTCATTTGCTGGAGGGTTAAGTCTTGGTGAAGATGGGTTTGTGGAAGGTGAGTGTGGGCTAGAAGTTTCCGGCATGGTGGATCTTGATTATAAAACTGAGAACGATGTTTCTTGAAGGTTTTAATATCAAACACCGCTCTGATACCAATTGAAAGTCCCTAATCAATGCAAGAAACCCTAATCTTAACTTAATCAACACAAGGTATTACTTTTCAAACGTAATCTTATTATTGTATAATAAAGAATTACAAGTGTTATGGATAACACCGTTTGATGACAATGTGTTGTGCACACTTTGAACAACAATAAACCTTAACTTATGAATACAGTCGTAGCTGTTTGATTCACTAAGTTATACGCACTAATGTTCTTAATATCTCAAAGTGTTAAACATTAATGCATGGATACACATCCTATTTATAGTGTTACGAGTTTGACTTAAACAGTACTTGATGTCGACTACACAAGCTTTTACAAGTTCCCACATCAGTCACATGATGTCCTTCTATTCTTGGTAGTCTTCCATTATGCTTTAAGGAACAGTTGTCAAAAACAGTTTCCTTATTCTTCATATTCTCGAACACACAAATGGCATGTCCAAAGTGTGCTGAGAGTTATCAGGGTATTGCCACCCCTGTTAACTCTCAACCTCTCAGAGTCCCTAATACATCTTGGCTGTTATCCATCACAGCCAAGGAGTATGTCTTCAGGTAATCTTCGACTTCCCTGGCAATGTCTCTGACATGGACTCCTCTGAGGTTGCTCACAGAGACTTGGATCTCTGTGAGTCTTGCGAAACTTGCCTGCCTCCTAGGCACAGGCAAGGGACTATCTATCAGCCTAATTATGTTTAAATCAATGATCAGGGAATCTAACAAGTTTAGATTCCCAACAATACCCTTCATCTCACCACATGAAAGGAGTTAGTCATTTTTAGTTTTAGTTGTAGGAGTAGGAGTAGTTTAGTTTTAGAGAGAGAAAGTGACAGTTTCTCTCTCTAGAACTTTAATCTTTCATCTTTTAATCTTTCTTGTTTTCAATCAAACCTTTACCTTTTAAGCTTAATCTTGTCTTAATCTTTATATTATTAATCTTTTTTGTTAATCACGTTCTTGTTTTCATCATCTTTTCCATCAAGTTCTTATTTAAAGTTTTGATCTTTAAACTTTCGTTACTTTTAGTTTGTTTATTTTAAGTTTGATTAATTGTTATAAGTGCTTATTTGATCCGTGTAGTTGATTCGTTATAGTTTTGGGAATAAGCTCATTCTAATAGATTATTTCCTTGCTTTTTACCTGAATCCCACCAAATTCGGAAAGGGATTAAACCCTTTTCCGATTGGTCTTTCCGATCAGCCATCCCCTATTCCGATCATTAGATCGGAAAAGGGCTTTATTTATTCCGATTTGCTTTCTTTGGCATTCCGATCAGCAGCATTTCATTTATTCCGATCAGTAAGTTTTTACCATATTCTGATTGTACCTTGTTTTTACAATATTCCGATCTGCTCATTTCAGTTATTCCGATTATGATTGCTCCAAACATTCCGATTGGTTTCATTTGTTGGATATTCCGATTGCTCCAAACACCCCATATTCCGATCGACCAATCGGAATACATTCCGATCGGGACACCTTTTTTGGGTGTATTCCGATTGGGTGGTTTAGGTTTGTTTTAACATTTTTTGTTAAGTGTCAACTTTTCTCGTTTTATTTTTAGCTCATTTTAATTTCGCTTTGAATTGTTATTTAATTGTTAATTTACTTTTTGCTAAGTTTTAATTTTACGTCATTTTAGTTCTCGTCATTTACTTTTGAAGTTTTAAATATTGCATCGTTTTACGTTTCATTTAGTTTTAGTTTCAATTACCCGTCATTTATTATTTCGTCTCGCACATTTACTTTATCACATCCAAAAATATTGATTCACCAAGAACAACTAATCTCACACATTTAACCGGAAATCAATTCGAGAAGATACCGAGAAAACGAACTTTCAACTAGTAAAATCCCAAGTTATTAAAATGGCGCCGCTGCCGGCTCTTTTCGTGAGGATTAATGGTTTTTTGTGAGAGACGCGTTGGCTTTTGGGACCCGTTCACTTGTGAACGTTATTTTTCGTATTCAAAAATTTTTCAAAAATCCAAAAACATTTGAAAAATCATAAAAAGCATTTCTTTTTCAAAGCTTTGCACCAAAAATATTCTTCTTGCTCATCTATCTTTCTTTATGGATTCTTATGTCCATTGCGTCGGTTGTGAGAGACGATTGTACGGGAACGACTCTTGTCAATGGTGTACATGTGAGCGGTGCGGCAACGATATCGACAACACACAATTCGGATTTTGTCCTTTGTGCAACTCGACTAATTCGTCCTTTTTGAACCCACCTCCTGTTCCCACGTGCAGCTATTGTGGAAGCGATTCTCATTGGCATATTTCGTGCCCGCTTCCATACCCGTATGATCACGGGCAAGAACCGGGGTACAATTATGACTATGATAATAGCTATCCACAAGACGCACCCAGTCTTTCTCCTCAACCGTTCTGCAACAACTGTGGGGGTCCTCACGATACTTCTTATTGTCAACCAATGAATTATTATGAGCAAAATCCGTGTCCTCAGTTTTCTTCACCAATGGATTATTATGAACCAAACCCGGTTTCTAATTTTTCTCAACCGATGAACTACTATGAGCCACAACCATGCTATAATTCAGGTTTTCAACACTTTGAGCCCCCACATCACACCCTCAATCATCAATCCAATGAGCAAACTAGTCTTGATCAACAACTCACTTCTTTAAATGGCATTCTAGAAAGTCTAGCTCAACTCCGAGCTGACTTACATCAGGAAAGGCAACCGTTGCTTGATGTGGACGAAACCTTGAAAACCACCGACACCTTTTTGAGCCAATTTAGTCGTTTTCCCTTCTTTTCTACACCAAAATGTTTAATTACAGCGTGGGATAGAATCGTTGAAATTGAACATACTCGGGGCGATGAACAACAAAAGTTGCTGCATGAGCTTCTTAAAGATGTGGAGGTTATAAAGGAAGAGTTAGCCGACTACGTCACTCCTAATTGGACTCGTCCCATCTATTATGATGATGACGACGACGATGATGTCTACATTTTCAACCAATCTTCTGCAGTTGCTGCTCCTACTGTCGATGCTCCTACTGCATCTAAGGATCTAGATTCGTTGAAGGAACTTAGTGATGTTGGTCTCGACAAAGTAGTGGATGATGAGGTTTGTGACTTACCTGTTATGGAGCCTGAGGACGACATTGCTCTTCCGGAAGAGGTCGATCCTAGTGATGACGATTATTCTCTCTGCTATGAGACTTTCACTTTTGAAATTTCTCAATCTCCACCGGGAGATGCAGGCGATGACGATTTATTCTCTCCGGTTTACGAAAAGTTCACAAATCATCATGATCTTGTGGATGAGGTGGAAGACGTGCTTCTTCGCGATAGATTACGGAAAGTGCACCTCCTTATTGCTCAAATCGAAGAGTTGACTTCTCCTATTTCCAAGCCTTTACCTCCATCTCCTCCTACCGTTGAAGATAATGACCCATTGCTGGAAGAAATCGACATTCACTCCATGCCTCCAGGTATCGATGATAATGACATAGAGGGGGCTATTATTTTTGATAATGTGCTACTTGAAGGTATTGTCCCAAGTCCCCCTCTCGAGCACCTTTCATCCTTCCCTTTAGAGACTATCTTGGAGGATGAGTGCTTTGACCCAGGAGGTGACATTGATTATGCTATAATTGATAACAATACGGCTTTGCCGCTTGCTCAGCATCTATTGTCTTTGGGGGAGGACAATGTGCTTACTTTACCCACCCCACCTCCCGTGGATCTTGAATTCACATACTTCTCGTATGTTGAAAGGACCTTTCTCCCATTCAAGACTTATCCCCCCGCCTCTCCTTTGTTGATGTCAACCGGGAACGAGGACAAGGTCTTTGATCCCGGTATTACATTCGAGGCTTCCCCATGGACTATTTAATTCGGGGACGAGTCAGGCTCGTGACTCGGTCAACAAAAACAAGCGCTTTTTGGGAGGCAACCCAATTATCTATCTATCTTTACCATAAGTGTAGGGGGGAGCCCCATTGGTGTTTCTTGCTTTCTTTCTTATCATGTGCAGGGATTAGAGCTTCAAAGACACACTCTTGATGACTTTTGACGAACCGTGATTCCGTGTTCCCTTCTTCCCGGTTCTATCCTAAACTCTTTTCGATTCACTATTTTATATTTCTCAATATTAAAATAGGAATCTCTTTAGTTGTCTTTTCCTTAGCAAGATTTAAACAACGTGCACAATGTCCTAAGTGTAGGGGAGTTTACTCCCACATGCTTAAACATTGAGGACAATGTTTATATTAAGTGTAGGGGGGACTTCTATCGAAGTTAAGTGGCCTTTTCCTTGTATTTGTCCTCATTTTAACCGGAAAATCAATTTTTCGTCATTTTTCAAAATTTTTAATCTATTTTGGCCTAGTTGTATAGTGTATTTTCCTTTGTTATTTTCTTTCCTTATTAGAATAAATGTTTAATAAGTGGTTTTAATTTTCAAACGTTGTGAATCTTTTGACTCAATCCGAGTTTACTCTAGCTAGTATCCTTAACGTGTTTAAGTCAAGTTTTGCTAGGCTTTTATATAGGGAGCTATAAAACGCGAAAGTCTTAACTCTCACGGGTTAAGAACAAGAACTTTTCGCAAGTTCCTATAATTGATCCTAGAGAATCGTTTATCAAGGGAACTTTAAAATGCGATTTCTAAACTTGAAAAAGTCTAAGAATTTGCAAGATCCTATAGGCGACTCGAAAACCCAAAACTTTGATTTAATAGGCTAAGCATCCACGAGTTTCATTCCTTGAGATTTTAAACTGTGGAGAACGAGAGATGATAGAGTCAATTATAAGTTTGGTATTCTTTCGTGAATTTATGTGAGTTAATTATGAGCCTATTCTCCCTTCGCTTGTGAATAAATTTATCTGCTAATAAATAAGGTTGTACGATTTGAAAAGTTACTTAGCTTCTAGCCCCAGATCGTTTAAAAGTTGCGCGGTATGGATTAGAGTTCATAGCCAAGGCATAACTTATTGAAGCGGGATGCAAAGATTGGCGAGTCCGAAAAGGCCCTAACAAGGCATGAGGGCTACATTTTGTTGCTAAAGATCCAAAAGTGATGTGAAGAATCATTTATCAAAAATCTATATGAAGGATCAAGACACACGACGAAAAGCAAAAACTCCCCAAAAGTCATGGAGAAGTCTATCCGAAAAGACCCTGACAAGGTATGAGGATAAATAGATCCAAGTCCTAAAAGGAGGCGGATCGTTGTATATCAAAGTCCAAAATAAAGATTGGAGAAAAATGAAGAAGTCGTGGTCCAAAGATGAAGAATCTCTCAAAACTCCAAGTGAAGAAATTCATTTTATGAAGAGAAGACCATTATTTCATGAACGTCTCTCAAGATTCGAAGTATGAAGTCCCTGCCAAATATCGGTCCGAGAAAGGTCTCAAATCGTGAAGCGAGTTATGCCAAGATATGAACTTTATGAGGTCCCGAGAAGCAGTTTTAAAAGATTTGGTCCTTTAGCTAACTATTGATTAAATCGTACACCTTATTTTCAGACTAAATAACTATCTAAATAAGTCAAAAATGCATCCTCGTGATCATTCAAGACAACAATAAAATATAAGAGATACCCATAGGAATAAGGGAGTCTAAGTGAATAATTGGACCACATGAGTTCGTGTTAGTGTGCTAACTTATAATAACAATGATCTCGTTTCTAAGCTTGGTTTGGAGAAAGTGAAAACTTGAGGATGATGATCATTCGCGACATTTTTAAAACCCAAGGTATGTTTTTGATTTCTTTACTTTGTATGTTTATAATTTTCTATTTCTTTAATAAAGGCCAACGTGGATTGATTATGATGGAAAATGTAATCTTGCTTTGTAACTAATGCATTGCATGAGGACATTGCAATGGTTAAGTGTAGGGGATTTGATAGGTGTGAAAACACCCATCCTTTTTACCACTTAATTGCAATAATAACCGAGCCAAAACGTGTATTTTATGTCATTTATGTCGGAATTATGCGTGGTTTGTGTTTTTGTTGTGATTTAGGACGAAAAGGTGAAAAGTGGAGAAAACACGAGATTTCACGGGCTTTTATCAAAGAAAAAGACAGAAGACGAAGTCAAGAAATCAAGAGTGGAAAAAGAACGGAAGTCCAAGGCCTATTCTGAAGACTTATAGAAGAATAAGTCTAAAGACGGAAATTTAATTAAGCCGAAGAACTCAAGTCTAATAAATGAAGAAATATTAAGACGAGTTTAAATCAATCCTGAGACAAAGTCGAAAAAGTCGAAGAACTTAAAAGACGAAAAGACATGAAGAAAGAAATGAAGAAAAGATGCAACACAAGCACCCCCTCCTTTCCTTTAAATACCCTTCATGTCACCACATGAAAGGAGTTAGTCATTTTTAGTTTTAGTTGTAGGAGTAGGAGTAGTTTAGTTTTAGAGAGAGAAAGTGACAGTTTCTCTCTCTAGAACTTTAATCTTTCATCTTTTAATCTTTCTTGTTTTCAATCAAACCTTTAACTTTTAAGCTTAATCTTGTCTTAATCTTTATATTATTAATCTTTTTTGTTAATCACGTTCTTGTTTTCATCATCTTTTCCATCAAGTTCTTATTTAAAGTTTTGATCTTTAAACTTTCGTTACTTTTAGTTTGTTTATTTTAAGTTTGATTAATTGTTATAAATGCTTATTTGATCCGTGTAGTTGATTCGTTATAGTTTTGGGAATAAGCTCATTCTAATAGATTATTTCCTTGCTTTTTACCCGAATCCCACCAAATTCGGAAAGGGATTAAACCCTTTTCCGATTGGTCTTTCCGATCAGCCATCCCCTATTCCGATCATTAGATCGGAAAAGGGCTTTAGTTATTCCGATTTGCTTTCTTTGGCATTCCGATCAGTAGCATTTCATTTATTCCGATCAGTAAGTTTTTACCATATTCCGATTGTACCTTGTTTTTCCAATATTCCGATCTGCTCATTTCAGTTATTCCGATTATGATTGCTCCAAACATTCCGATTGGTTTCATTTGTTGGATATTCCGATTGCTCCAAACACCCCATATTCTGATCGACCAATCGGAATACATTCCGATCGGGACACCTTTTTTGGGTGTATTCCGATTGGGTGGTTTAGGTTTGTTTTAACATTTTTTGTTAAGTGTCAACTTTTCTCGTTTTATTTTTAGCTCATTTTAATTTCGCTTTGAATTGTTATTTAATTGTTAATTTACTTTTCGCTAAGTTTTAATTTTACGTCATTTTAGTTCTCGTCATTTACTTTTGAAGTTTTAAATATTGCATCGTTTTACGTTTCATTTAGTTTTAGTTTCAATTACCCGTCATTTATTATTTCGTCTCGCACATTTACTTTATCACATCCAAAAATATTGATTCACCAAGAACAACTAATCTCACACATTTAACCGGAAATCAATTCGAGAAGATACCGAGAAAACGAACTTTCAACTAGTAAAATCCCAAGTTATTACAACACAACCCCAACCAGACCCTCAACCTCAAATTGACCCTCAACCACAACTTGAACCCATTCCTGAACCTTTACCCTCACCTGAACAAATGCAAATTGATCAAGAACCCTTTGACGCTGACACATCAAATGTTGGCGTTGATGTGCCTATTTCCAACGCTGATACACAACCATCACAATCCCAAACACCCCCTTAACCAACCCACATCTACCCATTCTTCCACACCATCTTCCACACCACCTGAATATAGGTTGATAAAACGCCAAAGGACTACTGGAGTGTTCTCCTCTGGTGGTCCTAGCCATGAAGCAGAGAGAACCACCACTACAAGTGTGGCTGGTGTGACAATCCGTCAATTTATGGTTGATATTTTATTCTCGAATATTATTTAAAAACATTATTTTAATGTTACAATATGAACTCACATATTTTTGGGAAGAAATTTGGATTTACGTCTTGGAGTAGCATCGACTACGTATAAACCGGAGGATTCAACGTTATGTGCTTACGTTTACATACACCGTCTTTGGTGATAGTCCGACATTTCAGAAAATAAATTTATTCTTGAATATTATTTTGGAGTTTTAAATTTGTGTTGGTTCATAAACTTACAAATTTACGAGAAGAGATTAGGACTTACGATTTTATTTTAACGTCCTTTACGACTAAACCGGAAACCCTAGGATTACGTATTTACGTTTTCGAACTCCGTTTTTGATGAAACAATTTTTATTGGATTCATTTTATGACGTCGATTCATAATTTATAAAAACGTTTTTCGTAAAACGACCCGAGGGCACGCAAATCGAGGAAACTAGAATCGAGGAGTACCCGTAAATAAATGGGATGAGACAAGTGGGACACTTGTCCCACCCCACTCCCAAAACCGGCCTAAGTTGCTACTTAACACCATGAGGTGTCAAGTGTAAGCTAACAAGCTTCACACTTGTCCTAAGTTGCTTACAAACTAAGCTACTTACCACTTTCCACTACACACAAAACCATCAAACCTCACACATACCATTTCTCACCATGCAAACTAGCTAAAACTCTCTCTCTCTCTAGCTCAAATATGCCGTCCCATATCTCTCTCACAAACACCCTTTGATCTTGATTCAACCATGAAACCATATGTTATACTTGCATATGTTGAAGCCCTTTCAAAACCCTATTGATTGGTGGTACTTATAACATCCATGGAGGAGTTTTCATGGTGTCATGAGGCTGATTTTCCACAAGAAGTCCATGGAGCATGGTGGTCTTGAAGATGGTCATGGATATCCACAAGTTTCTCTATCAAAATCCATGTTTTGATCACAACTTACATCATCATGGTGGTATAAAGATTGTCCTCCTCATCTTCTTGTTATTTTGATTATGTAAACATGTATTTTATTTCCTATTGTATATATTTATGATGATTATATGATGATAAAAATGTTATGTGGGGATTTGTTGTTGATAATCATGGATGAAAAGATGAAAAACTATAAGTAAAAGTGGGTAAATCTTGTTAAAATGATAGGCTGTATAAAAACAGTAAAGAAGTAAGTCATAAACTGATAAAATGATGAAGTAGAATGGATTTACAGTAAGCTATGGGTCTTGTACACATGTGAGAGTTGGCCATGCAATGGAATCAAAATAATGAGTAAGATATGATCAAAACAAGTTTAGGGTACAAATCTGAAGTTACTGTTTTGGACGATTTTTAGAAAATACTTAAATGATGATTCAACAGTAGCTATAGAAGAGTTAAATGTAGCACATATAATTTAGTTTATGTGATAAAAATTTGAGCTTCTATCTCCATGTAGAACTCAAGATATGGCAGTTTTGGTGAAAGTAAAGATAAAAATCAGATTTTGGAAATAATGTTTATTATTATTATATAAACACTCACATTATAATGTATAAAATGTAAAAATATAAACCCACTCACTTATAAAACTTATTTATATAATGTATAAAAAGTTAATTAAATGAGTAAATTATATAAATGGTGGTAAAATAATATTTATAAGTAATAAAAACTATAAACTTGATTTTTACGACTTTTTCGGCTATCGCCGTAAAATTAACGTTTTTCGCCAAATAAAACTTAGACGACCAAACCCGTCTAATGTAAAGTTTATAAAAGTCATATACTGATGTATAGGTAACTAATACAAGTAAAAACCGATAAAACCCGAATTATAAGAAATACGGACATTTACGAGCTAATTAAGCATATTGGACTAATAATTGGACTAAATAAGATAAAAACTTGTAAAAAGAACTTATTGGGCTTAACCCATTTGGGCCCAACATGAAAAGTATATATACTGATAATATAGGTATAAAAGGGATAAAAACAAGTTAAAGAACTTATACAAGGCTTAATGGACTTAAAATAGGTAAAATCGGTAAAACTAGTGGACTAGTAAGACGTTACCAAGATGTAAATGCTAAAATGAGTAAACGAGAGTATGTAAACCCACTTGATCATCATATATATATAATCATCATATGTATACATAATTGGTATTTTTATAAAGTCATTGGACATGAGTCTAAGACGATTATTATTTGTCTAGGTTTCCGTGATTGAAGCACGTATCGTACATCCGAATTGCCGATAACCCGCCTTCCCACATCAACGTGAGTTCATAGCCTCGCACTCTTTTAAATGTTTTATAAATGTTTTATAAACCCGCGAGGGAGATAACATGTTAGTTTTATAAAAGTTTGGACACCATTTGTCCCGATTGTTTGTTTATTGATTTTGGACCCGAATGATTGAATGACCCGATTGTATGACCCGATAAATGATTAATGGACCCGATAGATGAAATCAAATGGATTATTAAAGTTAGGTTATGTCACTAAAAGTCCCATTAGCATGAATTGTGAACTACCGGGAGTTGGTAGACGCTTATGCATTTAATAGTACTATTTGGGGACGATCACCCCAGTTCACGCCTTGACGGTTGATCCCCGTCGTGCCACATTGATTGGTAAGCGAATTAATGTATGAGAAGATTTCCATAGCGTGACCTTTGTGACGACACGCTACTTTAGATGGGCAAAATTTTTATCGGGTTAGCTACCCGTTGTTGGTTTAGTAAGGTAACAATGTCATGCGGCTTATAATAATCCGAATTAACAAAATAATAATAGACGCTCCGAATTATGATGTATTGCCTGACTAGCAATACAGGGTCATACTATTGATATTATGTTTGTATTTTGGTTTTCATAACCATATTCATATAACGGTTTTTATTGGATTTTATACAACGTCATAAGACGTATTGTATGATGTTTTTACGACATTGGCTCGTATAATAATTTTTAAGGCAAATGCCTATATTATGATTTTCGATAAGGATTTATATAAAATGACTTTGGCTATTTTATGGCTTATTACAAAGATTTGTATAAAACGATTTTGGCTATTTTACGGCCTATTACAATGATTTGTACGAATTGATTTTTGGCACTAAATTTATACCAAAGTTATATTGATGGAATTTATTAAACTCTATGAATTCACTCGGCGTTATCGCTGACCTTTTCTTTTAACATGTTTTATCTCAGGTACTTGAAGGTAATTCTCGGGAAGACAACAAGAATTCATGGCCCGCACCTAAATGAAAATTTCCATTCAAACACTTTGTAAAACTTTTGTATGAAATGTAATGACTTGGGACCGATGTAACTTTGATATTATTGAATGGAAATGCTTTATAAATAAACGACGCGATTTGTATGCGTTGTCTATGATGTGAGTAATGTGCTATCCCGTAACACCAACTAGTCTTCCGCTGTACTGAGTTGTATAAATTTGGGGGTGTTACAGCTGGTGACCTGGATGAGGCTGGGACTATTGGTTCTGACTTAGATGCTGGCCAAGGCAGTCCCACCATCATTAAGTCCTCATTAACTCGAGTAGAATTTCCCTGAAAGATAAGATGCTGATTATCAAAAGTGATCTAAATAATTCTTGGTGGATGACGATATCCTGCTTTTAGACTTGAAGTTATACCGTGAATGGTTGTGAATAAGTCATAGATATTCTAATCTAGTAAGAACCTAATATGAATGTATTAAAAGATATTTATCTTATCTGAAACTTTAGGAAGTATTTGTTGGCGAATTACCTAGACTTTTGCCATTAAGGCAAGTTGAATTTGGTATTTGATTATATTTCCGGTGTTGCACTTGTGGCTTGTGCACTGTGCGTCAGCACCATCTGAATTTAAGGAATTACCGTACAACTGAGAAAGTTGTCGGAGAAAAGATTTTATTATACCAAGCCTGTCATCCTGAAGAGCTATGGTGTTATCTTTCCTTATACTTATAGATTACTATGACTGAGTAAATTGTTCGATCATTTACAAGGTTCTAGCAAATTTGATCCATAGCATGGTTATCATCAACTTCGCATCTGCGAAAGAGATTATCTATTCCAATCACTACATCTGGTGCTTGTAATGAACATTATGAGTTCCACGTGATGTCGTTTGGATTGACCAACGCACATGTAGTATTCATAAATTTGGTAAATCACGTGTGTAGGTTGTAAATTGATAAATTCATGCTCGTGATCATTAAGGACTATTTGTTTGTTAATACGAATAATAATGAGTTAATAATTAGTTATAAATTGCCTTGAATTGGCTAAACAATGAAAACTTGAACCTTGAATAATTAACACGTGATTAAAGACTTGAATCTTTACATGATTTAACCATGTGATTAATAGATGATGGAATATATTGACTCTTTACAAATTAAGAGCCCTTTTAAGACTTTCAGTATTGCTAAGAAGAAAATGGAAATATGTTTTGACAAATGTATTAACAAAGGATGTTTAAAGGGATTACTCCCTTATACACAAACCATTTAACTAAACTTCTGTTTAGGGGTAAATGTTTGTGTATACCTCAAGATAACTTAAGAAGGATTGAGTAAAACCATTTATACCATAACCTGAAAACTTAAAACGAAAACTTCTGCTTTTCAACTAATAAAACTTTGACCAAAGTATAAATAAAGGTTTTTCGAACATTTACGAATCTTATTAAATATTTTGGATAAATCAACAAAAATCTTGTTAATTAAATTCAAATTTATTTTGAACATTTTATAATTTGTCGAACTAGGAAATTTAAAATTTCACGTTTACGTTTCATAAAAATTTAAATATCTAACCTTTAATTACTTGTAATACTTATCGACGCTTAAAACGTCGGATTGAGAAAAACTGATAAAAATGATAGATGAAACGAAACTAAAACATAGAAAATGTGAAGAAATGATTATTGAATAAATACAGTCATGATATTTATTTCATGAGGAGAAAGTGAACATAATTACTGACGCATAATATAGAAAGAATATTTGAGTGAATTGTGAACATGATAATTATATCATCATGAGAGGTGAATATAGATACCGACATATTATATTGAAAGTATAAAGATTCCATTAAGATATATTTCTTAATAATGAAGGTGCAAAATAAATTGCCGAACAATATAAAAATAAAAAATGCTTGTAAGAAGGATAATATAGATAATAAAAAGGGGTTCGCGGCTAATTAAAACCATTAAAAAAAAAAAAAATTTGAGAAGCCGATAGCGCTGAATGTTTTAAAGGCCACTTGTGGTTGCCTAAATATGGAGATTGTGAGATATAGTTATGTTGGAATTTGTAAGTATAAGTATTATATGTATGTCATTTGTGACTAAAAGTATCTTTGTCTGAAGAGGTTGTACTGATGGCAATTATGAAGGCAGACATCGCCTCATACATTAGCAAACGTCTAGCTATTGCAAAGGTCATCATCTGAATTTGATTCGATTTGGGTCATCGTCGACAGACTGACCAAATATGCTAATATCATTCTCGTTAATGATAAATGCAAAAGAGTTATGTAAACATGGTGTGCCTGTATCGAACGTCTTTATCAAGATCCTCGCTTCGCATCGAATTTCTAGAGATTTGCTCAGAAATCATTGAGAACGAACCTTGATGAGAGTACTATGTACCACCCCAAATCGAAGGGACGAGGTAAAGTAACGATACAAGGTAATATAAGTGCTGTTTTGTGTTTGAAAGATTGACCTTTGGTAATGAACCGTATAATCGTTTTCCTTTGGAGAGATTATCATTGATAATCATCGTGTTAGGATTAAGATCGAATCTTGTTAAGATCTAAATCTTAGAGCATTTGTAAGCAGGAGTTGAGATAAAGACATCCGACATACACCCATTGTGAGTTGGACATGTCTCTTAGGTTTAAGGTTTCCTATGATGGCGAACCTATCCTTGCAAAATACCCGACCCGCGAGATCTGAAATGATTGTTGAAATTAGGATTTGATTATTAACTGCCGATAGTGGGCAGGAGGTTATGTGAATGTGAAATGTAGATCTTGAAGTGCCAGATGGGTAGCGAAGTTATGCCACAATTTTTAACCTTGGAAAAATGAATTCACGATCTGACAAATCATGGGATATAAGTCCCCGTTGTATGGGACCATTGAGATGATGAAAAAGTTGGGATTGAAAGGCATATAAGCTGGATCTACCCTAGGACTTCAAGAACCGCGTGAATTATGTTTTGTAAATCGCACTTGATGGAATATCTATCAAGTGAAATTCTGATTATTCTTAATAGAGCTTAGATCGGCGAAAAGTTGCATTCATCAAAAACCCGTGAACATCATGGATAGAGAAAGTAAGTCAACATTAAGCTTGATCTTATTCCCGTAGTTATGTTTGATGAAACTCGCGTATTATAATGGAATACACTTGTGAGAAAAGACCGAATGTGGAAGAAATACCCACATGGCTTTAACTCTATAAGAAGCGAGTAGTAAGGTAAGATGATCTTTGAGGACAAAGATCCTGTTTAGGGGTAAATGCTGTGACAATCCGTCAATTTATGGTTGATATTTTATTCTCGAATATTATTTAAAAACATTATTTTAATGTTACAATATGAACTCACATATTTTTGGGAAGAAATTTGGATTTACGTCTTGGAGTAGCATCGACTACGTATAAACCGGAGGATTCAACGTTACGTGCTTACGTTTACATACACCGTCTTTGGTGATAGTCCGACATTTCAGAAAATAAATTTATTCTTGAATATTATTTTGGAGTTTTAAATTTGTGTTGGTTCATAAACTCATAAATTTACGAGAAGAGATTAGGACTTACGATTTTATTTTAACGTCCTTTACGACTAAACCAGAAACCCTAGGATTACGTATTTACGTTTTCGAACTCCGTTTTTGATGAAACAATTTTTATTGGATTCGTTTTGTGACGTCGATTCATAATTTATAAAAACGTTTTTCGTAAAACGACCCGAGGGCACGCAAATCGAGGAAACTAGAATCGAGGAGTACCCGTAAATAAATGGGATGAGACAAGTGGGACACTTGTCCCACCCCACTCCCAAAACCGGCCTAAGTTGCTACTTAACACCATGAGGTGTCAAGTGTAAGCTAACAAGCTTCACACTTGTCCTAAGTTGCTTACAAACTAAGCTACTTACCACTTTCCACTACACACAAAACCATCAAACCTCACACATACCATTTCTCACCATGCAAACTAGCTAAAACTCTCTCTCTCTAGCTCAAATATGCCGTCCCATATCTCTCTCACAAACACCCTTTGATCTTGATTCAACCATGAAACCATATGTTATACTTGCATATGTTGAAGCCCTTTCAAAACCCTATTGATTGGTGGTACTTATAACATCCATGGAGGTGTTTTCATGGTATCATGAGGCTGATTTTCCACAAGAAGTCCATGGAGCATGGTGGTCTTGAAGATGGTCATGGATATCCACAAGTTTCTCCATCAAAATCCATGTTTTGATCACAACTTACATCATCATGGTGGTATAAAGATTGTCCTCCTCATCTTCTTGTTATTTTGATTATGTCAACATGTATTTTATTTCCTATTGTATATATTTATGATGATTATATGATGATAAAAATGTTATGTGGGGATTTGTTGTTGATAATCATGGATGAAAAGATGAAAAACTATAAGTAAAAGTGGGTAAATCTTGTTAAAATGATAGGCTGTATAAAAACAGTAAAGAAGTAAGTCATGAACTGATAAAATGATGAAGTAGAATGGATTTACAGTAAGCTATGGGTCTTGTACACATGTGAGAGTTGGCCATGCAATGGAATCAAAATAATGAGTAAGATATGATCAAAACAAGTTTAGGGTACAAATCTGAAGTTACTGTTTTGGACGATTTTTAGAAAATACTTAAAGGATGATTCAACAGTAGCTATAGAAGAGTTAAATGTAGCACATATCATTTAGTTTATGTGATAAAAATTTGAGCTTCTATCATCATGTAGAACTCAAGATATGGCAGTTTTGGTGAAAGTAAAGATAAAAATCAGATTTTGGAAATAATGTTTATTATTATTATATAAGCACTCACATTATAATGTATAAAATGTAAAAATATAAACCCACTCACTTATAAAACTTATTTATATAAATGTATAAAAAGTTAATTAAATGAGTAAATTATATAAATGGTGGTAAAATAATATTTATAAGTAATAAAAACTATAAACTTGATTTTTACGACTTTTTCGGCTATCGCCGTAAAATTAACGTTTTTCGCCAAATAAAACTTAGACGACCAAACCCGTCTAATGTAAAGTTTATAAAATTCATATACTGATGTATAGGTAACTAATACAAGTAAAAACCGATAAAACCCGAATTATAAGAAATACGGACATTTACGAGCTAATTAAGCATATTGGACTAATAATTGGACTAAATAAGATAAAAACTTGTAAAAAGAAGTTATTGGGCTTAACCCATTTGGGCCCAACATGAAAAGTATATATACTGATAATATAGGTATAAAAGGGATAAAAACAAGTTAAAGAACTTATACAAGGCTTAATGGACTTAAAATAGGTAAAATCGGTAAAACTAGTGGACTAGTAAGACGTTACCAAGATGTAAATGCTAAAATGAGTAAACGAGAGTATGTAAACCCACTTGATCATCATATATATATAATCATCATATGTATACATAATTGGTATTTTTATAAAGTCATTGGACATGAGTCTAAGACGATTATTATTTGTCTAGGTTTCCGTGATTGAAGCACGTACCGTACGTCCGAATTGTCGATAACCCGCCTTCCCACATCAACGTGAGTTCATAGCCTCGCACTCTTTTAAATGTTTTATAAATGTTTTATAAACCCGCGAGGGAGATAACATGTTAGTTTTATAAAAGTTTGGACACCATTTGTCCCGATTGTTTGTTTATTGATTTTGGACCCGAATGATTGAATGACCCGATTGTATGACCCGATAAATGATTAATGGACCCGATAGATGAAATCAAATGGATTATTAAAGTTAGGTTATGTCACTAAAAGTCCCATTAGCATGAATTGTGAACTACCGGGAGTTGGTAGACGCTTATGCATTTAATAGTACTATTTGGGGACGATCACCCCAGTTCGCGCCTTGACGGTTGATCCCCGTCGTGCCACATTGATTGGTAAGAGAATTAATGTATGAGAAGATTTCCATAGCGTGACCTTTGTGACGACACGCTACTTTAGATGGGCAAAATTTTTATCGGGTTAGCTACCCGTTGTTGGTTTAGTAAGGTAACAATGTCATGCGGCTTATAATAATCCGAATTAACAAAATAATAATAGACGCTCCGAATTACGATGTATTGCCTGACTAGCAATACAGGGTCATACTATTGATATTATGTTTGTATTTTGGTTTTCATAACCATATTCATATAACGGTTTTTATTGGATTTTATACAACGTCATAAGACGTATTGTATGATGTTTTTACGACATTGGCTCGTATAATAATTTTTAAGGCAAATGCCTATATTATGATTTTCGATAAGGATTTATATAAAATGACTTTGGCTATTTTATGGCTTATTACAAAGATTTGTATAAAACGATTTTGGCTATTTTACGGCCTATTACAATGATTTGTACGAATCGATTTTTGGCACTAAATTTATACCAAAGTTATATTGATGGAATTTATTAAACTCTATGAATTCACTCGGCGTTATCGCTGACCTTTTCTTTTAACATGTTTTATCTCAGGTACTTGAAGGTAATTCTCGGGAAGACAACAAGAATTCATGGCCCGCACCTAAATGATAATTTCCATTCAAACACTTTGTAAAACTTTTGTATGAAATGTAATGACTTGGGACCGATGTAACTTTGATATTATTGAATGGAAATGCTTTCTAAATAAACGATGCGATTTTTATGCGTTGTCTATGATGTGAGTAATGTGCTATCCCGTAACACCAACTAGTCTTCCGCTGTACTGAGTTGTATAAATTTGGGGGTGTTACAGCTGGTGACCTGGATGAGGCTGGGACTATTGGTTCTGACTTAGATGCTGGCCAAGGCAGTCCCACCATCATTAAGTCCTCATCCTTGCCTAATGAACCTGACTTGGGAGGTCAAATCCCCATTTCAGAAGAGGGCAGTCTGGAACCAATGACTCTTTTGGAATTGACGGCAGTCTGCATTAGCTTGCAAAAGCAAAATGCAGACTTAGTACAAATTGTCAGCTCACAAGGCCTTGAACTCAAGCAATTGAGGGAGAGGATTGTTGTTTTGGAGAGTGATCATGCTAGGAGGGGTATGGAGGAGTCTTCCAAAGGGGTGGAAGATCAAAGAAATCTGAGTGATAAGGGCAGCCAAGATGGTCAATCAATGGATGTTGCTGAAGCCCTTACAACTTTGAAGGAACAACCAGGTTTTGATACGTCCTTAATCTCTCCAACCAATCTAAAATTATCATTTACAGCTATGTTGAGAGAGGTCACACAAGGCGCTGAGGGAAAATATTTGAGCGTTGACAAGACAAATTTGGACGCTGATAGAAGTATTTTGGGCGCTGGTAGAAGAAATTTGGGCGTTGACAGACCTGCACATGAAGGTGATGTATTCCAGTCATCATCTATCATCAAAGAAGTTTCTGCTCAGGTATTACCATCTACCTTACCAACCATTGCACCATCATATAAGGGTAAGGGTAAATTGGTAGAAGAAATTGTTCCAAAGAATGCAGCCCAAGTTGAATTTGATAGAAGATTGGCTGAACAAATGATGGAACAAGGTGAAAAAGAAAAGTCACCATTTGTTGTGACTTCTGAAGAAGAAAGTGATGGAGCTAGCTCAGACTCAAGTGTGATGATTATAGAACCAGAAAGGCTTGAGTATGGTGATGAGCTTGCTAGGGAAAAGTTGAGAGATTTAAAGTTGCAGGTTGACTTTGACATGCCAGAGGTGGTTCAGATGTACAATTCTTGGGAAGAAAGCTGCATGGATAATCCAGACTTGACCATTTCAGATCAAATATGGGGTTTGGAGCTTCTTCTTAGAGTTCAGAAGGATTGTAAGGTGATTTTGAAGCACAAGGCAAGCAATATTCTCTCTGAGTTAAAAAGGGATAGAAGGGAGCTCTACTTTATGTTGCTCAGATGTCATGGAGTTGGATGGACACATCAGAAGTTGAAGGCTTTGACATTTGATGAGTTGGAACATAGGGCTTATCCTATTTGGGTGAGAGTGCAGGAAGAAAACACTCTCAGACTTCTTTCAGATGAAAGAAAGGAGCAACTTGTAGAAGAGATGGAAATCAAGAAAGCTATGATAGTTCCCAGGCCAGTGAAGAAGGGATTTACACTTGAGTTTCCAAAAGATATGAATCCACTATATCCAAGTGAAGCAGTTATTAGAAAGAGCCTCAAGCTCTCCCCATTAGAAGCTTCAGATATGGTGCAGGTGTTACCATTAGATTCCAGGAATCCAATTGTGAGTTATGATGAGGATGAATGTGGATTCTGGAAGATTGGCAGATTTAGCAAGGAGGTACACACTTTTACCACTCTCATATCTTTATTTGCAAGTTGTGATAGAGAAGACTTGGTGGACCTTTGGAGGTTGCTGGAGACCAAGTATGAGGCTGAAGCACCAACTTCAGCTAAAGGAATAAAACTTTGGACCACATTCAAAAGAATGTGTGGGACAAATGAGGAAGATCCTGAAACATGGAAGGATCTTGAAGATGACCTCAGTGGTCTTCAATGGAGGTTATATTCAGCTGTTGGTGTATACCATTTGAGTTCTACAAAGTTTGCTGAGTATCTACTTGTGGATGCTCAGTATTTCATATCCAAGGCTGTTTTGGAAAAGATGAAGGACACCCAGCTGGAGATAGATTATACAAGTGACGTGGCAAAGAATTTGATCAGATTTATTTATTACCAATATGAGAAGGTTTGTCAGACTCCTCCAAGTTCTTAATGCTTATTCAGAAACTTGATCATAAGAGTGGATATCAAGTTTAGGGGAGGATTGTTGGGAATAAATTAAGGCCAGATCACTTGAGCGCTGACAAGAACAAATCAAGCGTTGATAGGAACAAAGCAAGCGCTGACAGCTCAAGCGTTGACAAGTTAAAGTCAAGCGTTGACACATTGAAGACAAGCACTGATGGAAGATATAAGCTACATGTTTATTATATTCTAGAATACTTCTAGTAAGGATAGAAACGACAATGTATTTTCTATGTTTATCTTTACCTAGAATAGTTGATACGTAGCTTATTGTACAAGGCTTCTTAATCTATAAAAGAAGGCCTTTAGGTTAATGTTTAGTATCAAGTTTTATATAAGTTTTCATTCGTAAACATCTTTCATTGTAAGCAAGTTCGACATTCATAATCAAAGTGAAAGTTTTGTTTACATCTTGTGTTCTTGTTTAAGTGTTAAATTCCGCATAACACTTAGATTCACAAAGCATATAACAAAGGTTTCTCTACGTGTTATACTTGATCTAATCTCGTATACACAAAGCTAATCGATCTAAGTTTGGGATCAACATTGATCCCCTTCTTTATATGTCCAAAGAGGAGAGCGGTCACACATTTGTGTTGTGATAAAAGATGAAGCCTTGATGAAGATCATCCTTTCTTAGATCTAGTCATGTTCATCATATTATATATATATATGTCTTGTGAAGATCTAAGGTATATGTGTATACTTGGATTAGTCTTGTGTTGATCCAGTGTATATGAATATACTTGGATGTGTCTTGTGTAAGTTATCACTAAACTCTAAAGTGATGTAGTGTGTCTTGTGTGTAAGTTCTCACTAAACTACAAAGTGATGTAATTGTGAGTATGAGTGTTATGAGTTCTCCCTTAACTAGAAAGTGAGGTGTGTGACGATTAGTTCTAGCTTTGGGTTAGAACTCGACATCTATTGTGTCAGAAAAGAAGATGGGCGACGAAGATTGGTTCTAGGTTTGGATTAGAACTCGACATCTAGCCTTGTGTCGGAAAAGAATATGGGCGACGAAGATTGGTTATAGCTTTGGATTAGGACTCGATATCTAGCCTTGTGTAAGAAAAGAAGATGGGCGACTAAGATTGCTTTTATCTTAGGATTAGAACTCGACATTTAGATTAGTGTCGGAAAACATTGTAAGCAACGTTGTAAGGTTTTCTCCGCCAAGAAGGGAGCTTGTCGATATAGTAGAAATCTAGAGTAAGGTATACTCGAGGAGTGGAGTAGGAACGAATAGAGAGCTTCGCTGCCAAACCACTATAAATCTTGGTGTCTTTCCTTAGGTTGTTTCTTTATTAACTCTTTACTTACTTGTCTTTACATTCATGCATTGTATTATCATAATCACTAGATATAGCAAATGTTTTAAAGCAGTAGAAATTGGCTTAACTATTATGAAACAAGTTTTTCAAGTAATAGTCATTTCTAATGACGAACATAATTTTAACTTGGACTTTATTAGGGAAACTATTCAACCCCCCCCCCCCCCCTCCTTTCTAGTTTCTACATATATGATTTTATGAAATCATATATGATTTGAGATACAAATCATTTTCCCAAACGTGACGTAAGAAAAAACTCGAAAAGAAAAAGTTCGTCGAAAGTATATACATGTGCCCCTTTATAGAAAGATGAATTAATTCTCGTCGTGATGGAATATCTTTTTTTACTTGGCGATTTACCGTTTGCAATATATTTTATTAAGAAAAAGTGTTAATTTTTTATGGAAAGGAGTGGTTATGTTTTGTTCATGAGATCTATACTAAACTTTGAATTTACATTGATCTCAACTCAACATATAGGTTGGTTTTTATTCCCTTCAACATGAAGGTGGGTTTTTATTTCCTTCAAAAATGTTTTTTGTAACTTTAAGATTTTGAGGAGAGAGTGATGAGTTTTTCACCAATTAGTTATAGTGCAAAAACAATTTAATAGTTTTAAAATCTGTTTGTGAATGTGTGAGATTTATTTAGTGGGGTATTTTTATATGAAGTATATGTGAGATAAAGGTGAGTTTAGGTGAGTTCTTTGGTTCTTATTATATTGATTAAATGTGAGTTTTTGATGAGTAATTAAAAAATTCAAATGACGTTAAGGTGTAAGGTGTGTTTTTATACCACTTCCACCAGCTTAAGTTTATTTAACAGTTATGTAGCACTATTTTAAACATAATAAATTTGAGTTTAAACATAGAGTCAATTTTTTTTGCTCAAATCAGCTTCTTCACAATATGATTAGAACGAATCTCTTTCAATTCCTTTGGAGCAAACTGACTGAGCCATAACTTCACGAACTCATCGGTTAAAGGTATCTTAGGTAAATCAAAAATAGAAATTGCACCAAGAGAGATCCCTAGGATCTCGTGAATCTTCTTATAAGTCACATGAACAACACCTTTTTTAAGATTAAAATTGTATGTGGAGTTTTCAAAAGTTCAGGAACAAACCTCGCTAAACGAGATGGTAATGTCTCTATATTGATTGAATACAATGCATAAAAACCAAAAAGTTGATGAGTCAAATCACCATGGAAACAAGAAGGACCAAATAGGACATTATGTGAAACTTCAAGCTGGTGGACAAAATATGGATTGGTTCCCCCTGCTAGTGAAACTTTCCACCGTTGTGAAGTTTCCCCTGCCATATATTGAAGGATGAAGATTTGGTCAGAATATGCGATAAGTATGAATAAGTCAGTTTTGATTTAGTCATCATTACTTTATTTAGTTTTCATGTATTTCTGATTTCCTTAAGTTATAAAAGGAACAAGACCGTAGGTTTAACCTACAGAGTCTTTGATCTCTAGGCATGGGATTCAATGTATACATGCCTAGAGTGGTTTGTGTTCATCAATAATACAAACCCTTTGGGAATTATTCATCTTTGTTAAACGTCTTGTTCTTGTTAATTGTATTATTCTGTTGTGTTCATCACATATACAATTAATAACCTAGATAAACGGTTTAGGTTGTCTGAGTCTCAAGATCTAAGATTCCATAATTGGTATCAGGGAGGATGACTCTCGATATCTAGGAGAATCAAGATGTTTAATTTTGTTGCTGTGAAGATCTAGGGTTTATGTTAAAACCCTAGTTAATTAGTTTTTATTATTGTGATGCACGACTGACGATTGCAGAATATATGTTGTATTTTTCTGTTATCTATCAATGGTCGATTAGACAAAAATATGGTTCTATCAATGGTCGAATAGGAAAACAATGGCTACACGTGAAATAAAGGCTACTGTTTGAATATGATTCACATATTCAAGTTATTAGCAAGTTGTTTTATATTCGTTGGTAAAAAACGATTGAATAAAGATGCGGCCAAAATAAACCAAATAAGATGTGAATGTGAAAGTTGGAATGGGATGAATAGGCATATGGTTTGATTTTGTGTTCACACGAATGAACACAAATTATGGTCCAGTTGATGCAAGGTTTATTCTGTCCATTCTTATTATAATGTTCCGATAGCAGACGTTGGTGTATAGGACGAATTGAATGATATGATAAAGAAGAGGTCATGTGAATGGTTCAATGATAATGAGACATGAATATGTGTCTATTCTTTTCATGTGACACCAAAAGAGGATGTGTTAATTCGTGGGTGAGTAATAGAAAAAGTAATGAAGTGACAGGCTGCTGTCTTTTTTAATGGGTTTCCCCGGTAAATATATTATCTAAAAAACAATGAGGTACAAATGGAATGTGGCTAATATACCACATTAACCTCAAGCTCACAAGCCTGATAGACCACCTAATCTAGTGTTTATGACATGCCATAACCACTTACAATTCTAGAGACATAAAATACACCTAGAAAATATAACATAATAAGCTAATCTAACCAGCAGCATTAGTGGAATAGGAGCTTCCACCTGCTTTAGAGTTGAGCAGATTCGCCGATTCATCATAAACAAGAGTGACCTCCTTTTCATTTTCATCTAAAGTAGAGTACGAATTAGATGTGATCACATTCCCATCAGATGGAAAAGGCCCCACTTCCTTCCTCTTGGAAGACGAAGGATTACCCATATTTGTACCACCTTTCATGGGTTCACTAGAAATTTCTTTGGGAACAAATTGAACATTCGGTTAAACCGACAGACCAGTAAACTTAGACTTTGACTTTCTATTTCTCTTTTTCTTCTTACCCACTGTTTGAAAGCCATCATTAGATGTCTCAACAGGCGCACTAGTATGAACCATAGAAGAACTAGGAATAGTCACAACCTTCTTTGGGCACAAATCAATATTATGACCAAATATCTTGCATGTATCACACCTTAGGGGCTTCCTTTCATATTCAACCCGGATTGTTTCTTTCGTATACTCATCACTAGTAAGAGACAGGACACCAATAGTAACAACCTCAACCAAATCAGCATCAGAATTAATTTCAATGAGACACCTAGCAAAACTACTCATGCCCCATGAATCATTGCACATAGAGCTAGGAAACGAGTCAAACATAATTGGCTTACCAAGAAAAGAAGTAATTAAATTAATTCCTTCCTCTTCAAAAACCTGAATCGGAACATCATGTCGTTTCACCCAAACTGGGATGCGAGTTAGATCTTCTTTAAACAAGCGAGTCCCCAATGACCATTTCTTGAGAATGATAGGAGTTTTGCAAATCAACCAAGGTCCACCTTCCAAAACATCCTCCAAACCAGCTTGTGAATCAAACTTGAAGAAGAAAAAACCTTTATTATTCATCATAATTCTTTTTAACCCATGTTTACCCCAATTGCTCTTAGCAAAATACTCAACAACTGGATACGCCAATCTCTGACCTAGAAAATAACCATAAAGGGTATATTCAAAACGAGAACCAACCTTTTGGACGACTCTTCGAGGAACAGAAACATTAACTCCTTCGAAAACAGGATCACTCACAATAGAAGTCTCATTATTGAGATCCGCAGACTCAATAATAGGCTCCTCACCATCTTTCTCCTCAAGAAAGCTCAAGTGTTGATAAATAATCTTAATAATTCCATCACGATTCTCTTGTGACAATCGTTCCAACACCTGATATGAGCCCGAATCAAGCTCCTCAATTAAGGCACTTAACTCAACAAGAGAATTAAGAGGAACACAAAAAAAATTAGCAACATCACCAATTTCTTTAATAAGAAAAGACTTTGGCGATGTACTAATAACTCCATGTACACCATTGTGTGGTATACTTTGAAGCATAATTTTTGGGAGGATCCGGAGCTATATAAGGTATGTGCTGACCAAGTTGTTAGGAGATGTGTTCCCGACCACGAGCATATGGACATATTGGCTCATTGCCATTCTTATGCATGTGGTGGACACTTTGGTTCTACGAAAAATGGGCATAAAGTCCTACAAAGCGGTTTCTTTTGGCCGACTATATTCAACGATGCCCAATCTTTTGTGAAAGCATGTATTCGTTTCCAACAAGTTGGTGGGATTTTAAGGCGTGATCAAATGCCTATGAATCCCATACTTGTTTTTGAGATCTTTGACGTGTGGGGTATTGATTTTATGGGACCATTCCTCACTTCCCATGGCAATGTGTACATTTTAGTGGTAGTTGATTATGTGTCTAAGTGGGTAGAGGCTGAGGCTACTAGAACCAATGACCATAGTGTAGTTCTTAAGTTTGTTAAGAAGAATATCTTTGCTAGACATGGAATTCCTAAGGCTATCATTAGTTATGGGGGTTCCCACCTTAAGAACTTTAGATTTGGAAAATTATTGAAACACTATGGAGTTAATCATAGGATAGCTCCCCCTTAACATCCAGAGACTAGTGGACATGTGGAAGTATCTAATAGGGAGATTAAGCGAATTTTAAAAAAGACCGTTCGTAGTGATAGGAAAGATCGGTCCTTGAGGTTAGATGATGCCTTGTGGGCATATAGGACGGCTTTTAAGACTCATATTGGTATTTCACCGTATAAGTTGGTATATGGCAAGGCCTGTCATTTACCAATTGAGATAGAGCATAGGGCCGAATGGACAATTAAGACCGTTAATCTGGATTTAGAGAAACCGGGTAGTTCTAGGAAACTTCAACTATCTGAATTGGATGAGATTAGACGTGATGCTTATGAGAGTTCTAGGATTTATAAGGAGAAAACCAAAGCTTTTCATGATCGACACATCACCAATAAATCTTTCTTGGTTGGTCAAAAAGTTTGGTTATTTAATGCTAGACTTAAGCTTTTTCCTGGAAAGTTGAGAAGTAAATGGACGGGTCCATACGTTGTGACTCAAGTCTCTCCACACGGAGCCATTGAAATAAAAAATATGGTGGGTGGAGAGCCGTTTAAAGTTAATGGACACCGGTTGAAGCCGTATGTTGAGTTGGAGAGTGATCAAATGGAAACGGTTGATGTAGTTTACTTGGAACCACTCCAACCGTCTCAATAGCTCATATGAGTTATGTATGGCTGAAGACGGTAAACTTAGCGCTTCGCGGGAGGCAACCTGTGGTTTGTGGTTTGTAGTGTGTGTATTTTCTTTTGCAATTTATTATCTTATTTTTGTGTGTGTTTAAAACTTTGTGGGTGTGTTCACTACAAACCCTCACGAGACAAAACTCGTCCAGTCGGGCTACCGAGTGGTTTAAAGGCTTGTTGCATACGCTAAATGCAACCGTGATTCCTACGAAAGTGAGTTAGGTTTTTGTTTTTGTGTGAGTTTGTCAAATTGATTTTTAACCAAAATTTCAATTTAAAGTTTTTGCATTAGGGACAATGCAATTCTTTAAGTTGAGGGGGTGGCACATGTGTTACATGTTTTTGTGTGAAATTTTGGTCAAAATAGGTTATTATGTGATATTTTTGGGAAAAAATGAAAATATTTTAAAAAATTTAAATCACATGATAAGAGTCTTGTGCTAATCAGATGTGGAAGTTTCTTCTACATATATGTTTGTTGAGTGTTTACAGATTCTGAAGATTAGCTTGTGGATGACTTATTGGAGCAAGCTAGAAGATTTGGCCATAATTATCAGGTGCACCCGATTCCATTGTATAATTTGGTTATTAAATTGATTTTATTGTTTGCATGTAGTTAGGCATATGTATAATTTAGATGATCAAACCACGCCGTTTGAATTCTCTTTACTTACCTTTGCTTAGATCGAGTAGAAAGTTTGAATAATTAATGTGAAATATAGTAATGTAATAGTTGGGTTAGGACACTTAGAATTGATCTTATTCGATTCGCCGCCCGCGCACGATGGCCTTAGAAAAGAGTTGGAGAATTGTCAAAATTATTGGTGGTAGTCATATGTTGGGCTTGCCTATCTGATTCGTCACCCGCGCAAGGTGATACTTTAGTTGTTAGCATGGGTCAGACGCCAATTATTATGATGGATAGCATTGCACTTAGCTGAGATAGTTTTATGTAAAATAACCCAATCCTTGTATTGTTGTAATGAAATTAAGAAGATTAGTTTGATTTAGTGCATTGATAATTAGACTATGTGGTAGATAACTTCATCGTATGATGTACCAATAGGCACGAAGTATAATTGTTCCCATTTAATTAAAACGGATAAATTAACCAGTTCCCATGTGCCGATGTGTTTTAGTATTCACTTATAGGATAGATATTCATTCTTTTGAATGATTGGTCTTTATATCAACCTTAAAAGGAGTGTATAAAGCGTTCGGGATGACTTGTTTAAGAAACGGTCCCAAATGGCTAAAAAAAGAGCTTATGTGTGATGTGAAAAAAAAACAAAGGAAAAAACAGTGAAAAAAAATTAAGAAAAAAAAGTGAAAGAAAAAAATGATGAAAAAAAAATTTGTGAAAAAAAAAATAAAAAAAGAGGAGGTGAAAGTATATAAGCTAAAGTATGATGGCTTATGATGTGCTCTTATGGTATAAAAACTCCAATGTTATAAGAGGTGTAAGATATTCTCACCTCTTGTTTGAGATTAATGTTTAGATTGATTATAGGTGTGCATTAGGTACGTTGGACACATGGTTAATTATATGAAACATAATGTAAATAGAATCAATGGGAATGGTTATGCTAAGTGTTTAAGAAAGACAAAAATATTGATAATCATTTTGGATTATTTGTTATGTAGGATGGTTATTAGTGTATAAAGTTAAATTTGATCTTTTTGATCAAATCTCAATAGTATGATTAAAAATTATTAAATTAACATGCTTGTATATTTTTATTTTATTTTTACTGGAGACCGTAAAGGTTAAGTGTGATGGGGTTTGATTGGTGTATTTTGCATACACCTAATAGCATGTTAATTTAGCATAATTATATAGTTATTTTTCATTATACATGTACTTTTAATGTGTTTTGTGATTATGTAGATTACGGACGAAGTGGAATAAAAATGGACGTTTTATTAATTTTTTGGAGAAAAGACATTGTGAGCGCTGATAAATGAAGAAAAAAATATTGAAGAAAAAGATTTGAGCGCGTCGCAATATTTTCGGTCATTTTTTATTTGACCGGGCTTCGTTTAAGAAATTATTGGCGTTGGATTATTTTTTACTGGGCCAAAGTTATTATGTGCTAAAAAAATAAAAGAAAAAGAAAAACAATTATTTGGCCCAATAGCCTATTATGGACCGACTACAAGGATATATATATATATTTGAGATTGCTCGACTTTGGAGGACAACAACTCAATAGTGGGCGCAAAAAAAAGGATGGTAGTCTACTATTAAGAAACAAAGGAGAAAAAAAGGAGATTAAGTGGGGCTGCATAAAGGATGAATCAAAAGAGATTCGGTGAGGATTTATTGTCGACATGACATTGGGATTATTAAAAACAAAAAAGGTGGGGTTCGACTAATTGGAAGCAAAAAGACGGCACACAAAGAAAAAAATAAATAAATAAGACGATTAGAAAGTGTATTTTTGGGAGTCGACACAGTGGAGGATTATTAAAGTAGAAGATGATGTCATATATTATTCGGGTCGGGTACATCGCGATGTTTGGCTAATTTTATTGTAATTCCTTCTGTTAACTTTATTTATATTTTGATCATTACTTTTGGATTATCATATTTTTATTTCATTGATTTATGATTTATTTATAATTTATTTTTATTGACTTAATATTATGTTTAATTATTTGTGCAAGACAATTTATTGTTAGTTAACGATTCATACTCATTCTATTTAGTTAAAGAAAAGATGATCATATAATCAACATAAGTTGTACCTAAGTAAATTATTAAAACATAATTATTGGTTGGACTAATATAAGATTTATTATCGTGAGTAATTTTTAAACATAATAAATGTTGACATTAATTCATTCATATTAAGTCGAAATAATCTTTGTAAACGAACTGAAAAGTTTCGATAATTCATAAGTGTGATCAACCATAAATATTAGATGTGTTGACAAAAGAAAAGGAGCATATTGTTTGTACAAATAAACGAAAAATATAGTGCAGGTCAGCAGGTCAGAAACAACATGGTACATAGTGGGTAATTTTGAGTTGCCCTTGCTTTTGTTATTTACAAAGACAGTGGCATTAAAATTTCCCCCTGCTACGTTTCCCCTGCCTTCATTAATTCCCACTGCTTTTGGACGTTCCCCCTTCCGTCAGATCTGATTTTTGGGACAACAATGATTTGGAGTTTGGTTTATTCACAGCAACTGGTCTTAAAGGTATAAAGGCTTGATTTATTTTCATTATTATGAAGAAGAATTTTTTTGATGATATTGATGTTCGAAGTAGATTTTCACGGGTGCGTGTTTCATGCTTAAACGCTTAGTGACGAAGTATTACAAGATCTAGGAATGTGTTATTTTTCTTATGGAGTTGTATTCTCAGATATCCTATCACTTGAAGGAGTTATGTTATTGTGCTCAGTGTCTCATTTCAAAGGTAAATGAGGATTTTGTACTAAGAATAACCTTTGTCACATGGTTAGTGTAAGATATAGAACGCATGTTCGGGTTATTCTACTTCATCATCAAGTAAGTTATAATCAGATTTCTTCATCATTACAAAAAGCATACAGAATTTGAAGATTCAAGATTCTTGACAAAATTCGTTCTTATTTTCTCCATTCACCCATAATAAAGTTGTTCTTCAGAGTTTACTACTGCTTGGTTCATCTACTAGTGTGGTCATTTTTCAAAGAGTACTACATGCTAGTTTCTGGTACTGATCTTCATGGATGGTACTACACAGTATATGCCTCTTCAAGTGGTTAGTTCTTCGTTTGGTTCTTATGGTTGATACTTATACTTTTGGTCAAAAGAAATGGTTAGCACACTTTAAGTGGAAGCTCATTTGTTACAGTGTTAATCATTTGCATATGACATTGAGGTGAAGATTTATGATACTGCTTATTAGTATTGCTACAACTAATATGAGTATCTACTATTCAAAATCATTTTTATTAAGATTCATGCCCAAAGTGCTTCATGGGGGGTATTTTGAAAGGTAGAATGCTTGGGTTTGATGTATGATATTGGTTAGTACTAGTTGAGATCAAGGTTTTTTACATACAAGACCCCTATTTGAACATGTCAAAAAGGGGAAGATATCTGTTGAACTTTGGTGTTGTATGCTTAAGGGGAAGTGTTTTGACATCATCAACTAGGGGAAGATTGTTGTGTCAAAAGTTGATGAGTCAAATCACCATGGAAACAAGAAGGACCAAATAGGACATTATGTGAAACTTCAAACTGCTGGACAGAATATAGATTGGTTCCCCCTGCTAGTGAAACTTTCCACTGTTGTGAAGTTTCCCCTGCCATATATTGAAGGATGAAGATTTGGTCAGAATATGTGATAAGTATGAATAAGTTAGTTATGATTTAGTCATTATTACTTTATTTAGTTTCCATGTATTTCTGGTTTCCTTAAGTTATTAAAGGAACCAGACCGTATGTTTGTTTTTCATATATTCAGTTCACAATGTAACCTACAGAGTCTTTGATCTCTAGGCATGGGATTCAATGTATACATGCCTAGAGTGGTTTGTGTTCATCAATAATACAAACCCTTTGAGAATTATTCATCTTTGTTAAACATCTTGTTCTTGTTAATTGTATTATTCCGCTCTGTTATCACATATACAATTAATAACCTAGATAAACGGTTTAGGATGTTTGAGTCTCAAGATCTAGGATTCCACAATAAATTGTTGTATGTCAGCATGAGTATCTCGAATAGTAGAAAACAATGAAGAAGGTATCGTCCTAGAAAACAGAGACAGAAACTTGCTCAAATACTTCTTCTTCTTGATCTGCTCAGCGATATGTCCTTTCTTCTTTGGCTTACTTACAACCTTTCCCTTCTTTAAATCCTTCTTCTTCTTTGAAGGTTTTTCATATTGAGACGGTTTAGAGACATTACGTTTTTTGTCAACCTTATTCTTCCTGCCACGTTTCTTAGCAACCTCTCCTTCGGATTCACTATCCGACTCAGAAAAAACCTCCTTCTTCATCACCTTTCTTCCTTAACAACCTTTCTTTTCATGTGTTCTTAAATGCTTTTTGGTGTAATACATTTACTGGGACTTTAAGGCCCTTTTACCCAAAAAAAACTTTGTTTTTAAATCGTCCCCACTTCATCTTCACTTTGAACATGCTCTTCTTCTTCATCAGAGTCCGCACTAACACCATCCTTTCCTTCAACATATTATTCATCCTTTTCCTCGTTGTCTTCTTCATTTTCTTTATTTTATTCATCCTTTACCTCACCGTCTCTTTCATTTTCTTCATCAGACTATTGATTCTTAATATCCTCATTTCCTTCAGCAGACACGTCATCACCCGCTTCCTCACTATCAACATCCTTTCTAAAATCTTTATACATACCTTCCTCTGCATTTAAATCCTCTAAAACATTTTACACTACCTCATCAACTAATTTCCCATATCTTTTACGCTTGGCTACAACTTATTTACAAGCCTGCTTCAATTTAGCAAAAGGTCTTATTTTAATAGGAGTAGTAGCTTTTGGTTTTATTGGGGAAGCTTTTGGATTAGGGAGAAGAGTAAGTTTTGATTTGACTAGAGAATACTTGACATATTTAGAATATTACGGCTTGCAAGGTTTGGGATCGGGGGAGGCGGATCTGGTTTGGGTGTGGATTCTTTGGATATTTGTTTAAAAGTAACATTGACATCACGACTCGGATCGAATGTGTTATCAATTGGTTATTCAACTACATTCGTATTACTTTTATGAGCTATGTGATGAGACTGCTTTTATACATAGTCTCATCGTCCAAATCGGGCTTAAAATGCATTAAATATCATCAAAATACCCAAATATATGCTTGTGTTTGTTGCTTGTGTATTTTAGGTACGGATATTGAGAAAATGACAAAAGATCACAAGAATCAGTCAAAAAACGAACACGGGAAACGAAGCCGCACGATGAACCAAGCCCTAGGAAGAATTTTCCAAAGAAAACCCTTGAAGAATTGAAGAAGTATGAAGAAGGGTCCTCCAATATGGAAGAATTGACACTTTATACCCTTGTATCTTCATAATTACAAGTTTGGTCCCTAAAGTTTGTCAAAATTACAAAAAGGACCCTTAACTTTGAAGAATTGGCAAATTTAGTCCCTCAACAAAACTAAATTGTCTATATTGGTCCTCCAAGAAGTCAACAAACAAGTCAAACCTTGAAGAATAAAGACATGACAAGTTATGCCCTTGAAGAATCTAAAATATGCATTAATGGTCCTTATACAAAGTTTGATAAACCCTTGTGCCAAATTTGACAAGTACTTCAAACTTATTACAAAGGGAAAACTAAGTTTTGGCTGTTATTTACAAAGTGAAGGAAAGTGAAACCTTTGGGGGCCATTCCTGCCAGACAACCAAACTCCATTCCCCCACTCACATTCCTCCACGTGTCCCACTACTCCAACACAACCAATCAAAATCACCCTTTCCCCCACGTCAGAATCCACTTACTTATTTATTTATTTAAACTAATCCGGTTTAAATTTTGGTGGCAAACACACATTTTAAATACTTTAACCCCCAAACCAGATTAAACGCCCCCTAATCCACCCTTAAACCCTAATATCTTCCAGGATGAATTAATCTCATATCAAAGGGTTTTTCGTTAAGCTACTCCAGATCCCTAATTTACCTTATTGTCACCAAAACCCACATCCCAAATCAAACCCCACTCAACCCATGTGACACCCCTGGCCCTCCCTGCTCAAGTCCCTTTCCACAAAACCGTAGGAGGGGACAAAATGAACGTTGGAGATCATATCCTTGGCCCCAAAGGTTTGTTGAAGGGTTTAGATCACTTCAAAACAGCTAGCATCTTCACATGACTCCAAAGAGATCACATGAAGGCAAAATGTTGACCAACATTCAAATTCGTCCAAGGGCAGCTTAGGAAATTCATGTATTAGGGTTTTCACATTCTAGAGTGTTCTATAGTCTATTATATAAGGACGTATAGCTTAGCATTTGGTTCTTGTTCCTGAATTTTCTTTTCCTTAGATCACAAGCTTGTAAATCCCATTTTATGAATGAAATTGGTTAAGTGTTGTTGATGAAAAGATTCCAGGATCCTTCTTTACATTTCTGTTGTTTGATTGTGTTCCAAGTTTATTTATTTAAGTTTTTAAAATTCAGTTTTGTTCAAAGTTTCTGAAAATTTGGTTTTTGGTTAAACCTTGTTTCAAAGTTTGATTTAGCAGGTTTGTAAGTTCATTTGGTTAAGGTTATCTAAAAGGAAAACATTTGAGAAGATTTTTGAAAAGGTTTAAAATGATTTCAAAAATCAGATTTCTGCATTTGGTGCTTGTTATTCATTTCTTTTTGCAGGTTTCATTGGTGTTTGTTGTTCAAGGCTCAGCATAGGCCCGAGCCTATTTGGAGAAGGCTAAGCAGCCTTGGTTGGGCCTGGATGTAGGCCCAACAAGGTAGTCCCTTGTTTCATTATTTGGTTTTCAGTTTTAAGCTTTATTTGGTGATTTATGTGATTTGATTTAAATTTTGCTTATATGTTTGTTTAAGTGAATGATATTGCTCATTTGCTGGTAATATGCATGTTTTAAGCATTGGTAAACAGATTTGATAGGTTTTAAATTGATTTGGTTAACAAAAATTGGTTTTCAGTCATTAAAGGGGTGTTTGGATCTGCTTATTAACTGAGAATTTTGAAAGATTTTGAGTTAAAAACCAGTTTAGAATCACTAAATAGGGTATCAATAGGTTTTAGGCTAGTTTGGTTTTTAGTTTGGGTAGGTTTTAAACCATATGCATGCTTAAAATATGGAAAAGTGGTAAAAAAATCTGAAACTGCCTATTGTGTCTGATTTGTGTGAATTTGTGCCCCAAGTTTGATAATCTGTTAGATAATAGGTCTGGTTAGGGTTTGTGATTGCTTATATGTCCTTAGGTTGGATTGTATGCAAGTTCTAAGCCATTGAATTTCACTTTTATGCAAGTAATCTAGGGTCATTTGTTCATCAGTCACATAAGCTTAATCAGAAACCTTTATTACTCATTTGTTGTTGATTTTTGTATGCTTAAGTGTTTTCTGTGCATTTGATTGACTCCCTACACTCCAACTGAGTGTAGGGGTGCCCCTATTGTCCAACAAAACACCACAAAAACCAAGATCAAGTCATCTTGATTATATCTTCACAAGTGAAGATTATCAGTTTTCTTTGTGTTCTTCATTTTGAAATCTGAGCACGTTTTTGATCCTTTCAGCTTAATCCTAGTTAGTTCTTAATTAGATTTGTGTTTTTAAGTAAGTTCTAGTTACTGTTTTTGAGGTTTAGTTTTAAAAAGAAAAAAAAAATATAAAGAGCATAAAGCACTGGCCAGGACTTGAACCTGCGCCATCCTCCTCACAACACTCACAACTTACCAGCGTGCCCAAGGGTCTTTGACTGCTAAGTTCTCATTTCATTATTTACTTAAGTGGTGTTGTTTTGTAGCTTATTTAATTAGCAGCTTATATATTAAGCTGATTTTAGCTTATTTACTTAGGATTTTTACAAGTTATCATTTTTCATTTGTTTTTATTTAGTTTTAGGACTTTTTGGTTAAAAAAAATTATTTTTCCCGTATTTAATTAATTTTCTAGGAATATTTTAAGTTTTAATTTTAGAAAGTAATTTAAAAATAGAAAAAGGTAATTTAAAAATCTGAAAAAATAGTTTTTAGGTTTTTAATCATATTTTTGAGGTTTACAGCTAAAAAAGTTTTCAAAAAGTCTTATTTTTGATTTTATTGGATTTTAGGGTTTTTAGCTAACTTTAAAATTAATTAAAATTATTAAATAGGTTTTAGAAACTTTTAATTGCATTTCTGTCTTAGTTACATTATTTAAGATTTTTGGTAATTTTTTAGTAAACTTTGAATTTTTTTTGATTATTTTATTATTATTTATTATTAAAAATTGAAAGTTTATTTTTTTAAGTTTTTTTATTTTTCCTAGATTGTAGACACTAAATTAGGAATTTTGTAACTTTCCAAATATTTTTAGGGGTTTTCAATTATTTTCTAGAATTTATTTAAGTTTTAATTGATTTTAATAGTTTTTAAGTATTTAAAAATAGTTTTATTTTGTTTTAAAATTTTAAAAAATACCTTTTAGCTTAATTAGGACATTTTTGAGGTTTACAAACTTTAAGATCTTGTTTAGGGCTTTTTAATAATTAATTGTGATTTTTAGGGCTTTAATTAGCATTAAAAAGTCATTATCTAATTAATTAAAAGGTTTTAACAAGTTTGGATTTTTTGTAAACTCTTAGAATATTATTGTGGATTTTTAGTAATTTTTAGGAATTTTTAGGTTAAAATTTTAATTTTGGCACTATTTACGGTTTTGCGTGATCGCCTTTTTCGTCTTAGTTTAATCCGTTTTCGTAACCGTCTTTCTCTTCTAATCTCATTTTTTTTCTTCCTTTTTCAATCATATAATCACAAATCATTAATCAATTCAACACACAACGCACTTGCCTCCTCGAGAACGAACTCACTTAGGGTCATTTACACACGGTTTTCCTAAATCGTCGTGCCCACTTGCCCTATTTATTGCTCTTTTCCTAAAGGGTACAAAAACTCCAACATCATTTTGGCGCCGCTGCCGGGGAGGCGTGTTGTGTTTTGGTTGAACAATTGTTGTTTTTATATCTAGCCATAATAGTATTTGTATTAGTAGCACTCTACTAATACGTATTATCGTTTTTCGTTTTTTGTGAATACTATTACTATATTGTATACGTAGAACAATAAATTTACAAGTACTCCAAATACGTGAGAAATCACAACCTTGACTTGGGAGGTCATTACCCAATCATTGTATTCGAATCTCAAACCAAAGAAAAAGGCAAAAATAGATAAATACTTTCGTGAAGCTCGATTTTGAAAAATACAAACTATAAGGTGGGTATAAGGCGGTTGTATTTCACGACCTAAAGGAAAAAGGCTCTTAAGTGCTTCGCGCCGCCTCGTTTCCTCCGCTTGCTTGTGCGTATTTTGAGATTGAATGCTAATCGAGGGTTTTGCCGCCCAAAGTATTACTAAGTATCATATATTATTTTCTTGGTTTCTATTGATTAAACCCTCTTGAACGATTTGGTGTTCCACCATCGTTCTAAAGTCATCGAAGGCGTTCACTTCACGTGATCATTTTCATTCCTTGAGGCTTCTTTAATCGAGAGATTTGATTAAGGAGGAGATTTGTAGATTTTGTTCTACCTAATACATTCCAAAAATCCAAAAAAAGGTAAAAACAATCAAAAACCACAAAAAAAATTGAAAAAGTAAAAACACCAAAAAGAATCTTCTTTGCTCATCTCGTTGTACGTGACGTTTATGCAAACTCGCTCCAAAGCAAGACGTGCTCGTAAACGAAGAAACAAATCCACCACTCCTTCTAGTGAGGAGTCTCCTATTGACGAACCCATTATAGTGAAAGAAGCACCCATGGCTAATCGAACTATGATGGAGTTGCTTCAAGCACCCACCGAGGGTTATGGAGAAGCGATTGTGATTCCCGCTATCCTTGCGGAGAATTTTGAGGTTAAGACGGGTTTGTTTTCCATGATTCAAAACAACAAGTTTCGAGGTGACGAAAAGGACAACCCTCATAACCACATTCGCCAATTTAATCGTCTCACCGCCACTTGTAAGTTTAAGGACGTCTCTAACGACTCGATTAAGATGATGCTTTTTCCGTATTCCTTAGCGGGGCCCGCAAAAATTTGGTTAGAGAAAGAGCCACCCAATTCTATATTGACGTGGAAGGATCTCGTTTCAAAATGCGTGAACCAATTTTTCCGCCCTCTAAGACTACGCATTTGAAAAACGAGATTTCAAAGTTTTCACAAGAGTATAATGAGAGTTTTTCAACGGCTTGGAATAGGTTTAAGGAAATGTTGCACGAATGTCCTCATCATGGTTTTTCCGACTTGCATCAAATTGACACGTTTTACAATGGCTTGAACGATCATGAGCGTGATTATCTTAATGCCGCCGCGGGTGGTAATTTTTTGTGTAAGACGGTCGAGGAAGCATTGTTAATCATTGAGAATAGGTCTAAGGTCTATAGTCCTCGTAGCACGTCGAGTGTTCGTAAGACTTCGTCTTCGCCTTCGCCTTCATTGTCACACACCGTTGATGCTTGCCAAATCGAGGCTAATTTGGAGAACAAGATTTTTGATAAACTTAAGGGATTGTTAATTGAGTTTAAAGTTGGTGAACAACCCGCTCCCGCTACGGCTAAAGCGGTTGAGGTTTCTTGTATGTATTGTGGTGGAGCTCACGATTATTCCGAGTGCATTACCAACGGTGGTAACACTTCGAGTGCCTTCGCGGCCGCGGGAACTTATAACCAAAACGGTCAAGTTCCTCGCACTAATCAATTGACTCCACCGGGTTTTCCACCAAATCAAAATGCTAACAATTATCGAAACAATCAAGTTGGTTACCAAAGCAATCAAAGGAACAATTACAAGGGTAATAACAACTTTGGGAATCAAGGAAGTAGTAGCCAATTGCAAAATCAAAATCAAAACCGTAATTTTCAAAACACGAGTGAAGGTCTTCAAAATGTTTACACTAAAGAACTTCCAATGGACTTTTTGAATTATGCTACGGCAAATGATAAGATTTTGAAGAACATTCAAGAGCAATTGGCTAGTCAAGCTAGGGACACGGCTAAAAACACCAAGGAGTTAGCTAATTTTGTGAAGGAAAATCTTAACATGAGAAATGAGTTGAAAAATGATTTGCTAATCAATTTAGAGGTCAAAACAATAAAATTGAACAAAGTCATGCTAGGCTTGAACAAAGAATTGACCAAAAAGCCGCTAGTCAAGATCTTAAGTTTAATAGTCAAGATGCTAAGCTTAATGCCATTTTAGAAGCCGTCATGGGGAACAAAGCCTCTACTTCGGGAAGTTTGCCTAGTAACACCGTTTCAAACCCGAAGGGAGAAATGAAAGTGATTACCACACGAAGTGGTAAGGCACTTAAAGAACTGACTCCTCAACCAATTACTCCAACGGTGGAGGAAATTGAGGAAGAACCCGAGGTGGTGGTCGAAAAGGAGCATATCTCAAGCCCACAAAGTACCGCTCATGCCACACCTACGGTCGACCCTTTACCAACATTGGAACCCGAGATTCCAAAGGCTATGCCTATGCCCCAACCCACACCACCCTTGCCTTACCCATCGAGACTTAGGAAGGAGAAACGACAAGAGCGCGACAACTACCAATTTGAGCTTTTTATGAAAATGTTTCGTGAGTTGCACCTTAATGTGAGTTTCGCCGATGCTTTGGTCATGATGCCTCGATTTGCCGCTAACTTTAAGAGTATGTTGAACAACAAGGAGAAATTGCATTAATTGTCTAGTTGTTCGTCGGTTTATCTTAATCGCATACCTCAAAAAGTCGGTGATCCCGGTAAATTTTTGATTCCTTGTGCAATTCAAGATATGGAAGAATGCTATGCCTTGGCCGATCTTGGTGCTAGCATTAATTTGATGCCACTTGCAATCTTCAAGTCGCTCAATCTTCCTAATCTTACTCCTTCACTAATGTCTATCGAGTTGGCCGACCATTCCACGATTCGTGCATGTGGTTTGGCGGAAGACGTTTTTGTGAAAGTGGGGAAGTTCTACTATCCCGTAGACTTTATCGTCGTTGATATCCCCACGGATCCTCAAGTTCCTCTTATTTTAGGTCGTTCATTTTTAGATACGTCTATGGCTTTAATTGATGTTCATGCTAGAAAGATCACCTTACGTTTCAACGACGAGGAACTTGTTATAAACGCAACTCAAAATTCTCAACTTTCTCATGTTTATTCCGTTGCTACCATAAACCTCGTTGATATGATCGACGTGGTTTGCGAGGAATTTTCACAAGAAGTTTTAGGGTTTGGTGATGAAGAAACTAGTGGCAATCCCACTATGTTAGATCCAATTCTTGATAATTCGACACCAACCTTCACTCCATTTGAAGGTGGTGGTTTTACGTTGGAAGAATGCAATGTTCCACGTACTTGTGACGAAGACCTCGACAACGATGAGGACTTCTCGATTATCAAGGATTTTCTTAACGATTTCCCATTTCATCCACCCGAGGAGGTTATGAGTATCGAGTCCAAATCTTCACTTGAGGAACCACCTATCCTCGAGTTGAAAGATTTACCTCCTCACCTCGAATATGTCTATTTGGAGGAGGGCGACAAGTTGCCGGTTATTATTGCGAAGGAACTTTCGAATGATGAAAAAACCGCACTTGTCGATGTTCTAAAGGATCACAAAGGGGCGATTACGTGGAAGTTATCCGACATTAAGGGAATCGATCCCAAGTTTTGTACCCACAAAATCTTAATGGGGGAGGATTTCAAGCCCACAATCCAAAGTCAAAGGAGGGTGAACCCTAAAATTCACGATGTCATCAAAAAGGAGGTCCTTAAACTCCTTGACGCGGGAATGATTTACCCTATTTCCGATAGCCCTTGGGTGAGTCCTATTCATTGTGTCCCTAAAAAGGGAGGGATGACCGTTGTGCCAAACGATGCCAACGAGTTGATTCCCACTAGACTCGTGACCGGATGGAGAGTGTGCATTGACTATCGAAAGTTGAATGAAGCCACTCGAAAAGACCATTTTCCCTTGCCCTTCATGGACCAAATGTTGGAGCGTCTTGCGGGAAACGATTTCTATTGCTTTTTAGATGGTTTTTCCGGTTACTTCCAAATTCCCATAGATCCTCGTGATCAAGAAAAAACTACGTTTACGTGTCCATATGGAACGTTTGCCTATCGTAGAATGCCATTCGGACTTTGTAATGCACCGGGAACCTTTCAAAGGTGCATGATGGCTATTTTTCATGATATGATCGAGAAGACGATGGAAGTCTTCATGGATGACTTTTCCGTGTTTGGTAATTCGTTCACTTCGTGTTTGTCGAACCTAGAGAGAATGTTAAAACATTGTGAGGAAACCAACCTTGTGCTCAATTGGGAAAAATGTCATTTTATGGTTAAGAGTGGAATCGTCTTAGGGCACAAGGTCTCGAAAGCGGGGATTGAGGTAGATCAAGCTAAGGTAGACGTCATCGCCAAATTACCTCATCCCAAAACCGTTAAGGGAGTTAGGAGTTTCCTAGGCCACGCGGGCTTTTATCGTCGATTCATCAAGGATTTTTCAAAGATCTCTCGACCCATTACACATCTTCTTGAAAAAGAGGCACGTTTTGTCTTTGACGAAGATTGTGTACGAGCCTTTGAAATCCTTAAGAGGAAACTTACCGAAGCTCCCATTCTTGTTGCTCCAAATTGGAACCTCCCCTTTGAGCTTATGTGTGATGCTAGTGATTACGCTATTGGGGCCGTTTTGGGGCAACGTCATGATAAGCATTTCTTGCCTATTCACTATGCTAGCAAGACGATGACCGAGGCTCAACTCAAATACACTACAACGGAAAAGGAATTCCTTGCCGTGGTGTATGCATTTGAGAAGTTCCGACCTTACCTCGTCTTGACGAAATGCATAGTGTATACGGACCATTTGGCTATTAAGTATCTCATGGCAAAGCAAGATGCTAAGTCTAGATTACTTCGTTGGATTCTCCTCCTTCAAGAATTTGATCACACCGTCGTTGACAAAAAAGGAGCCGAGAATCTAGCGGCCGATCATCTTTCTCGTTTGGAAGATCCTCACCAAAGTGTTTACGAGCCAAAGGAAATCACCGAAACATTTCCGCTCGAGACACTTGGTGAGTTGGTGTAGTGAATTCTAAGCTTGATTCTTCCACCCCATGGTTTACGGATTTTGCAAATTACCATGCGGGTAACTTCATCATTAAGGGTATGACGACTCAAGAAAAACGAAAATTCTTTCGTGACGTCAAGTTCTACTTTTGGAACGACCCTTACTTGTTTCGAACTTGTGCGGATCAAATCATCCGACGTTGTGTATTTGGCACCGAAGCTTCTAACATCCTTAGAGCTTGCCACGAGGGACCCACCGGTGGTCACCACGGTGCTAATCTTACGGCTAAGAAGGTGTTTGATGCCGGCTTCTTTTGGCCTACTATTTACCGAGATGCACAAGATCTTGTGAAGTCGTGTGATGCATGCCAACGACAAGGAAAAGCCTCACAAAAAGATGAAATGCCACAAAATATCATCCAAGTGTGTGAGATCTTTGACGTTTGGGGTATAGACTTTATGGAGCCGTTCCCATCATCTTGTGGTAATAAGTACATTCTCATTGCGGTTGACTATCTTTCTAAGTGGGTGGAGGCCAAGGCCTTGCCCACCAATGATGCTCGTGTGGTAGTTAAGTTCTTGAAAAGCTTGTTTTCTCGGTTTGGAACCCCTCGTGCTATCATAAGAGATCGTGGAACCCATTTTTGTAACGACCAATTTGAAAGGGTTCTAAGGAAATATGGGGTTACACATCGGCTTTCTATGGCTTATCACCCACAAACGAGTGGGCAAGTCGAGGTTTCAAACCGAGCATTGAAGAGGATTTTGGAGAGATCCGTTGGGGAAAATCGACAATTTTGGTCGGATAAGTTGGACGATGCTTTATGGGCCTTTAGGACCGCTCATAAGACACCCATTGGGTGCACTCCCTATAAGCTTGTGTATGGAAAGAATTGTCATTTGCCTATCGAATTAGAACACAAGGCTTATTGGGCCCTAAAGCATTGTAATGATGATATGGAGACCGCGGGAAAACACCGGAAAATGCAATTAAATGAATTGGATGAATTGAGGGATATTGCTTATGAAAATTCATTGATTTATAAAGAGAAAACTAAAAAGTTGCATGATTCTAAAATTAAAAACTGGGTTTTTAACATAGGGGATCAAGTTTTGCTTTTTAATTCAAGATTAAAAGTCTTTTCCGGTAAATTGAAATCCCGTTGGTCCGTCCATTCACCGTGACTCAAGTGTTTCCGTATGGGACCATCGAGCTAGCTCAAGATGATGGTCCTAACTTCAAGGTGAATGGACATAGGTTGAAGCACTACTTTGGCGGGGAAGTTCCATCCTTGAACTACCTCGACCAAATCACTTTCCCCAATGATAATTAGTATTGAGGGGATCGAGTCGAGCTCATGACTCGGTAATCAAAAATGAGGTGCCTCGTGGGGGAGTCCCATGCTTATCCTATGTACATATTATCGCTTTCAAATGTAGCTTACGTGTGGGGATTTGTGCCCTTCCAACCTTTGTTCCGTGGTTGTTTGTGCATTGTGGTTTTTAGATCATGATCTCCACGATTGGAGCCTCTCGTGTTCGTTTTATGGGAGCACTCGATCATTTGCTTTGGAGACATTTCTCAATATCCATGATATATCCTTGATTGTTCTAACCTTAGGTTTTTAGTACACTTCATAAACGGCTATTAATTTATTGGTTACACCCTTTCCATGCTAGATTAGGCATTCGACTACGTCTCTAGTATGGGGGTGTTTGCACCCCTAGACTCGAAACATTGAGGACAATGTTTAACTTTAGTATGGGGGGGTGAATAGATACTTGCCTTGCCAAACCTTCACGCTTTCCAAAGTTTATCTTTTTGTTTATCTTTTTGTTGCAAAATAAGGCTAAAAATGGCCAAATTTTAAAATTTTTCTCATGTTTTATAAGTGTTTGAAGACACGAATGTAGGTTTTCCGATGGCGAGAATAAGAGTAATTTTTTACTCGACCGTGCGTGTTGAGCACTTAGCTTTGATTCCTTAACTACACATTAGGCTAAGTCTCTTAAATGAGGACGAGAAATGATAGAGTTAATTATAAGTTACTATGCTAAACGTAGAGTACTCGTATTCTTTCAAAAACTCATGTGTTCTCGTTGTTTGCTTATTCTCCCTTCGCATGTAAATATTTTTTGCTTAATAAATATTGACTTAGCAGTTTAGTTAGGATTGTTGGGTTTCTAGTCTTTTCTAGTAGCTTCCGTGTAATTAAATTGGGAAGACATTAAGGTATCGCCAGCATCACGGTTTTGAAGTATTGGCACCCAAATAATCGAAAGCTTCACCCAATAATAAGATTTCAAGTGCTCACCTAAATCTAGCAAACAATTTGAAGCCCCACAAGGCCGAAAAATCTATGCAAAATTGAAAGTGAATCAAGCCTTAATCTTCGAAGCTTTAAAGATCCAAAATTCGCTTTAGCGTGAGGATATACGTCTTTGGCTAATAAAACCACCGATGAGGCGGATAATAAAAGGCAAGGCAAGACCGAAGTCATAATAAAAGCTTCATGGCGAAGTTGAATAAAAGATGGAGGTAAACCAAAGATAATAAGGCCCTTCCGTTAGGGGGCGTATAAAAGTCTTGGTAATAAGTCTCATGTTCAAAACCGTTATAAAACCGTGTTTATCGATTCTTCTTGTCAACTTAATTTTTTAACATCGTTGTCTATTAGGAGGGGTTATTGATTTGATGATCTTAGTTACACCGTTAGGACTCTCTTTTTAGACCTAAATCTCTATTATCGCATATGTCAACAATGTATCCTCGTGAAACATTCAAGACATCATAAAATATAAGAGATACAACTTAGGAATAATGGGAGGATAAGTACGTGATTAGGGCATATGAGTAGTGTTAGCATTACTAACTTATAATGACAATGATCTCGTTGTACGCTTAGCATGGAATTGGAGTGAAAATCGAGGACGATGAAATTATTTCTAACGAAGCATTCACGTGTTCTTATTCTATGAACCTAAGCGTCCCATTTTGCGATGAAAATCATACATTATGTCTAAAACGCAAGTAGTAGTAATAGTAGTAGTGTAGCTAGTTTATCATTTCAATAAAAGTGAATAAAAATGAATTTTGGAGATGCTATGATACTTTATTCTAGCATTGCGTGAGGGCACAGCAATGATTTAGTATGGGGGAGTGATGAGACTGCTTTTATACATAGTCTCATCGTCCAAATCGGGCTTAAAATGCATTAAATATCATCAAAATACCCAAATATATGCTTGTGTTTGTTGCTTGTGTATTTTAGGTACGGATATTGAGAAAATGACAAAAGATCACAAGAATCAGTCAAAAACGAACACGGGAAACGAAGCCGCACGATGAACCAAGCCCTAATGAAGAATTTTCCAAAGAAAACCCTTGAAGAATTGAAGAAGTATGAAGAAGGGTCCTCCAATATGGAAGAATTGACACTTTATACCCTCGTATCTTCATAATTACAAGTTTGGTCCCTAAAGTTTGTCAAAATTACAAAAAGGACCCTTAACTTTGAAGAATTGGCAAATTTAGTCCCTCAACAAAACTAAATTGTCAATATTGGTCCTCCAAGAAGTCAACAAACAAGTCAAACCTTGAAGAATGAAGACATGACAAGTTATGCCCTTGAAGAATCTAAAATATGCATTAATGGTCCTTATACAAAGTTTGATAAACCCTTGTGCCAAATTTGACAAGTACTTCAAACTTATTACAAAGGGAAAACTAAGTTTTGGCTGTTATTTACAAAGTGAAGGAAAGTGAAACCTTTGGGGGCCATTCCTGCCAGACAACCAAAATCCATTCCCCCACTCACATTCCTCCACGTGTCCCACTACTCCAACACAACCAATCAAAATCACCCTTTCCCCCACGTCAGAATCCACTTACTTATTTATTTATTTAAACTAATCCGGTTTAAATTTTGGTGGCAAACACACATTTTAAATACTTTAACCCCCAAACCAGATTAAACGCCCCCTAATCTACCCTTAAACCCTAATATCTTCCAGGATGAATTAATCTCATATCAAAAGGGTTTTTTGTTAAGCTACTCCAGATCCCTAATTTACCTTATTGTCACCAAAACCCACATCCCCAATCAAACCCCACTCAACCCATGTGACACCCCTCGCCCTCCCTGCTCAAGTCTCTTTCTACAAAACCCTAGGAGGGGATAAAATGAACGTTGGAGATCATATCCTTGGCCCCAAAGGTTTGTTGAAGGGTTTAGATCACTTCAAAACAGCTAGCATCTTCATATGACTCCAAAGAGATCACATGAAGGCAAAATGTTGACCAAGATTCAAATTCGTCCAAGGGCAGCTTAGGAAATTCATGTATTAGGGTTTTCACATTCTAGAGTGTTCTGTAGTCCATTATATAAGGACGTATAGCTTAGCATTTGGTTCTTGTTCCTGAATTTTCTTTTCCTTAGATCACAAGCTTGTAAATCCCATTTTATGAATGAAATTCGTTAAGTGTTGTTGATGAAAAGATTCCAGGATCCTTCTTTACATTTCTATTGTTTGATTGTGTTCCAAGTTTATTTATTTAAGTTTTTAAAATTCAGTTTTGTTCAAAGTTTTTGAAAATTTGGTTTTTGGTTAAACCTTGTTTCAAAGTTTGATTTAGTAGGTTTGTAAGTTCATTTGGTTAAGGTTATCTAAAAGAAAACATTTGAGAAGATTTTTGAAAAGGTTTAAAAACATTTCAAAAATCAGATTTTTGCATTTGGTGCTTGTTCTTCATTTCTTTTTGCAGGTTTCATTGGTGTTTGTTGTTCAAGGCTCAGCATAGGCCCGGGCCTATTTGGAGAAGGCTAAGCAGCCTTGGTTGGGCCTGGATGTAGGCCAACAAGGTAGTCCCTTGTTTCATTATTTGGTTTTCAGTTTTAAGCTTTATTTGGTGATTTATGTGATTTGATTTGAATTTTGCTTATATGTTTGTTTAAGTGAATGATATTGCTCATTTGCTGGTAATATGCATGTTTTAAGCATTGGTAAACAGATTTGATAGGTTTTAAATTGATTTGGTTAACAAAAATTGGTTTTCAGTCACTAAAGGGGTGTTTGGATCTGCTTATTAACTGAGAATTTTGAAAGATTTTGAGTTAAAAACCAGTTTAGAATCACTCAATAGGGTATCAATAGGTTTTAGGCTAGTTTGGTTTTTCAGTTTGGGTAGGTTTTAAACCATATGCATGCTTAAAATATGGAAAAGTGGTAAAAAAATCTGAAACTGCCTATTGTGTCTGATTTGTGTGAATTTGTGCCCCAAGTTTGATAATCTGTTAGATAATAGGTCTGGTTAGGGTTTGTGATTGCTTATATGTCCTTAGGTTGGATTGTATGCAAGTTCTAAGCCATTGAATTTCACTTTTATGCAAGTAATCTAGGGTCATTTGTTCATCAGTCACATAAGCTTAATCAGAAACCTTTATTACTCATTTGTGGTTGATTTTTGTATGCTTAAGTGTTTTCTGTGCATTTGATTGACTACCTACACTCCAACTGAGTGTAGGGGTGCCCCTATTGTCCAACAAAACACCACAAAAACCAAGATCAAGTCCTCTTGATTATATCTTCACAAGTGAAGATTATCAGTTTTCTTTGTGTTCTTCATTTTGAAATCTGAGCATGTTTTTTATCCTTTCAGCTTAATCCTAGTTGGTTCTTAATTAGATTTGTGTTTTTAAGTAAGTTCTAGTTACTGTTTTTGAGGTTTAGTTTTAAAAAGAAAAAAAAAATAAAATATAAAGAGCAAAAAGGACTGGCCAGGACTTGAACCTGCGCCATCCTCCTCACAACACTCACAATTTACCAGCGTGCCCTAGGGTCTTTGACTGCTAAGTTCTCATTTCATTATTTACTTAAGTGGTGTTGTTTTGTAGCTTATTTAATTAGCAGCTTATATATTAAGCTGATTTTAGCTTATTTACATAGGATTTTCACAAGTTATCATTTTTCATTTGTTTTTATTTAGTTTTAGGACTTTTTGGTTAAAAAAGATTATTTTTCCCGTATTTAATTAATTTTCTAGGAATATTTTAAGTTTTAATTTTAGAAAGTAATTTAAAAATAGAAAAAGGTAATTTAAAAATCTGAAAAAATAGTTTTTAGGTTTTTAATCATATTTTTGAGGTTTACAGCTAAAAAAGTTTTCAAAAAGTCTTATTTTTGATTTTATTGGATTTTAGGGTTTTTAGCTAACTTTAAAATTAATTAAAATTATTAAATAGGTTTTAGAAACTTTTAATTGCATTTCTGTCTTAGTTACATTATTTAAGATTTTTGGTAATTTTTTAGTAAACTTTGAATTTTTTTTGATTATTTTATTATTATTTATTATTAAAAATTGAAAGTTTATTTTTTTAAGTTTTTTTATTTTTCCTAGATTGTAGACACTAAATTAGGAATTTTGTAACTTTCCAAATATTTTTAGGGGTTTTCAATTATTTTCTAGAATTTATTTAAGTTTTAATTGATTTTAATAGTTTTTAAGTATTTAAAAATAGTTTTATTTGGTTTTAAAATTTAAAAAAATACTTTTTAGCTTAATTAGGACATTTTTGAGGTTTAGAAACTTTAAGATCTTGTTTAGGGCTTTTTAATAATTAATTGTGATTTTTAGGGCTTTAATTAGCATTAAAAAGTCATTATCTAATTAATTAAAAGATTTTAACAAGTTTGGATTTTTTGTAAACTCTTAGAATATTATTGTGGATTTTTAGTAATTTTTAGGAATTTTTAGGTTAAAATTTTAATTTTGGCACTATTTACGGTTTTGCGTGATCGCCTTTTTCGTCTTAGTTTAATCCGTTTTCGTAACCGTCTTTCTCTTCTAATCTCATTTCTTTCTTCCTTTTTCAATCATATAATCACAAATCATTAATCAATTCAACACACAACGCACTTGCCTCCTCGAGAACGAACTCACTTAGGGTCATTTACACACGGTTTCCTAAATCGTCGTGCCCACTTGCCCTATTTATTGCTCTTTTCCTAAAGAGTAGTAAAAACTTCAACATCACTATGTTAGGTCAAATTTGTACAGACTGATCTCATTGATGGCCAATTCTATACAAGATGGTCTTCCTGCTGGATTTGAATAACAATAAGCCTAAGTGTATTAAATATCCTTGAACATGAAGAAGTCACTAAGTGAACAGTCACTCAGTGAGTTGCCTTCAAGAGCTCGGCATGAGTCTAAGAGAAAGACTCGAGTATTCAGTGAGGCGAAACTCAATGAATGATGTACCTGAGACGAAGTAGAAGGTGGTGGGTTCAGTGAGTTGGGCAATAGACTTGCTGAGCCCCATAGGATCTCCCTGAAGGAACAATGACATCTTGGAGACTGAAGTAAAGAAGGGATAAGTTTAAAGAAGATAAGATGGAGAACACACACACTTATCGTGTCTTATCCTTTTAGGTTTAACAAGGGTACTGAGCTTATAAATGAATTTGTCCTGATATCTAGATTAGGTTAATGACAAGTCTGTACCTTGTACCTCAGTTGAAGACAAGAATTACACATGGCAATTATTTGTCTCGTACCTAGCAGGTCTATAAAGAGGATGCATTGTAAAAGAGAGATTTAAGTTTGTGCACTTAATGCTTAGACATTCACAAACGAAATCCCTCTTCCAAATACGATAGAAAGCACTTGATTTATAAACTCATGTTGACTTAATCTCAAACATATTAATCTTTAGGATTAATATAGTTCCTTAGTGAGGAGATCACCAAAACACACATTGTCTATTTAATCCCTATTGTAATTTTGCATGCAATAGGGTATAATTATTTAAATAATAAGAGTTAAACGTTGAAAAACCTTTTGTGTCTTATTCGTTATATAATTGTGTTTTAATACATTACTTTACCATAAGTTAGGATTATACTTACCATTATTAAGTATAACACTAATTACAAGGGATCAACAAGTGGTATCGGAGCGGTTGGTTTATAATACTTTTCTACGACCATCTCAAACGTTTTTATAACCTCAATCCATTATGGCTGAAAGTAATGTGCCTCGACTTGTCAATAAGAAAGGATAAAGTTACTCAGTTAACGCTCCTAAATTAGAAGTTGAAAATTTTTAAAAAATTGAGAAAATGAATGTTATGTTATTTAATGGGAATGGAACTCTACTACATTACTCGTATTAAGGATGGTCCATTCAAACCAAAAACAGCGCAAGGTGACGACAAACCCGAGTCCCAATGGTCCGGCGATGAAAGGAGAATGGTCAATCAAGACCATCGTCTCAAAATCATCATAATATCTTGTCTCCCTGACGATATTATGGAAGCTGTCATCAAGTGTGAGACGGCCAAGGCAACAGGGGCAGACCTAGTTCATAGCTTTGAAGGGCTGTCTGACACTAAGGAAAATCGGATAATGGACCTGAAACTTGAATACAACACCTTCAGGGCCAAACTAACCGAAACACTTACTCAGACCTATACCCGATATAATACCTTGCTCAATGAGCTATCAAATGACAGGGTTAAACTGTCTAAGCATGAAATCAACGTTGTTTTTGTGAACAGTCTCCCTGAAAAGTGGCTTAGCTTCTCTCAAGGCCTGAGAAATGCCAATCACATTCAGACTCAAGATACAGTCAATATCTACGATAGATTTATCTATGAATATAATCTAATCAATAGACGATATCCTGAGTCTAAGAAAGCTTTAATTACTGACACCTCAGCCAACCCAACCCATGTTAATCAAGGACCCATATCAACTTCTTTCTACACGAATGCAATTGTTTTAGGATTTTTAATAAACTTCAGATGATGAAGTTGATGAAAGATCCAGTACGGAATATATAAGGGATTTAAATATGGAGTTTTATGAAAGAGCCCTTTTGTTGGGTCAGTATCTACTGACCCTGAAACAACTCTAGGATTTGAATATAGAATCCCCCTAAGTGTTTCACGCTCAGCTGGAAGGTGACTCTGCTGAAGCATGACCAGGAACAAAGATTCCTACTGAAGAATGTTTTGTTGAAGGATGTTCAGCTTTCCTCTTCTAGTGAACTTAGAAGACAAAGGAGTCTTTGCTTCAAATACTAGGCGATCTAGTTGCTGAAGAAAAAATCTTGAAGAAGAGCTTTCAATTTAGTTTGGCTTGACAATACCAAACTGAATGATGTCGATCTCCTCTAGAATGCTGAAGACACTTTAGTATTCTGAAGTTTTACATTAGGCGAGAAATTTTTTACTTTAAGTCAACTAGAAATAGGTTACTTGTATAGTTAGGTATATGTACAAACTTTATCTTTTCTTAGATTAGTTTATTAGTCATTTGTACTGTTTATCCATCATGGGCATCAATCACCCACTAGATAAACACATGCATTGGAACATGTGAATGTAAACCCTAATATGCTTCTCCTATAAAAGGAAAGCATATTGGAGAGAAATGGCTAGCCTTTGGATTATAAAGATAGTATCTTTGTAAAACCCATAATATAAGGTCATATTTATTTTCTCGAGAATTTTAATTAAATTTTATTTTATTTACTTTCTACTTACTGAAAATAATTTATTCGGATTTATTGAAATTTTTATTTATTTTTCTGAATTTATTTAAATCATGAAAATTGATTTAAACGCTCTCTCGCATAAATTTTATAAAAAAAACGTGACGAATCGATGGAACGGGAACCGAAGGCGATATATTTTAACTTTATTTAGTCAAAAATATTATTTTTATAAATTTTGTATTTACGTAAATAAATTTGCACCGATAGGATTTATTAGCGTTTTAAGAAATCGAGTCGGGCTAGGAGTATGTTTAAATTTTGGGTTTTAGTTGAATAATAATAAGAGCTAAGTTATGGGCCAAAGCCCAATTTCCCTTCCCCTTTTCTTTTGCACCGTCGACCACAACACACATACAAAACAACTGCCATATTTTTTTTACTTACCAGAATCATCTTCTCCTTTATTCTCTCTCAAAAACCACGACCAACACCAAAAACAGCTCAATCCTTCAATTTTTCTTGATCAGTCTTACTATTAAATCACACCAAATTCATCCTTGGTAAACCCTTATCACAAACCCATGTTTTATTTACACATGCATTGATTTTTAAGAAAATCATAAAACCTAAGAATTAATGTTCTTGCATGTTTGATCAGTGGGATGAATATGCAATAGGTTGATTATTGTTTAGACTTGTTTAATTGTTGGAAATTTTGTCCAAGAACACCCATGGTGGCTTGTTTGAGCCGTGGCCAAACATGATCCCATAGGGATCATGTTGTGGTTTTTGAGTGATTGGTTTTGTTGATTAGCTTTGTTGTTATGGTTATTGTTCTTAGGTGGGTTTTTATTTTTGACCATACATGATATAGATTTATAATGTTTTAATCTATCTAGGTTAATATAAGATGTATTTTTGATTGTTGGAAATGAATTAGAGGTTGTTTGGTATAGATGTTATAATGCCCAAATTCGGACAGCAGGTATGTGAGCCCAAAAATCACATATTTTCTATTGTGACCTGAACTTTTTACAGCTTAAATGGGTTCCTTAGGCCTTTTACATGTTAGTGGTGAGTTGGATAGGCCCTCAACTCCTCCAGATGAGGAAGTTATTACATATTTAAGGTCGAAGGCCTATTCTGGGACAGCAGGTTTGCATAGCTTGTGGCTAAAGGTTATTTACCCCCATTTGTGCATGGTAAGGTTTGATACAGTAATAGGGATCATATTTGAAGTCCTCCCACTGACCTCATGTTAATAGCTATCACCAAATGATTTTTATGACTAAAACGGTAAACCCGAGTTTGAAAACCAAATTCTAATTTTGTAACTTTTCAAAGAACACAACTTTCCCGATAAATGGGTATAGCTCTTGACTCGTGGTTAGTCTCAATCGTTAGTATATTCATGAGGCTTTCCAATGGTGGAAATATCATTACCTTAAACCTTATAGGTTAACGGGTATTTTGTTTACAAGTTTGACTAGTGCAGTTTGACCATTAAGTTCTTACGGTAGGGCTGTTAGTGTTTTGGACTTTTAGAAAGTTCCGTAAACTCTTAAATCAAACGGTTGAACATTTTGGAAACTAGATTCCAAGATTGTTCCAGGGATTTATATCCCATAGCCATTGGATTTATGGTTTAGGAGAGACACTCTTCCCAAGACAGCCTTACCGAAACTTTTTGACTTTTTACGTCTTTTGTTATGTAAACTTGAGGCGTTTTGTGTGCAAACCGTATTGGATACTTGGTTTAACACTTAGAACATGTAGAATACATAATTCCAATAGGTTGTATGTTTTGTTTAGCCTTGGTTCACTTTGACTTAGGTGTTGGTGCAAGTCTTTACCCGTAATACATTTTTATCGAATTATTTTCGTATAATTGTTTTATAAGCATATAAAACGCGTACTTAAGGGTCGTGATCACTTTTGTAGGTCACGAATAGCCTTGGAGTGCTATTATCTAATCTTCTACAGCCCGGTTCCATTGTTCATCTGTCATCCGTTCCGTTCGCTTAAAGGTGAGTCTATAGCCTCGTTTGTGCACATTAATTGTTTTAAACCCGCGAGGGGGAATACATGCTATTTCATAAAATAGAACACAAGTTATTTTTATGGCATGCTTGTTCCGATTATGATTGGACCCGTGGTTGCCTTTGTATTTCATTGAGTAGTATATTGTCAATTATAAAAGCCTCAATTATGGTCCGTTAATTAACCAATGACGGGTTAACCGCTTGTACAAATATAGAGAAATAGGTCTTTATTTTAAAAACCTAAACTATAAATGTCAGTTTTTATTTTTCAAAGAGTCGGTGCACATGACTTCGCGTGACATCAAGTACAAGCTGCTTCTGGGATTACAGTGTTAGTATTCGTTATTACGTATCCCTTTATTGCAAATATTTATAAATAAATACTATGATCCCTTGATTGATATATAATTATATCTAGGATCCCCTTATCGATATATACTTATATCGTTGAACTTTTCGATGAAAGTCTATCATTTATTGATAATTAATTTCAATAAATCTCTGATTATTCATTGTATTTATTATGAAGTATTCGAATTGCTTTTATTACAAAAAATTTATACTATGACCTTACATACTTTTATCCGGGAGTGCGACTAGTTAATGTTTCATTCTTTTCTCGGTACATTTCGTGTTTTTGGAGAATCATGTCGCCAAGGAGAATTCTCTACCTTACATATCGAAATCTAAGTGATAGACGTTATGAACCATTTTGCTTCTTAGTTTTCTTTTTGATATTTTTGCAATCAGTTATGCCATATTTTCCTTATATGCTCACTTATATAATTTATTTTTCGTTGTTATAAAATCCACAAGTCATGTGTGTATATAAATTTTAGGTCATTAAAAAGTGTTGGTAAAATATATTAGATGACATGGAATAGAAATTGTGTTATAATTGAAAATTTTAATAAAGTTTGATTTGAGTTATGTCAAAAAAATAAAAATAGATAAATAAAAAATTAACTGCTGTGCAGAATCTGCAGGGACAAAATCGTCCATTTCTGATCCGTTTCATGGTTCGAGTAAAACTGTAAAGTTGTTTAAAATGTTATTTTACATCTACCACGAGGAAAATGGTCTTGAAACTGAATATTTAGGGTTCTTCTAGCTAATTCAAAACCTGCGGTTTTTTTAAATATCGTCATTTTTGACAGATCTGATGCGAGAGGTAAATCTGTCATTTCTGGTCCGTTTCGGTCTTTGACCGAAACACGAAAGTTGTTCAGAATGTCGTTTTACATTTACCGCTTAGGAAATCAGACCTGGAAACGAGTAACAGCGGGATAAAGGTTAAAAGTAAAATCTGAGATTTTAATACCAAAAGCGTAATTTGGCGCATAAACTTGTTGGGCATTTTTGTCAGTTTTGTTGGGATTCAGGTCTCGGGTAAAACTAGAAAATTGTCTGAAACGTTGTTTTGCATCTAAATGCTTTAGACTCCGAGTCTTGGAAATCTCGTTTAATGGGTCAATTGATCGGGTCAGACCTAAAAGTCAAACTTGACCAAAAAGTCAAATCTGATAGAAAAATTGGAATATGGTTTTTTAAACGTTTCTAAGCGTTTTTAGTTCATTTGAGATCGTAAAATTTTAACGAATATTATTTTAAAACTAAAGAATACAGGTTGCATGTGAAATTTTTTAAGAATAAAAATGTTAGGGAATTAATTTTGTCAAAGGTTAACATTTTTATGAGTCAATAATAACGACTTAAAATTCAAAACTTTCCAAAATCGGAAACCTGCCTAATATATAAACTTTCTAAAAATAGACACTTTACTGAATTAGGAATTACCGGATTAGTGGTGTAAGTTGAAAACGAATAATATACTTTCTTAAAAGCATGTTTGGGTCGAGTAGCTTACGATGAGTACACATGTGGATTGCTTTATTCTCTTTATATATATGACTCACTTGTCATTCGATTTTATTTTTATTTTTATTTATTTTTCATCTAATCTATCACTGATTTGGGTTGAGATTTGAAGTTTTGTCTTCACATTCTTCGTCGATATTTTTATCACGTGTCTCATGGCGATTCCGTCTAAACCGTGTAACCTTTTGAATCTTTATCAACTCATAACCATTACATTAGTTATCTTATGAGCTACTATTTGCTACTTTTTGCGAACCTTTTGTTATTATATACGTTATAAAATGTCACCTTATAATTTTAGTTGACATTTTTATTACAATTATTTTCACAAATTGTTTTACTTTGATCTTATGAAATTTTTTTATAGCATTAAAATTTTTGCTTAAATATCTAGCGAATTAATTACTTTCGAGAAGTTTGATAAATTATTTCAAATTCTATTTTACAAATGACACCAGTTATATATAAAACTAACAAGCGTAATATTAGTTCGACGAAACTGAGCATTGCATTGCTAGTTCTAAATTATACATGGCCTGATCACCTATGTCTAATTTAGAGGGAGCCATGCCAGGCTGAATAGTAGTCAACTTAAAAATCTTGATAATAACCAACTTTTTACTTGTATTTATGATAAAGTTAAATAAAATGAAATAAAGTGAAAAGAAGTTTTGAAAACTTCTATATGTTATGCAAGTAGCACAAGTTGGAGACATCCACATATGTTTTCTTACCTTTTCTTGAACGAATTACGCGCTTACGAGTACGTTCTTACCCGACGATCGTTTTTCTACTTGATACTTCATTTTATCTCATAACTGAATTCTTTTGACCGTTTGTTTAATTACCGACTATTGATACTGGACTTGAAAGTATCAATGTTTTATCCTTCGATCTCTACCAATCTTCTTTATGCGATTGGGTAGATCTTCGGAATGTCTCCGCACGTGAACAATGAATTATTACTTGAGTGATTTCGTATATCCGAAATCACGTCCGTCACTCTCGGTTGTCTCGAAATCCACTCGTGTGAACCATGCATTGACTTCTCCCTTTAAACTCCAACATTGTTCATTTGATTTATTTTACTTACAAGTGATTATTAAGAATTTTCTTTGATTCGAATTTTTTTGTGTGTGGATCTTATTTTCGATCGTGTATCGACCACCGCGAACTTAATAAGCTGATATTGGTGAACCACCGACCGCACTATCGAAATTGACAACTTATTAAAACTGTTGTTTCTTATTTTCTTACCATCAACGCCTCTATTTTATCATTCTCTTTAAGAATTCATACGGCATTTGCTTCGTCCGCTTTATACCGTTGATTTCGTACTCGTTGTTGACCATTATATCCATTCGTATTCGTTTATTATCTTGTCACATTTTGAAACCCGAATATGTCCCATGTTTCTTTTAACATATTAAACACCTTTATGTATTTCTACAACTTATTATAAAAAATTTATGGAACTTTTATACATTTTTCCAAGGATCTTAATTTCTGAAATAACTACTTCAAGTAAAAGGTCAAATCTATACATTATCTTTTGTATAATTATAACTAGTGTCTAAAATGGCAAAATGTCTTATCTTTTTAACTACTTGACTTTTATCATACTTTACTTTTAGTTTAATGAAATTACCTGTTTAATTTATATTCCTATTAATGATTTAAAATAATTTGGAAATTATATTTTTCTTATTGTAACCACCAATATGGGTTTAATAAATAAAAAATTCATGTCATTCTTTCAAAATTTCTTAGGATGACCAAAATAAATTTTGAAGTTATTTTACTTCTATTTTTAATATATCATCTTTATTAAGAAAGTACATCAATCGAGTTTTAAGTTAATACCAAATCCGGGACGGATAATTGTGACAAACCTTATTTTAATGTTGATATTTAATTCATTCTTCACCCTCATTTTCCTCCTAATGTGAATTATTATGTTTTACGGTTACGTGATTCGAGATCCCTCATCGATCATCAACCTTAAATCATTTTAGCACATCTTATCCGTTTATGCGTTTATCGAATTCATTCTATCTCATTATCTTCCTCGTATTGAAGCTCACTATTTTATTTGAGTTTAAAATAAATTTCGAAAAAGGAGTTTAAACGAAGAAACGAGCCCCGGGACGGTGCTCCCTTAAGGCGGTGAGGATGTAAAACCCGTAATATAAGGTCATATTTATTTTCTCGAAAATGCTAATTAAATTTTATTTTAATTACTTTCTACTTACTGAAAGTAATTTATTCGGATTTATGGAAATTTTTAATTATTTTTCTGAATGTATTTAAATCATGAAAATTGATTTAAACGCTCTCTCGCATAAATTTTATAAAAAACATTTTGATGGATCGATGGAACGGGAACCGAAGGCGATGTATTTCGACTTTATTTAGTAAAAAATATTATTTTTATAAATTTTGTATTTACGTAAATAAATTTGCACCGATAGGATTTATTAGCGTTTTAAGAAATCGAGTCGGGCTAGGAGTATGTTTAAATTTTAGGCTTTAGTTGAATAATAATAAGAGCTAAGTTATGGGCCAAAGCCCAATTTCCCTTATTCTTTTCTTTTGCGCCGTCGACCACAACACACATACAACACAACTGGCAGATTTTTTTTTACTTACCAGAATCATCTTCTCCCTCCTTCTCTCTCAAAAACCACGACCAACACCAAAAACAGCTCAATCCTTCAATTTTTCTTGATCAAACTTACTATTAAATCACATCAAATTCATCATTTGTAAACCCTTATCACAAACCCATGTTTTATTTACACATGCATTGATTTTTAAGAAAATCATAAAACCTAAGAATTAATGTTCTTGCATGTTTGATCAATGGGATGAACATGCAATAGGTTGATTATTGTTTAGACTTGTTTAATTGTTGGAAATTTTGTCCAAGAATAGCCATGGTGGCTTGTTTGAGCCGCGGCCAAACATGATCCCATAGGGATCATGTTGTGGTTTTTGAGTGATTTGTTTTGTTGATTACCTTTGTTGTTATGGTTATTATTCTTAGGTGGGTTTTGATTTTTGACCATGCATGATATGAATTTATAGTTTTTTAATCTATCTAGGTTAATATAAGATGTGTTTTTGATTGTTGGAAATAAATTAGAGGTTGTTTGGTATAGATGTTATAATGCCCAAATTTAGACAGCAGGTATGTGAGCTCAAAACTCACATATTTTCTACTGTGACCTGCACTTTTTATAGCTTAAATGGGTTCCTTAGGCCTTTTACATGTTAGTGGTGAGTTGGATAGGCCCTCAACTCCTCCGGATGAGGAAGTTATGACCTATTTAAGGTCGAAGGCCTATTCTGGGACATCATGTTTGCATAGCTTGTGGCTAAAGGTTATTGACCCCCATTTGTACATTTTAAGGTTTGACATAATAGTATGGATCATATGTGGAGTACTCCCACTAACCTCATGTTAATAGCTAATAAGTGTGAAAACACTTATACTTTTACCACTTAATTATAATGATAACCAAGCCAAAACGTGTATTTTATGTCGTAAATGTCGGAATTATGCGTGGTTTGTGTTTTTGTTGTAATTTAGGACCAAAATGTGAAAAAGGAAGAAAACACGGGCTTTCACGTGCTTTTATCGAGGAAAAAGACAAAAGACGAAGTCAAAAGATTAAGAGTGCAAAAAGAACGGAAGTCCAAGGCCTATTCTGAAGATTTATCAAAGAAAAGTCTAAAGACGGAAGTTTAATAAAGCCGAAAGAACTCAAGTCTAATTAATGTAGAAATTACAAGACGAGTTTAATTAATCCCGAGACCAAGTCGAAAAAGTTGAAGAATTCAGAAGATGAAAAGACGAGAGAAGAAAGAAAGGAGCAACACATGCTTACCTCCCTAATCACCTATAAATACCCTCCTAATGACACATTAGGAGGTGTTGGCTAACTTGACAAACTAGTCTTCCATCATTTTCATTACTTGCACCTTTAATTACTTGCACTTTCTTATTGTCATTTACTTAATTGCACCTTTAATTTCTTGCCTTTAATTTCAAGTAAGTCTTTAAATTTTGTTATTGAATCTTTACTTTTAATCAAGTTTTTATTTTTAATCTCTCATTCTACCTTTCTTGTTTGCTTAATCTTTATGTTTATGTGCTTATTGTTATGCTTATTTTATTAAATGTTATGTTTTTATGCTTTTGATTGTTTTGGATTATTGATTTTATAGCTTATTTGAGTCTTTCTTAAATTTACTTAAGTTTTTATAAAAGTTATTTTTATTAAAAAGTTGTTTTCGGATATCTTTTTCATTTAAGTGTTTTCAAAAGTCTTTAAATTTTAGCTTATTAGCTTTTTCTTTTATGTGTTTTGATTAAGTTTTTAGTCGTGTGCTTATTTGGTTAATAGCTTATTTGTAATTTTGCTTATCTTGCCTTTTCCTACTGTTATTCCGATTCACCATCGGAAAGGGGTTTTGTCATTCCGACCAACATTCCGATTGCTGGGTCGGAAAAGGGTTTCTGTCATTTCGATCACTCCCCATCGGAATAGGGTTTTGCATTCCAATTGGGGATTCCGATTTGACATTCCGACGGAGGTGTTGGTTTGGTATTCCGATTAGGCTTGTGGTGACAGCATTCCGACCAGGATTCCGATCCTCATTCCGATCGTCCCAAGGTTTGTCATTCCGATGGTGTATTCCGATTACATTCCGACGGAGGTGTTGGTTTGGTATTCCGATAGGTGAGTTGTCATTCCGATTGGATTCCGACTGGACATTCCGATTGGGATTCCGATCCTATTCCGACGGTAGGCTTTGTTTTAATATTTTGTCTTGTTTAATTTTTAAGTTTGCATTGTTTTATGTTTTTAAATTTTCATTCTTATTAACTTGTCAAATTTACTTTTTGTCGAGTTTTAATTTTACGTCATTTAATTTCTCGTCATTTAATTTCTCGTCATTTACTTTTAAAGTTTTAATATTGCACCATTTACCTTTTAATTAGTTTTCGTTTTAATTACCCGTCATTTACTTTAAAGTTTTGCACATTTACTTTACTACAATGACAAATCTATTGTTTATCCACCAAAAGACGACTGAGTAGCACTTAAACCGGAAATCAATTCGATAAGACTGGAACAACGATATTTTTATCTGACTAAAAACCAGTTATTAAATGGCGCCGATGTCGGCTCTTTTCGTAAAGATTAACGGTTTTCTGTGAGAGACGCGTTGAATTTTGGGATCCGTTCACTCGTGAACATTATTTTTCTTGCTTAAAATTTTTCAAAAATCCAAAAAGATTTTTATTTTTATTTACACGTACATATATATTCTCTATTTCTTTGGTATCTTTTTCTTTTGCTTTTGCAGGTGTATGCGTACTAGATCTTCAACTTATTCAGATCCCGAGACTCGTGAAGATTTATATATGGCCGGTGTACACAACAACAATAATCCACCCCACCCCAACATGAATAAGAACAACAATGTTCCCCCACCAGACCTTCGAACGATGGAGGAGCTGTGTCAACCTACGATGAACGGACGAGGAGGACCGATTGCGCCGATGCAAATCACGACTCCAGAGTTTTCGTTGAAGCATTAAATGATCCAACAAGTTCAAAACACTTTTCCATTTCGCGGATTACCGGATGATGATGCCAACAAACACCTCGACAAATTCATTACCGTTACTCAAAGCATGAAGTTGCCCGGGATTACAATGGATTTTCTTCGCCTTCACCTATTTCCACACACCTTATCCCACCATGCCGAAAAATGGTTTGATTGTTTTCCGAAGAATTCAATTCATACTTGGGACGAGATGACTCAACGCTTTTTGTCGCGCTACTTTCCACCATCCATGGTCACGAGCCTTCGTAATCAAATTAGTGGATTTACCCAAGAAACTGATGAATCACTTTTTGATGCTTGGGAACGATATAATATTTTGATTGATCGATGTCCAAACCACAACATGCTCCCCGTCACCTTAATTGATACTTTCTATAACGGTTTAACTTTTCGTGATCGTGATACGATTAATGCAGCCGTCGGTGGCACATTTATGAAAAGAAGACCCGAGGAGTGTGGAGAGCTTATCGAGAACATGACTACTCATCACAAAAATTGGGATTCATCCACATTTTCAAGGAATAACCCGAGAGTCAATGTTTCTTCTACTTCTTCAAACCTTGATATCACCGAATTGATCCGCGCAATGGTCGAAATGAGCAAAAACATGCAACTTTTGGCTACAAATCAACAACACCAAGTTAAAGCTGTTACAACTTCTTGTGAGATCTGTGGCGGTCCTCATTCATACACTGATTGTCCTTCTACTCTTGACAATCCGGAAAACGTGTATGCGGCTTATGGTAACTATTCAACGGAAAACCATCAAGCTCGACCTCAAGGTGATCGTAACTTGTTAAGTTACCGTTCTAACTACTTTCTTTCACCCGGTTTTTCTCCTCAAAACCACAACCCCAACAACTACAATAGAAGCAACCCAAACCCAACTCGAGCTTCTAATCCTTATCACCCACCCGCTCAACAAGCCCCACCCATTAATCAAGATGTTGAAACTTTAATGAAGACCCAAGGAGAGAAAATCAAGAATCTGCAAAGCCAAATCATCAACTTGAAAGGAGATATCACTAAGAAAGGGAATGATATTAGATCCGAGCTTCGACATGATATACAAACCTCTTTTAGCAATCACACAAATGATTTGAAGAATATGCTGGCTAGTTTCTTACCAACTACTCAACCCTCTACTTCAGGCTCTCTTCCTTCAAATACCGTCACTAACCCAAGAGCGAATGTGAGTGTTATTACTACACGCAGTGGAGCAACCTTTGAAACGTCTCTTTTCAAGTCGTTCTTTATAAATTATGTGTTGTTGTACCATTGTTTAGCACCCAAAGATATATTCCACTGCGTGTAAATTTGGGGTTGTTAAAATCTTCTAACAGCCATTTCTCTGAACATTAACCAAACCATATAGCAAAAAGCATATGAACGTTTTGGTTAAGACTTCAACTCTTAACTTTGGTTAGAAGTTTAAGTAGAGGAGATCACCCCATATTGTCATTCAACCACTTTGTTATTCCGCAAACAAAGTTGGTTATAGATTCTTTATTGAATTCTAATAAAAGTCTATACGTTGAAAAGTTAATTGGTATTGTTGTTTTATTTGTTCTTATTTCTTATTAATTTATAAAACAACACACTTGAATCTTATTAGCAAGTTAGTACTTAAGGTTGATAAGTAGTAACGAGTTAAAAGGAACCAACAAGTAGTATTAGAGAAGCTTGATTAATTAAACTCTTATTTTTCATTAAACTGCTCATTTTAAGGTTTTAAAATCATGATCCAACATGGTTCAAGTTATACCACAAACCCTAGAGTACAGGGGTGGCGCACTCAATGCTTCTCTTGTTCTACTGGTAGAAAATTTCACTAACTGGAAGAAAAGGTTCCTTGTCTACATGGTTAGAATCGAACCCCAATTCCTTGGAATCATTGAAAATGGTCCATTTGTTCCCATGGTTGGGGAAAATATAAAACCAGAAGCACATTGGATTGTTGATGAGAGAAAAGCTGCTAACCTAGATTAGCGTCTCAAAAGTCTCATCATGTACGTGCTTCCAAATGACCAAATGAATTCTATTGTGAATTACAAGGCAGCTAAATCTACATGGGAGGACCTTATATTGTATCATGAGGGACCCTCTGATGTGAAAGAAACAAGAATAATGGACTTAAAGCTTCAATACAACACTTTCAAAAACAAAGAAGAGGAAACCATCACTCAAACTTTCACTAGATGTAAAGCTATGATGAATGAATTGGTAAATGGTGTTGAACTTTCAAAACTAGAAATCAACACAGTTTTTGTTAATGCATTTCCAAAGAAGTGGCTTAGTTTTTGTCAAAGCTTGAGAAATGCTAATCACATTAAATATTATGATCTAGCTTCTCTTTTTGGGAAACTAAAATATGAAGAAAACCTAGTTGATAGGATTTATGAAGGCTCCATCAAGAATAAAACACTAACAATTGCTACACCCTTGTCAACAGCCTTCTTCAGTGAAGCCGTCATTCAGGACTACCAAGATAGTCCTGATGATGATGAAGACACAAGAACTGGTGAGGAATATGTTAATGGCCTTCAAGAGGAATTTCATGAAAGAGCTCTTATGGCCAAGTATAGAAGGTTCTTTAAGAGAAGAGGCAAGTTTCCAACACTACAAAAGCCACAGCTGACACTATGTGCATTAAATGTGGAAAGTCTGGTCACTTTGCCAAGGATTGTTATTCCAAAACATCCATTCCTTCTTATCCCTCACCAGCTCAGTCCAGGCCATCTGGTCCATCTCCATTTCAACAAAAACAAATTGCTTCATCTTCTTTTCAGCAAAACAAGGTTGAACTTAGGCCAACAAAAGACTTCTAGGCAAAATATAGAGAGATCAAGGCTAGACTGGCCCTTATTAGCACTGAAGGTTTTTCCTCAAAGCCCACCAAACAAGAAAAGAATAAGGGACTTGTTGCTGAGGCTTATGAATGGGATGAACAGGAAGTCTCTTCAGATAATGATGAAATGGTGAATGTGAAAGTGCTTATGGCACTTGCTGATGATGAAGGGTCAAATTCTAATGTTGTGGCCAAAGAAAGTGTTAGCCTTAAAATATTGAGTCAAACAAGAATGTTCGGTCGTAGGTTTATATTGTAATATTTATTAGAACGTTGTAATAGTTAGTTAAAATAGTCGTAACATTACGGGCTTGATGGTTAGCTTAAAAGGCCTCTTTCAAGGTACTAAGTATTTATTCATGCCCTGCCCAAAACAATATAGTCTAAGAGAAAGCCCGCATGTGGGTGGACTATATAAGCACCCTCCTAGCATGTTAGGAGGGTGGCAAGTTCTCATTTTCTCTAATCTAATTTCACATAGTTAATCACACTTCTCTCTACTTTCTCTCACTACTTTCTCTCTCTATAAATCTTCATTCTTTTCATCTATTTTCTCTAGAAACTACTTTAACTAACTATTACAACGTTCTGATAAATATTACAATATAAACCTATGACCGAACATTCTTGTTTGACTCAATATTTTGAGGCTAACAATCTCTCCCTAAGACTGATGTGCAACCAAGTGTTCCAAAACCATCCATCTCACCCTATGTTCCTCCATTTAGAAAGCACATTGTTGCTAAACTCAACCATGTGAATGCACCTAGCACTTCTAGGACTCCTCCAAAACGTGTGATATTCTCCTCCACAAAAGAATTTGTAGGTTCAAATCACTTACTTCATACCGAAAACCTAGAGGATGCTAAGCAAAAAGGGAAGATTCAGAAAGACAAACCCGTGTATTCCAAACCTAGTTCACCAAATCCCGCTAGAGTTCCACACACTCCTAATGGTAGTTAACCAAAACCTAGGATCCCTCACCAGCAATCTAGGTACTGGGAACCATCCATGAATAGTCGTGTTTCGAACACTACGCCTGAACGATTCGGAAAACCAAGGAATACAAGTACTTCCGTGAATCCCAAATTCCATGTATGTCCCACTTGCAAAAAGGGCATTCACAATGGAAATCATGATCATTGCATTCTGTAATACCTCTATGAGGTCAAATCTCGTTCCTTTGAACAGAGATCGAATACAGAATCACATAAGACAACAAAGAGATACAAACTTGTTGCAAAGAAAAGCAATAACAACAAATTTGAAACGTGGATTAAAAAAGGGCATAGTTTCTCTCCAAAGAAGTCTTCCGCTGTGCAAGAGAAAATTACTCCTAAATCTAGCCTTCAGTGGAAACCAACGGGTAGGATCTTCAAAGCAGTTGTCCTTAGGTGGATTCCCACAGAGAAGAGTGTTGAAACGTGCTCCAGCACTAATGCGGGTGTTCTGAATATAGACAATGAATTTGTTAATCATAACACTAGTATTTGTGCAAGCTCTTCTTTTGTCATTGCAGGTACAACAGCAGATTTTGAACCCACTTATTCCTCAACAGGTACCAATTATGTACATTCGATATCACCTTCTTCTGTTGTATAAAATTCTATTTTGGATTATTTTCGAAAAACTTGAGAAAATACAAAAATAAAATAAAATGTAAATATTAATGAAAAAGCAAAATACAAAATTAAAAAACTTTGAAAATCCAAAAATATTCTTCTCGACATGTCTTTTAGTATCAATAATATAGACGTACCTAGAAATGTCGCTCAATAACGACACGGGTGTGTACATAAAGCTCGAATGAAAGTTGTAAATACTTTCTAAAACATGTCATTTCAATCTTTTATAAAGGAAATTGTCTCTTTTGGACAATATTTCCAACAACGGGTAGAGCAATCTATCTTGGGTTGAGCTTGTCACAAAACATTCAACGTTTTGAGCTCAACACTATGGCTTGTAATCACTTTCAGATTGAAACCCGGATCTATATTCACGGGGGAGTGTACGCTTTAGTGCACTTACCCTCAGCAAAAGAAGAGAAATCTTCTTACACTTGAGTGGATTTGTCAAGATATTCAAAGTCTATGAACTCAAGTTTATGCTTTAGAAAAACTCGCCAAAAAGAAATAGAGTTTTTCAAAAAACGTTAAACACAGTTTTTTCAAGAATTTCTCAATGTTATTCAAAATCTTTCAAAAAATATGTGTTCAACAACTCCTATCCTCAAAAGTTTAATGTGGATCACATCCTCACAATGACAATTCAATTTGATCAATTTTTGAGGGGGAGCGTTCCAAATTCATGCTAAGTTTGACACATTTTTCTCCCGATAAGTTTCGAGACTATTTTTCAAAATATATTTTAATCAAATTTGGTATCTCTAATATCAAACGATTTTATATATTAGAGATAGGGGAGAAAATGTGATTAAAATGTGATCTAAAGACTCAAGCACTAATGGTTACGATCAAATACCCACAACATCTTTAATTCACGACGTTATTGGTGTCAATAGGGTGGTTAGGCCAAGTCCTATGATCCAACCAGAACCGGAGGGATCTTCCCAGGGATAATCCAATAGATTATTAGAAGTCCTTAGGAAAGATGGAGTAGAATGTGAACGAAGCTGAATGCCGACTAAGTACTAATGCTAGCACTGGAACAATCACAACGAGGTGCTAGTAATGATGTCTTGGTAAGCATTGAAGGGGTTGAAGAAAGAAAAAGAAATGTAAGGATAAAGGGTGTAAAGAAAGAATCCCTCCATACAACTTAGGCAGAAACCGGGTCAACACATCATGAAGACAACGCATCATGGACTCAGTGATGTAATGCACAACCCCTCCCCAGTTGACTCGGGCTTCTCTCAAAAGAAGTTTGTTTTATTTTCACGGAGATCAACACAACTACTATTGACTTTCTCACTCCGAGATAGTTGATATTGAATAGGTGGCATCTGCTCCAGCCTCCGTCCACTAAAAGTGCACAAATCAAGTCTAGAGCCAAGAGATAAATCAAATCTCGTTAGGACAGACGGATGAAGATCAAGAGAGTCCTACGCTATATCCTTGCGATATTTCTAGAACACTCAGAGTGATACTACTTAGCATTCAAAATGATGAGTGCAAAATCCTTCCAGTGTTAACATCAATCAGCACTGTGGTAGGTCATGTGTACGATTCTTCATGAATTAAACATATGTAAAACTGAAAAGCAACAGTGGTTTGTTTCTTTATCGATTCAAACTCGTTTCAGGTTTCTACGCAATATATTTATGGTCTTGCCAGAACATTCAAAGTGATATTCATTAATATTCACAGTGACGAATGGAAATCCTTCTAGCGTCAACATCAAACAGCGCTATGGTAGGTAACTTGCGAGATTCTTATGAATCAAGCTTGTGTCTAGTGGAAAGCAACAATGGTAAGATTCTTAATGAATCAAACTTGTTCCAGGAATTTAAATTGACGACTTTAATCAAGCGGATATCTATCCAATTGATTCACTCTTTATGTTCGCAGTCTTGCTTTGAGACGGTCGAGTAAAGAGAAAGGCTAGTACAGCCGCGAAACCTTGTCAAGGAGGTTCGTAATTGAATCTACCTAATCACAGGTACGATATTTAATATCGTGTAACGGTCTTCACCGACCGGAGGTAAAACGCTACCGATTAAGGATGAATGTCAAAGCCATTCAGTCCGTGTCTATGTTTTGTCTCAAGAAGGTGACGTTACGGTGTACTAAGCAAATTCAAAGATTCAAAACCACATACTCATGCCTAAAGACATCCAACAATCAAGAAAGCTAAAGACTTCCGCAACTCTGATGATCAAAATCTTCCTTAACAATTAATGTAGAGGAATGACCTCTCTTCAAAGGAGATTGTTAGCAAGCTTTCAAGATTGTGCAAAAGAATGAATATGTGGATACAGACACAAGATTGCAAGATGGCAAAGACAAGTCTAGAATGATCTGAAATCTCAAGATAAAAGACAAAGTCGAAAGACAATGACAAAGGCTCAAAGATCACAGCATGAAGGAACAAGACTACTATTGCACGTTCAAACTCATTTATGACGAAATTCGTAATCTCCATTGATCCCCAAATATCGAAGAGGAATGACCTCACATTTAGAGAGATTGTTAGCCTCAAAATATTGAGTCAAACAAGAATGTTCGGTCATAGGTTTATATTGTAATATTTATTAGAATGTTGTAATAGTTAGTTAAAATAGTCGTAACATTACGGGCTTGATGGTTAGCTTAAAAGGCCTCTTTCAAGGTACTAAGTACTTATTCAAGCCCGTCCCAAAACAATATAGTCCAAGAGAAAGCCCGCACGTGGGCGGACTATATAAGCACCCTCCTAGCATGTTAGGAGGGTGGTAAGTTCTCATTTTCTCTAATCTAATTTCACATAGTTAATCACACTTCTCTCTACTTTCTCTCACTACTTTCTCTCTCTAGAAATCTTCATTCTTTTCATCCATTTTATATTAATCAACCATGGTGAAGTGAATAAATTAGGGAACAACAGAAAGTGCTCGAAATGGTGAACGGGTCAAATAACAATAAAAAAGGTACAAACTCTTCTTGAATTATAATATAAGAAAGACATTAGATTTGTCTTTGATTACCAGTGTACTGATTTAAAATTTGTTGAAGAACAAAGAAAAAATCTGCTTGAAAAATATCATAAACTTGTTCTTAAACTTGATGATTTTGAAAGTAAGTTAATAGAGCTAAAAGTGGCTAAACTTCATTTACTTACTTTCCAATAGTTAAATACTAAAATAATTGATGAAAACAAATCTTTAAGAGTTGAACTAAAAGAAGAAAAAGATATTGTTAAATCATGGCTTAGAAACTCTGATAGGGTTAATCAATGCATCAATGAACAAATTCTTGCTTAGGAAAGGAAAATGCTTGGTGCTGAAGGATCCTCTAGCACCAACTCTGATGATATTGTCTATGTCAAAGCCTCAAATGAGGATGGTAGCTCGATCCCTGACATTGTAAGGTCAGGTGACGAGAATTTACTAAATCATGACACTGGATGTATCCGTCTACCTGAGTTTCATGCCAATACTGATTCATTAGCACCTGTTGAGTCTTCAGTTACTGAAGATGACTTAGATGATGATTTAGATACTGAAGTAAGCACCCCACTTCCTCCTCTAGAGAAACTTGCTGGTGCTGAACCCTGTACTGGTCCAAAATCAATCCAGTCAATCATCAAGTCTCATACCACATACAAAAGTAGTTCTCCCAAACATGTCAAAATTAACACATCAAAGAATTCTTCAGCTCCTGCTGAAGGTTTACATGTGGGGACTACTTCTTCAGTTTCATTAAATAAACTAAAGAATGTTAGATCTGATTAAGATAAGATAATGTCTCTTATCATGCAACAAATCAATGATCTTAAGTTGTACAGGCAACAACAAACACCAAATCGATTCAGAGATGAACCCTCAAGGTCTCCACATCATAGATATAAGACACAATTCAAAAGGGCTTGTGAGTTATGTGGCCTAAACAACCATCTAACTAAAACTTGCCTTAAAGTGGTTTATTGTACCAAATGTAAGAGAACTGACCATCATAATTGTGAACATACTGAGTATATGCTTGCTAAAACTAGTGTTGATGCTCATAACACTAGGGCATCCCATTCCAGGCAAAACATTCTGTTCCCACCATGTGTTCATTGTGGTATGAATAATCATCATTCAGATGACTGTCATTATTACCCTGTTTGTAACATCTGTGGAAGTTGTGACCATGATACTCATGGACATAATCGAGTAATCTCTCTCAGAAGAGGCATTAAATCTAGGAACCCAAACTCTATTACCAAATGCTGTGAAACATGTGGAAGAAATTTCCACACTACATCTGATCACAATCATATAGAGTGGTTCAGAAGAGGTGAAGCCCTTCAGGATAAAAAGGTAAATGTTGTTCAAACCTCTCCTTCTTCTGAGCATTCCTACTCATCATCCTCATCAAAAGGACCTTTTATATCTAGAACACCTTACAGATCTAAGACACCCACCTATCAAAGGCGGGTTTCAAAACAAAATTGACCATTTCCTTAACTTGTGCAGTGTGATCTCAGGAAGCCTATTTGGTACCTGGATAGTGGCTGCTCAAGGAATATGACTAGAACAAAAAGTTGTATGCACAAGTATAAGGAGGGACCAGGTCCTAAAGTACTTTTTGGTGATAACTCATCAGCCTCTACTGAAGGATTTGGTTCAGTGAAATGCAATGGTATAGTATTATCAATGGTAGCATATGTCAATGGATTGAAGCATAACCTCATCAGCATCAGTCAACTTTGTGATGCAAAAGAACTTGTCTTGTTTGATGATAAAAAAGGTACAATCTTCAACTCCAATCGTGAAATTGTGATGATTGCTCACAAAGTCAAAGATGTTTATGTCATGAACATGAGCTCTACTTAGGAGACATGCTTCTTTGCTAGAGCCTCCAATATCACCAATTGGCTTTGGCATAAGAGGCTTTCACATCTTAATTTTAAAACAATCACTAAGTTGGCAAAAGAAAATCTTGTTATTGGTCTTCCTTCACTTGTCTATTCAAAGGACAAACCATGCTCAGCATGTGAAAAAGGGAAGCACCATAGGGCCGGTTTCCAAACAAAATAAACTTTCTCAATCAAAGAAAGTCTTCATCTAATTCATATGGACTTGTTTGGCCCAGTTTCACCTAGGGCTATTTTTCATGAAAAATATACACTTGTCATTGTTGATGAGTACTCTAGGTACACCTGGGTATATTTCTAACAAAGAAAATCCATGCACCAGATGCCATTAAGTCCTTTATCAAAAGAGTTGAAAATCAAATGACACTCATGTCAAGTAACTCAGAACTGACAATAGCACTGAATTCAGAAATCATACACTAATCAAGTTCTGTGATGACAAAGGAATATCAAAAAAAAATTCATCACCTTACACAGCTGAACAAAATGGTTTGGCTGAAAGAAGGAACAGAACCTTGATTGAAGCAGCAAGAACAATGCTTGATGGATCAGTTATCTCTAAACATTTTTGGACTGATGTTGTAGCCACTGCTTGCTACACTCAAAATAGATCCATAATTGTGAAGAGACACATGAAGACTCCCTATGAAGTCTTCAGGGGGAGAATTCCAAACATCTCATTCTTACATGTGTTTGGGTGTCCAGTATTCATTCACAATCACAAGGATCACCTTGCTAAGTTTGATGAAAAATCTGATGATGGTTACTTCCTTGGATACTCACTAGTATCTAAAGCATATAGAGTCTTCAACACAATAAGACAATGTATTGAAGAAACCTTTCAAATCACCTTCAATGAAAGTTCTGAAGCTCTCAAGTTCACAAGTCCATCAGATGATGAACTTAATATTCATGAATCTCATAAATATCCATCTGATGAATTTCAACATTATGAACTTTCTCAAAGATATCAAACAAACAATCCAGTTCCTCATATTGATCCATTTGAAGATATGACAAGTCCTACAAAAGGAGATCCTTCAGTATCAAATACTGATGGCTGTCAATCAAATGATCAAAATGATCAGGTTCAAAATGATCAATCTCAAACAAATGATCAAAATTGTCAGCAAGCTCAAACAAATGATCAAAATGATCAGCAAGCTTCTAATGAATAACATGAGACTTGTGTTCAAAACTGTCCAGTTGTCTCAAGAGAACTGGGTCTTAGAAATATTTCTTCTGAACAAGAGAAAAGTCCTCCAATGATTGAACCTTTTTCTGTTGAATATCCTTCATTAGACACTAGAGACAGTCCAACTCCAATTCTATGTCATGGACTTCCAAGCTCTAGCTCTTATCATGATACTAGTGCTTATTCACCAGCTCCACAAAGATCTTGGACTAACAATAGTCACATTCAGCTGGTAAACATAATAGGCAATCCTAGATAAGGTAGGCTCACTAGATCTATGGCAAAGAAACTAACTGCTACTTCACCTGGAGAATGTCTTTATGCAGACTTTCTCTCAGAAATTGAACCTACAAAGATTTATGAAGCACTTTCTCACCCTGGATGGGTAGATGCCATGCAAGAGGAACTAAATCAATTTGAAAGAAATAAAGTTTGGAAATTGGTTCCTCTTCCATATGGTAAATCAACCACTGGCACCAAATGGGTTTACAAACTCAAAAGAGATGAAACCAATGTGGTGACCAAAAATAAAGCTAGGCTGGTGGCTCAAGGATTCAATCAAGAGCCTGGTGTTGACTTTGATCAGACCTTTGATCTATTTGCACGTATGGAATCCATACGAATCTTCCTTGCTGATGCCACTTACATGAACTTCACCATCTACTAAATGGATGTCAAAAGTGCATTCTTAAATGGTGACCTAAAAGAAGAAGTTTATGTCAAACAGCCACCTTGCTTTGAGAGTGGTAAATACCCAAATGTATACAAGCTTTACAAATATTTGTATTGACTGAAGCAAGCCTCAAGGGCATGGTATGAAACTCTCTCAACATTTCTCATTGAACATAAATTTGTCAGAGGAAAAATAGATAGCACCTTGTTTATCTATAAATCTAAAACTAACACCATTCTGGTACAAATTTATGTGGATGAAATCATCTTTGGTTCAACAAGCTTGAAACTTTGCAATTGCCAAGCTTATGACCAGTAAGTTTGAGATGAGTATGATATGAGAACTCACATAATTTCTTGGTCTTCAGATAAAACAATCTGACCAAGGCATCTCCATCAATTAAGAAAAATATGTCAAGGATCTGCTGAAGAAGTATGATATCAATTGTGCTTTAGTAAAAACACCCACGGTACCCCCTAACAACTTAGGACCTGATCTCAATGGACAATCAGTCAATGAGACTAAGTATAGAGGTATGATTGGTTCACTTATGTATTTAACAGCAAGCAGACCTGACATTCAATTCTCTACCTGCCTATGTGCAAGGTATAAAGCAAACCTAAAGGAATCACACATTACTATTGTAAAGAGAATCTTCAGATACCTAAAAGGTACACCAAGTCTAGGTATTTGGTAACCCAAGTCCTCAAGATTTGATCTCACATGGTACTCAGACTCTGACTATGCTGGATGCAATTTGGACAGAAAAAGCACTTCTGGTGCTTGCCAATTGCTGGGTGGCAAACTTGTGTGTTGAAGTGCTAAAAAGCAACAATCAGTTGCCATGTCTTTAGTAGAAGCTGAATATGTGGCTGCTGTTGGATGTTGTGCCAATGTTTTATTGATAAAATGCCAACTGGCTGATTATGACATAGAATATGAAAATGTACCAATCTTTTGTGATAACACTAGTGCTATTGCAATATCCAACAATCTAGTCCTTCACTCAAGAACAAAACACATTGATACCAGATATCATTTTATCAGAGATCACATTGTAAAAGGGGACATTGAACTACATTTCATCCCCACTCAATACCAATTGGCTGATATCTTCACCAAACCATTGGATGAACCAACTTTCAAAAGATTGATAATAGAGCTTGGTATGCTGAACATTGATGATACAAATCCTGAACCTTCAAAATCCACTAAAGAATCCTAAGGCTCAGCATTTCATAACTATTTTGGTTGATGTAAAGTAGTAGTGTCTGAGTAAATGAGTGTGCAATGTCATGTGTCTATTTCACATTATGTGATTGTGTATATGATGTTTTGTCACCTTATTTGACACACTGAAGCTGAACAGCTATTCGTAAAAATTCATCAGTGTTTCTTCATAATTCTGAACAAAGTTTTTTATACAAATGAGTAGCTAGGCCTGAGTAGAGGAGCGTGCAATGTCATATGTCTTGTTCACTCATGTGAACATGTATATGGGGTTTTGTCGCCTCATCTGACGCACTGAATCTCACAAGTATTACCATCAGGTTCAGCATATTTGGCCAACAACTTTTAAAACAAATCAATCATGTGTTTGAAAAGAATTAAATGACACTGAATTTTCATTGAATAAATCCAAAAATATTCTTTGAAAAGTACAGTTAATTTATTAAGGAAAATCAAACGTCAACATCTACAGTCAACAACCCTCTGACACAAGAGGCGTTTCACTGTTCGAAGCAACATAACACATCATATTTTTGCAGAACATTAATGAGAGAGTTTGTGCCAAATGTTCAAAAGAAACCCTAAAAGTTTTGTAACTTCTTCAATACGGTTTTCTAAAATTTCAAAATTCTTTTAAAGTTTTGTATAAACCCATTGGATCTTAAATCATAAATCACTTTTTACAAAACTTTCTCTCATTCAAGAAAAACACATACAAACTCTCTTTTTTTTAAACACAACAATGGCTGAATCATCTACCCATAATGAGTTTGAAATTAGCCTTGACCCATCTGTTCATGTCACATACCCCATTGAAGATAACATCTTCAAACCTAACAATCTGGTTTTAATGAGTCATGAAACCATCACATCCATCCCTAGGAAAGAGGACTTTGATTTTCTTTCAAAATTTGTGTTTCGTGAAGCCTTGTTTAAAAACCCAGGGATAATGTTTCAAAACCTTTTGAACTAGTTATGGTTCACAGCACAACCTTCTAAAAACAAAAGATCGGTTGATTTTAAATCTACATCTGCTTCCCTTCATGGAAAAATAGGTTTGAAAAGTTTTAGAAGGGTTTTGGGGTTAGATTATTTGGAAAACCCTAATGAGTATGAAGATATACCAAAGGATTACACAGTGATAAATTTTTTTTCAAAGAAGTTGGGTATACTGAAGAGATTACTGATAAGGGTGGGCTGAAGAGGAGTTGCTTGCCACCTAAGTGGAAGTTGGTTATGATAATTTTAATTGAGTATTTCGGTGGTAAAACTGGGGGTCTTGATCAAATTAACCAAAAAGATGCTATAATTTTATATTGTTTGGCCAAAGGGGTCAAAGCTGATTTTGGGAGGCTAATTTTTGAGGATCTTCATGGAAAGCTGGAGAAACAAACAAGAGAGAAAAATGTTGTTTACATCAGATTTTTATCTTTGGTTTTTGCTGATCATCTTAAAGAGTCTTATGATGAGCATCAAAGACAAAAGTTAGTATTCCAACCATTTGGGTTTAAGCACTAGAACATTCCAGTTAGTAATCTTGATCCCTCTTTTACACAACCATGTTGGTCATCTATTCAGCAGAGGGTCTAGTAGTGTATAAAGCTCCCAAAGACACTACTCCAACTAGAGAAGGGGATTTGAAAGGCAAAAAGCCTGGAGCTTCATCTGGACCATGTCAAAAGGACACTTCGATCAATACTCAGAAATCACGACGTGAGTCCAAAAAGAGGAAACCCCTCACAGATCCTCCATTAAAGGAGGGAACTGATAACTCCCAAGGCCAAGTTTCTAAGAAAGCTAAGTCTTCGCTGGCCAAGGATAAGAACCCCAGCCAACCATCACTTTCAGCACCTATTGGAGGTGGTATGCATAAAGAGGCCCTGTAAGCAACCATTATCCCACTTTCTTTAGGGGATAAGGGTGAAGAACGAGCTAACCTTCTGCTCAGTAGTGTGGAGTCTACATTGGTAAGTTCTCTAAATTTAAATTCATTACCAACTTTATTATCAACTCCTTTCATTTGTCACTCTGAGTCAGCATCAGGGCGTGAAGTGCCAGCAAATGTAACAGCTGGTACTGACCCTGGCTAATATGTTCCTAATGATGTAGTACCCCAACAATAGGGTCCTACTAAAGGGACCAAAAACATACTCGTTGATCTAAACTCATCAGGGACTTTTTCTCAGGATCCATCAAGTAAAACCAAGCCTCGTGGTGAAGAAGTTGAAACTGATCCTCACACTGGAGGTGATGATGCTGGAGTCAATAAGCCAACTTGTTGGGAATAAAATGAAGCCAAGACACTTAGACGCTGACAAGAGGAAATTGGATGTTGATAAGAAGAAATCAAGCGTTGACAAAACAAGCGTTGACAAGAAGAAATCAAGCGTTGATGAGAAGAAGTCCAAGAACAGATAGAATACTTAGTCTATATGTTTTGTATTTCTAGTAAAGATATGTTTGACATTGTATTTTATATATTTATCTTTACCTAGAATAGATGATAGTTAGTCTCTTATGCAAGGCTCCTTAATCTATAAAAGGAGGCCTTTAGGTTTTAGTTTAATATACGTTTTACACTTTCATTATACACAAGTTCGATTATCAATTAAAGTGAAAGTTTGGTTTATTTTTTTTGTTTGTTCTTCATCCAAGTATTAATTCCGCATAGTGCTTGAATTATTTACACAAAAAAGTTTCTCTAAGTGTTTAACTTGGTTTAATCTCGTTTACATAAAAGCTAAATCGATCTAAGTTTGGGATCAACAAGTAGTATCATAGCTTGTTGAGGAACTTTGATCTAAAGAACACAAAACCCTAAAAACCCTAAATCGCCAAAAACCCTAATTTTTCAAGAAATCCTAAAAACTATACAATATGTCCACTCCAGATATGACCTCCTCCTCAAGCCATAACCTAAAAATCCCCATGCTAGACCCTGACAACTTTGAGCTATGGAAGTTCAATTTTGAGCAATACCTTCAAATCCATGACCACACTCTATGGGAAATTATTGAATTTGGAAACACATTCGATAAGGCTGCCAAGATTCAAGCTGCTATTACTTTAAGATCAGTTGAGGGCTCAACTGAAGAGGATCGAAAAGAAAAACCTTCAGATGGGAGAGCTGTCTCAACTGAGGACATTGCAAAGAGAAGGAATGAAATGAAAACTCTAAGCATTCTCAAAATTTCTTTGGGACCAGCAAATCAGCACAAGTATAGAGGTTTTAAGTCTGCCAAAGAGCTTTGGGCAGCCCTTCAAGTCAATTATGGTGGTAATGATGATACTGACTCAGAGAAGAAGAAGCAACTCTTGCATGAGTATGTTGTGTTCAAAGCTCTTCCCAATGAAAAGCTAAGTGGGGTGAGAAGCAGACTTCTTGACATCACAAGCAAATTGTGTTTTATGGGAACAGTGTATGATGATGCTGATATCATTACCACTTTCCTTAAAAGTCTCAGTGATGCATGGAAGATTGAAGCAAGGTCTATTATTGCTACCAATGCTCACAAAAGTTCCACTTTTGATGACGTCTACAATAAACTGAAGATTGTAGAGAATGAAATCCTTATAGATCAAGGAAGCAAATCTACCTCTGGAAACATGGCGTTCTTCTCATATAGTAAAGGTCAATTTGATCAAAGGGAGTCATACGTGCACCCCGTTACTGGATCACCTTGTGTCAACGTTGGGTCAAGCTTTGGCAGCGCCTCGTATTCAGACACTAACACATACAATGTTGACTCACCAAGGATTAGACCTGCTGGTATTGATCTAGATACAGTGTGTGCATATATTGCTGCATTGCTTAATGGTTCAGTGATTACATATGAGGACCTTGAGCAAATCAGTGATGGAGAATTTGGAGGAGATGGACATAAAGTGGAATATGGCACTTGCAAGCATAAGGGCCAATAGATGGAATAGGAGATTCAGGAATAAGATGACATATAATGCTAAAGACACTACTGGATTTGATAAATCCAAGGTTGAATGTTACAATTGCCATAAAATGGGTCATTTTATGAGAGAATGCAAATCTCTAAGAAGATCTGATGCTGGAAAACCTTCAAGCCAAATCATCAAGGTTGAAGATACAAAGCCTATGGTTGCCATGCAAGAAATTGATGGTGTTGGTTAGGACTGAAGCTTTATGGCCAAGGAGGTGGAAGAGAACAAGGCCTTGATTGCAGAGAATGAAGAAGAGGAGCAGGTTCACTATGCTCTTATGGCACATTCTTCATCTTCATCAGATAATGAGGTATATGATGATGCTTTCTGCAGTAAAGGTTGTTGTTTAAACACTGAAAAACTTAACAAAGAAATTTAGTTAAAATCAGATGTTTTTTTATGAAAAATGCAAGTTATCTAATTATCAACTTGCACTTGTTCAAACTGAAAAGACTGTGGTTGAATATAAAAAAATGGAGCTTGACCTAAAAGATCAAATTAACGTTTTGTCTCATGACCTCAATGTTAGTATTGACCTTAGGGACATCTTGGAGAGATCCAAAGGTGTCATACAAGCTAAGTTAGATGAGGCCATTAAAAACAAAGATAATATATGGCTTAAAATTCAAAGATTTGATAAAGCTTCTCAAACCCTAGAAAAATGTGTTAGTGAACAAAGAGACTCTAGGGATATGACTGGGATTGGGATGAAAGAGTATGCTGATGTACCACCACCTGCTGGGAACTTTTATGGTGTCCTTAGAAAGGATTTGTCTTGGACTGGTATACCAGAACTCCAAGAAAAGGAATTTATTCCTCCACCAAGAGTTCTTACTCTAGTAGTGGAATATATGCAGAAATTGACTCATTTGGAACAATGGAAGAAAGCCAATCCTACTTTCTTTGTTAAAGGTGGCATGCTTAGTGAAAGCCCAAATGAGTCTACACCCATAAAGATTACCAACCCTACTACTGGAAAGACTTTTGACCTTGGTTCATCTAGTGATAGAAAACCTAGTGTTAAGTATGCTGAAATGTATAGAAAACCTAGGTCACTAAAAAGTCAAGTTAGTGATAATGGGACAGGTTTCTTTTCATCTAGACCTAGAGTTATGTCTAGAAAAGCTTGTTATAGTTGTGGGGGGTTTTCACATTTGGCATATAAGTGTGTTTAATGCTTCAAAAGTCAACGCTGATAAAAAGTCAACCATGGTCAAACCCAGACTTTTTGTCCAGCAAAGTCCACAAGTTACTAGACAAGCTCCATTTTTCACTAAAGGGCCTAATACTTATGGACAAAGGCCTTTTCAAAAGACCAATACATGGTCTAACAGACAATGGGTTCCTTTAGCAAACCCTAGTTTCGACGCTGATAAGTGTTACTTCAGCGCTGTCAAGAACAATTTTAACGTTGACAGGAATGTTTCCAGCGCTGTTAGACCAAGTAATAACAAATACTTGCAACCAAAGGGAAAGGGGTCTAAAGCTTCTTCTAGCTTGACATCGAGACCCAAACAAGACCAAAACCCTAATTCAGATGGGATTTCTATGACCTATAACAGATTTCATTATATTTCAAAGGTCATAACTAAACCAATTGGGGTTAACTGGGTGTTCAATACTAAAAGGGATGAACAAGGGGTTGTTATAAGGACTAAATCTGTTCTTGTTGAACAACCAAATGAATCCAAGTCTGTTCAGGCTTGGGTTCCCAAAGAAAACTAATTTGTTTTCTTTATGTGCAGGGCATTCAGAAGCAGGTAAATGATTATGGCTATTAGGATAGTGGATGCTCTAGGCACATGACGGGGAAGGAAGATTATTTGACCAACTTTACCCCCATTAAAGATGGTGACAAAGTGTACTTTGGAGGAGGCTATGGAACTATTACTGGGAAAGGCACTCTTATCACCAACAATTTGCGTTTTGAGAACGTATTTCTGGTAAAAGAACTTGATTATAATCTGTTTAGTGTATCACAAGTTTGTGATAACAAAAATAAGGTTCTTTTCACTGATACTGAATGCTTGGTGTTAAGCAAAGACTTTAAAATACCTGATGAGAAGTTTATTGATTATAGAACACCTAGGCATAAGGACATTTATAATGTGAATCTTAATGGAATTAGGATGAATAATAATTTGTCATGTCTATATGTTAAGGCTTCAGTTGATGAAAGTAATATTTGGCACAAAAGGTTAGGGCACATAAATTTTAAGAACATAAACAGACTTGTGAGACATGGTTTAGTTGATGGTTTGCCTGAAAAGGCTTTCCACAATGATCATTCTTGTGTTGCATGCCTTAAAGGCAAACAGCACAAAGTCTCCTTTAAGTCTAAACTTGTGCACTCTAGTTTTAAACCACTTCACTTACTGCATATGGACTTGTTTGGTCCAACTAATATAGAAAGCTTAAATGGTAAATCTTTTTGTTTTGTCATAACTGATGATTTTTCTAGATTTACGTGGACTTTCTTTTTGGCTTTGAAAAGTGAAACTGTTACTGTTTTGATTAACTTTATTACCAAAATTGAAAAGAAAACAGGGAATGAGGTTAAAATACTTAGAAGTGATGATGGTGGTGAGTTTAGAAATAAGTTGTTGGATGACTTCTGTGTCAAGAAAGGGATTACTAGACAGTTTAGTGTAGCTACAACCCCACAACAAAATGGGATGGCTGAAAGGAAGAATAGAACACTCATAGAAGCAGCTAGGACAATGTTGTTTGATGCTTATTTTCCCATTGCTTTTTGGGCTAAGTTTGTGAATACAGCCTGCTATGTTAAGAATAGGGCATTGATCAACAAAATCCATAATAAGACACCTTATGAGCTATTTTGGAATAGGAAACCTAATATTGGTTTTCTTAAACCCTTTGGATGTCATGTAGTTGTACTTGATACTAGTGATGCCTTAGGAAAGTTTAGTGCTAAAGGTGATGAAGGCTACTTTATAGGCTATTCAGTGTAGAGTAGAGGATATAGGGTTTATATTAAGAAAGAAAAACGTATACTTGAAAAGGTACATGTTAGGTTTTTAGAAAGTAAACCTAGTGATCCTAAGAGTGGACCAAATTGGTTCTTTGATTTAGAACCTTTATCTAGAACCTTGAATTATATGCCTGTTCCTAATCCAGACATTGTAAACATGGATTCAAATGTTGTGGAAGAACCAGTTGTTGAAATTTTAGGTAAACATTGTTGGGAATTAATTTGATGAGACAAAACAAGAATAATGAAACAAGAAGGACTTATATGCAAATATCAAACTTTACAAGAATATGGAGCCCTTTTATACAACAAGGAGGACTTATTAGCAAAAGATGGAGGGACTTCTAATGTAATTAAAGTTTTCTTGTAAGAAAAGTCTTGTATTCTATTATATAAAGAATACACAGGCGTAGGTTTTCACTATCCCATTATTCACAATGTAGTCATAAAGCGTGTGTCTTGTGTTCTAGACGTGTGTGTTCTTGTAAACACGTCTAGGGTTTGTTACTTGTAATCGTTTGAAGTTTAATACAAGTAAACGTTGGAAAAGAAACACCTTGTTCATAATCAATGTTCTAATTCCGCTATGTTTATCATATAAACGTTGATTATCCTAGTAAGCTCAGTGGATCCGTGAATTATTGGTTTCCACAATTGGTATCAGAGAGGGTGGCTCTCGATGCTAGGATCAACAAGGTGTTCGAGTCGAAGATGGCGAAAAAGAAGAAAAACCCGTCTAGGATTTTATGGTCGGATCTCACTGCGCAGCCATTTTCAAATAGCGATATCTCCTTCGTTAACCGTTGGATCGTCGCGAAACTTTAGCTGGATGTTCTCAGGGTATGTGTCTTCGATCTCACCAGAGAGATCTTCGAGTTCAGCTTCAAGAAAAAGTTATCCATCGTCGAAGTTGACTGCTGGTGAAGAAGTTGTATTGGTTACATTAAGCAAAAGAAAGGCAGATCTTGGTTTGTACAACAGGTAGTTGTGGGTCTGATGGTCTTCACGTGATCACAATGATTTGGGCTTCTAAGAATAGAGCTAGGGTCCCGATGAAGAAACAGACTTGATGTATTATAGCAACATAAAGATATGCGGACACAAGAAAGGATGCGTGGAATCGAGAACTATGGTATGTGTTCCTATTGCTATATGAGATCACGTATGGAAGAAGCTGTAATTTTATAATCGGTGAATGTGAAATTCCTAGTTTTTAGGGATTGCTTTTAATCTCATAACTATTCTAGACGTGACTTTGAAGAATATTATGGTAAGATATCATATTGCTATCTAAAATATATGGAACGGTTGTGAAGTGAAGGATATGATTATCTTGATTTTTAGGATGGTAAAGATCGTGCTTTTATGGTGTGAATTATGGTTGCATAAATCGAAGGAGTAAGATACGATGGTCAAAGGCGTGTGAATATTGAGTTGCTGATATTTAGGACATACATAATATCATCCTTTTGTATGGGCTAAACGTTTGAATATTTGATCTACATAAAAAGGATTTGACAAGATTTAAGGAGATTTATTTTGTTTACATAACTGCTTCTTTTATTTGTTAACGTAATATATGCTGGTTATGGGTGCTATTTTTTAGGGATATGGATATACATGTTGAACGTGTGATATTCACATTGCTTATTTGTTCAAAGATGGAATGTGGACTATGTTTGTTCACGTGATGGATGATATTTTGTTGGTACAATGATGTACACAAAAGGTTCATGTGAGATTAATACTTGTAAGAAAAGGATTATTAACGAAGACAAGAAGTGCTATGGTGCATGAAAGCATTCAATTGGTTTGTTCACGTGAAAGACATGGTCAAAGAAAGTTTGTTTGAGGTGTGAACGCAACAAATAAAAAGAGATGAAAGTAAGTTGTGTGTTCGTAAAGGCTACGTGATATAGTGAGAAGGGAAAAAGGTAGTGGCTGAGTCGAGCCGCTGACAAGAATAAAATACCCGCTGACAGCATAGACGCTGATACGCTGTAATTTAGACGCTGACAACGTGTCGTCCGATATATATTTTTAAGCGTTGACAAGTATCATCCGATATTGGACAATACATACAGAAGATATATTGGATAACTATGGATCTCGGACAGAACTATCTGTTTAAATTTTTATGACTTGTTTTTTAAGATTGTGTTTGATAAAATAAAGTTTTATTTGATTATGTGACAAGGCTAACCTTGCGGTTACGTACCGACTTGGATTAGAAGCAGAACGCCGATAGAGGCAACAGTTGCATAAAAGAAGAGGATGATATTGTACTTAGATGATTTTCATTGCAAATTGGAGGTTTCGATGAAGACGATTGATTATTGCTTCTTTGGTGTTGGAGTTGTTTTTTGCAGGTTTATATTTTATCATATCTCAAAAGATTCCTGCCTCTCTTTTGAGATAACTTGCTTGTTCGTTTATGTTGGTGACGAAGACTTGTCAAATCTAGCAAATTGTCAGCTTGCTATCACTTGAAGGAGTTACATTATCGTGCTCAGTGTCTCACAAAGGATGAGGATTTTGACAAGAGATCGAGGTCTGCTTATACTTTAACGTTTTCATATAAGTTCGACGTCACATGGATAGTGCAAGATATAAGGTACAAGCTTGGGAGATTCCACTTCTTCAACAAATAGGTTATATTTGTTTTTCTTCATTCGTAATCTACAATTAGAGTCTACGTAGTTCGTGATTCATTTACATGCACCACTCAAGGGGAAGCGTTATTAGTTGTTTTTCTTTAGAAGACCCCTATTGGATGAGACAAAAAGGGGAAGAAGATTCAAAGATCAAGGTATGCAACTTATTATTATGTGGTGATATGTTTTACAAGAAATCTTACTTTAAGGGGAAGCTTGTTTCATTCGTGAAACATCAAGATTTGAAGATTGGTTTTGTCATCATCAAATAGGGGAAGATTGTTGGGAATTAATTTGATGAGACAAAACAAGAATAATGAAACAAGAAGGACTTATATGCAAATATCAAACTTTACAAGAATATGGAGCCCTTTCATACAACAAGGAGGACTTATTAGCAAAAGATGGAGGGACTTCTAATGTAATTAAAGTTTTCTTGTAAGAAAAGTCTTGTATTCTATTATATAAAGAATACACAGGCGTAGGTTTTCACTATCCCATTATTCACAATGTAGTCATAAAGCGTGTGTCTTGTGTTCTAGACGTGTGTGTTCTTGTAAACACGTCTAGGGTTTGTTACTTGTAATCGTTTGAAGTTTAATACAAGTAAACGTTGGAAAAGAAACACCTTGTTCGTAATCAATGTTCTAATTCCGCTATGTTTATCATATAAACGTTGATTATCCTAGTATGCTTAGTCGATCCGTGAATTATTGGTTTCCACAAACATGTTGACAATGAAGTAGGAACACATGCAGTCAAATCAGCTCCCATACTTGAGTATGTCACCATTCCAATTTGGACAGATGGATTTGCTGCTGCTGGAAAGGAAAAAGATGGTCCATAAGAAAATCCAATTGATGAAAACATGCATGAATCTTCAAGCGCTGACAAAGGAAAATTTGGCGCTGATAGGCCAAATTTAAGCGTTGATGGCTCAAACGTTGACAGACCTAGTTCAGGCGTTGACAACCCTTTTGACCATTTATTCTCTTCCAATGTTTTTGAACAAGGTGAACCTTCAACAGTACATGAAGAGGTTCATTCAGGTGATGATGGAGGAGACTTTGAAGATGATATTGGCAACATGGAGACTGAAATTGAAGACAACACAATTCTTGAAGGGGGGAATACTTACATCTACTATCAAAAATCATCCTCCTTCTCTAATTATTGGTGATGTGTTGTCTCGTGTTCAAACAAGAAGGTCTCATCAGAATCAAGGAGGTTTTATTGCCAATATACACAAGAAGGTTGATACCCCTCTTGTACAGGCATGTTTGTTTGCTTGTTTTCTGTCACAACATGAACCCAAGAAGATATTTGATGCTCTCAAAGAACCAAGTTGGGTGGAAGCAATGCAGGATGAGCTTCACCAATTTGCTATTCAAGATGTTTGGGAGTTAGTATATTCTCCCAGATATGTCAGACCTACAGGGACAAGATGGGTTCTTAAAAACAAAAAGGATGAAAGAGGAATTATGGTCGGAAACAAGGCACGTTTAGTTGCTCAAGGCTATACACAAGAGGAAGGGATAGGCTATGAAGAGGTTTTTGCACCTGTTGCAAGGATTAAAGCAATAAGGATTTTCCTAGCCTATGCTTCTTGCATGGGCTTCATAGTTTCTCAAATGGATGTGAATAGTGCTTTTCTTTATGTCACCATTGTAGAGGAGGTTTATGTCATGCAGCCTCCTGGTTTTGAAGATTCAGAACATCCAGACAAGGTGTATAGAGTGAAGAAAGCAATGTATGGACTTCATCAAGCCCCAAGAGCATGGTATGGCACATTGTCCACCTATCTGGTGGAAAATGGATTCAAAAGGGGCACCATAGATCAGACTTTATTTACCAAGAAGATTGGTAAGGACTTTTTGCTTGTTTAGGTCTATGTGGATGATATCATCTTTGGCTCTTCAAGTCCAAAGAAGAGTGAAGACTTTTCCAAACTCATGACAAACAAATTCAAGATGAGTGCAATGGGAGAGATGAACTTATTTCTAGGTTTACAAGTTCAACAGAAAGAAGATGGTATCTTCATCTCTCAAGACAAATATGTAGCAGAAATCTTGAATAAGTTTGGCTTTTCTCCACATGAAAAATGGGCTAGCACACCCATGGATAGGGAACACCCTTGGGGAAAGGTTGGAGATGGAAAAGAGGTGGATGTCAGGCATTATAGGTCAATGATTGGATCATTGATGTATCTTACAGCTTCTAGACCTGACATTATGTTTGTTGTGTGTGCATGTGCACGCCATCAAGTGACTCTCAAAGAGTGTCATCTCCATGTTGTCAAGAGGATTTTTAGATACCTTAGGTGCTATCCCACCTTGGTATTATGGTATCCAAAGGATTCTCCATTGGAGCTTATTGGTTATTCAGACATTGATTATAGAGGTGACAAGTTTGATAGAAAAGTCACAACTGGTGGATGCCAATTTCTTGGGAGTAGGTTGATATCTTGGCAATGCAAGAAACAAACAGTGGTGGCCAACTCTACAACAGAAGCAGAATATGTAGCTGCAGCTGCTTGTTGTGGACAAGTCTTATGGATTCAGAACCAACTGTTGGATATAGGTATAATTTTATGCATACCAATATTTTTGTAGACAATAACAGTACTTTATGTATTATTAAGAATCCTGTACATCATTCTAAAACAAGACACATATAAATTAGACATCATTTTATAAGAGATTGTTTTGAAAAAGTTTTAATACAACCAGATAGGTTTGACATAGAATAAAATGTGGCAGATTTATTAACTAAACCTTTTGATGCTGGGATATTTCAATACTTGGTAACAAGTATTGGAATAATCAATCTTACCTAATATGTGTTTTTGGAACTTATTGTAAAAGAATGTACAGGATAAGCACTGTTATTGGTCTTTGTACAAAATTAGGTTTTCCACTTTATTTGTCTAACGCTGACAAAGGTTATTTTAACGCTGATAAGTGTTAAAATGGACGTTGACGGCAACATGTTAGTTTTGTGGTTTTTGATCTAATTATGCAGGTATTATGAGCATTGCACAAATGGATACAGAGTTGCTTATGGATCTTTGGAGCCTACTTAGAGTGTTTTCAAGTTTATTGATGATGGTTGGAATGTTTCCATTCCTATCTTGACATAAATTTTTATTGCATAAATTATGTTTGGCAACTTGTATATCATATTTTAAGGGGAGGTTTAGGAAACCTTTAGGAATTTTTGGGTATTCATATGATACTCTTATAATAATTCTAGATTGTGTTCACTGGTGAGTACGAGTTAGTTTACTAAATCGTGAGGCACTGTAGCATGCAAAGTTGATATACTTTGCACGCTGCCAAGACTTTTTAACCTAGAATTGGATGTGGTCGGTTGGGAGACTTGGGTATGATTTTTATTGGGCTTACCTGGGAAGTTACAAAGGATTTTATGAGATAACTTCATTGTTAAGAACTTTGGTTAGCAAGGGACACTTGAGGACAATTATGTCTATCTTGCTTAAGCAAGTGTGCATGATCGGACAGTGTTTGCCACCCTATAGTGATTTTCAGTTTATAAGTTATCTTCACCAGGATAAATTACTTTGTTAAAGTCCTTTTTCTTTTAAATTATTTTTATTTTTGGACGCTGACAGATTTCTTTCCAAGCGTTGTTAAGACCAATTTTGACGTTGACATGGAAAAATCCAACGTTGACAAGAATATAGCCGTTGGGCGCTGATAAGTTATTTTTTACCGTTGATAGACATTGGGTCCTATCCAGTTGTTATTTTGACGAAAATATGGGCCTTAATTTTAGGAGTTGGTAACTTTTTATTAATGCTAGAGATAAGTTATATATTTTCAAGATTTTCATCATTATATTTTCAATATAACTGCCTCATGTTTTGACCAATCACATGTTCTCACCTCTCCTATATATTTGGCTCATTTCTTTGAAACAGGGTAACTGCTTATTCTTGTCTAACTATATTTTCTCAAACCTTCATATTTCATAACTTTTATCACAGCTTTCTACATCTATGGCGCCTAAGTTTAAACCGAGAGATTTGGAATTGGGATTCAGAAGTCAGCATAACATGGTTGCTTATTTAGAAGCTGATAATGCTCTGTTTCCCCAATATACTCAGATGGTTGAGTATTTGAATGCATCCCCATTAAGGTATGCACTTTCTCATGCTCCTCTTATCCCTGTCACACATATTAAACAGTTTTAAAATACTGTCACTTCCTCAACAGTTAATAATGTGACTACATTGACTGCTATTGTCCATGGGGTTCCATGGGTGGTTACTGAAGCTTTGGTTCGCCAAGCTTTGCATATTAATGATGCAGATGGTATAACCACCCTACCCATTGCAGAGCTAGAACAAGGACTCCAAGCTTTGGGTTATCCTTTGCCAGAAGATGGCCATTTAAATAAATATACAAAACAAGAATTTCCCCCAGCTTGGAAGTACTTGATACATGTCATTCTTCAATGTTTGAGTCCCAAGTGTACTGCACATAATGAAATCAACCGCTCTATTGGGAGTGCCATTGTGTGTATTGCTACTGGGCAAAAATATAATTTTTCAAAAATGATTTTTGATGGCATGTGTCATAACAAGGGTAGCAAGATGACTCTTGCGTACCTAAGGTTTTTACAAATGGTGTTTGATTTACAAAGATACTACAATAGGGATCACAATGATTTTATACGATCCCTGTTCAAAAGAAAGCAATTTTTGGGAAGATGAATTCTGCACCTTATAGAGACTTACCCCTTACCCAAGCCATGCTTGTTGTTATTGCAGCAGCACAACCACAACAAGACCCACAACCACAACCAGACCCATTGCCTGCACAACCACCGTAACACCAACTAGTCTTCCGCTGTATTGAGTTGTATAAATTTAGGGGTGTTACAGTTTGGATAGCACATTACTTACATCATAGACAACGCTTAAAAGTCGCGTCGTTTATTAATAAAGCATTTCCATTCATAAATATCAAAGTTACATAGGTCCCAAGTCATCTTATTTCATACAAAGTTTTACAAGTATTTGAATGGAAAATATTGTTTAAGTGCGGGCCATGAATTCTTGTTGTCTTCCCGAGAATTACCTTCAAGTACCTGAGATAAAACATGTTAAAAGAAAAGGTCAGCGATAACGCCGAGTGAATTCATAGAGTTTAATAAAATCCATCAATATAACATTGGTATAACCACCATCACCCCAGCATATGGAAGTTGACCAAGAACCTTTCAACGTTGACACTTTAAATGTTGGTGTTGACACTCCAAATCCAAACGCTGACACCCTTTTACCACAAACCTAAACACCCCTTAACCTTCAAACAGACACTCAATCTACACCATCTTCTACACCCCTCTGAATTTAGGTTGGTAAAACCCCAAAGAACTGCTGGAGTGTTCTCCTCTAGTGGTCCTAGCCATGTTGCAGAGAGAACCACCACCACAAGTGTGGTTGGTGACATGGATGGGGCTAGGACTATTGGTTCTAGCTTAAATGCAGGCCAAGACAGTCCTAACATCATTAAGACCCCATCCATACCCCATGAATCTACTTTGGGAGGTCAAATTCTCATTTTAGAGGAGGGCAGATTGGAACCTTACATATTGTTGGAATTGACGGCTGTCTGCATTAGCTTGTAAAAGCAAAACGCATACCTTGTACATACTGTCAACACACAAGGCCTTGAACTCAATCAATTAAGGGAGAGGATTGATATTTTGTAAGGTACTAACCCTAGGCGTATAGAGGAGGATTCTTCCAAAGGGGAGGATGAACAGGTACATGTGAGTGATAAAGGCTCACGTGAAGGTGAATCTTTGGGTATAGTTGAGGCTCTAACAGATTTGAAGAGGCAACCAGGTTTTGATGTTTCATTGGTTACCCCTACAAATTTAAATGTGTCTTTTACTGAGATGTTGGAGCAGTTCACAAAGCCAAGCGCTGATAGGAGTAAGTTAAGCGTTGACACTCATAGTTTGGACGCTGAGAGACTTGCAGGTGTGGTTGATGCATTCCAGTCATCAGCTATCATCAAGGATGTGTCTACACAAGTATCATCAATTTCTTTACCCACTATTGATGTATTGGACACAGGTAAAGGGATTATGGTAGAAACAATAGTTCCCAAGGATGCATCCCAAGTGCAGTTTGATTCTATTTTGGTTGCACAACTTGAGGAAAAAGAAAAGAAGATTGTTGCTATTGAGTCACCATTTGTGGCTACTTCTGAAAGTAATAAGGGAGGTAGTGATGATGAGAGTACTGATTCAAGTGTGATGATCATTGAAGATCCAGAAAGGCTTGAATATGGTGATGAGTTGGCTAAGGAGAGGCTTGAGGAGTTGAAAAATCAGGTAGATTATGAGATGTCTGAAGTAGCTCAGATGTACTTTTCATGGGAGAATAAGGTTATGGAGCATCCAGACATGACCATTTCAGATAAACTTTGGGGTTTGGAGATTCTACTAAGAGTTCAAAGAGATTGCAAGGTAATTCTGAAGTCTAAGGCTAGCAAAGTTCTTTCACAGTCTAAGAAGGATAGAAGGGAGATCTACTATATGCTTCTCAGATGTCATCAAGGGGGTTGGACTTTCTAGAAGTTGCAGGGTTTGTCCTTTGATGAGTTGGAGTTTCGTGCTTATCCTATATGTGCAAGTGTTCAAGAGCAGAATACTATCAGACTTCTTTCAGATGAAAGAAAGGAAGAACTTGTAGAAGAGATGCAGATCCAACAGGCTTTAATTACACCAAGGCCTTTAAAGAAGTGAGTTCCAATTGAGTTCCTAAAGAATTTGGATAGAGTGAATCCTAGTGAAGCAGTTATTAGAAGGAGTATTAAGCTCTCACCTTTGGAAGCTTCACATATGGTAGAGGTATTACCTCATGATTCTAGAAACCCTATAGTTCATTATGAAGAAGATGCAAGTGGGTTTTGGATGATTGGCAGATATGGAAAGGAGGTACATACTGTTACTACTCTTATCTCTTTGTTTGCAAGCCTGGATAGGGAAGACTTGGCAGATCTTTGGGGATTGATGAAGACCAAGTATGAGGCTGAAGCACCTACTTCAGTCAATGGAATAAAGATTTGGTCAACATTCAAGAGAATGTGTGAGCCAAATGATGAAGATCCAGTATGGAAGGATCTGGATGATATCAGTAGACTTCAATGGCGTCTACATTCAGTAGCTGGTGTTTATCATTTGAGTACTACAAAGTTTTTTGAATATCTTCTTGTGGATGTTGAATATCCCATGTACAAGGAAGTTTTGAAGAAAATGGTGTCAACACAGCTGGAGATGGATTATACAAGTGATGTTGGCAAAGATCTAATTAGGTTTATTTATTTCCTAATTAAAAAGTGATTTGTATTTGTAAGAATCCTCCTTGTACTTAGTTTTTATTCAGAAACTTGATTACTAGAGTAGATATCAAGTTTAGGGGAGGATTGTTAGGAATAAAATGAAGCCAAGACACCTAGACGCTGACAAGAGGAAATTGGACGATAATAAGAAGAAACCAAGCGTTGACAGAACAAGCGTTGACAAGAATAAATCAAGCGCTGATGAGAAGAAGTCCAAGCACTGATAGAATACTTAGTCTATACGTTTTGTATTTCTAGTAAAGATATGTTTGACATTGTATTTTATATATTTATCTTTACCTAGAATAGCTGATAGTTAGTCTCTTATGCAAGACTCCTTAATCTATAAAAGGAGGCCTTTAGGTTTTAGTTTAATATACGTTTTATACTTTTATTATACACAAGTTCGATTATCAATCAAAGTGAAAGTTTGGTTTATTTGTTTTGTTTGTTCTTCATTCAAGTATTAATTCCGCATAGTGCTTGATGTGTTTACACAACAAAGTTTCTCTAAGTGTTTAACTTGGTTTAATCTCGTTTACACAAAAGCTAAATCGATCTAATTTTGGTATCAACACAACTAAGGAAGTGTCTCCTACCACCGGTGCCAAGGTGGGACACTTTCCTAAGTTCATGTTTGATATATCTTCAGCAGACCTGGAGAAGGAGTTTGGTTTTGATGAAAGAGCACCCATTAATCTTGGTGAAAGTGATCCTGAAGAACCTACTGCTGATCAAACTCCCAAGCACCCTCTCCCAATACTCAACACGTAAAGGAACTGACCAATCAAGTGTTGGTTCTTAAAACACAAGTGGCTAAACTTCAAGGAGAAAGGGATCTTGCTAATGCTGAAATTACCAACTTAAAAGTAAGACCCACTTCTCCAACTGTTGAACAGATTAGGGATGTCTTGCTGACGGCTCTAAAGCCTATGGTAAAGGATGTGGTCACTACCATGTTTTTGAAGCAAGAAATGTCATCCCTCGTGGACTCCATTAATAATGCTTCCATGTAGTTCCCTCTAGAATTTGTACTGGTGCCTGGTCAAGTCAATAACCTTTGTTACTCAGTGTCTAAAATCAAGGATCGGGTAGCCTTGATAGAGCAACAAAAGTTGAGCTTATCTGAGGAGGTTCAGCAAAAACTTGATGTTATGGTAGGAGTTGAGGAGGAAGAAGGAAGTGTGTATAGAAGCGAAGCATGAATGAAATAGGTCGAGATAGGAACCGAAGGTAAAACTTTGGTAGAGCTTAATGAGTAGAATAAAGCACAACGCAGGCTAATACTATCGTAGTGTGGAAAAGGAAATGGCACTGACCTATACTGATTGTTTGGGAGGCTTAATATCGATAATCGAATGGATGAGGAGTTATAGGTGTGATGTGCCATAGGGACGAAGGGCTTGGTCTAACTAAGATAACCGTCCTTTTGATGATGTGTATAGATCATAAGTTAATTTGGATTGGAAGGACTAATGGATATGTGAAAGACCGTCATAGGTCACTTTGTAAGGAAATTGGAATTTTTAAGTAGTTTGGAGTACGGACTAAAGGGAGTTGATGAACATGATTGGATATGAGTATATCCAGCTAACTGGAAAAGGATAGGCAAGTGAGATATTTATACAACCTTAGGTGTTACACTGAAGGCATGAGTGATTGATTAGAGGGAGTTAGGAAACTCGTTAGCGATGGCTGAGTTTTCATATAATGATAGTTATCATACTAGAATTTGATAAATGCCATTTGATGCACTATATGAAAGGATAGGGTGAGTTGTCCCCATTGTGGACTAGAATTGGTAAAAGAGGCTACTAATGTGGTAATGGTGTTTGTGGAAAGGATGAGAGCAACAAGGGATGCTATGTTGAAAAGGAGGAAACCACTAGAGTTTAGTGACAAAGTTATGTAGGAAATTTCACCCATAGTAACGGGTGGTATGTTTTGGTAAAATGGAAGAGTTGATGTAGAGTTTTGTAGGTCCATTTATGATCTTGGAAAGATCGGACCAGTAGCTTATGAGCATAGAATTACCTGGGGGAAATGAGTGGTATACATGATATATTTCATGTATTAAGATTGTTAAATGTTGTTTGAGAATGCATATTTGCATGTACGGTTATTCGGGACTTGTGTTAATAAAAGTCTTTGTTTTATCAAAGAGTCATTTGTGAGATTTATTGACTGTGAGGTCAAGAGTTTGGCAATGAATTTAAATATTGTTGGTTAGTATATGTGGTAATTTGAGACTTGAACTAAAGTTCACGTGGAAATGAGAGGAGTTCGTTTAGAACAAGTATTCTCAGTTGTTTGCTAATGGTATGTTTTGATCCTAAGGAGTAAATCTCGAGACGAGATTTCTATTAGGAGGGAGTGATGTGACAACCGCGGTTTTGAGGTTCGTCACTTAGTTTTATTTTGTGCTAGTTACGTGTCTTTACGTGTTTATGTGCTAATTGGTGTGTATAGATTGTGGTTTGGATATCGTTTCTGGTACGGGGTACCTTGTGAGTGAAACAATGTGAGATGATTTCATGTTCATGAGCTCACATGGTAGTGACTATGAAATGAGATGGTGTATTTAGTGGTTTTACGTATACGTATATGTATTATAGAAAATCGTATTTTTACGATTTACGGTTTAGCATTTAGAGGTCTCGGATGAGGTAATTAGTCATATGGATATTTTTAGGGATGGTTTTAAGTCATTTAGGACTTAGTTATAAAGTTTATTTCAAAATTTGAGATTTTTTATAAAATTGTATAATTTACGTCTTTTACGGTAAAACGCGTAAATTTGACTAGTTTTACGGTTTTGAGGTTTTGGAAGCTTTAGGAGCTGAAATAAATTAAGGTAATACTAGTAATGTATTATTAAACAATAAAAAGAAAAAAAAATAAAAATATATATATTATAGGCGGTTTAGGCCGACTAAAAGAAAGGAAAAAAGAAAAGAAAAAGGTAAGTGGGCTATGGGTTGGACTTGGGTTCACCCACACCCTATATAATGTCTTAATTAAAAACAAAAGACATATTTTTTTATTCCTGGAACTCTATAGTCGACGGCCAGAAGAGTTTTTTTAGGTTTTCAGTATTTTTTTTATCTTCCATTTATTTAAAGGTAAAACCTTCATAAACCTTTTCAATTTAAATTGTTTAATGTTTTCTTTAATCATCGAATGATGGATTTAGGTTAGGGTTTAATTTAAAAACAGTAAATTAATGTTATATTAATGATATCATGATGATTACATAAACTAGGGCTTGTATTTAATGGGGTTATGGGGAATTAATTAGGTTAATTTGATTAAACCCGTTTTTAAAAAAACTGGGCAGAATTTTGAGTCAATTGTTTTGATCATATCGGGAGTTCTATAAACTCTTATTTTGCGATCCAAGTATCCCTGAAAAGGTAATTGAAGTGGCTTTCCAATGCAAGAAACGGGAACTAAATTTGATGTCGGGAAGTGGGTCAAAAACAGGTTACAACAGTCGGAGGTCAAAGCAGTTTTGAAATCAGCCTGTTTTCTTTTTAAGTTTTGGGTTGTTTGGGGTAATTAGGGTTGCATTGGGACATTCAAACGAACATGAGAGATGGTTTATATATTATAGTAAGTATCTGCATTGGGGCGAAGATGGTTGGTTAGGGTAAGACCCCCTAATCATAACAAACCTTTTGTATGTTTAAAATCAGTAAAATCTGGATAGACGAAAGTATATATATATATATCGGGGCCTTAAAAGTAGCTTTAAGGTTGGGGCAAGTGGGAGGTGTTAGCTAACATATGTAAGGGAATAAATATTCCCTTTACAGAGATCATGGGTATGTTTAGGTGGGAGTTTGACTTATAGTTTGGAGACCTAAAATTTGGGACTGTTTTGTGTAAAATATGAACGGGATAGTTATCAAACTTAACCAAGTTAAGGACTTGTTAGGGAAGGGTAATGGGGTGTTTAGAGAATATAAATGAGGTATTTATATAGGAGGAGGTTAGATGTCCATCATAGGTTGATGAGCCATTTTAGTGGTTGGTTCATGTTTTGATTATATGTTTTTGGTTTGTTAGCTTTTTGCTAGTGCGAGGACTTTTGGAGAAGCTCAATCAGGTGAGTTTCATAGTCCCATGTTTGCAAATGTTTATGACTTCCAGATGGGATGGAAGAGACACTGTTACGTTATTTATAAATTATGTTGTGAATGTTTGGCGTTGGTAATGGACTTATGTGTGCATACTTATGTTATTAACTGCTAGATGATTCTTGATTGTTTATGTTTTGACTTGGTACCAAGGGGTTGTTGACAAGGAGGGCCTTGGGATTTGGTTCATAGGTGTTTGGATGCCTATGGAAGTATGGTGTTTGGTATGGCTGAGAGCCTGAGTTTTGGTTTGATTAGTTAAATCTTGAATGTTAGTTTGTTAATGCATATTAGTATCACATTGTCCATATGTTTTTAACTTTTGGTTGTTACTCACAGCTTATGGTATGATTTTGGCGTTTGAGTCTAAACCTATGACTCTCACCAACTTTATGTTGATGTGTTTTAGTGTCTCTTTCAGGTGAGAATTTGGTTAAGCTTGAGGATAGAAGAGGCTAGATTTGGATGCATTAGGATTGCATTTAGAAGGAGATCCTTGTTCCTTCTTAGTTTATTTTTATGTGTTTTGAATAAGTGATACTGTTGGCACCTATATGTTGTTTTAATTATGTTAATTGTTTGTCTTTGGTAAGTGGTAGGACTGTTACCTACTTACCTAGACTCCTGCGTTGGTTGAGATATTGTCATGACATTTGTGTCACCTTTTTATGACATTATAGTTGCATTTTAGTTTTCTCTATAGAGACACCGTTTGTTGTGATGATATCCATACGTCGCGCCCCATATTCTGCCATGGTGGGGTATGACAGAATGGTATCAGAGACAATGGTTATAGAGAATTAGGTTGCCTAGTCGCGTAGCCTAGTCTCTAGTTTAAGGGTCCCTGCATATAGGCGTCATAGGAGTATGTGTGCATTTTATATTAATTGATGTGTTTGGATGTTATTTATTGCGATGTTTTGACTAGTATGAATTGAACCATAGCATGTTCATACTTAGCCACATGTTATTTTCTTTTCGGTTTGTGACTAGTGCTGGTTGAACCATAATCGTCCACGCTAGTCATTGTTGTATTTTGCTTAAATTGTACCTTATAGTACATAATTTAGTACAAGGTAGTTTCTATATTTTGTTGAGTTATTTTATGTACCTGAGGTATGTTATTTTTCTTTTGATGTTTAAGTCATGTTCCCTAAGAATCGTGTGGTGGTTCGAGTTACTAGGAGTACATGGGTAGGAAAGATTTTAAGGTGTTTCCATTCTGATGGGCGACATGACTTATAATTGATTATGTTTTCGTTTTGGATTTTGTCTATGCTGTTTTAGCTATACTATGGATTTCTGTATTCCAAGAGTTTGACTATGTTATTTTATTAGTTGGAGTTTTAGACCTTATTGTTTATGTGGTTATGTGCTTAGGTGAGTTGATGGATTTATGTGTTATATATTGTATTAATTCTTATAAGTGTCATCATAGGAGGGAATGCATTGGGAAAATGGTAATTGTATAAGTATGGTGGACAACATAGTTATACAAGTACCACAACTTCAATGGGTTCCTAAGTATGATTACATGAAATAGGGTTAGTACATGCTTGTATATGATGAGATGTGGATTTTGGTATATTTATAATATATGGGTTTATGTAACGGCTGCCTACGATATGGCTATTTTTTTAGTGTGTTATATGTTTTGAGTTATAGTCGTGTTGTGTGATTATGAGGTCACACGATATGGGTTGGTTTTGGTAATGGGTTTTGTGCCTTGTTGTGGCATGGTGAGATGGTGAGAAGGTGATTACTCGTATGGAAAAACGAGTGTATGACGCGATCGATTGACTTGATATGTATGATAACGAGTATGTTTTGGGAGTTTAATAGGTATATATATGCGGATTTATATATACTACTATGTGTTTAGTTATGATTTATGGTCGTTCAGTAGTTATTATAACTAGAACGTACCTTGTGTTTGCTCGTGTTTTATGGTGCTAGAGTTTGATGGAGTTCCAACGACGTTTTGAGTCTTTTGATGTGTGTCTACATTCGGGTATGTATTTAATAATTGAGACCCACTAAATTTTCTTACAAATAAGTGTGGTTGATTATAGGAAAACGGTTTTGAAAATAATTTGTAAGTGTATGGTATGATATCGTGACTTACATATTTTTTTTAAGTTTGTGGGGGTAAGTTATAAAAAAAATTGTCTTGAAAATAATTGGATTAGTTTTCTATGTAACATGTGATAATACATTTTAAAGGGGTAAAGAAATTTTACAAAAATTTTCTTAAGTGTAGTTAAAATTTTAGAAGTATTTAACTAGACAGCAAGAGTAAAAAGGGAGATTTTATTATAGTAATGATAATAATAACACCACACCTTGTAAACATGTAGTAGTTTAGTTATAACCAGCCTAAATGGATTTTATAAAATAATAAAAAAACACTGTATTTTATAAACATGTATTGGTTTCATAATAACAAGTGAAATAAGTTTAATATGGGTAAACAAGATAATGGTTAGAATAAGATTGTGGTATATTAACTAGCTGATAGCTGAATAAAAGGATGAAGATAAAGGATGAGTTATTGGTTAAAAATGAGTATGATTGATTTTCGTAGTGTTGGAGTTTGGTTCTTATGAGAAGTAACTAATTGGGATGGAAGTTTTAAATTTTCTAATGTATCGAAATTTGGTAATACTAATCTTGACGAGTCTAATTTTTCGTTGTTGGCACACTCCATTGATCTTTCGGATTACATTGTTTTATTTTCAGTTATTTTGGCTAGGGTCCGTTTTACCCTATATTTTATTGGGACACGATTGTTTAGAATTCTTTTGTTACACGTCATGGTTGATTTATTTATGCGGTTGTGGGAGCGTTAGGATGAGAGGATAGAGTTGGGTAGTATTACTTATGGTTAGATATTATAATGCAGAGATGTGTTTTGGTTTAAAGGTTGTGTTGAAGGAATGATTAAGATTTGTGAAGTTTGGAAACTTAGGTTGGTTACTGAATAAAGGAGTAAGTAAAGTTGGTTGACTGGTCGTGGGAACGAGACGTCATGCTATGAGAAGTTGGTTGAAGTACCATTAGGAGATTGATGAAAATACCAGCGGATGTGAGGGTAGAGTAGAAATTTTCTACTAAGATTGGGTAAATAACACGCAAGGGATTGGTATAGTTATGGAGGCAAGGTAGTAGTAGACACGTGAAGGGAAAACAGGAATGTAAAAGAATGATTGGTAGGAGGCTAATTAACGGTGAAGTACAACAAGTAAGGAAGAGTGAGCCATTGAGGGGTTGAAGTACTTTTAGAAATATTGTGGTAGATGAGTTGAAGTTAGAAGCTATTGGTAGTGTGAAGTTCCTAGGTAATATCATGGAGACGAGAAGGAGGGCGTAAAGAGCTATATCGCGAAGCAAGGAGCTGAAAGGACTACGTGTCGGCTACAAGAAGGATGCAAGAGATTTCGAAGGAGTCACAAAAGTTGCGAGGACTGGAAAGGTGACAAGCACTATGATGGGAAATTTACGTATGGTTCGTGACGAAGAAGGGCAGATCGAGTATCGGAGTGGAGCTACAAAGAGCTGAACCGGTGGATCGTGATGAAATGAATACGTGACATGGGAGATTAAGAACTCGTGGAAGTAACAAGGGGAGTCGAGTGACTACGCGGATAGAATTTTTGTGGAAATCAATATCGAGGGATGAGAAGTGAAGCTGAGCTGAATAAGTTTCGTGGAGAAGTGATTAGAGAGTCGGTTTTATGAAGGTGTTATGAAAAATCTTTGGAAGAGACAGCTATGTATTATCCAATGCACTAGTGATTTCCATAGATTTGAGGAATGAAGTATGAAATTTCTGTTGGACGGGATAGTGTAGGAATAAGTTCCTAGAAGATGATGATTGAAAATACCTAATGTTGGGTGCAAGATCAAAGTAGAAGTATGAGATTTGAATAAGAATTCAAAAATATGGCTTAGTAGACAAATGGAAACTAATGTGGGTATAAGATGAGAGTGTGATCTGCATGGAATCACATGAAACTCTAGTCTGTCCCTATTATGAGGAAGTAGGAGAACCGGTTGTGAGAAAAACAAGTGAAGCTACTTGGAAAATTTTGGCGTATAGATGACTAGATAGACTTAGTTAGTGGAGCTATATTGTTATATCTGCCTAGAATGCTAGAGGCATTTGGGGTACGAGACGTAGAGAATGATCTATACAGATCATGAACGTCTCCAACATATATTTAATCATCTTGATTGAACATTTGGAAAAGGTGATGGGTAGAGTTAAGTGATGAAAGAAAAATTGCAAGGCCAAGTACCATCTGGGAAAGGAAAGCATGGTTGATGAGACATGGAATAAGAAGAATGAAGTGAAGCTGAGACGAAATTGAACTATATGGATGAAGTATTAAGGTGGTTTGGATGAAGGATGTAGGTTGCACGAGTTGAGTCGTCTAATGCAGAGAACGCGTCAACATGTATGTTGCGTGGCTTGGACAATCATATGGAGAAAAGGGACGTATACTATACTTCCTACATAGATAGGAGTAGCTTAGAAAGGGGCGATGTAAGGACGAAGTTGGTGAAAGTGTTGTCCCTAATATATGTGATGTTATACACGAATTTATGAAAGAAAGGAAGATATGAGAAGAATTCTAGAGAGAGAAAGTAGTGAGAGAAAATAGAGAGAGAAATGGTTGGTGAAACTTGTGGAATATTAGATTAGAGAAAATGAAATGACCAACACCCTTCCTAACATGCTAGGAAGGGTATATATAGTCCACCCACATGCGGGCTTCTTTATGGACTATATGGTTTGGGCCGGGCTTTCCTTTTGGGCTTTGGTTACTTATTAATGAACCTTAGCTTAAAGTTAAGCCCGTAATAACACGACTAATATACTACCTATTACAACGTTCTAAAATACGATACATAATAAACATATGACCGAGCATTCTTGTTTGGCTCAATATTTTGAGGCTAACAATCTCCCCCAATGAGAGGTCATAAACCTTAGTCATTTAGGAAATTTGTAGAGATTACTAATCTCGCCATAAATGAGTCTTGAACGTGTAATCTTAGTCTTGTTCCTTCATGCTGTGATCTTTGAGCCTTTGTCGTTGTCTTTCGACTTTGTCTTTAAGCTTGAGATCTTCAAATCATCCTTGACTTGTCTTTTCCATCTTGCGATCTTGTGTCTTCATCCACATGCTCACACTATTAATTGTTGAATATGTCTTTAGGCATGAGTATGTGGTTTCTGAATCATTGACTTTGCTGTGTACACCGTGACGCCACCTTCTCGAGACAAAACATAGACACGGACTGAATGGCTTTGACATTCGTCCTAAATCGGTAGCGTTTTACCTCCGGTCGGTGAAGACCGTTATACGATATTAAATATCGTACCTGTGATCAGGTAGATTCAATTAAGAATCTCCTTGACAGGGTTTCACGGCTGTACTAGCCGTTCTCTTTACTCGACCGTCTCAAAGCAAGACTGCGAACATAAAGAGTGAATCAATTGGATAGATATCCGCTTGATTAAAGTCGTCAATTCAAATTCCTGGAACAAGTTTGATTCTTAACGAATCTTACCATTGTTGCTTTCCAGTTGACACAAGTTTGATTCATAAGAATCTCACAAGTCACCTACCGTAGCGCTGTTTGATGTTGACGCTAGAAGGATTTCCATTCGTCACTGTGGATATTAATGAATATCACTCTGAATGTTCTGGCAAGACCATAAAGATATTGCGTAGAAACCTGAAACGAGTTTGAATCAATTCAGAATCAAACCACTGTTGCTTTTCAGTTTTGCACATGTTCAATTCATAAAGAATCTTGCATATGACCTACCGCAGTGCTGTTTGATGTTAACACTGGAAGGATTTCCACTCATCATTGTGAATACTAAGTAGTATCACTCTGAGTGTTCTAGCAATATCACAAGGATATAGCGTAGGACTCTCTTGATCTTCATCCGTGTGTCCTAACGAGATTTGATTGATCTCTTGGCTCTAGACTCGATTTGTGCACTTTTAGTGGTCGGAGGCTGGAGCAGATGCCACCTATTCAATATCAACTATCTCGGAGTGAGAAAGTCAATAGAAGTCGTGTTGATCTCCGTGACAATGAAACAAACTTCTTTTGAGAGAAGCCTGAGTAGCTAGGAAAGGGTTGTGCTTCACATCACTGGGTCCATGATGAGTTTGTCTTCATGATGAGTTGACCCGGTTTCTGCCTAAGTTGTATGGAGGGCTTCTTTCTTTAGACCCTTTATCCTTACATTTCTTTTTCATTCTTCAACCCCTTCAATGCTTACCAAGACATCATTAATAGCACCTTGTTGTGATTGTTCCAGTGCTATCATCAGTACTTAGTCGGCATTCAGCTACGTTCACATTCTACTCCATCTTTCCTAAGGACTTCTAGTAATCTATTGGATTGTCCCTGGGAAGATCCCTCCGGTTCTGGTTGGATCGTAGGACTTAAACCTAACCACCCTTTTGACACCAATAACGTCGTGAATTAAAGATGTTGTGGGTATTTGATCGTAACCATGAAAACCACTTTAAATTCTAACAAAGTGTTTGAAAAACATTTAACACCTTGCTAGTTTTGTCGTTTTAGAAATGCTCCCCCTTCACATGTGCATCGATAATCGAAAGTGTTTCGCACATGTAGGTAAGAGTTAAAGTGCTTGAGTCTTATATTAGATCACATTTTAATCACATTTTCTCCCCCTATCTCTAATATATAAAATCTTTTGATATTAGAGATACCAAATTTGATTAAAATATATTTTGAAAAATAGTCTTGAAATCTCCAGGAGAAAGATGTGTTAATCTTTTGCATGAAGTTAAAATGCTCCCCCTCAAAAATTGATCCAATTGAATTGTCATTATGAGGATATGATCCACATTTCGCTTTTTGAGGATGGGAGTTGTTGAACACACAATTTTTGAAAGATTTTGAATATCATTGAAAAATTCTTGAAAAAATTATGTTCAACGCTTTTTGAAAAATCAATTCTTTTTGTCGAAGAGGTTTTTCTAAAGCATAAACTTGAGTTCATAGACTTTGAATGTCTTGACGAATCCACTCAAGTGTAAGAAGATTTAACTTCTTTTGCTAAGGGTAAGAGCACGAAATCGTACACTCCCCCGTGAATATAGTTCCGGGTTGCAATCTGAAAGTAATTACAAGCCATTGTGTTGAGCTCAAAACGTTGAATGTTTTGTGACAAGCTCAACCCGTGATAGATTGCTCTACCCGTTGTTTGGAAATATTTGTCCAAAATAGACAAGTTCCTTTTGTTAAAAGAAGAAATGACATGTTTTGAAAAATATTTACAACTTGCATTCGAGCTTTATGTACACACCCGTGTCGTTATTGAGCGACATTTCTAGGCACGTCCATATTATCGATACTGAAAGACATGTCGAGAATAATATTTTTGGATTTTGAAAGATTTTTAATTTTGTGTTTTGCTTTTATGTGTTTTATATTTTTGTATTTTTCTTTTTCAAAGATATATACAAGTTGATGTTTGATAGATAAATCAAGCAGGCACCTTTGCCAGAATCTCCAGGTCTGCTGGAGTCAAACATCTCATACCAATTTGCCTAACGAGGTACTCAAACCTATCTTTCGACAGAGCTTTCGTAAACAAGTCAGCTAATTGGTAATCCGTTCCAACAAAGTATAATTCAACGATACCTCGTTCAACTTTTTCCTTTATGAAGTGGTATCTGACATCGATGTGCTTCGTGCGGGAATGCTGTACCGGATTGCAGGAGATGGCTATGGCCGACTTTGAGTCACAGTACATAGGTACTTTATCAAAGTGGAAGCCATAATCCGTGAGTTGTGTTCTCATCCAAAGAACTTGAGCACAACACGCAGATAGAGACACATACTCTGCTTCAGCTGATGAAAGTGACGTGCAATCCTGCTTCTTGGAAGACCATCCCACAAGCTTATCTTGACCTAGAAATTGTGCACCACCAGAAGTACTTTTACGTGTATCAAGACACCCTGCATGATCAGAATCTGAATAGGCCGTTAGAAAGAAACCGGTTTCCCTCGGATACCAGAGTCCCAAATGAATGGTATTCTTGAGGTACCGAAAGATCCGTTTAACCTCCTTGAGGTGCTTTTCAGTGGGTCGTGCTTGATATCGTGCACAATAACACGTAGCATGATGAATATCAGGTCTGCTTGCTGTCAAGTACATGAGGGAACCAATCATGGAACGATATCTCGTTTGATCGATGGCATTTCCCTCCAAGTCAGCATCTAGCGATGTGGTTGATAATGGTGTCCCAACGGGGTCACATGAAGTCATACCATGTTTTTTGATTATCTCTTGACAATACTTAGCTTGGTTTATAAAGTGTGACACCCTAGAATCGAGGTCATTAACGATACCCTAAATTACGCTAATTTTTGAAATTTTTGATAAATTATAATTTCTATAATTATAAGTATTTTGGTTAAAGCCGATGTTCGAGGTTATAATTTTTACGTTTGACGTTTTAAGAAGGACGATGACGATTACGATCCCGAGGGATGCCCAATTTCATATAATTTTTGACGATTTATCGATAATGTAATTTTTCGAGAATTTTATTTACGGTTCGTGTTAAGTTGAGTCGGGTGAGTTTTATAGCCTTCCAAGTACATTTAAAGTATCCCAAAAATATTTTGGAGCATTCGGGAAGATTTCCGACTCCCGTAAAATTTTCAAAATTGACAAATGAGTCAAACCCGCAAAGTTTTGAGGTCGTTTTCTATTTAAGGACAAAAGAAGCCAAAAATTGCATTTAGGTCCCTCCTAACCCATCAAAAGGGCCAAATTGGACAAACACACAAACACATACAAAACATTTCACAAAAATCAAACACCCACTCCCTCTCTTCTCTCTCAAACCCACGGCACACCCCAAACCCATCAAAAATCCACCAAAAATCTTTTCCACTTGATTTTTCAAAAATCTAAGGTTAGACCACGCTTAGTTTGGTCATTCCCCACATATTCATGTGCTCAAATCCAACATGCATTGATAAAAAATTTTCAAGATTTTTCCATATGATCCAAATTCGTTTTTGAGGCTTAAAGAGCTAGTGCATGTTGATAATTTAGTGTTATGGAAGTATAAACACCATGAAAACCCACCAAAATTAATTTGGTTGTGGTGATTGGGTCACCCAAACCCCACGGCAAAGGGGGTGTTTGGGGAGCCATGGTGGTTGTTGATTTTGCATGTTATAATTGTGTTTGGTTTGTTGTTTTAGGATGATTCATGTAGGTCTTATTACTTGCATGTTCATTTTCTTTGATTCTTGATATTGATATTGGTTGATCAATAGGGGTAGGATGGAAGTTTGATGTTAGGATATGTTTGGGAAGGCTTAGGATGATGTTTAGTGTTGGTTAGAAGTCTTGGAATCGAGTCTAAGCATGTTTTTGGTATAGTCATTTTTAGGCAGAAACATTTGGTCTATTTTATAAAAATGATTTTTGTTCCAGGTCTTGAAAACTAAATGTAGTGATAGAGGGTTTTTCTAGCTTTAATTTGGTATAAGGTAGAGCCCGTGACTCAAAACGAGCTAAAAGTTATGACATTTTAAAGATCGGGTACCGGGAGACGAGGACTTTCACAATCCGGATTTGTGCAAAGTTTTAGTCAAATCCCGAGGGTCACAAGTATAATTTGGTAAATGGTCAAGGGTCAAAACTTGGTCCCTAACCTGTATAAATGGGTCTATATGTTGACTTATGAGTCAAGGAAGTCAAAGGTACTTTTCATATAGGTCAAAGTGGTCAAAATTGGTCGAAGCGCAATTTCAGCCCGTAAAATGTAGTCGTGGAAATGAGTTGCGTAACGGGTCGTAAAAGTGAAAAATTTTGTTGGGCTTAAAAACATGTTATCTACAGGTCATATAGGATTTTTGGAAATTTTGTCAAATTTTATAAGCATGGTTTAATAAGGTAAAACAGCCCGTACTTTAGTCAAGTACCGGCGAGAACGTGTAAAAATGGACAACGTAGGTTATAAGAATGAATGGTATAAAATGAATGATACTTGTTGTTTTTGTTTTTGGCGTGAGTTATATTTGTCTTAAGTGACTTGTATATATGTATTTTATACAGTACCGTAAGTATTTAAATGAGATTACTCATTACGCGTTATTTGTGATAGGTGTTGATTTACCCGGGCATCCGTAACATCGTCAGTGATCACTCCTCGAACTACCGACTACTTAATATCTAAGGTGTGAATTTATAGCCTCGCTTATATTATTTCAAATTGTTTTACCCGCGAGGGAAATGCATGCTAGTTTTTAAAAAGGAACGTATATCATGAATGATTGTTAGACCCGAAAGTTGCCTTAGAAATTGTGTTGAGTACCAAAGTTGCAAAAGTCCCTAAATTCATGAACTATTAACTATTGTCTTGCCCTCGAGTAGGGGGAAATAGCCGCTTATGCAATTTGTAGTACTACGGGGTTAACGACCCAATGCTAGCCGAGAAGCTGTACTTATAGTAAGTTCTGCGGTAGATTATTTTGTATGAGAAATAAGGTATAATTGCAACTGATGCCTTTAGAAGGGGCACTGGTTTCATCTGAATCATGCCGGTATATTTACGCGGGTGATTGAGTTAACGGATTAGTGTCATGAGCTTAAACACAATTGTCAGTATCCTGATTATAGTTTGTTTGATCGACAAGACTATAAATGATCACGGATGGTTTTTATTATATATACGTTCAAATGGATTGAAAAACCTATGAATTCCACTCAACGTTTTCGTTGACCAAATTTTTGGCATGTGTTTCAGGTAACCGCTGAGCAGTAGGATGGAGCATGCATGGGATGGATGTTGTGTGATCGGCTTGGTGTCCGCTTGTTTTTCCCTCCTTTTCTACTTAAACAATTTTTATGTTTAATGTCATGTGGTTGTAAAACTGAAGTTTTTGGGGTTGAGATTCATGGGGACCGAAAACGCTAAACTCTGTGCACTATTTGGGGTTGGAAAAACTGTGGACATGTATTATCTAACAATTTTAAATTTCAAGTTTTAAGTCGACGTCTTTTTAGCGTCGTTTGATATATATCTTGTGTGCAATGAATACTGTGTAGCACCCATTGTTGTAGTTCCGCTGCGCATAACAAATGTGGGGGTGTTACATAAAGATACCACTTGGGGATTGGTGAACTTGAATTCCTAGAAAGAATTTTAGTTCGCCCATCATAGACATTTCAAATTTGCTGTGCATTACTTTTTCAAACCATTTTGAAAGTTTTGGGTTTGTAGACCCGAAAATAATGTCATCAACATAAATTTGCACAAGCAAAATGTCATCCCCATATTTATAAGTGAACAAAGTTAGATCAATGGAACCTTTTGAGAAACCTTTGGATACCAAAAATTTCGAGAGCTCGTCGTACCACGCCCTTGGAGCTTGCTTGAGTCCATATAGTGCCTTGTGGAGACGATACACCTTGTCAGGATAATGAGGATTGACGAATCCTTCCGGCTGCGTGACATAGACTTCTTCCTTCAAAGGACCGTTAAGAAATGCCGTCTTTACGTCCATTTGATAGACAGTGAATCCCTTATGTGCAGCATAAGCAAGAAAAATCCTGACTGCTTCCATCCGAGCAACTGGTGCAAATGATTCATCAAAATCAATTCCCTCTTTCTGGCCATACCCCTTAGCCACTAGCCTAGCTTTGTTCTTGATGATCGTGTTCTCTTCATCCATCTTGTTTTTCCAGATCCAACGAAGATTTAAAGGAGTCACATCGTATGGTCTGTCAACAAGTTCCCAGACTTTAAGTCTTTCAAATTGTTGAAGTTCATCCGTCATCGATTCAATCCAAGCATGATCAGCCATGGCTTCTTTGATGTTTTTCGGTTCAGCAGTACTCACGGCGAGTGCGAACATACAAACATCGCCATCGGTGGCTAGTTGTCGTCTTGTACGAACGGGCTGTGAAGGGTTTCCAATTACGTGAACCAAAGGATGATCTCGGGTCCAATGATGTGTTGAAGGATGTCGTTGATAGAACGTATGCATATTTGACGGATCAATATGGCGAGTAGAAGACTCTCCAGTTTCGTGTACCGATGTACCGAATGGGTTGTGAAAATCGTCATCGTCAGATAATGCACCGTCTGCTTGATTTGTGTTCGCTGGAGCAATGACAGTAGTTGTGGATGTTGTAGGATCGATTGTTGAAGTGATATTCGGAGGAGGTAAATCTGCAACAACCCGTGTTGATGTAGATGAAGTTGTATCCTTTTGTTGATGATGATCGGTATCACCATTCGTATCATGAGTGACAGCGGAAGACTTCGATGCAACTTGTTTCTCCCCCGTGAAATATTCATCATACATTGGTCCATATAACATTTCCAACTCTTCAAGGGTCGTGTCCACTGTCATATCTGCTCTAGGAACATGTTCAGGAACCAGCTTTGAACTTGACGGTTCATTGCTGTGGTCTTGAGTTCCGAGTTCCGTGCGGTTGTGAACGGAAGTCGTTTGTCTTTGTGGATCGGGACTTAAACTGTTTTGTTCAAGTGCCATTTCTTGCAATTCATCAAATCTGATATGAATAGTCTCGACTATCAATTTTGTTCTCTTGTTGTACACTCTGTATCCCTTTGACTGAGTTGCATATCCCACTAAAATGCATGCATCACCTTTCTCTTTCATCTTGTCCAGATTTTCACCATCTCGAATAATGTAACACGTACATCCAAAAACATGAAGGTGTTTGAGTGAAGGTTTGCGATCATTAATTATGTGATATGGTGTCTTTTCGTGTCTTGGGATAACTAAGGAGCGGTTTTGTGTGTAGCATGCGGTTGACACGGCTTCGGCCCAAAAGTATAGTGGAAGTTTTGAAGCGGATAATAATGTTCGAGCAGCCTCAACTAAAGTACGGTTTCGTCTTTCAACAACGCCGTTTTGTTCGGGTGTTCGAGCAATAGATGTTTCATGTTTAATTCCTTCAGCTTCAAAATAGTTTCTCAGTTTTGAATTCAAAAATTCAGTACCTCTGTCAGTACGAACCACTTTAACTTGAGCTTGAAGACCACGTTGTATCACTTTAAGGAAGTTGATGAGAACATCGGGTGTTTCATCCTTGGACCTCAAGAAGTGAGTCCATGTGTACCTTGAGTAGTCATCGACAATTACCATAACGTATTTCTTCCCATTGATACTTTGAACAAGCATGGGACCACACAAATCTATATGAAGAAGATCTAACCGTCCTTTAGAGCTAGGTGTAGTCTTTGTCTTGAAACTACTCCGTTTAGCTTTACAAAGCTCACAAGAAGAACAAAGATGATCTTTGATGAATTTCAAGTTAGGAAGGCCTCGCACAATATCTTTCTTAGAAAGCAAGTTGATGGTATCGAAGTTAAGATGAGATAAACGTTGATGCCATAACCAAGCTTGAGTCGTTGAAGCTTTAGCCATGAAACAGATTGGAGTTGAAGATGTGGAGTCTTGTAGTGAAATAGTGTAGAGATCAGTACCCCGTGTTCCGGTAAGTAAGTCATTCCCATCATAATCACGAACAAAACATGTCTTCTTTCTAAAAGCAACCTCCAAATCCGCATCACAGAATTGACCAACCGAGAAAAGATTATGATTGAGCCCTTCGACGTAGTAAACCCTTTTGATAGTGATATTCCCCTGAACCAAGTCTCCATATCCTAGGATCGGTGCAAATTGATCATTTCCGAATCGGACCGTACCCAGGAACTTCTCCACGAAGTTAATTAGAAGCTTGAGATTCCCCGTCATGTGCTTCGTGCATCCGGAGTCCATTATGAAGAGAATTACTTCGATCACCTGCAGAAGAATTAGAACACGATGGAGCATTTGCTAAATTGGATTCCATGTTAGTTGTGATTTCCGATTCATTAGTTTCCCTAGTTTCATCACTTAGAGGCACACTAACGCTCGTAGTCACATTTTCTGTCCTAACCTTAGGCATCCATTTATATCCTGGAGGACATTGATTAGCAAACCACCATTTCCAAGGCTTGCTATCAGACTCATATAATTCCCTAATTATGCTTCTAGGGTTCTTAGTGGTGGAGTCTGATGCAATACTTTTCTTAGGGGGGGTTGCACCAGAATGGTTCACTTTGCGTTTGGGTTTTCTAGCACTAATAGGCATCACAGTTTGCTTCTTAGTTCTAGTTTCTACGCCTTTGACATTATTCGAAACACACATAGCATGATTAGCATTAGCACACTTTCCACATTTCACACAAACAAACTTAACTTTCATAGCATTCAAAGTCGAATCATTCAAATCGTCATTACACGCGATTACAGATGTTTTATTCTTAGAAACATTGAAAATCCTAGGGTGTTCTTCTACTTCGTTCATCTTCCCTTGACTTTTGTTTTGCCAGACCTTTTCATTCATGCGAGTGCTCTTAAGCTGGGGCCGGCTAACACTAGCAGTGGGGACTACTCCTGTAGTAAAAGACACACGTCTATTAGTGTTTCTAGAAGTCTGAGGTGATTGACTTTCTTTGTTTTGTGTGGGTTTAGTGGTCAATCTATACATCCCTGGTTTAACCACATTTGTGTTCTTAATGCTTTGTGATCGAATATTTGTTTTGAGAGTGTTTTGTGGTAACCTATCCTTCCCATCCGTCTTAGGGGCAAACGCAGGTTTTGCAAATGCAGAATTAGAGAAAACAGATGGTTTTCCCAAGACATAGGGTCTAGTCACTTTTTGAGCATTGGGTTGTCTTACAACAGGTTTCTTAACACTAGGTTCCACAATCTTCCCACCCATCTTAGCAATGAGTTTCTGCAACTCTGCTATCGCTCTGTCCCTGTCTTGTAACTGAGCTTTCAACCCTTTAATTTCCAAATTCTGTTCGTTCATTTCTCGAAACGTTTGGGAAAGTTTTTCTTGCAATTTATTATTATGTGGAAAACTACCAACGTCTTTTTGCAAAGCAAGTTCAAGAGAATGACAATGTTTTTGAAGGAAATCAGTTTTGTGTTGAAGTAACTCAAAAGCCTTTTTATCAACATTTTCTTTATGTTTCGAAAGCTCAAGTTCAAGACGCTCACACTCTTTGATTTTATCAAGATATTTGCATGCAACATCAGAATATTCATCGATATCAGCACAAGATTGAAGAGTAACACACAAAATATCTTTGGAGAGACATTCTTCTAAGATTAGATCATATTCGTTTGAAAATTCTAATTTGTCATTTTGAAGGTCATCAATTTCTTTTTCAAGAGACTCAACATATTTCAAATCATCAAACATTTCAGACTGAATTAAATTTTCAAACTCAAGAACATGTTCTTTTATTATCTTCGTATTTGGTATTAAAAGTTCTTTCACAAGCACAGTTATGTCGTGAGGAATCTCGGTTTTCCACTTATCCTTTTGACGTTTCTCCCAATCGCTTTCAACAATTGATTGAACATTATTAACGTGGTGTTTAAGAAAACCAAGTATTTTTCTACTTTTGCTTTTAGAAGCATCTAGAGGCAAATAATTAATATATTTAAAAACATTAGTTTTCCTCTTAGTGGCAAAAGCTTTTTTCCATTGAATTCTTTTTTGTTTGCATTCTAAAAATAATTCCTCACGAGACTTCTGTTTTTGTGGAGTGAAAAGACCATAAAGACTGTTTTCATAAGCATAGTTATATGGTTTCACAAAATCTTTATTGACCGGTGATCTACTCTCCTCATCCCAAAGGGACGTCTCTTCAGTATCGAGGTTAGCTACAGGGCAATCATGATTGGTCCATTCGGACTCGTCAAGATATAAATGGGGGTTTGCAGCTTGAGCTTGTTCGAGGTACTTGGGGGTGGCAAAGCTAGGTTGACCTTTGAAAAACGACCGAGGTGCTATCATTCTTACGGTTTGAATAGAGTCATGTGTATTATAAACAACTTTTTTCAAAAAATCGACTTGTTCTTCGAGATCCTTTAATTTTTCAGTATCTTTGCTTTGTCTATTTTTGAAATCTTGTTTTAATGTTTCAACCTCTTGTTTCTTCTCGTCAAGAATTTTAGCAGAATCGATGGTTTTCATAGAAATTCTCTGTTCAAGTTCATTAACTTTTGTTGTGGCAAGGTACGTTTTTTGACGTTCATCACTTAATAAAACATTAAATTGACGTTTTTCTTTAGTTAACAAAGCAAGAGCTTCATTGTATTTATTTTCAAAATCGTCCTTTTTAACGTTGATGACACGACTTTTGTACCCCTCAAGCTCGTTGGTCTTTTGAAGAAGCTCAGCCCTATAACTATCAATAGTCTCACTAGATTTTATAAGAGCGGCTTTGCATTCTTCAAAGTTTTGAGTGAGCGCTGCGTTTGCCTTCTTTAATTGCTTTTGATTCTTTCTATTTTCATTGACATCTTTTTGTAAACTAGCAATTAAATTAGCAAGCGCGACACGCTCCTCGTCATCATACTCATTTGCATGTTGATCATCCTCAAACTCATTATTGCACATGTCTAATGAATCGGGTGTGGTATTGCTATCAACCGTTTCCATCATACACGTGTCAGTAATTGTTGTTGGTAGATCACTATGCTCATGTGTATCACCAAACACATTATATTCAGCATCATCTTGTACCTTATCAATTAGCTCGGTATCAAAGATAGGATCATTGTCATCTTCAGTGACGTTAAGGACCTCATGAATCTTTGCCATGTATGAATAATGTGCCTCGAGTTCTTGGTCGGAGAGTTCATCATCTGTGTCGTCAAGCATTTCTCCTTCCTCAGCTGATAACTTGATTCCAGCTTCCATTTTCTTGCACAACAGCATCTTTTCCTTATGATAACCATAATCTTTAACCCTCTTTGGCTGCCTGCATTCCTTAGCCAAATGCCCAAAACCTCTGCAGTTAAAACACTGAATCCCACTTTGTTGCACAACTTGAGTACCAACAGTTTCCCTATTTCCAACAACAGTAGCCACCCTATGATTATCATACTTAGGTTGTCGATCATACTTTGGAGGACTTTCAACACGTCTTCGTGTGTCATACCTTGGAGGACTCTGTGCATGGGTGTTCCTCGAGTTTGAAGATGTTCGAAGGTTGTTGTTGGTGGGCTTGTAGATTTTCTTATATTGCTTCATAACAAAAGCCATTTGTTGCTTGAATTCCCTATCCCTTTGAGCTACTTCTTCATCACTGTCTTCTTCGGATGATTGCTCAGGTATGGGTGATGGTGCTCTTGCAACTTCTTTGCCTCGGGATCGTGTTGGAACATGTGACTTGGAGACAATGGATGATCGTGGTGATGATGATTGAGTAGAGTAGGTCTTTGAAGTACGGGAGTGATATTCTGGGTAATGTTGGGTGGTAGACACCAAAGCAAGTGGATTGGAAATCTTTGCAACTCGTTCAGCTCGAAGTTCATTTGCCTCATTTTGAAATTGTTTCAAGATGTCAAAGAGCTTGTGATATGAAACTTCGTCTAACTTTTGTTGTTGTTTGACCAAGGTGACAAACCGTGTCCACTCTGGTTGAAGTTGCTGTAGAAATTGGACATTGACTTGCATGGTGGAAACTTGCAAGTTGTTTCGGGTCATATCATTCATCATCTTGTAGAATCAGGAGTAATAAGAATCAATTGATTCCCCATCCTTTGATGTAAACTTGCCAAAGTTCCAAAACATCTTAGTTTTCACATCTTGTTTGTTAAGTGATTCACCTTGTTGCAATCTTTCAATGGCCGTCCACATTTCTTGAGCAGTGGGACATGCGTCAACCGTAGAGTAAATCTCATCTCCAATGCCACTGAGAATTAAGTAGATTGCTTCCTTTTCTGCATCAAACCACGCACAGTTCTCTGGGGTGAGGTCGGTCCTCTTCTCATCACGTTCATATGCGGGTTGTGCATCACTCGTGTCCGTGGCTGGTACTGCAGGAACTTGAATCCTTGAGAGTTTATAGGGTCCTTCCAAAATACATTGCCTTAAAGCATCACCGTTAGGTTTTGTGTCAAGGTAACGTATAAAACGGGATTGCCATTGATCATATCGACCCGACACAAGCATTGGTGGTCTTTCTTTGTTACCTGCCACCATTATGTTGTTGTTCGTCACACGATATTCGGCAGTAGAATCCATCTCAATATTCTCTAAAATGATGAATCGAATGTGGATCTTAAGTAGTTGTGTTGTGATTGATTTGTTGTTGAAATTCCGAAAATTGCAATTTTTTCTCAGCCCGACAATAAATTCCTCAGTCCGACAAAACGGTAGACCTAAAAAATTTGTAATCACCAAATTTTGAAATTGAGCTAGAAATGTCCTAAAACTAGTATGGAAAAAATTTGATTTTACTTGACCTAAAATTTTTTAACTCTTCTTCGTGTAAACTACGTTCCGAAACTAGTCTAGATGGTGGCTAAATCTAAAAAATACTCAAACAAAATTTAGCTAAACATGTCATCGGAATGTGCCATCGGAATGCCCATCGGAATGTTGTATGGATCGGAATGTCCTTTAGATCGCAATGTGCACCTGTAGGAATCCTTCAGATCGGAATGTTCAAATCGCAAAGTGTACCTATCGAAATCCCAGATCGGAATATTGTGATCGCAATAATCTGTCGCAATAACACCTATCGTAATGTGGCTGTCGCAATGTGGGCAGAGTAACGTTTCAAGATTGCCTTAAATTCCGTCGCAATCCAGATCGCAATAACGATCGGAATGACCAGATCGGAATAAGGGGGCTATCGCAATACTGATCGCAAAGTAAAACCCTAGGGTTATTGCGATCGAAATCGTACTCTCCTTTTCCGAAATTCAAGCTGTCGCAATAAGGGACTTTTTTCCAACTTTTTAGTCAACGATTTTAGCAACTTTTAGGCAACAAATTTAGCAACTTTTAGGCAACAAGATCGTGTTTTTAACCAAACCAAAACAACCAAATCTCTACAACAAGATTAAAGAAGGTATACGGTTAAGAAACACAATCAAAAACAAGAAAAATCTTGAATTCGAGGAAGAAATATGGATCAAAACAAACGGATCATATGAAAACACAACAACCAATCACAAAACTACCCCATGGCGATTGATACCAATTGTTGTCCCTAATATATGTGATGTTATACACGAATTTATGAAAGAAAGGAAGATATAAGAAGAATTCTAGAGAGAGAAAGTAGTGAGAGAAAATAGAGAGAGAAATGGTTGGTGAAACTTGTGGAATATTAGATTAGAGAAAATGAAATGACCAACACCCTTCCTAACATGCTAGGAAGAGTATGTATAGTCCACCCACATGCGGGCTTCTTTATGGACTATATGGTTTGGGCCGGGCTTTCCTTTTGGGCTTTGGTTACTTATTAATGAACCTTAGCTTAAAGTTAAGCCCGTAATAACACGACTAATATACTACCTATTACAACGTTCTAAAATACGATACATAATAAACATATGACCGAGCATTCTTGTTTGGCTCAATATTTTGAGGCTAACAGAAAGGGATACATAATGGGGTGGAGGAATAAGTACGACGAGAGTTAGGTGATAGTCGATAGACTGACTAATTCATCTCATATTTCAAGAGGAATGAGAAGTCACGTAGTTGAGAAGTTGGGAGGATTGCGTACGGATGTGATGGAATAGAGGGTTTTGCGTAAAAGTTAGCCTAATATGTATGGAATGCCTTATGAAGGATTATGGCAAGGGAAGAAACGATGGGAAGCATCACATCGTGATGTATGGTAGGAGTTGAGGAGGAAGAAGGAAGTGTGTATAGAAGCGAAGCATGAATGAAATAGGTCGAGATAGGAACCGAAGGTAAAAATTTGGTAGAGCTTAATGAGTAGAATAAAGCACAACGCAGGCTAATACTATCATAGTGTGGAAAAGGAAATGGCACTGACCTATACTGATTGTTTGGTAGGCTTAATATCGATAATCGAATGGATGAGGAGTTATAGGTGTGATGTGCCATAGGGACGAAGGGCTTGGTCTAACTGAGATAATCGTCCTTTTGATGATGTGTATAGATCATAAGTTAATATGGATTGGAAGGACTAATGGATATGTGAAAGACCGTCATAGGTCACTTTGTAAGGAAATTGGAATTTTTAAGTAATTTGGAGTACGGACTAAAGGGAGTTGATGAACATGATTGGATATGAGTATATCTAGCTAACTGGAAAAGGATAGGCAAGTGAGATATTTATACAACCTTAGGTGTTACACTGAGGCAATGAGTCATTGATTAGAGGGAGTTAGGAAACTCGTTAGCGATGGCTGAGTTTTCATATAATGATAGTTATCATACTAGAATTTGATAAATGCCATTTGAGGCACTATATGAAAGGATAGGGTGAGTTGTCCCCATTGTGGACTAGAATTGGTAAAAGAGGCTACTAATGTGGTAATGGTGTTTGTGGAAAGGATGAGAGCAACAAGGGATGCTATGTTGAAAAGGAGGAAACCACTAGAGTTTAGTGACAAAGTTATGTAGGAAGTTTCACCCATAGTAACGAGTGGTATGTTTTGGTAAAATGGAAGAGTTGATGTAGAGTTTTGTAGGTCCATTTATGATCTTGGAAAGATCGGACCAGTAGCTTATGAGCATAGAATTACCTGGGGAAATGAGTGGTATACATGATATATTTCATGTATTAAGATTGGTAAATGTTGTTTGAGAATGCATATTTGCATGTACGGTTATTCGGGACTTGTGTTAATAAGAGTCTTTGTTTTATCAAAGAGTCATTTGTGAGATTTATTGACTGTGAGGTAAAGAGCTTGGCAATGAATTTAAATATTGTTGGTTAGTATATGTGGTAATTTGAGACTTGAACTAAAGTTCACGTGGAAATGAGAGGAGTTCGTTTAGAACAAGTATCCTCAGCTGTTTGCTAATGGTATGTTTTGATCCTAGGGAGTAAATCTCGGGACGAGATTTCTATTAGGAGGGAGTGATGTGACAACCGCGGTTTTGAGGTTCGTCACTTAGTTTTATTTTGTGCTAGTTACGTGTCTTTACGTGTTTATGTGCTAATTGGTGTGTATAGATTGTGGTTTGGATATCGTTTCCGGTACGGGGTACCTTTTGAGTGAAACGATGTGAGATGATTTCATGTTCATGAGCTCACATGGTAGTGATTATGAAACGAGAAGGTGTATTTAGTGGTTTTACGTATACGTATATGTATTATAGAAAATCGTATTTTTACGATTTACGGTTTAGCATTTAGAGGTCTCGGATGAGGTAATTAGTTATATGGATATTTTTCGGGATGGTTTTAAGTCATTTAAGACTTAGTTATAAAGTTTATTTCAAAATTTGAGATTTTTTATAAAAGTGTATATTTTATGTCTTTTACGGTAAAACGCGTAAATTTGACTAGTTTTACGGTTTTGAGGTTTTGGAAGCTTTAGGAGCTGAAATAAATTAAGTTAAATTAAGGTAATACTAGTAATGTTTTATTAAACAATAAAAATAATATATATATATATATATATATATATATATATATATATATATATATATATATATATATATATATATATATATATATATATATATATATATATATATATATATATATATATATATATATATATATATATATATATATATATATATATATATATATATATATATATATATATATATATATATATATATATATATATATATATATATATATATATATATATATATATATATATATATATATATATATATATATATATATATATATATATATATATATATATATATATATATATATATATATATATATATATATATATATATATATATATATATATATATATATATATATATATATATATATATATATATATATATATATATATATATATATATTATAGGCGGTTTAGGCCGACTAAAAGAAAAGAAAAAAGAAAAGAAAAAGATAAGTGGGCTATGGGTTGGACTTGGGTTCACCCACCCCCTATATAATGTCTTAATTAAAAACAAAAGCCATATTTTTTTTCTTCCTGGAACTCTATAGTCGACGGCCAGAAGAGTTTTTTTAGGTTTTCAGTATTTTTTTAATCTTCCATTTATTTAAAGGTAAAACCTTCATAACCCTTTTCAATTTAAATTGTTTAATGTTTTCTTTAATCATTTTATGATGGATTTAGGTTAGGGTTTAATTTAAAAACAGTAATTTAATATTATATTAATGATATCATGATGATTACATAAACTAGAGCTTGTATTTAATGGGGTTATGGGGAATTAATTAGGTTGATTTGATTAAACCCGTTTTTAAAAAAACTGGGCAGAATTTTGAGTCAATTGTTTTGATCATATCAGGAGTTCTACAAACTCTTATTTTGCGATTCAAGTATCCCTGAAAAAGCAATTGAAGTGGCTTTCCAATGCAAGAAACGAGAACTAAATTGTAGTTCGGGAAGTGGGTCAACAACAGGTTACAGCAGTCGGAGGTCAAAGTAGTTTTGAAATCAGCCTGATTTCTTTTTAAGTTTTGGGTTGTTTGGGGTACTTAGGGTTGCATTGGGACATTAAAACGAACATGAGAGATGGTTTATATATTATAGTAAGTATCTGCATTGGGGCTAAGATGGTGGGTTAGGGTAAGACCCCCTAATCATAACAAACTTTTTGTATGTTTAAAATCAGTAAAATCTGGATAGACGAAAGTATATATATATATATATATATATATATATATATATATATATATATATATATATATATATATATATATATATATATATATATATATATATATATATATATATATATATATATATATATATATATCGGGGCCTTAACTGTAGCTTTAAGGTTGGGGCAAGTGGGAGGTGTTAGCTAACATATGTAAGGGTATAAATATTCCCTTTACAGAGATCATGGGTATGTTTAGGTGGGCGTTTGACTTATAGTTTGGAGACCTAAAAGTTGGGACTGTTTTGTGTAAAATATGAACGGGATAGTTATCAAACTTAACCAAGTTAAGGACTTGTTAGGGAAGGGTAATGGGGTGTTTAGAGCATATAAATCAGGTATTTATATAGGAGGAGGTTAGATGTCCATCATAGGTTGATGAGCCGTTTTAGTGGTTGGTTCATGTTTTGATTATGTATTTTTGGTTTGTTAGCTTTTTTCTAGTGCGAGGACTTTTGGAGAAGCTCAATCAGGTGAGTTTCATAGTCCCATGTTTGCAAATGTTTATGACTTCTAGATGGGATGGAAGAGACACTGTTATGTTATTTATAAATTATGTTGTGAATGTTTGGCGTTGGTAATGGACTTATGTGGGCATACTTATGTGATTAACTGCTAGATGATTCTTGATTATTTATGTTTTGACTTGGTACCAAGGGGTTGTTGACAAGGCGAGGCCTTGGGATTTGGTTCATAGGTGTTTGGATGCCTATGGGAGTATGGTGTTTGGTATGGCTGAGAGCCTGAGTTTTGGTTTGATTAGTTAAATCTTGAATGTTAGTTTGTTAATGCATATTAGTATAACATTGTCCATATGTTTTTAAATTTTAGTTGTTACTCACAGCTTATGGTATGATTTTGGCGTTTGAGTCTAAACCTATGACTCTCACCAACTTTATGTTGACGTGTTTTAGTGTCTCTTTCAGGTGAGAATGTGGTTAAGCTTGAGGATAGAAGAGGCTAGATTTGGATGCATTAGGATTGCATTTAGAAGGAGATCCCCGTTCCTTATTAGTTTATTTTTATGTGTTTTGAATAAGTGATATTGTTGGCACGTATATGTTGTTTTGATTATGTTAATTGTTTGTCTTGGGTAAGTGGTAGGACTGTTGCCTACTTACCTAGACTCCTGCGTTGGTTGAGATATTGTCATGACATTTGTGTCACCTTTTTATGACATTATAGTTGCATTTTAGTTTTCTCTATAGAGACACCGTTTGTTGTGATGATATCCATACGTCGCGCCCCATATTCCGCCATGGTGGGGTGTTACACATACTGACCAAGGTACAATCATCACTTGACTCTCTTGCTACGTTCCTCCCTCGTGGTGTGTCAGCAGAAGTTGTTGGGCAATCTTTTGTTGAGAGGGAGAAAACCACTACCATTATGCATTTATTTCAAAGGCATGCACAAACGTAGGCTCAGAAGCAACCAGAAGTATCATATGAGTCCCCATTTGTTGAGAAGAGTCCAACTAAGACTAATACGGAGTATTCAGCTAAGGAATGTCACATTGATGGTCTTACCACGAGTGATGACATGACTGATGATGGTTCACCTCCTATTCAGCCCAAGAACAAAGGTGACTTCACCCTTCACGAAAGACTGATCAAGTATGGGGTAGCCACTCAAGAAGATATTAACAATGTGATCAGAATTAATGAAGTTGAGGCACTAAAAAATCTGAAGCTAAGTCTATATCAAACAATTGGGAAGCCAGAAGTTGAAAATCTCTTCAAAAAGAAAAATGTTGTATAAGAAATTTTGCATGACGAGGCTGAACAGAAGAAGTCCCTCAGAAATCACCAACGTTGATATGCTGACCAACAGAGGTGACATTCATCTTAATTTCAACAGGGCTGATGGCACTGATGAAATTCTGGAGAACTTTCAAGCTAAAGAACCTCATATATTGAGTGGATTGAAATGGAACAAAAGCTTACTAAAAAGAAATCCAAGAGATGGGAAGAAGTATTTGTTAGAATTTCTCATTTCATGAGAAATCACATCAGAATGGGTGAGATTCCTAACATCAATGCTAATGTTTCACTGGAGGATCAAGATCCCATACTAGAACTGGACAAGCGAGCAAATCCGGTCAGACCTGGTGTTGGTGACATCTTTGTCACCACAAAGAAATACAAAGGCTTTGTTCAGTTTCAGAATCATCTCCATGGGGATGTACTTGACGGACCAGAACTGGGAATGATTATGTTCAATCATCGTGAACGTCAAGACTTTATTGGTATTAGTGATCTTGATGATATGAACAATGAACTACTTGGAAATGTTCAGAGGATCTTCTACTCTCATCATAGAGGTCCAAGACTAACTGAAGCTGGAAGAACCTTCAGCATGTGCTTACTAGAAATACTAGATAATAGAAACTCGGATCCACTAGTTCAGACTCCTATCATGGAAGGACTTAGGCCTGAGAAGAATTAAATAATCATTTGTAATTTTCAATTTGTAATTTGTAATGCTATTTTGAATGATTATCTGATGTTTATAAGTACTTATTGTTTAGTGCAAGTAAGAAGAAGTTGTAATGCTCACTTACTACTGACCTTAGACTTAGGCTATTTGTATATCCAAATAGGGGGAGATTGGTGGGTCAGTATTTACTTACCCAAAAGCAACTCTAGGATTTGAATAAAAAATACCCCTAAGTGTTTCATGCTCAGTGATACAAGGCTTTTGGCCCGTATAAAAATTAAGTTAAAGTTCGTTGTGTTGGTCTAATCGAATTGATCTAGGTTTTCTATGTGACTCAGTTTTATTTTGGTGAAACAAAATATTTTTGGTTGGTTTTTAATTTTAAATGTGCAAAAACTTAAAAGTAAATGTCGTTGTAAGTAAAGTGGCGTTAAGGTAAAGTATTAAAAGTGCGTGAAAATAAATCTAAGTCTAATTAAACGAAAGTGTGCAATATTTAAAAACGTGACGGAAAGTAAATTAATTAAATGACTAAAAATAAAAGCGTGACGAGAATTAAAATTAGACAAGTATTAAAAACTTAAACTAAAAATTAAACAAGACAAAACATAAAAGTTAACCCAGATCGGAATATATTCCGATCAACCTACCATCGGAATGAACACACCACCTATCGGAATGATGAAGAAACTCAGATCGGAATATGTCACCTTTTCAGATCGGAATAACCTAACAACCTCAGATCGTAATGTAGTCCAGATCGAAATGTATGCTATCGGAATACCAAGTTGTAACCTGTCGGAATGTATCTATCGGAATGAGGTCCAGATCGGAATATGGCTAAGGAAAATTGGGCAGCACTTCGTCTAAGTAAGCCTCAAGAGCCGTCGGAAAGAGCGATCGCAATATGCGATCGCAATCCCCAGATCGGAATGAGGAAGATGGTACACCAGATCGCAATCCCGGATCGGAAAGCAAAACCCTTGGATCCAATACTGTCACTATCGGAATGTGGAGTTGCAACCGTCGCAATGTGGAAAACCCTAGCTTTCCGATGGAGTACCAAATTCGTAATAAGCACAATTCTAAATAAGCTACTTCTAATAAGCCGTGACCAAAAACTTGAATGAAATGGAATCAAAACATGCCAATAAGCTAAAAAAATTAAAAGCTTTTAAAATCTTAAATGACGAAATATAAATGGAATTCAAGCTTAAAAATCGGAACTTTAAAGAAAACTTTTAAAACGCTTAAACAAAATACCAAATAAGCACAAAAGGTTGTCAACCTCGTGGCTTATTTTGTATGCGGAATTAAAAAGGACGAAACTTTAATCAAAATAAGCAAATGGATTAAGCAAAACCTTGCTTAATCCGAAATTCAAACCGAAACAAAAAGAGAGAAAGGTAGAATGAGATTGATAAAAAGAACTTGATCAAATGATAAAGAAAGGTAAAGACAAGAATTTAAAGAACACAAATTAAAAACTTACTTGGAATTAAGAGTAATTAAAGTGCAAAACATGTATTTAAATGACAAGTAAATAAAGGTGCATAAATGAAAGGTGGAAGAACTAGTTTGTCAATCTAGCCAACAAGAACTAAATGAATGAATAAGAGGGGTTTATATAGGTGATTTGGGAGTGGTTAGGGGAAGCTTCCTCCCTCCTTCCTTTCTTGTTAATTGCACCATCAAGTCCTTCCTTCTTAATCTTTTTGTTAATCTTGGAATGTGATGACTTTTGGCTCGGGATTTCTTTGGACTCGTCTTTTAATTCTTCGATAAATAAGACTTGAGTTCCTCGGCTTTAAGTAAACTTCCGTCTTTTGACTTTATCTTCGATAAATCTTCAGAATTGGTCTTGGACTTCCGTTCTTTATCCTCTCTTGACTCCTTGACATCGTCTTTCATCCTTTTCTTCAATAAAAGTCCGTAAATGCCCGTGAATTCCCGTGTTTTCTCCACTTTTCACCTTTTCGTCCTAAAACATAACAAAAACACAAACCACGCATAATTCCGACACAAAAGACATAAAATACACGTTTTGGTCCGGTTTTTATTGTAATTAAGTGGTAGAAAAGATGGGTGTTTACACACCTATCAAATCCCCTACACTTGACCATTGCAATGTCCTCATGCAATGCATTAGTTACAAAGCATGTTTACACTTTTCATCATAATCAATCCATATTGGCCTTTATTAAAGAGATAGAAAATTATAAAAATGCAAAGCAAAGAAATTAAAAGCATACCTTGGGTTTTGAAAATGTCATGAATAATCATCATCCTCAACTTTTCACTTTCTCCAAACCAAGCTTAAAAACGAGATCATTGTTATTATAAGTTAGTAGACTAACACGAACTCATGTGGGCCAATTATTCACTTAGACTCCCTTATTCCTATGGGTATCTCTTATATTTTATTATTTGTCTTGAATGATCACGAAGATGCATTGTTTGACTTATTTCGATAATTATTTAGTCTGAAAATAAAGTGCACGATTTAATCAATAGTTAGCTAAAGGACCAAATCTTTTAAAACTGCTTCTCGGGATATCAGAAAGTTCATATCTTGGCATAACTTGGTTCGCGATTTGAGACCTTTCTCGGGCCGATATTTGGCAGCGACTTCATACTTCAAATCTTGAGAGATGTTCATGAAATAATGGTCTTCTCTTCATAATTGGAATTTCTTCACTTGGAATTTTGAGAGATTCATACTTGGACCACGACTTCTTCATTTTTCTCCAATCTTTATTTTGGACTTTGATATACAACGATCCGCCTCCTTTTATGACTTGGATCTATTTATCCTAATACCTTGTTAGGGTCTTTTCGGATACACTTCTCCATGACTTTTTGGGAGTTTTTGCTTTTCGTCGTGTGTCTCGATCCTTCATATTGATTTTCGATAAATGATTCTTCACATCACTTTTGGATCTTTAGCAACAAAACATAGCCCTCATGCCTTGTTAGGGCCTTTTCGGACTCGCCAATCTTCGCGCCCCGCTTCATAAGTTATGCCTTGGCTATGAACTCTCGTCATTACCGAGCAACTTTTAAACGATCTGGGGCTAGAAGCTAAGTAACTTTTCAAATCGTACAACCTTATTTATTAGCAGATAAATTTATTAGCAAGCGATGGGAGAATAGGCTCATAATTAACTCACATAAATTCACGAAAGAATACCGAACTTATAATTGGCTCTATCATCTCTCGTTCTTCACAGTTTAAAATCTCAAGTAATGAGACTCGTGGATGCTTAGCCTATTAAATCAAAGTTTTGGGTTTTCGAGTCGCCTATAGGATCTTGCAAATTCTTAGACTCTTTCAAGTTTAGAAATCGCATCTTAAAGTTCCCTTAATAAACGACTCTCTAGGATCAATTATAGGAACTTGCGAAAAGTTCTTGTTCTTAACCCGTGAGAGTTAAGACTTTCGCGTTTTATAGCTCCCTATATAAAAGCCTAGCAAAACTTGACTTAAACACGTTAAGGATACTAGCTAAAGTAACTTAGACAAGTAAACTCGGGTTGAGTCAAAAGATTCACAACGTTTGAAAATAAAAACCACTTATTAAACATTTATTCTAGCAAAGAAAGAAAATAACTATACAAAGGTAAAAACTAATAGGCCAAAATAGATCAAAAATTTTGAAAAATGTCGAAAAATTGATTTTCCGGTTGAAATGAGGACAAATACAAGGAAAAGACCACTTAACTTCGATAGAAGTCCCCCCTACACTTAAGATAAACATTGTCCTCAATGTTTAAGCATGTGGGAGTAAACTCCCCTATACTTAGGACATTGTGCACGTTGTTTAAATCTCGCGAAGGGAAAGACAACTAAAGAGATTCATATTTTAATATTGAGAAAATATAAAATAGTGAATTGAAAAGAGTTTAGGATAGAACCGGGAAGAAGGGAACACGGAATCACGGGTCGTCAAGAATCATCAAGAGTGGATCTTTGAAGCTCGAATCCCTGATTAAGAAGTGAGGAGAGGAAATAGCAAACCAAAGGGTCCCCCTACACTTATGATAAAGAAAGCGAAAAGATGGATGCATGGGTTGCCTCCCAAGAAGCGCTTGATTTTTGTTAACCGAGTCATTAGCCTGACTCGACCTTGATCATTAACGGAAGTAGCATGAAACATATCCACCAGGATCAAAAACATAGTTTTCATCCATCAATAAGCAAGAGCTTAAGGCGAACAAGGCAAGCCAAGGAAGAAGTGGCAAGGTTCCCTTAAGCAGTGATGGAGCACGGTGGAAACAAGTAGGAAGCGGTGCAAGCATGTCTTCAATGGTTCCAAAGATTTTTCCTTTTATTTCATCAGGTGGATACTGAGATGGCTTAAAGACTTCAATACCGGGGTCGAACACCTTTTCCTTTAGGGGAAAATAGCACTCAGACTCAGCCGAGTGTGAAGAAGATCCGCAAAGAAGCACAACCTCGTCCTCAGAAGTGGGACAAAGAGGTGTCAAATCATAAGTGCAACGGATTTCGGTGTCGACCGGTTTCTTCTCCTTTGACAAAATGCTCTTCAAATCCAAAGTAGGATCAAGACGATAATCTTCAAAGTCATAAGGAGGAGCATCACTCTCATGAGGGAAGTATGTGTTAAGAAATTCAGAAAAATCTTCCTCAAATGAATAATCGTCCAAAGTAGGATCGAGTGATGGCGGAGGATCTTCATCATGTGAAGAATCGCTCGAGAGAGTATCAGCCTCATCAAAATCATCGAAAGTAGGCAGCTCGGGATACTCAGAAGTACAATCAAAATCATCCGGATCTGAGCTAGAATCATCATCATCATAAGCGTCAAAGACCGGTGACGAATCATAAATGGGAGAAGCGTCCAAAGTAGGGGGAGAATCATCCACATCATCATGAAAAAGTGGATTATCGATGCAAGAGTCGAATAGAGGATTTTCGTAGACGGTAAAGTCATCTAGCATATTAATCATATTCACTGATTCTCGGCCTCCAAAAGTTAAACTAGTAAGCTTCCCCATTTTGAAAACTTTTGCATCATCCCCGACTCGTAAGATTAACTCACCTTCGGCCACATCTACTAAAGCACGTCCGGTTCTCAAGAATGGCCGACCAAGTATTAAAGGAATACGAGGGTCCATTTCATAATCAACTACGACAAAATCGACCGGGAAAGTAAATGTGCCAACTTTAATGAACACGTCTTCGGCTATACCAACGGGGTAAGCGAGAGTGCGATTTGCAAGTTCAAGAGTCATCTTTGTTGGAGTGAGGTCGGGTAATGATAGTGTTTTCCAAACACTGAGTGGCATCAAATTAATACTAGCCCCGAGATCAGCAAGGGCAGTAAATTCTTCAGTTTTGTTGAACACGCAAGGCAACACAAAACGACCGGGATCTCCTAGTTTTTCCGGAAGTTCTTTAAGAATAACTGCAGAGCAGTTTTCATTTAAGCGTGTGTTGGCGAGTTCAATCAGCTTCTCCTTCTTGTTAAGCAATTCCTTAAATGCTTTAACAAATTTGGGCATGTGGACAAGTGCTTCAAGAAAGCTAATGTTAAAATTCATTTGAGAAATCATCTTGATATAGCTAGTCACTTGAGCGTCCTCCTTGTTTAGCATTTTGTTCTTGCCCAAGCGAGAAGGATAAGGGATATTGGGTTTGGGTGGTGAAGGTGCAGGTGTAGGTAAAGGTTGAGATGTTGAAGGATCATTGGTGGGAACTTCATCACGTCGAGGCGAAGACGGTAATGGTGCACTAATACTAGGTGTAGGAGGAGTAGATGATGGGGGTGGAATTGGTGGTCCTACAATGGTGACTCCAATACGAGTAGTAATAGCACTCACATTGGCTCGCGGATTAGTGACGGTGTTTGAAGGTAGAGAACTTGAAGTAGAAGGTTGAGCGGGGGGCAAGAAACTAGCAAGCATATTCTTCAAATCATTGGTTTGATTGCTGAAGGAGGATTGAATATCATTTCGAAGCTCGGATCTTATCTCATTTCCTTGCTTTGTGATATCTCCTTTAAGATTGATAATTTGGCTCTGCAAGTTCTTGATTTGCTCTCCTTGGGTTCTCATGATGGCCTCAACATCCGGATTACTGGGTGGGGTTTGTTGGGCGGGTGGGTGATAAGGATTAGAAGCTCTTGGTGGGATTTGGTTGCTTCTAGTGTAGTTGTTGGCGGGGTTTTGGTTTTGAGGAGAAAAACCGGGTGACAGGTAGTTGTTGGAACGGTAGCTCAGCAGATTTCTATCCCCTTGTTGTCTAGCTTGGTAATTTTCCGGTGAATAATTACCGTAAGCTGCATACACATTTTCCGGATTTCCTTGTGTCGAAGGACAATCGGTGTATGAGTGAGGACCGCCGCATGTCTCACAAAGATTAGCAACTGCTTTAACTTGTTGTTGTTGTTGGTTTGAAGCGAGAAGCGTAATACTTTTGCTCATTTCAGTCATCATGCGGGTGAGTTCGGTCATCTCAGGGTTTGCTGAGGTTGAGGAAACATTGACTCTCGGGTTGTTCCTTGAAGATGCAGAGGAATCCCAGTTTTTGTGGTGAGTAGTCATGTTCTCAATTAACTCTCTACACTCCTCGGGTCTCCTTTTCATGAATGTGCCACCGGCGGCAGCATTGATCGTATCACGATCTCAAAAAGTCAATCCGTTGTAGAAAGTATCGATCAAGGTGACCGGAAGCATGTTGTGGTTTGGACAACGGTCGATCAAGACATTATATCTCTCCCATGCATCAAAAAGAGATTCATCAGGGTCTTGCATGAAGCCGCTGATTTGATTGCGAAGGCTTGTGACCATGGATGGTGGAAAGTAGCGCGACAAAAAGCGTTGAGTCATGTCATCCCAAGTGTGAATAGAATTCTTCGGGAGACGATCAAACCATTTTTCGGCATGATGTAATAGAGTATGTGGAAAGAGTTGTAGGCGAAGTTCATCCATTGTGGCACCAGCCAACTTCATGCTCTGGGTGATAGTAATGAACTTGTCGAGGTGTTTGTTGGAAATCATCATCAGGCAATCCTCTAAATGGGTTTGTTTGTACTTGCTGAATCATGTGATGCTTCAACGAAAACTCAGGAGCGTTGATTTGCATCGGCGCAATCGGTCCTCCTCGTCCAAACATTGTTGGTTGACAAAGTTCTTCCATGGTCCGAAGATCGGGCTGTGGGGGAGCATTGTTGTTATTATTATTATTGTTGAGGTGCGGTAGTTGATTATTGTTGTTAACACCTGCCATATCTAAATCTTCTTGAGGCTCGGGCTCTTGGTAATTAGAAGATCTAGTACGCATACACCTGAAAATGCAAAAGAAAACAAAACCAAACACAAAGACAATATATATACACAATAAAGATAAAATCTATTTGGGTTTTTGAAATTTTAATTTTTATGGTGTTTATGAATTTTTTAATTTTTTAATTTTTTTTTTTTTTTTTTTTTTTTTTTTTTTTTTGATTGTTTGAAATTTTAATGCAAGAAAAATAACGTTCACAAGTGAACGGGTCCCAAAAAGCAACGTGTCTCTCACAAAAAACTGTTGATCTTTACGAAAAGAGCCGGCAGCGGCGCCATTGATACAAGGCTTTTGGCCCGTATAAAAATTAAGTTAAAGTTCGTTGTGTTGGTCTAATCGAATTGATCTAGGTTTTCTATGTGACTCAGTTTTATTTTGGTGAAACAAAATATTTTTGGTTGGTTTTTAATTTTAAATGTGCAAAAACTTAAAAGTAAATGTCGTTGTAAGTAAAGTGGCGTTAAGGTAAAGTATTAAAAGTGCGTGAAAATAAATCTAAGTCTAATTAAACGAAAGTGTGCAATATTTAAAAACGTGACGGAAAGTAAATTAATTAAATGACTAAAAATAAAAGCGTGACGAGAATTAAAATTAGACAAGTATTAAAAACTTAAACTAAAAATTAAACAAGACAAAACATAAAAGTTAACCCAGATCGGAATATATTCCGATCAACCTACCATCGGAATGAACACACCACCTATCGGAATGATGAAGAAACTCAGATCGGAATATGTCACCTTTTCAGATCGGAATAACCTAACAACCTCAGATCGTAATGTAGTCCAGATCGAAATGTATGCTATCGGAATACCAAGTTGTAACCTGTCGGAATGTATCTATCGGAATGAGGTCCAGATCGGAATATGGCTAAGGAAAATTGGGCAGCACTTCGTCTAAGTAAGCCTCAAGAGCCGTCGGAAAGAGCGATCGCAATATGCGATCGCAATCCCCAGATCGGAATGAGGAAGATGGTACACCAGATCGCAATCCCGGATCGGAAAGCAAAACCCTTGGATCCAATACTGTCACTATCGGAATGTGGAGTTGCAACCGTCGCAATGTGGAAAACCCTAGCTTTCCGATGGAGTACCAAATTCGTAATAAGCACAATTCTAAATAAGCTACTTCTAATAAGCCGTGACCAAAAACTTGAATGAAATGGAATCAAAACATGCCAATAAGCTAAAAAAATTAAAAGCTTTTAAAATCTTAAATGACGAAATATAAATGGAATTCAAGCTTAAAAATCGGAACTTTAAAGAAAACTTTTAAAACGCTTAAACAAAATACCAAATAAGCACAAAAGTTTGTCAACCTCGTGGCTTATTTTGTATGCGGAATTAAAAAGGACGAAACTTTAATCAAAATAAGCAAATGGATTAAGCAAAACCTTTCTTAATCCGAAATTCAAACCGAAACAAAAAGAGAGAAAGGTAGAATGAGATTGATAAAAAGAACTTGATCAAATGATAAAGAAAGGTAAAGACAAGAATTTAAAGAACACAAATTAAAAACTTACTTGGAATTAAGAGTAATTAAAGTGCAAAACATGTATTTAAATGACAAGTAAATAAAGGTGCATAAATGAAAGGTGGAAGAACTAGTTTGTCAATCTAGCCAACAAGAACTAAATGAATGAATAAGAGGGGTTTATATAGGTGATTAGGGAGTGGTTAGGGGAAGCTTCCTCCCTCCTTCCTTTCTTGTTAATTGCACCATCAAGTCCTTCCTTCTTAATCTTTTTGTTAATCTTGGAATGTGATGACTTTTGGCTCGGGATTTCTTTGGACTCGTCTTTTAATTCTTCGATAAATAAGACTTGAGTTCCTCGGCTTTAAGTAAACTTCCGTCTTTTGACTTTATCTTCGATAAATCTTCAGAATTGGTCTTGGACTTCCGTTCTTTATCCTCTCTTGACTCCTTGACATCGTCTTTCATCCTTTTCTTCAATAAAAGTCCGTAAATGCCCGTGAATTCCCGTGTTTTCTCCACTTTTCACCTTTTCGTCCTAAAACATAACAAAAACACAAACCACGCATAATTCCGACACAAAAGACATAAAATACACGTTTTGGTCCGGTTTTTATTGTAATTAAGTGGTAGAAAATATGGGTGTTTACACACCTATCACTCAGCAAAAAGGTGACTCTGCTGAAGCATGACCAGAGGAACAAAGATTCCTTCTAAAGAATATTTTGTCGAAGGATGTTCAGCTTTCCTCTTCAAGTGAACTTAGAAGACAAAGGATTCTTTGCTTAAAATACTAGGCATTTTAGTTGCTGAAGAAAAAGTCCTGAAGAAGAGCGTTCAGTTTAGTTTGGCTTGACAATACCAAACTGAATGATGTCGATCTCCTCTAGAATGCTGAAGACACTTCAGTATTCTAAAGGTTTACATTAGGTGGGAAAAGATTTACTTTAAGTCAAAGTAGGAATAGGTTGCTTGTATAGTTAGGTATAAGTACAACCTTTATCTTTTCTTAGATTAGTTTGTTATTCCTTTGTATCGTTTATCGAGCATGGGCATCAACCACCCATTGGATAAACACATGCATGGGAACATGTGAATGTAAACCCTAGTATGTTTCTCCTATAAAACGAAAGCATATTGGAGAGAAATGGCTAACCTTTGGATTAGAAAGATAGTATCTTCTAACAACCATTTCTCTCAACATTAACCAAACCATATAGCGAAAAGCATATGAACGTTTTGGTTAAGACTTAAACTCTTAACTTTGGTTAGAAGTTTAAGTAGAGGAGATCACCCCGCATTGTCATTCAACCACTTTGTTATTTCGCAAACAAAGTGGGTTATAGATTCTTTATTGAGTGTTAATAAAAGTCGATATGTTGAAAAGTTAATTGGTATTGTTGTTTTATTTGTTCTTAGTTCTTATTAATTGATAAAACAACACACTTGAATCTTATTAGCATGTTACTACTTAAGGTTGACAAGTAGTAACGAGTTAAAAGAGACCAACACCTTTTGGCAAATACGAAATCTTATATCAAAAGAACTAGATTTGCGGGAAATCAGTCCATTGAGGGATGGATTGTTTTAGATGTGGTAAAATGGGTTATTTTGCAAAATATTGTCTCTCAAAAATACCCTTGGCCTCTTACAAAAGTCCAAATTCATCATCAGGGAATGATAATTTTCAACCAAAATTCACACCAATTAATTTAGGCTCCTTCAAATCATCTAAGTTTTCATAATGATAAGAAAATTGAAAAGGTTTACATATGAGAGTATAAGAAGGTTAAAGCTAAGCTTGCATTACTAGAAGTTGGACCTTCAAATGTTCAGGCTCAAAAACCTAGTCAAAACAAATCCAAAGGTCTCGTAGTTGAAACCTTTGATTAGGATGATGAAGAAGTGTCCTCAGAAAATAAGGAAGTCAGATATCAAGTGTTGATGGCTCTAGATGATGACGAACTTACTGTTGGAAAGAATCATGCTAGAAATGGAGAATGAGTTGACATCACCATGAGGAAGGTAAACATACTCCTTTCTATGGATGATGAGTCTGATTGGCAAAAATAGCTTAAGTATATAAACATTAATTTGTCGTTTATTAAAGTGGAGATAAATCTTCTTTCAAAATATAACAAAGTTGTTTTTGAATTAAACAAATGTAGAGATGATTTACTTATTTAAAAACAAGCTAAACTGAAGCAATAAGTTGTCAACTTTAGAACACCGAACTTACTAAACTTAATCATGCTCTTCAAGAACAACTTAAGGAAGAAAAAAGAATCAATGAAAAAGAATCCCTGCCCAAAAAAAGAAGATTCTAGGGGCAAGTCAACTCACTGAGATGCCCCCTTCTAAGTAGATGAGTGGAACGGAATTTTTACTAGCCTTAGTGGGTTTTGATCAAGAAATGATACCTAAATCAAAGGATTGGGTTGAGAGATCAAATCCTGACAGTGTTCTACCTAATTTCAACACTAGCAAAATCTTGATTCCTGAATCGCAGGCACTCAATAAAATGCTTGGACTTACTGAGAAGTCTGATGTCTCAAATAAATCCAGTAACACTGAATCTTTAAGTGTGACTGAGACAGACATTCAGACTCCTGCCTCCCTTAAAACTCTTTAGGGAGTTATTCTATGCTTTGAGGAAATGCCCTTATCATTTCAGGAGAACTCACCTCAAGAAAGATCGGGTTTAGGTTGTTCAACACAAACAAAGTCTGACTTGAAGGATTTGTCCAATAACACTGAGTCAGGAATGTCACTGAGAAAACAACTGAACCCACATCGTCCTTAGGTACTCCCACAAAGTCAGTTTTCACAACTCCAATTGTTAATCAAGAGGAGTTGGCTAAAATGTTTCAAATGTGCGTGGAACAAAAGCTGAACTTGGCTACAAAGAATCGGGATGAAAAATTTGTGTCCTCGTAACCTGAATCATCAAAGAATACTAAATCCGTACCTGAGTCTTCCAAGAATGATAAAACCAAACCAAATTCGTCATGTGAATTATGTCACTATGCCAATCACACCACTGATAATTGCTTTAGAATTCTCTACAACATGAAATGTAAGGGTGATGATCACAGGACCTCAGACCACGAGGTATACATGAGCTCCATCAGGATTGCTAATAGATATAGTGCTTATCCTTACAATTATGGGCCCACCTCTAATAGAACCAAGAAACCCAAGGCTAAGCCTTTTCCATCATGTACATTATGGTATATCTGACCATAGACCTAATGATTGCCAATACTATCCTGAGTGTGAAATTTGTGGAAGCAATGATCACTCCACCTTAGGACACAATAGGGTCATTATGGTCAGGAGAGGCATGTTAGCTGAGTCATCTCAAACTGTTGAATCCTTAGTAGGAGTAAGTTGCAATTAAGGGTGAAAATGAGCTGAGCCGAGACCGAGCTCAATAGGGTTTCGAGCTTGGCTCGAAACATAAATAGTGGGCTCAAGCTCGGCTCGATAGCTCGTCGAGCTTTTACCTTTAAGGCTTGAGCTCGGCTCGATTAGGATTCGAGCAAAGCTCGAGCTTAGTTTGAAAAGCTCGAAATTATATATATGAAACAAATATATCACTAAGGTTTACACGCTACCACATATTCTATGTTTGTAGTAAACTATGATAACGGTTATCGATAAATTATTTAATTTATTATATAGTTACTCTTTATAATTAGGCTAATACTCAAATCAAGGTTTGCTTACTTATATAAAAATATATTTATATTAAGGCTCGAAAAGCTAACCATCACCAAGTGGCCTAGTGGTAAGGTCCTTAACTTTCGAACAAGAGGTCAAGGGTTCAAACCTCACTAGGTGTGTACACTTGGTGGTGGCCATGGAGGTTCACCTGCGACAACTCCAGAATATCCAAAAGGGAAGTCACCCTGGGATTAGTCAGCTCACAATGTCGAGTCGGAAACCCAGGTTTTAAAGCAAGGCTCGAAAAGCTCGATAAGGGATCGAGCCAAGCTATCAAAAGCTCGAGCTCGGTTCATTATATTTTTCAAGCCATGTTATTGGGCTTGAGCTCGGGCTTGGGCTCGATAAAAGCTCGGCTCGATCGAGTCGAGCTTGAACTCGAGCTCGAATTGCTTTATAAAAGCTCGGCTTGTTTGCACCCCTAGTTGCAATACATGTGGAAGCAATGTTCACTCCACTTTAGACCATGCTGAGTTAGAATATTTTAAACGAGGTTAAAGACGGCAGGCTTCAAGATACAAAGAGCCTACTAAAAGGTGGGCTCACAAGAGAAACTAATCCACCTCGTTATTTGTGTAGAAACACTTCAAGGAGCATGTCTGGTATCTCGACAGCGGGTGTTCAAGAAGTATAACAGGGGTCAAAAGTTATCTGCACAAGTACATGGAGAAACTAGGTCCTAAGGTAGTGTTTGGTGATAACTCATCGTGTATTACTGAGGGATGTGGTTCAATTAAATGTGGTGGAATAGTTTTCTCAGGGTAGCGTTTGTAAATGGTCTGAAATATAATCTTATAAGTATGAGCCAACTGTGTGATGCCAAATACATCATTTAGTTCGATAATAAGCAAGGAACAATTTTTAATGTGAACAAATAAATTGTGCTGACAGCTCCAAGAAGGAATGATGTATATGTCCGTAACATGTCATTTGTCACTTCCTCAGAAGCATGCTTCTTTGCCAAGGCCTCAGACTCAGTCAACTGGCTTTGGCATAAGAGGTTGTCTCATCTTAATTTCAAAGACATTAATAAGCTTGCTAAACAAAACAAAGTTCTCAGCTTACTATCTCTTGTGTACTCAAAAGATAAACCTTGCTCGTCTTGCGAGAAAGGAAAACATAAGAGAGCCTCCTTTAAGCCAAAACAAAACTTCTTAATAAGGAAGTGTCTTCACCTACTTCATATGGATCTATTTGGACCCACCAGTCCAATGTCCATAAAACATGAGAAATATACCCTAATCATTGTCGATGAATACTCTAGATATACATGCGTATATTTTCTAAAGAAGAAGAGTCAGGCTCCTGAGTTCATCATGTCCTTTATCAGACAGGTAGAGAATCAAAATGATACCAAAGTCAAACAACTTAGGACTAATAATGGGATAGAATTCAGGAAACAAGAGCTTGAGAGTTTTTGTGATGAGAAAGGAATATCTCAGAACTTCTCTTCTCCTAACACACCTAAACAAAATGGTGTGGCTGAAAGGAAGAATAGAACTCTTATTGAAGCTGCGAGGACTGTAACACCCTACTTGGATAAGTGGACCGTTACGTGTATTTATGGCGTGTCATAAAAGCATAAGGTAAATGTCCTAAAAAATTAACCGACCATAAAGGAAATACCGGAATCAAACATTGGTAATCCAAACATAAGCTCAAAACATGAAAATTAAATACTGAAGGAAAGGACTAAACAATGTCCAAATAAGAAGAATAATGTAAGAAGTGCATAAAGTAAGAAGTCAGGATAGCTTCCATCCAAATGCACATGCTCACAGAATCCTAAGAGCGTCCTGGTGTACCTGCCGTTAGAACATGAAAAGAACTACGACTGAGCATATCGCCCAGTGAACGGATATAATACATGATAAGAAATACTGAAATGAAGCATATGATAAAATACTGAAGCTATAAGACTGATAAGTAAAGTTGTAGCGGAAATCTGTGTATAATTTGAAAAGTCTGATTTATAAATAAATAAGCTGAACTGTTATCTGTTAAATTTGAAAACATGCATTTACTATATTTTAATTGTCAAGAGCTTATATATGTCATGTGCTGTAACAACTGTTGCATGAATAAATGGAGGGGTGACCTCGTCATGCTGTAGAGGGGTGACCTCTAAATAATGTGTTAGGTGGAGGGATCAGTTCCAATGTGAAGGATGTAGAGCACACACCACATTCACTAGATAACTGTAAACTGATAGCCTAGGATGCACCCATACGCCCCGCTGATAATACTGATAAATGGCCAAGCTGAATAAATGGGACGCTGTGAGAAATCACTCCCTCGCAGAGGAATCATGACACCGGTGCCTCTAGTATCATGGTTACGGTACCTCCGTAACTAGTACATAAACTGGTCATGATTGTATATAATGCTCAGGCAATTTATTTAGTTATTAAAATGGTTACTGATAAGCTTAAACATATACTGGGAAAAACATTTGGCTGCAGACGGGACATCCTAATCATGCATAGAAGGAAGTCCTTACTAAAGGACAGGAAATCCGTACCTTTTGTCCAGTAACTGACTGAAGATGAAAGGATATAAACCCTACTCCGACTTCACATGCACTACATGATAAAGGGACATGAATGAGTTGTTTGTGCATGCCATGAATTACTGGTTCTTGACTGGATTTACTGATTCTTGACTTGTTTTACTTATTATATAATATATCTTAAAGGATAATGGTGAAGTATTAATAATTCATTATCTATATTTAATATGATTAGATGCATCATAACGTTTAAGGCGTAAATGCCTAAATGTTACGAGTATTATCACGAGAAATTCAAAATAATTAAATTAGGATTGTAACAAATTTTGAAAGGTATGAAAGAACAAGGACCAAGAGTGAAACTTCAATATGTAATGATATTTATTTGTAAATAACTTTATGGTACAAGGACTAAACATGTAAATCAGCATTTGCAAACCATAAAATGGACGTGTCTTCTTCTTCAGTTCCATGTTTATAACTTGGTTCGTATCAGGTAACTATTAGAAGGCATAAGAGTTCGGTTTGAATTCATTAATGATGGTTATATACATATCGACTGTGTGGACTACGTATGCTCAGAAGTTTGAATGTGTAGGAGTTTATAGAGTTTACCTCTTGTAAAATAAGTACACATCGAGATTGAAACCGAAAAAAAACTTAGATTCCGCGAGACACGTTTAAATGCGAGTCGAACTCTTGAAACCCCACACTCACGCGTAAATGGTTAGATGAACCCACAAAATCAGTCCACCGTAAACAAACCCGAACCGTCTTCCCAAGCATGGGACAATCGACCATAACATGAGCAAACCCCTAACCCCAAACTCAACTCTACCTCTGTCACCAACTATAAAGGAACCCAACTCGGATGACTTATCATATTCGAAACAAATGATCGTTCATCGCTACTATCGATAAGGCCAGAATACAATCAAAACCGCAAACCATGAACATGAGTTAGCTCAAAGTTAGAACACACACAGCTCCAAAGCCATAAAAAATGAAACGCAACCCCGACGTGATCACGAACGACTAGAAAACTCCATTCAACGAATAACACATGTTAAGAACTCGTAAAGTGAGATATGTATTATGGATTCTTTCTCATTTTAGTTTTAAAAAGATTGAGGTTTATGATGTATTTGTGGACGTCGAAGATGTATTTAAACAAAAGAAAATCAGACGAGAGCTATGTAGAGAAATTGTGAGTATAAAGAGAAAGTTGTACCGAAACTTTTGCAAGAAACGTGTGAAGTGTGGGTAAATCGTTTAACGCTTTTAATAGGTAGCCAACGATTTTGATATGTTTGAATGAGATTTTCATGTAGGGAGACACTAATGAAGAATGATAGTAATGGCATATATTTGCTTATTGCTTACTGTTATAAGTTTTCTTGTACCAAAATTTCAATCCAAAAATTCAGTTTCTCAAATTAGTGATCACTTGTTGGTAACATATATTTTACTAGAATGCTAGTCGTGAATACTTGTCGTGAATTAATTAATTAACTTTTGATTAATCTGTAATTTAATGTAACCAATATTTTCATGGATTTTTCATGCGGGTTTTACAACTCTTCCCCTCTAAAAAAATAATTCGTCCTCGAATTAGAGACACGATATTGCTGGGGTTTTACAATTCTTCCCCTCTAAAAATAAAAATCCGTCCTCGAATTAAAGGTAGTAAAGTTGCTGGTTATACGAACTGAAAGAACACGTAAACTGAAAAGACATGTAAGCTGAAGGGACATGAACGTGACATGACTAAAGAGAACATGGAACGTACCCTGACTGCAAGAACATAACTGAATTATGGAAGAAAAAGAATGAGAAGTCCGGATGGAATCCTCCGTTTCAAGTGGCTTCCCGCTCGGAACGGTTCCTTCAAAGATCTTGACACAATGAACAATCTTGGTCTTAACGACCCTGTCTTGACGATGCTGAATAGTTTCTGGTTCCATACTTGAGATGGATTTTCTGAATCTGATCGAATGAATAAGATATAACATGTAGGATACATGAAACGATATGTACGAATAACATGAAACGATGACCTTTATATCTCTGAGCAAGCTGCTGAAAACATATTGGGACGAACTACGTGAACAATTGTGAACGTGCTACGTGAGAAATTCTGAACGTGGTTCGCGATCATATGAGGAATGATGTGCATGGAATATATCATGAACTTGATACGTGAAACCTACTGTGAAAGTGATACTAGGACATATCATGAACGTATGCTAACTGAGGGAGAATACTAGACAATACGGCCTGAGACGTGAAACATCGCCTAGGTGTGGAAAAGCTGTGCTAAATTTGAGTCTGGTTTCTTAAGTTTTCGTAACTATCTTTAATAACAAGCTGTGAAATGTGTATCGCGAGATGGAACACGAACCTGAACGTGAACAATGTTATGAACGCTAACGTGAGCTTAAATCATGAGATAGCACAAAACATAAACGAAAACGACATCGTACTGCGAATGAGACGTAAACGTGAAAGTGAAAATAAACGTGAACATGAATGTGACGTACACGTGATCGTGAACATGAACGAGAGCGCGACTCGCGAACGCTAATTCCTATCTGACAAGATTATTGATGGAACACCTTGGAATCGTACGATCTACTGCTGAATTTCCTGCAGATGTGCTACTGCGTATTCCTTTCAGATGAAAGAACACGTGTAGGCTGGTTAAATGGTCAATAATGACTTAGATCGTATTATACCACTTCTGAGTCCGTGATAACTGATAACAACCTAATGGTGTCTTGTCTCATTTCTGCTCAGCAATTTCTAAGGGTTGTAGTAACTTACTAGCATGTCGATGTTCTATCTTGAACCTACGGTATGTCAGGCATCTAGATATGAACATATCTGCATCAATTGTGTTATACTACTTCTAATCAAAAAAATTTATGGGATTGAGGAACATTCTGGTCGAATCTGGATGAATAGTCATGGAAGAATTTTGGTGATGACTGTTAGTAATTTTTGCGGTAGCAGTCAACTGAGTTCTAGAAAATTTTGTACTCTAGTTATAGACGTCGGTCTTGACCACCTGGTGATGGCCTTTACCTTCGCATGATTGTTTAAAATTTCTTTCTGCTGAAATAGGGTGGTTCAGAAATGCCACCTTGTTCAACTGGAATTCACATCTTGGAAGCTGCTTATATAAGTTTTCTCCTATCGGAGATTCTATACAACTGTGAGAAGATGATTCTCTTATACTTCTCTAGACTTTAGCAGATCATAATGTTATCAATGAATATACTGACGATTTTGTCTGAGAAGTCATGAAAAAAAGTTTATTTATAAATTTCATACTATAGCTAGAGCATTAGGGAGCTCAGAAGTATAAATCAAAATTTTTAGGGAGACTATAACGTGTGCAACAACAGTCTAAAAAACATCATGTTCTTTCTTTCACCACTGATGGTGACATGGTCTAATTGTTCTGGAAAAATATATAAGACATCCTAGCAGATCAGTAAATCTTCTATACTTGGAATGAACATCGATTAAGAATGGCGATCTTGTAAAAATTTCGATGATCGATACATGACCTCATGTTACCGGCCTTCTTTCTGATAGACAGAAAGTGGTGCACCTTCTGGTGGTGTGCTAGGGCGATTAAAGCCTCGTTCCGGTAACTCTTGTAGCTAATGTTGCAACTCTTTTAGCTTAGCCGAAGCCCTGCGATAAGGAGTTCTGAAAACAGGTTATGTCCTTGAGACAAGCTCTATGTTAAACTTCGTCTCGTGGTTAGGAAGGAATTTCTGGAAAACTTTCTGAAATTACATCTGGGAACTCTAGAATAATCTGTTGATCATGAATTTGAGGAACTTCAGAAGTGGATTTATATCTAGTAGTTATGAGATCTTTGAAGTTTTAGATTAATAAGTCACTTGCTGTAAAGCATAACAACTTGTACTAATTTCTGGCAGAAAATAAAATGGCTATTTGGGAGTTAGTAAGATGGATCTTGTCTTCAACTGGAAGGAAAACCTTATAAATATGGTGATACTGTGGAGTCTTTTCTGGCTGGGAGGTAGGTAAATATCTGGTTTAAGATAAAGTTGACATAGAAATACGTGAAGTAAACGTGGTAGCTTTCACTGAATGTGTTTGTCTGTAACCTCACAAAATGAACACTGCGTGTCTAACTTGGATAATACTCTAGTAGCGGTAACTGAATTGCAATGGTCTGATTTATGCGTGGCATAACAAAACGGTATACCCCCTTTGGAGGGTACCCTGAATTACTGAAGATCTGGCCTAGAAGGCATACTGGAGTTGTGAGTCTTGACTCGTGCCTTTAGAAGATATTCGGATGACATGTATCATGACTTGTATCCTGGCAGGTGTCTTCCGAAATGATACTTCAGACATGTGTCTCGACTGATGTATAGACTGATGTTTTAGTGGGTGGATCTGAACAAGGTTGAAAATTTTTGGTAACTGCTAGGGTTGGCGGACCGGTTAGACTGCTGACCTCTGTATTTCTGGTCACGTCCGTTCTGGAGTTCCGATGGTTACTGACTGATTAATTATTAGCACGATGGTTGTCACTACCGCCTTGTCTGTCAATTTAATGGCGGTCATTATCATGACCGTCATTCATGTAACTATTTCTGCTGAGTGGTCGGCTGGGTACCGATTCCCACTCTTATGACTAAATAGATGTGTGACGTGTGACATCTTAACTGAGGAAGTAATGGCATGGAATGGAATGGTAACGTCTGATGGTTGAAGCATATTCTTGTCAAGAATTTCAAATTTATAGTTTTTGTCCTTGCTCTTGAAGAGTCTTCATATCATAAACAGCATCAGCATCTTGGGGACTCTCCAAAGTATCAGTAGCATCCGCATTCATGAGGTCTTCGAAGTGTTAGCAGCATCAGTATCTGGTCAACTCACATGCAGCATCAGCATCTAGTGGAATATCGACAAGTGGAAACGCCTGATATGATTAAGGATCGATTAACAGTACACATGGTAAGGTACATGGAATACACCTGGAACACTGTACATGTAGTACATATGAAAGTTTGTTGATATGATCGATACTGGTGTCAATCGTCTGATATGATCAAAGAAATATAAATTGATTTAAACAGATAGCAACCTGAACTGAAACGAGTAACCTGGTAGGCTGACAATTCCTGCGCAGATTTAATGCTGGTTGTATAGAGGCTCAAAGGTATGATTAAGCAGAGTTTCATCAATGTTCTGTATAAAGACATGATTGATGACGACCAAACATGATTTATCATGATAACAGGATTTTACTGTAACCCTTCTGTATTTTAGCATGAACGCATCATCACCTTGCTGAAAAACATGATCTTCATAAGGAGACCTAAAACTGAATCAGCATGAAGACGACATCCACGTGAGAGCATGAAAACTTGACTGTGACAAAGGATATAAAAGGTTATCAACTGAAGTTTAACATCAACTTATGTGGATGGCTATAGTTCAATCCACAAAATTCAAAGTAGAGAGCATGTGACTAAGTATGAGCGATTCTGGTTCGATCCATACATATCAAAATTTTATGAGAACTGTCATGTATAGGAATTTATAATCCGGGACTAAATGTGGATGGCTGTTGTCCAATCCATACTAGTCAAACATAAATGAAACATCGTCGTATGAACAAAGGTGAACAGATGTGAGTCGGTTCACAAAACAACATTCGACTGAAAGTATGAAATCTGACTTGAGAAATGGTGAACACATATGGGTCAGTTCACCAAATGACATTCGACTAAAAAACATGAATCAGACATGAGTAAGGATGAACGCCTATGGGTCGGTTCACCAATACAAAATCTGAAAGGGCAAGGGTAAACGCCTATGGGTCGGTTCACCAAGACAAAATTCGTAGAAAAGCACATGCGACTAAATATGGCCAGTCCTGTATCAACCTTTTACTTAGTCAAAATTTAAGAAAACTGACTGATAATTGAAGAAAACTGGCTGATAAATGCATGAGAAACATGAAAGATAACAAGGCCAAAATCTGGGAAGTTCCTGTGACTACCCACAAGTCACAAGTAAAGTTTTAGATCCTACAGGTCGAACCAGTCTCTGATACCATAATTGTAACACCCCACTTGGATAAGTAAACCGTTGCGTGTATTTATGGCGTGTCATCAAAGCATAAGGTAAATGTCCTAAAACATTAACCGACCATAAAGGAAATACCGGAATCAAACATCGGTAATCCAAACATAAGCTCAAAACATGAAAAGTAAATACTGAAGGAAAGGACTAAACAATGTCCAAATAAGAAGAATAATGTAAGAAGTGCATAAAGTAATAATTTTGGATAGCTTCCATCCAAATGCACATGCTCTTAGAATCCTAAGAGCATCCTGGTGTACATGTCGTTAGAACATGAAAAGAACTACGACTGAGCATAACGCCCAGTGAACGGATATAACCCATGATAAGAAATACTGAAATGAAGCAGATGATAAAATATTGAAGCTGTAAGACTGATAAGCAAAGTTGCAGCGGAAATCTGTGTATAATCTAAAAAGTCTGATTTATAAATAAATAAGCTGAACTATTATCTGTTAAATCTAAAAACATGCATTTACTGTATTTTAACTGCCAAGAGCTTATATAGGTCATGTGCTATAACAACTGCTGCATGAATAAATGGAGGGTTGACCTCGTCATTTTAAAGAGGGGTGACCTCTAAATAATGTGCTGGGTGGAGGGATCAGCTCCAGTGTGAAGGATGTAGAGCACACACCACATTCACATGATAACTATAAACTGATAGCCTAGGCTGCACCCATACGCCCCGCTGATGATACTAATAAATGGCCAAGCTAAATAAATGGAACGCTGCGAGAAATCACTCCCTCGCAGAGGAGTCATGACACTGGTGCCTCTAGTGTCATGGTTACGGTACCTCCGTAACTAGTACATAAACTGGTCATGCTTGTATATAATGCTCAGGCAATTTACTTAGTTATTAAAATGGTTACTGATAAGCTTAAACATATACTGGGAAAACATTTGGCTGCAGACGGGGAATCCTAATAATGCATAGAAGGAAGTCCTTACTAAAGGATGGGAAATCCGTACCTTTTGTCCAGTAACTGACTGAAGATGAAAGGACAGAAACCCTACTCCGACTCCACGTGCACTACATGATAAAGGGACATGAGTGAGTTGTTTGTGCATGCCATGAATTACTGGTTCTTGACTGGATTTGCTGATTCTTGACTTGTTTTACTTATTATATAATATATCTTAAAGGATAATGCTGAAGTATTAATAATTCATTATCTATATTTAATATGAATAGATGCATCATAACGTTTAAGGCGTAAATGCCTAAATGTTACGAGTATTATCACGAGAAATTCAAAACAATTAAATTAGGATTGTAACAAATTTTGAAAGGTATGAAAGAACAAGGACCAAGAGTGAAACTTCATAATGTAATGATATTTATTTGTAAATAAATTAATGGTACAAGGACCAAACATGTAAATTAGCATTTGCAAACCATAAAATGGACGTGTCTTCTTCTTCAGTTCCATGTTTATAACTTGGTTCGTAGTCGGTATCTATTAGAAGGCATAAGAGTTCGTGAATTCATTAATGATGGTTATATACATATCGACTGTGTGGACTACGCATGATTAGAAGTTTGAATGTGTAGGAGTTTATAGAGTTTACCTCTTGTAAAATAAGTACAGATCGAGACTGAAACCGGAAAAAAAATTTAGATTCCTCGAGACACGTTCAAACGCGAGTCGAACTCTTGAAACCCCACACTCACACGTAAATGGTTAGATGAACCCACAAAATCAGTCCACCGTAAACAAACCCGAACCGTCTTCCCGAGCATGGCACAATTGACCATAACATGAGCAGACCCCTAACCCCAAACTCAACTCTACCTTTGTCACCAACTATAAAGGAACCCTACCCGGATGACTGATCATATTCGACACAAATGATCGTTCATCGCTACTATCGATAAGGCCATAATACAATCAAACCGCAAACCATGAACATGAGTTAGCTCAAAATTAGAACACACACAGCTTCAAAGCCATAACAAATGAAACGCAGCCCCGACGTGATCACGAACGACTAGAAAACTACATTCAACCAATAACACATGTTAAGAACTCGTAAAGTGAGATATGTATTATGGATTCTTTCTCATTTTAGTTTTAAAAAGATTGAGGTTTATGATGTATTTGTGGACGTCGAAGATGTATTTAAACAAAAGAAAATCAGATGAGAGCTATGTAGAGAAATTGTGAGTATAAAGAGAAAGTTGTACCGAAACTTTTGCAAGAAACGTGTGAAGTGTGAGTAAATAGTTTAACGCTTTTAATAGGTAGTCAACGATTTTGATATGTCTGAATGAGATTTTCATGCAGGGAGACACTAATGAAGAATGATAGTAATGGCATATATTTGCTTATTGCTTACTATTATTAAATGATTTCTTGTACCAAAATTTCAATCCAAAAATTCAGTTTCTCAAATTAGTAATCACTTGTTGGTAACATATATTATACTAGAATGCTAGTCGTGAATACTTGTCGTGAATTAATTAATTAACTTTTGATTAATCTGTAATTTCATGTAATTATTATTTTCATGGATTTTTCATGCGGGTTTTACAAGGACTATGTTGAATGACTCCAATCTTTCAAAACACCTCTGGACTGAAGCTGTAAAAATTGCTTGTTACACTCAGAATAGTAGTATAATCGTGAAAAGACATGATAAGAATCCTTATGAAAATATTCAGGGAAAGGATCCCAGACATCAGCTACTTTCATGTGTTTGGATGTCCAGTGTTTATTCATAATCAAAAGGATCATCTTGACAAGCTTTATGCAAAAGCTGATGATGGATACTTTCTTGGATACTACTTGGTCTCTAAAGACTTCAAGGTCTTTAACACAAGAAGACAGCAGGTTGAGGAATCCTTTCATATCACATTTGATGAATGTATGGATGCCATAAATTTCACAAATCAGTCAGTGGATGATATAGGGATTAATGACTCATCTAGATACCCACCTGATGAGTATGAACATAATCCCTCAAAACAGTATCAGATTGATACTGATGTATCATTCCACATCTCACCTCACAGTAGGTTAGTTACCAATCTGATCATTGATCGCTCTGCCCCTGAAGTGATAATCCCATCCATTCAGGTTAAAGAATCAAATGATTCTGCAAAGCACTTCAAACATTGAGGGAGCAGAAGATCAATCAAATGACTTAACAACCACTGAAATTCCATTAGTAGAAGATGATCTTCCAGTTTAGTACTGAGGAACAAGTCCCTGATAATCACCACCTATCTATAAGTTCTACTCCACGTCCTCAGGACAGATGGTCAAGAAATCAACATATAGAACTTGTAAACATAATTGGTGATGTTTCTGAGGGGATGCTCACTCGTAGTCAAGTTGCTCAACTCTTTGCTGTCTTAGCCCATGAATGTTTGTTTGTAGATTTTCTATCTGTAATCGAACCTAAAAAGGTTTCAAAAGCCATGAAACACCCAGGCTGGGTCGAGGTTATGCAAGAAGAACTAATTCAGTTCCTCGGGAACAACGTATGGAAACTAGTTCCTCTCCCTTGGGGGAAATCAGCTCTTTGCACAAAATGGGTGTTCAAAAACAAGACTGAAGAAAGTGGAACTGTCATAAAAAAACAAGGCTAGGCTTGTTGTTCAGGGGTGTGGTCAATTAGAAGGTATTGGCTATGAATAGACCTTTGCCCCTGTAGCAAGAATGGAAGCCATCGGGATCTTCCTTGCCTATACTACTTACATGAACTTTAAAGTGTTTCAAACGGAGGTGAAAAGTGTCTTCTTAAATGGAAATATCACTGAAGAAGTTTATGTAGTTCAACCTCCTGGTTTGAGAGTTCTAAGTTTCCTAATCATGTTTGCAACCCTCTATGGACTTAAACAAGCACTTAGAGCATGGTATGAAACTCTCTCTACCTTCCTAAAAATGAATAAATTTGTCAGGGGAAAGATAGACAACGCATAGTTTATCTTCAAAACTAAGGAACATGTTTTGCTTGTTCAGATATATGTTGATGACATCATATTCGGGTCAACTGACTACAAACTTTTCAAAAGGTTTGAGAAACTCATGACAAAGAAGTTTGAAATGAGTATGATGGGTGAGTTAACATATTTTCTTGGACTACAAATCAAGCAAGGAGACAAAGGGATCTCAGTCTGTCAAGAAAAATACACCAGAGAGATACTAAAAAAATATGATATCTCTGAGTGTGCTTCAGTAAAGACCCCTATGGTTCATCCAAACCACTTAGGTCCTGATCTAACTGGTAAACCAGTAAATCGAACCCTATTCAGGGGAATGATTGGATCATTAATGTTCCTAACTACAACTAGGCCTGATATCCATTTCTCAACTATCTTATGTGCAAGATATCAGGCTGATCCCAGAGAATCACACCTTACTTCTCTTAAGCGTATCTTCAGGTACCTGAAGGGTAATCCAACATTGGGCCTATGGTATCCTCGTTGCTCAGGCTTAGATCTAAAAAGGATATCAGACTCAGACTATGTTGGTTGTAATATGGATAGAAAAAACACTTCAGGTGCATGTCAATTTCTTGGTGGCAAGTTAGTATGTTGGAGTGCAAAGAAATAGCAGTCAGTGGCTATGTCCTCTGTTGAGGCTGAGTATGTGGTTGCAACTGGTTGTTTTGCAAACATCCTTTGGATGAAGAGCCAACTTAGGGACTACAATATTGAATACAAAGTAGTTCTCATATTTTGTGACAACACTGGTGCGATTCCATATCAAATAACCATGTCCTACACTCTAGGACAAAAAACATTGACATAAGGTACCACTTCCTTAGGTACCATCTCATGAACGGAGATATTGAGTTACACTTCATCCCCACTGAATATCAGCTAGCTAATATATTCACAAAACCATTGGATGAACCAACGTTCACTAGACTTAAAGCTGAAATTGGTATGCTGAACATCGACTAATCAGGCTCCCTGATAACATGTTGTTCAGTATAGTGTATATTCTTATCTACTCCCTGAATAACCTTATGTTTTCCCTTGACACTGAGACATATTAAATGTGTAACTAAATGCTCTAAAGATTTAGTTACTAAATGTCCTAGGTTGGCGACTCACAACATTAAATAAGGAACAAATATTCATTGTTTGACTGTCATCAACTAGTCAAGGGGCCCCCATGATCAAACTTCTCACTAGGAATTTATTGCTTGACCTTTCAAACATAATCCGTTGTAAAACTGTCTTTTCAACTGCACATGACCCCACGTCATCTCTGCAAAAGCATTTGAAATGCAGTAACAGAACAGTTGCCGAGAAAAATGGGGTACCACTTAGGTACAATGCATTTAATGTGGATGCGCAAATAATTCAAAATTATTTCGTATATTTCTATGTTCACGTCCAAGCCTATAAATACCCTATTTCTCACAAAAACCTAAAAAAAGTTTTTAGCAATTAACCTCTGCAAAATTTCTGTCCAAACAAAAGTGTGTGTTCAAAGTTGATTCAAGCAAAGGGTTTCTTCAAAAAAACTGGTAATCATATCATCTACTTGTTTTATTGATATAACTTAAACGCGTTTGTAATGCAAACGGACTAAATCACTTGGTGATCATCTGTTGCTTTATAACAAGAAACAAGTCATGAATTGAATACCTCAAGTGTCATTGTCCTTATTCAGATTTTAAAAAATTCATATAAATGGCACAATCCCAAGTTATTCTATATGCTCCTCGGGCTAAGCATCTCATTAGTGAGGGAGTCCAATTTTCTGGAAACAATTATGGGGGTAATTTCAGTCACCCTCATAATTCATCAGTCTATAAACCCATTTGCAAATTTTTGAAAAATTGTGAATGCGATGGTGCTTTTACAAACACTCCCTCAGTACTATATCATGACTATCTCAGGAAGTTCTTGTATACTGCTAAGGTCGTAACCCCAACTACCTAAGGGCCTGAAGGGTCTCAGGGGTCTGAGACCAAGAGTCATAAAGGGGCGGTCATCAAGTTCACTGTAAACAATGGAAAAATACCATTGATTTTAGATTTTAAGACCTTTTGCCAATCCAGTGGACTTGATTATAACAAAGGAGAGTATGTTGCACATCCTGAAAATGAGTTTGTTAAAAATGGACTTAAAAGTATCGGGGTCCCTAAATTCTTGTGGATAAAACCCCATTGATAAAAACTGCTTTCCCCATCGCTTGGAGGATCCTGTTCACTTTTGTGATTCAGGTGATCGGTGGGAACCACTCATCTACTGAGCAAGTTAATTCTACTCAGTAGATGTTAATCTTCAGTCATATTAACGGACTAAAGGTTGACATAAGAGAGATCATTTACAATGATCTTGTAACCAGGCTCCTGAAGGAGTCAAGGAAAAAGTATGTATCTTACCCTAGATTCATATCTTGCGCCTTAGAATAGTTATCGGGTTCATCTTACACTCAGGACAAATTTTCTGGGTCTACACCCGCTATCCTGAGTTCCACAAACTTTTCTAAGAACCCATCTGAAGTCACCCATATTGAATTGACGGCACACATGACTGAGGTGATCAGCCGTGCATCATCCATGTCTCCATTCCTTTCTCTCCAAATAAAGGGAACAAGAAGACTCAGACTATGCCAAAAACCAAACCCAAGGCACAGGGCCGTGAGGCTTCTGACACACGTAGGCCAAGACTAAACCACCTTGTTCAAACCAAGCTTCATTTGACCCAGTAGAAAGAGCTTATGGGAGGCCCTGATACATCACAGTCAGGGTCAACGAGCTAACCTACTGGTCCTCTTGATGTGGAGGGAAATATACAACCCTCTGCTACGGGACTGCCTAGACACTAGTCTGATGAAGCCACTCGCAAATCACAGCCTTTGCTTGAAGACACCACAACTAAGGCCAAAGACTCAGGGAGACGCCCACAGATAATACACCTCGCTGATAGTCCTTTAACCTCCACAACTCCCGATGAAGGCACACTAAAACAAAAGTCTTTTCCTGAGGGAACCAAAACTGATTCCCAAGACTCAAAGGGACGCCCACGGGTAAAACACCCCACTAATATGAATCCTACTTCCACCACTCCTGATGAAGGCATACACCATGCAGAGTATGCCTGAGGAAACCATATTGATCCCCAAGACTCAGGGAAACGCCCACGGGTAACACAACTTGTAACACACCCATTTTACCTTTACGCAGCGGAATATTGATCTGGGATATTACTTCATAGAACACAAGTCATAATAATATAAAACAACTCAAAAGAGTGACAAAATCAACTTTCTTTATATATCATTTAAAAATCAAAGTTTCACAATATAAGGTTCCCAAATCTAGAATAATAATTTCAGTCTTGTTTCTCTTTATGCCATCCTTATGCTGCTCCATACTAGCAATCTTTAAAACCTGAGATATATGCTTAAAATCAACAAAATAGTTGAGTGAATTCATAGGTTTAAAATCATTTTGAATACAAGATCCTTTTCTTGAGCTACGTTACTATTCGCTCACATAAAACAATCAATTATTATTGCACTAGCTCATGCACCGCTACTTAACATACCAGAACCCAACAAAGTGCCCTTAAGCAGGCAGTATGCCAAACTTCTGTATAAGCAAAATAAAGTGTATCCGTTTAGCCTAGGTCAGAGCCATCAGCACTCCAACAAGTGCGACTTGCCCAGATAGGGGATGTCAGTCCCCAAATAGTACTATTCACAATATTAGCGTTCATTAAATGATTAACGGACACGATTAAAATGGGACTTTTAATGGCAGCAGTAAACGTAGTGTCAATAATCATATCTGAGAAGCATACCAAAATACTTGTATTCCATTTTAACATATATCCCCCTCACGGGTTTTCAAATCATTTAATAATCAGCGCTACTAAGGGCTATGAACTCACCTAGGATCCATAGAGTCTGAGCTATTGATAGGAGAGATTTTGTATGTAAAAAAATTAAAGTTCGTGTTCTCGGTATCTTAAGGAATTGATTTTTGGCTTAAAGTATGACTCAGTTGTTTCTGGTGAAAAAGAATATTTTTGGTTGTTTTAAAATAAAAGTGCAAAGACTTTAAAGTAGAGGGCACGTAAAGTAAATCTAAGTCTAATTAAAATAAAAGGCAAGTATTTAAAAGCGTGACTAAAATTAAAAGGCACTAAAAGTAAATAACGCAAACTTAAATCTAACAAATGCAAGCTTAAAACTCAACTAAAACTAAAACTTAAACTAAGGCAAGGCTAAAATAAATCTAAGACAAATGAACGTAAAGTGCGTCTAAGGAAAAAGGCGGGAAAAATAAAGCTTGAAATTAAAAAGCAGAAACTTAAAAACTGAAATTAAAGAAACATGAAAATTAGCTCATCCGGAATAATACCGTTCATTCGGAATAAACACTCATCCGGAATGTCACCTTCGTTCGGAATGTTTTTCTTTACTCGGAATATCAACCAAAGTCTTTGATCCGGAATAAATCGCTTACTCGGAATATGTCACCTATCCGGAATAACTTCTCTATTCGGAATAAAACCTTGATGCGGAATATTGCCCTTGATCCGGAATAGTTCTTGATCCGGAATAATATTCCGAATAGAACCCTTGATTCGGAATGTCAAAATATTCCGAATAAACTCCTTGATCCGGAATAATAAATTATTCCGGATGAACTTGCTTGATCCGGAATATTATTTGATTCGGAATGTTAGGTTGATCCGGAATATCCCGCTGATCCGGAATAAAAGGTTGACCCAGAACTTTTGGTTGATCCGGAATACTATTCTGAATAAAGCATCTTGATTCGGAATGTTTTAATATTCCGAATGAAGCACCTTGATTCGGAATAAATATTATTCCGAATAAACTCAACTGATCCGGAATATCCAATATTCCGGATGAACAGCCTTTGAAATCCTTCATTCGGAATATCTGTTGGGCTTGCGTTTCCTGGGAAAAGATCAGAAACAACCACGCGAAGAACAAGAAGAACAAGATCACACGAATCTAAACAAATCTAAATCAAATCAACCACAAGATTAAATCAAACTAACAAATTAACATCTATTAATCATAAACAATCAATCCAAAACAATCAAACTAATAAATATAACCAAAATAATCAAAACCCACTTAAATAAATCAATAAAAATCAAGAACATAAACATGAACATGAACAATAAAGACAAAGATTAAAGATTAAAGAAAGGTAGAATGAGAGATCAAACAATAAAGATAAATGATTAACAAGAATTAAAAGAACACTTACTTGAAATTAAATGGTAATTAAGGTGCAAGACAATAAAGGTAAATGGACATGAAAAGTAAATGACAAGATAAGTAAAATGGAAGAACTAATTGTCACTATTAGCCAACAAAGAAAAATGCTAATCTAGTCTAATCTATATATATATGGGAGGATTAGGGAGTGCTTAGGAAGCTTCCTCCCCTCTTTCTTTTCTCCTTAATTGCATGCTTAGTCCTTCTCTTCTTAATCTTTTGTTAATTGCACCATTAGTCCTTAAGCCTTTTAATCTTCTTTAATCTTGGACTTTAATGACTTTTGGCTCGGGATTTCTTTGAACTCGTCTTTTAATTCTTCAATAAAATAGACTTGAGTTCTTCGGCTTTAAGTAAACTTCCGTCTTTCGACTTTTTCTTCGATAAATCTTCAGAATTGGTCTTGGACTTCCGTTCTTTTTGCACTCTTGACTTCTCGACTTCATCTTTCGTCTTTTTCTTCGATAAAAGCCCGTAAATGCCCGTGTTTTCTCCACTTTTCACCTTTTCGTCCTAAATCACAACAAAAACACAAACCACGCATAATTCCGACATAAATGACATAAAATACATGTTTTGGCTCGGTTATTATTGTAATTAAGTGGTAAAAAGGATGGGTGTTTACACACCTATCAAATCCCCCACACTTGACCATTGCAAGTCCTCGTGCAATGCATTAGTTACAAAGCATGTTTACATTTTTCATCATAATCAATCCATGTTGGCCTTTATTAAAGAGATAGAAAATTATAAACATTCAAAGTAAAGAAATCAAAAGCATACCTTGGGTTTTGGAAATGTCATGAATAATCATCATCCTCAAGTTTTCACTTTCTCTAAACCAAGCTTAAAAACGAGATCATTGTTATTATAAGTTAGCAAACTATCACGAACTCATGTGGGCCAATTATTCACTTAGACCCCCTTATTCCTAGGTGTATCTCTTATATTTTATTATTGTCTTGAATGATCACAAGGATGCATTGTTGACTTATTTCGATAGTTTATTAGGCCGAAAATAAAGTGAACAATTTAATAAATAGTTAGCTAAAGGATAAAATCTTTTAAAACTGCTTCTCGGGACCTCATAAAGTTCATATCTTGGCATAACTCGCTTCGCGATTTGAGACCTTTCTCGGACCGATATTTGGCAGCGACTTCATACTTCAAACCTTGAGAGACGTTCATGAAATAATGGTCTTCTCTTCATAATGGAATTTCTTCACTTGAAGTTTTGAGAGATTCATACTTGGACCACGACTTCTTCATTTTTCTCCAATCTTTATTTTGGACTTTGATATACAACGATCCGCCTCCTTTTTGGACTTGGCTTTATTTATCCTCATACCTTGTTAGGGCCTTTTCGGATAGACTTCTCCATGGCTTTTGGGGAGTTTTTGCTTTTCGTCGTGTGTCTCGATCCTTCATATTGATTTTCGATAAATGATTCTTCACATCACTTTGGATCTTTAGCAACAAAATATAGCCCTCATGTCTTGTTAGGACCTTTTTGGACTCGCCAATCTTCGCATCCCGCTTCAATACGTTATGCCTTGGCTATGAACTCTAATCCATACCGAGCAACTTTTAAACGATCTTGGGCTAGAAGCTAAGTAACTTTTCAAATCGTACAACCTTATTTATTGCAGATAATAAGCAGGCGATGGGAAAATAGGCTCATAATTAACTCACATAAATTCCCGAAAGAATACCAAACTTATAATTGACTCTATCATCTCTCGTTCTCCACAGTTTAAAATCTCAAGTAATGAGACTCGTGGATGCTTAGCCTATTAAATTAAAGTTTTGGGTTATCGAGTCGCCTATAGGATCTTGCAAACTCTTAGACTTTTTCAAGTTTAGAATTCGCATTTTAAAGTTCCATTGATAAACAACTCTCTAGGATCAATTATAGGAACTTGCGAAAAGTTCTTGTTCTTAACCCGTGAGAGTTAAGACTTTCGCGTTTTATAGCTCCCTATATAAAATCCTAGCAAAACTTGACTTAAACACGTTAAGGATACTAGCTAGAATAAACTTAGATAAGTGAACTCGGGTTGAGTCAAAAGATTCACAACGTTCGAAAATTAAAACCACTTTATTAAACATTTATTCTAGCAAGGAAAGAAAATAACTATACAAAGGGAAAAACTAATGGGCCAAAATAGATCAAAAATTTTGAAAAATGTCGAAAAATTGATTTTCCGGTTAAAATGAGGACAAATACAAGGAAAAGGCCACTTAACTTCGAAAGAAGTCCCCCCTACACTTAATATAAACATTGTCCTCAATGTTTAAGCATGTGGGAGTAAACTCCCCTACACTTAGGACATTGTGCACGTTGTTTAAATCTTGCGAAGGAAAAGACAACTAGGGAGATTCCTATTTTAATATTGAGAAAATATAAAATAGTGAATCGAAAAGAGTTTAGGATAGAACCGGGAAAATGGAACACGGAATCACGGGTCGTCAAAAATCATCAAGAGTGGATCATTGAGCGCTCGAATCCCTGATTAGTAGAAGAGAGGAGAGGAAATAGCAAACCAACGGGTCTCCCCTACACTTAGGATAAAGAAAGCTAAAAGATAGATACATGGGTTGCCTCCCAAGAAGCGTTTGATTTTTGTTAACCGAGTCTTGAACCTGACTCGACCTTTATCATCATAGGAAGAAGCATGAAATATATCCACCAGTATCAAAGACATAGTTTTCGTCCATCAAATAGCAGAGGCTTAAGGCGAACAAGGCAAGCCAAAGAAGAATAGGCAAGGTTCCCTTAAGCAAAGATGGAGCACGGTGGAAGCAAGGGTGAGGTGGTGCAAGCATGTCTTCAATAGTTCCAAAGATTTTTCCTTTTATTTCATCAGGTGGATACTGAGATGGCTGAAGAATATCAATACCGGGGTCGAACACCTTTTCCTTTAGGGGAAAATAGCACTCAGGCTCAGAAGAATGTGAAGAAGATCCGCGAAGAAGATGCACAACCTCGTCCTCAGAAGGTGGACAAAGAGGTGTTAAATCATATGTGCTGCGGATGTTGGTGTCGACCGGTTGCTTCTCCTTTGAAAGAATTTTCTTCAAATCCAAAGTAGGATCAAGACGATAATCTTCAAAATCATAAGGAGGAGCATCACTCTCATGAGGGAAGTAAGTATTGAGAAATGAAGAGAAGTCTTCCTCAAATGAGTAATCGTCCAAAGTAGGATCGAGTGATGGCGGAGGATCTTCATCATGTGAAGAATCACTCGAAAGAGTATCAGCCTCATCAAAATCATCATATGTGGGCAGGTCGGGATACTCGGAAGTACAATCATCATAATCATCCGCATCTGAGCTAGAATCATCATCATAAGCATCAAAGATCGGTGGAGAATCATAAATGGGAGAAGCGTCCAAATTGGAGAGAGAATCATCCACATCATCTTGAAAAAGTGGATTATCAATGCAAGACTCGAATAGAGGATTGTTGTAGATGACAAAATCATCGAGCACATTAATCATATTCGCAGATTCTCGTCCAAAAGATTTGCTTGTAAGCTTCCCCATTTTAAAAACTTGTGACTCATTCCCGACTCTTAAGATTAACTCACCTTCGGCAACATCAACTAGAGCTCGTCCGGTTTTCAAGAATGGCGACCAAGTATTAAAGGAATACGAGGGTCCATTTCATAATCAACAACGACAAAGTCGACCGGGAAAGTAAATGTGCCAACTTTAATGAACACATCTTCGGAAATACCAAAGGGGTAAGCGAGAGTGTGATTTGCAAGTTCAAGAGTCATCTTTGTTGGAGTAAGGTCGGGTAATGATAGTGTTTTCCAAACACTCAAAGGCACAAGATTAATACTGGCCCCGAGATCAGCAAGGGCAGTAAATTCTTTGGTTTTGTTAAAGATGAAAGGCAACACAAAACGACCGGGATCTCCAAGCTTTTCCGGAAGTTCTTTAAGAATAACTGCAGAACAGTTTTCATTTAAGCGTGTGTTGGAGAGCTCAATCAACTTCTCCTTCTTGTTAAGCAATTCCTTGAATGCTTTCACAAATTTCGGCATGTGGACAAGTGCTTCAACAAGGCTAATGTTGATGTTCATTTGAGAGAGCATCTTCACATAGCTCGACACTTGACAGTCATTCTTGGTTAGCTCGTTGGTCTTGCCTAAGCGAGAAGAATAAGGGATATTAGGTTTGGTTGGTGAAGGTGCAGGTGTAGCAGGTAAAGGTTGAGATGTTGAAGGGTTCTTCTTAGAAACATCGTCATGACGAGGCGAAGACGGTAATGGTGTACTAATACTAGGTGTAGGAGGAGTAGGGATAAATGGTGGTGGAGGAGGTGTAGATGATGGGGGTGGGATAGGTGGTCCTACGATGGTAACTCCACTACGGGTAGTAATAGCACTCACATTAGCTCGCGGATTGGTGACGGTGTTAGAAGGTAGAGAACTCGAAGTAGAAGGTTGAGTTGTGGGCAAGAAACTAGCCAGCATATTCTTAATATCATTCGTTTGAGTGCTGAAGGAGGATTGAATATTATCTCTAAGCTCGGATCTTATCTCATTCCCTTGCTTGGTGATATCTCTTTTCAAATTTATAATTTGACTCTGCAGATTCTTGATTTGCTCACCTTGTGTTCTCATGATGGCTTCAACATCCGGATTGATGGGTGGGGTTTGTTGAGCGGGTGGGTGATAAGGATTAGAAGCTCCTGGTGGGATTTGGTTGCTTCTATTGTAGTTGTTGGCGGGGTTTTGGTTTTGAGGAGAAAAACCGGGTGAAAGGTAGTTGTTGGACCGGTAACTCAGCAAATTTCTATCCCCTTGAGGTCGAGCTTGGTAATTTTCCGGTGAATAATTACCATAAGCTGCATACACATTTTCCAGATTTCCTTGAGTAGAAGGACAATCGGTGTATGAGTGTGGACCGCCGCATGTTTCACAAGAAGGTGCTACCGCTTTAACTTGTTGTTGTTGGTTTGAAGCGAGAAGCAAAATACTTTTGTTCATTTCAGTCATCATGCGTGTGAATTCGGTCATATCAGGGCTTGCTGAGGTAGAAGAAACATTGACTCTCGGGTTGTTCCGTGAAGAAGCGGAGGAATCCCAGTTTTTGTGGTGAGTAGTCATGTTCTCAATTAGCTCTCTACACTCCTCGGGTCTCCTTTTCATAAATGTGCCACCGGCGGCTGCATTAATCGTATCACGATCTCGAAAAGTCAATCCGTTGTAGAAAGTATCAATTAAGGTCACAGGGAGCATGTTGTGGTTTGGACAACGATCAATCAAGACATTATATCTTTCCCAAGCATCAAAAAGAGATTCATCGGGTTCTTGCATGAAACCGCTGATTTGATTGCGAAGGCTCGTGACCATGGATGGTGGAAAGTAGCGCAACAAAAAGCGTTGAGTCATGTCATCCCAAGTATGAATTGAATTCTTCGGGAGACGATCAAACCATTTCTCGGCATGATGTGATAAAGTATGTGGAAAGAGTTGAAGGCGAAGAACATCCATTGTGGCACCAGGAAACTTCATGCTTTGGGTGATTGTAATGAACTTGTCGAGGTGTTTGTTGGCATCATCATTAGGCATTCCTCTAAAAGGGTTTGTTTGCACTTGCTGAATCATGTGGTGCTTCAACGAAAACTTCGGAGCCGTGATTTGCATCGGCGCAATCGGTCCTCCTCGTCCAAACATGGTAGGTTGATAAAGCTCCTCCATTGTCCGAAGATCGGGCTGTGGAAGAACATTGTTGTTATTGTTGAGGTGCGGTGGATTGTTGTTGTTGTTAACACCTGCCATAACTAAATCTTCTCGAGTCTCGGGCTCTTGATAATTAGAAGATCTAGTACGCATACACCTACAAAGGCAAAAGAAAAGAATACCAAAGCAATAGACAATATATATACACAATAAAAATAAAATCTTTTTGGATTTTTGAAATTTTTAATTTTTATGGTTTTTTGAATTTTTTTAGCAAGAAAATAACGCTCACGAATGAACGGGTCCCAAAAAGCAACGCGTCTCTCACAGAAAACCGTTAATCTTTACGAAAAGAGCCGGCAGCGGCGCCATTTGATAGGAGGCTTTTGTATGTAAAAAAATTAAAGTTCGTGTTCTCGGTATCTTAACGAATTGATTTCCGGCTTAAAGTATGACTCAGTTGTTTCTGGTGAAAAAGAATATTTTTGGTTGTTTTAAAATAAAAGTGCAAAGACTTTAAAGTAAAGGGCAGGTAAAGTAAATCTAAGTCTAATTAAAATAAAAGGCAAGTATTTAAAAGCGTGACTAAAAATAAAAGGCACTAAAAGTAAATAACGCAAACTTAAATCTAACTAAGGCAAGCTTAAAACTCAACTAAAACTAAAACTTAAACTAAGGCAAGGCTAAAATAAATCTAAGGCAAATGAACGTAAAGTGCGTCTAAGGAAAAAGGCGGGAAAAATAAAGCTTGAAATTAAAAAGCAGAAACTTAAAAACTGAAATTAAAGAAACCTGAAAATTAGCTCATCCGGAATAATACCCTCATTCGGAATAAACACTCATCCGGAATGTCACCTTCGTTCGGAATGTTTTTCTTTACTCGGAATATCAACCAAAGTCTTTGATCCGGAATAAATCGCTTACTCGGAATATGTCACCTATCCGGAATAACTTCTCTATTCGGAATAAAACCTTGATGCGGAATATTGCCCTTGATCCGGTATAGTTCTTGATCCAGAATAATATTCCGAATAGAACCCTTGATTCGGAATGTCAAAATATTCCGAATAAACTCCTTGATCCGGAATAATAAATTATTCCGGATGAACTTGCTTGATCCGGAATATTATTTGATTCGGAATGTTAGGTTGATCCGGAATATCCTGCTGATCCGGAATAAAAGGTTGATCTGGAACTTTTGGTTGATCCAGAATATTATTCCGAATAAAGCATCTTGATTCGGAATGTTTTAATATTCCGAATAAAGCACCTTGATTCGGAATAAATATTATTCCGAATAAACTCAACTGATCCGGAATATCCAATATTCCGGATGAACAGCCTTTGAAATCCTTCGTTCGGAATATCTGTTGGGCTTGCGTTTCCTGGGAAAAGATCAGAAACAACCACGCGAAGAACAAGGAGAACAAGATCACACGAATCTAAACAAATCTAAATCAAATCAACCACAAGATTAAATCAAACTAACAAATAAACATCTATTAATCATAAACAATCAATCCAAAACAATCAAACTAATAAATCTAACCAAAATAATCAAAACCCACTTAAATAAATCAATAAAAATCAAGAACATAAACATGAACATGAACAATAAAGACAAAGATTAAAGATTAAAGAAAGGTAGAATGAGAGATCAAAGAATAAAGATAAATGATTAACAAGAATTAAAAGAACACTTACTTGAAATTAAATGGTAATTAAGGTGCAAGACAATAAAGGTAAATGGACATGAAAAGTAAATGACAAGATAAGTAAAATGGAAGAACTAATTGTCACTATTAGCCAACAAAGATTAATGTTAATCTAGTCTAATCTATATATAGGGGAGGATTAGGGAGTGCTTAGGAAGCTTCCTCCCCTCTTTCCTTTCTCCTTAATTGCATGCTTAGTCCTTCTCTTCTTAATCTTTTGTTAATTGCACCATTAGTCCTTAAGCCTTTTAATCTTCTTTAATCTTGGACTTTAATGACTTTTGGCTCGGGATTTCTTTGAACTCGTCTTTTAATTCTTCAATAAAATAGACTTGAGTTCTTCGGCTTTAAGTAAACTTCCGTCTTTCGACTTTTTCTTCGATAAATCTTCAGAATTGGTCTTGGACTTCCGTTCTTTTTGCACTCTTGACTTCTCGACTTCATCTTTCGTCTTTTTCTTCGATAAAAGCCCGTAAATGCCCGTGTTTTCTCCACTTTTCACCTTTTCGTCCTAAATCACAACAAAAACACAAACCACGCATAATTCCGACATAAATGACATAAAATACACGTTTTGGCTCGGTTATTATTGTAATTAAGTGGTAAAAAGGATGGGTGTTTACACACCTATCAGCTATATCAGATATATATCATTCACAGATAACTATCTTGATCACACAAACCACAACTTGGTCTTACAAACAACAGCTTGGTCTCACACAAACCTGGATTAACACATTTTTGTATAATATCAAGTCTTTGATCTTTAGTTCCATATTTCTAAGTATTTAGTTATATATTATTTATTTAATATTTGGTTGTAATTCTAGCACCATTGTTCGGGCCATCATACTCAGAATCCGTTCTATAAACGTTTGAGGAGCGGGGGCACTTTAAATCGTAAACTCAACCACTCAGTCAGAACGTAATATCGAGATGGAACATCTTTGTACAAAGTTCCCTACTAACATGATATCTTCATTAATTCCTCATATTTATAATTAATCTTCTTTAGTTTCAAAATTGGTAAAAATAACCCTGTTAGTTATATTTTAGCTTAATTGCACTTTTAACCCCTAAAGTATATAGTTTTAGTATTTGTATTTTAAACCCTCAATATTTAACCTTAGGGTCTCAAACTTTTCAAAATTTATTCTTATAGCTTTAAATTTCACAAAATGATACTTTTGGCCCAAAATGTTAAATAGTTTTAAAAATGACAATTTTAGTCCCTATACTTGTAAAAATCACATAACAACCTCAAAAATGGATCAAATGATCTAGTATTTTAAAACAAAGTTTCAAAACATATTTATAATCATAATAAAAACATTTCTTCAGGATCATAGCTTATAAAATGGGTTTTTGCTTATTATTTCATGAAATTACAAAAATAGGGTTTTAAGACATCTTTAACTTATAACTTCCATTTAAAATGACCAAATTACTTAGTTTCTTTTAGATTGTCTTTCTAACATTATTATAACAACTCTAAGAATTCATTATAACAAGATCAAAGAATAGCTAACATAGAAATTACCTAGGTAGCTCCAAAATGACTCTTTATGGCTTCCTATGAGCACAACTTGCTATCAAAGCTTCAAGAGCTTCAATGGCTTCCTTCTAGACCTGGTTTTTGGTCTTATGGAATGTCCTAGGAATTTTATAGAAGTGGAAATGGATAATGGGTAGGAGGTTAAGAGAAAACAGGGTGCAAGTTGGAATGAAAGGTTTAGGTTGCTATTTATAGTATTTTCGACCAAGTTAAGGGTGTAAACGTGTAAGCTCGGTACTTTAGTGACTAAGGGATGATAGGGAAGGTCTATGAAAGTCTAGGAATGAGTCAAGAAGCCTAGATTCAAACAAATCTTTAACTTGTGGCTAAATGGAGGTGACGTCATATATAGGATTGGAATGGTGATGTGTAGCACACAAGTAGGTGCATCACCTACTTATAAATATCCCAAAATATCTATTAGTACTTATCCTAAGTTTAAAAATGGTAGGGAAAGGTTTGAAATGAGTTTTTGGAGGGAAAAACCTAGCCGGATAAAAAACTAGGGCTTCTAACTTTATACTTTGTGATTTTTGGTAATTAAGGGTTTAGGAATGTGATTAGTGATGGATTATGGTTTAATTAGCGTATATACATTGTAATTAAGAAGTTTGGGTCTTTAGTTTGGAATTTAACAAAGGTTTGATGTGAAAATGGGAAGAAAACTTAGGCGGGTTAGGGTTTCTAATGATTTATGGTTAAGTCTTAGTAAAAGTGATTATCCTTCAATTAGATATTGATTTAAACTCATTTTATACTTCCTACATTGTCCTCAATGTGCTCATGAAGTCCCTACATTGGTTTTACTAAGTTATTCTAATTAAACATGTCCAAAGGGTGAAATTACCTATTTTGACCTAATTTACAAGTCATGCATTAAAATCTTGTACCTTGTGCATTAGGGTACTTGTACATTGTCTTAATATAATCTTATAACCTTAATGAAGTCATATGAGTGATTGTAGACTTGTCCTAAAAGATTAGGTAGTGATTTTATGTAGATTTCTTAATATAAAGGTTTTTAGGTCATTAATCCTAATGACTTTCTATCTTAGGTAATTAGGGTTTATATCTTTATGTACACTTATTCTAAGGCTTATATGATATGTTTATGACTTCTATGGTTTCTAAATTCTTAGTTTAAGGGTTTATATAGGTTTACCATATTCTAGGGATGATTATGGGAGCTTAAGATCCTATGTTTTGATAACTTGTACCTTATGCTTTATTAACTTGTAAGTTAACTTGAAATAAATGTATATCCTTAATATGATACTTAGTTGAGTTTCTAAATAAGTGCTTATTTACGTTTTGAGTGATGTAAAATGACGTTTTGTAAAAGTTAGATATGAGTAACTTTTTGAAAATTGAGTAATCTTATTTGGTGTGTGGCCCACAAAAATAAGACAAATACATATACTACCCTCTCATTTAATTTTTATGTGGTATGTATTTATTAATACAAATGTCCATTTTTGTGATTTTACTTATAAACTAACAAAATAGTTAAATTTAATAAACACTATTACTATATCAAATAGTATAAGTAAATCCAAACATTATTTTTTAAAATCACGTTTTCTGAAAGTTGATTTTCTCATTATCCATTTACAAAACAGATAAGCTATTTTAAATGAACAATTCCAAACACTCCTTTAATAAGCAAAAAATAAGTATAATAAAAAAACTTACCATCACCGACTTGTACGGATGGGTTAGATGATTATTCGACCTTTAGTTTGGTCTTGCTAGCCACATATTCATCTCAAATATCTATCAATCGTGTGAATATGAGGTAAAATTAAAGTTAAGGTTAAATTAGATCAAGAGATAAGATGAGAAATGGTGGCATATGGTGGATAGACGCTTGTTTCTTCTTTTTTTATTTTTTTAAATAAAAAAGGTTTATTTATCTACACCGTATATGTATATGAAAATGAAAGGTCGCGATATGTTCAACGAGTTTGGTTTTTTTGTCTATATGAAACCTTTGGTTTTTGTCCAGTTACGCAATTGGACGGAACTCGCTAACACTGATGTATCTTTTTTAATTAAAGCCCGTTTGTTTGGTGTTAGAAATCACAATGACTATGAGTTTGATAAATTAATAAAATGTGAGGAGTTTAATTATGTTAGGTCTACATGAAAAAAGAAAAAATAATAATAAAATATTTTAGTTTGAGATGTGATGTGAAAAAACAAATTAAAATAATACTAATTAATAAAAAAAGCACACTTCCATCCTCCTTTAGCATTGATTCCTGTTCAAAAGAAATCATTTTTTTTTAGAACGGCAATTTTTTACAACTCACATTAACTATCTCACAATTTATATCTCACATGTCTCCACCGAGACTTGAACCCACAACCTTAAGGTTAGAGGGCCACTCACATACCGCTAGACCAAGAGGCCTTTGGTTGTTCAAAAGAAATCATTGATTCACTTTTTCATTTCTAATAACGGGTCACACTATACAAACCAAACATTAGAAGAGGGATGCGCTCGACTAATCTCGTTCAGAACCCGTCCCGATTTAATACTTCCGATTTTTTCCCGATCTAAAAAAATTATGTACCGATCCCGTACCGAACGAGATTCGAGTATCGGTACCGGTACCAAAAAATCGAGATTTTCCCCCCTTTTTTTAGAATTTCCCAATTTGGTACCGGTCCCATACCGAATTAGTGGTCCCAGATTTTTTCACTTTATTTTGTAGTCCCGGTCCCGTACCGAACAGTATTCGAGTACCAAGAATCGATACGGTTCCAGATACAATTCGGATTCGAATTCAGGATTCGGGTCAAAATGCTCGTCCTACATTAAAATCATTAAATAATTTCATTACTTGATTCCATTACCATTAAACAAACGGCCCTTAAAATACCGTTAAAAACATATAAACAGTATAACTTATAGTTATATGCACCACCCATACTAGAATCGAACGAATCCATATTTTAAAGTAACTGACTAGCCAACATATTACACATACCATCCGAGAACACCGAAAACGGATACAATTTAAAGTGTATTGAAGTGATTGTATACCATGTTCATTTACGAGCCACGAGGACCTCGACCTCTGCTATTACCATAGCTGCCACTAAACCTACCCACGTGACTGCTGCTAAACCCACGACCACTATACCCACTTCCTACACTCCGGACGCCACTGGAGCCATTTCCCCGACCCCAGCTGCCACTGGAGCCATTTCCCCAACCCCAGCCGCCACCAAATCCAGGACTTGCCGCCCTAATTGCGCCATAACTAAAGGCATTTGCTCTGCCCCAGCTGCCACCACTATATCCACCGCTACTAGACCCACTTTCCCTACTTCCACTAGTACCCCACCAGCTACCACCATAACTTCTTTCACTATGCCAGCTAATGTTACCATAACCACCTCGTCTGCTGCTACGCCAGTCGCAACCAGACCCACTTTCTCTACCTGAACCGCTTTCTGTACGGCAGCCACTAGTTTCTCTTCCTGAAACATATCCTCTGCCGCCCCCACCACTAGCAGAGCCACTTTCTCTGACCCACGCGGCATCACCAAAACCATATCCAGATCCTTCACCTCTAAACCTCGTCTTCGCTTCCTCAACAACTAGCTTGCTGCCTCCAAATTCTGATCCATTAAGTCGTAGAGCTTTACCAAATGCATAATTGCCCGCAAAGTCGATAAAAGCAACTCTACACAAAAACAAACAATACCACCACTTTAATCAATAAACTCAGCTAACAGGGGTACAGGTTGATAGTTGCCACTAGTCTGTAAGTTTTTATAACGTATAAGATGTTCCAAATATTAGTTTCTCCAATCATATTAATTTAAAATGTAAGAAAAAGACGGCGCTTGTAGATGAATCCACCCGTTTTGGCCACCTATATAAAATCAAAATCCCAACGCATTAGGGACAAGTTTACAAACCCTCTAGGAGCCCCGGAGACGAGATCTTTGGGTATTGCCAAACGTGTTATCTCTCCACATTTCTCGAAATGCTCTATAAGTGCTATCCTAATCTGCAAAACAAAAAAAAAATAAAAACTCAAAAGGAGGCTTGAAATTTATTCTGACAAATGCAAGTATTAATGTATGATTTCATGGTAAATAGAACTTACATTGTCATAACCATCACTTGATTTAAATCCCCGTACATATACACTTTTCACTTGAGTCTCACCTCCCCTTTGACTAAAGTTGTCCATTCTACAATGATTCATAATATATGACGCTATTATTAGCTCACAGTTACTTGTCTAGCTGAGATTTTTTTAAAGTATATTCCCGGCAAGATACCTGCTGCTACCCCGAGTGTATGCACCACCTCGTTCCCTCGCCAACTCAATTTTCACTCGCCGATCATGTATTAACTGATTGTTAAGTTTCAGAGCCTGGAATCATTGGTTTTCAATGACTATAACTCAAGAAACAACATTACATGTTCTCCTCACCCCACCGCTTTCGTATATTTCAATGTAGAACCGACAAACCAATCCGAACCGACCGAAACCGAACCGACAAACCAAGCTGAACCGGCCAAAACCGAATGGATCATTTTCGGTTCGGTTTTCGGTTTTGTATATTTATGTCAATTTTTCTCGGTTTGGTTCGGTTTCGATTTTGCTCGGTTTAATTCGGTTCGGTTTTCGGTTCGTATATTTGTCAAAAGCGGCTTCGGGATGGGTTTTTTCGGGTCGGCTCGGTTTTCAGTCGAAAATAAAAAAAAACTATTGATGGTCAAATGGCATTACCTCTTGGGCTGCTTCAGCAGTGGTAAACTCAACGCGTGCCCAGCCCAAGAATCGGTCATCTCTAATTGCAAAGTTGAGTTCAGCGATTTCACCAACATCTTTGAAGAACCCCCGCCTATTAATTGGAAACAATTACATGTCAAAAACAGAACAGAGAAAAAAATCATCCTACCAAGTAAGTTGCAAAAGGCTTAAGCAGAAAAGTTCTTACACATCGTCTTCTTCAACAGAAAAACTTAAATTGCCAAGAAACAATGTTTTGGATACCGACGAAAGAGAAGTCGGTTCAGCCTTTTCCGTTACCAAATCAAGTCTCACTGGATGATCAAGTAACAACTCATTGTTAAGTTTGAGAGCCTGTAATATATATAAGGGTGATCAAAGATCAATGTAATCATTTGTCATAACTTCATCTAAATGGAAAGAATTATATGTAGATATCAAACATTAACTAAGCAAAAGAGCAATAAATAGAATTATAAGAAGCAATAATGACCTATACTCGAGAAATAGGTTAGTGAAAGTCCCAATATCACGACTAGTAACAAGTATAAAAACAGTTAAGTAAATGCAAACATAGGTATTTCCTTTTCAAACGTGTAATATCTTTATTGATAAGAAAGAAAGAATTACAAAGTGTTGCACGGAAGAACACTTGTTGAATGACAATAAAGTGCACTCTGACAAAACAAACTTAAACACAGATTTAAGTTTGCAAGTGAACTAATAAAGTCCCTCTTTAGAATCAGCGACTAGTTGTAAGTTCCAAGTAAATGCACTACAATATATACACAGAATTAATACGTAAGGATTCACATTTACTCTTCGACCAACATTCCCTTCTATAGTGGGTACGAGGATGTCTTCTTAGTGGGGTGATTGACCTGTCAAACATCTGGTGGAAAAGTACTTCTTCCATTTAATGCTTCGATTCTTTGAAGCATAACAAGTATGCTTTTGTAGACTTTTCAATTGTTTACGTACTTTCACCAACTCATACTTGCATTGACTTTTAACAAAATGCATATTGTCCTGCTCTTTTGCATCTTTGAAAAGTCCCATCCAAACACTTCAGAGTAAACGAGTCAAGTCAGAGAGTTAATTGAGTTGATGGTATCATCAACCCCTCATGAACTTTTATTCATCAGCGTTGCTCCATCTACATACTAGCTCACTTGAGTATGAACGAATATGTCTTCACATAATCTTCGGATTCCTTGACAATGTCTTTGACTTGAACAATCGTTGAGGTTGCTCGTTGAATCTTTGTCAGCGAGTCTTCTTGAGTTGCTTTCTTGACTTGGTGTAATTTATGTTTAAATCTAGACACAGGCCATTGGGCTTTGAATTAGCCCAGCAATCTCCTCATATTTGAATATAAATTATAGGTTAATGGCCTCAAACTGTATCTAACTTGCCAGTTTTTCACCAGTTTGTACTTGAAGATCCACTTGGAACAATGGTTTTACCATAAGGAGCTGAACTAGTATCTTTCTATCAAACTAATTAAGTTCTTCTTGCATAGCAATAACCCATCTTTCTTTGAGAGCCTTTGATACCCTTTTAGTTTTTAGGTTCAATCTCTGAAAGGATGTAGTAGTGTCTCTTAATTTTGCTTCGTGTGGTTACACCCACTTGATGGTTCTCCAATTAACTAGATTTATGTGCCTATCTCTAGACCATCTATCTTGAAGGGCAGGAACTTCAAGGTTAGATTGAGTTTTTGGAGGGAGTTGGTATACCATGCTTGAGGGAAGGTAAGGTTTCATTGATTGGTGTGTCACGTTCAGTCAAGATGGTTTCATGGGTAGTTGTGAGAGGTTCGATGTTTAGGTTATTTGTAAACAAGGATCAAAAGTAGGAAGATATTAATGAAGAGCATGGTAAACTATGATCCTTCGTTGGTTTCTTGGGAATGGTATATTCATCATCATAGAAATGATCTTGATTCATTGAAGTTGCATCACTTCTCTTCTCGAGATTATAATAAAAGTTTCCTCCATTTGTTTATCTCAAAATGAAAAGTGAAGCGGCTAAATGCATCATGTCATTTATTAGAAGAATTGAGAACTTAAATGACATGAAGGTAAAGAAGCCTCGAAGTAATAATGGAACTGAGAAATTTTCCTAAGTGATCTTTGTGATTGTGAATAAAGATTTGGCAGCCAAACACAAGAAAGTGACATTTGGTGCCCTACCATGGAACACTTTTTTGGGTAATACATTGCGAGCCGACTGATCCAAAGGCGACTACCCTTTTGGATAGCCCGGAGCCGTCGCAGGTGAACCTCCGTGGCCACCCCCAAATGTACACACCTAGTGAGGTTTGAACCTTTGACCTCTTGTTTGAAAGTCAAATACCTTACCACTAGGCCATTTGGTGATGGAACACTTCATAAGAAGTCATGTATTTTCACAATAATTGATATATTTTGAGTAAAGCATGTGATGGCTTCACCCCGAAATTGTTTGGGCAGACGAACCTATTTATCATAGACCTTTTTGCCTACTAATCCATGGACATTGAACCCACCTCCACACAGACTCAAACTAAGGAGGTTGGCGTGACCATTTTGCTTGTTTGCACATAGTCACAAGCCTTTTGCCATTAGACACCCCTGAGTAGTTAAGTCGCTCTAGTATAGAACTATAACTACCTAAAACATGCAAATACCAATACCAACATCCACTAACTAGCTTAATACCAAAATTTCTTTCCACTAATTAACAATGGCTTAGCACATCTAAAAATAGATGCGGCAAATTTTGGTCGATTTGATTTATCTATTGTATTTGGCTGTCCAAATGGGTAAAGTAAAAGCGTTTCTTATAAAAAAAAGTCAAACTGATTTATAAGTCGCCCAAAGTTTACTCCAATACTTGCAAGTTAGAACCACCTAAATCACCAATACTAGAATGATAAGTGTTGGCCAATCAACAGAAACTACATCATATGACAAGAATTATACAATTGCCACCTCTATTTACAAAAGTTGGTTACCTTATTCAAGAATTAGTGATGAAGTTTTGTAAACCATCATTTAAGTGCAAAACTTAAAAGCCCCCTCGATCAATTATCAAAAGCGTATTGAGAGATTGTTCTAAAGCATAAAATTTTAAGCTTATACCTCATCAGCAGCTTCAGCGGTAGTGAATTCAACGTGCCCATGACCCGCAAAATGGTCACCTTTAGTGTCAAAGTGGACTTGAGCAACTTCACCGACATTTTTGAAGAAAATTTTCCTATAGAATTACTACTTGTGAGATACGGTTTTACGCAATAAAGCTGCAAAAAGGTCACAGTAAATTAAGTACATACAGATCTTCTTCTGTGGTTGATAAACTTAAGTTGTCCACACGCACAATGGTTGATCTTGTGCCCTGAGAAGTTATTGGAGTTTCAGGATGCAATATTTAGCATAGAATATGTGTTATAAAGTTCCCTCAACGATTTAAGCTAACCAAAGTGTTCTTACACTTTTCAATGGGGATTTTAAGTGTCGTAAACTATCATCTCCGGCTGCTTTCTCATACTCATTAGAGATGGACTCTCTGTTTGCATCAAGTGTAGTTGTTTCTATAGACACCTCAACCTACAAAACGTTATTCCTCATTCGACTTTACTGAATAGAATGAAAAAACCTATAATCACTGAGATGGAAATATTTATCATACTTACACTTGTCCTTACACGTTGGTCATCTTCCTTGTTGGAACTGTCAATATCTATGTCTTCATCCTTAGGCTCATTAGAAATGCTAGAGTTTTTCATGTCTGATGCAGCTGTTGTTGCTGACTGCGTAGATGGAGGAACTTCAACCTACATAGATAATTAAACCATCATTTAATCACTGAAAGAATGTAACGACACTGAAATGAATCGAAACATCTTCAATCAGATCATACATTTTAGCCCACACGAAACGATTTAGAAAAATTAAGTTACTTTAGCTTAGCCCCCCATGACTAGCCCGAGAAGATGCGATTTTAGCGTAAATTTTCTTCGATTTTGAGCGCTTTTCGAAAATGCCCCCCACCCGTAACTCAAATTACCCCCCACCTACATATTAAAACCCAACACTCAACGCTCTAACACCATATAAATCCCTAATTTCTAAGTAATAATGCATTGGAATTGGGATCTAATCTAATCCAGCTATTGCTTACATCAAAACTAGAGTTTAGTTTAATTTCAGTACGTATTCATGATGGAGGTGCACCCTTCACTTTTTTTTAAGTTGAAAATATCATATGAAAGATAAGTATTTTGATAAAGTATACTTGAGAGTGCAACAAATAATCTATAATAGTTAGACAGAAAATGAAATTCTCCCTTTTTATCAATGATTTGACTCCTATCATCAGGCTCTTGTTTGCAATATTGCCACGTGTAGTTAAAAAGAAAGCTAATGCATTCCAGACCCTATGCAACGACAATGTATGGAGATGACTCTCCACCACCAATTGTCCTTGTTACCTACTAACGGCTGGCTTACTGAAACCACACTTGCTGGGGCAGAACCAGAAAAGTTTTGCTCGAGGGGGACACTTTGATACTCCATGTCTCATAATTATAGTCCACTGACAAAAAACATGTAGTTTAACCACTTTTTCACCCTTTCTCTCTCTTACTTTTTACACAATGACAAATTTACCCTTAACCAACTAATTTACAACTTCTTTATTTTTGTAATAATACGAGGGTGATATGGTAAACTTAATCTATATTTGGAAGTGCACTATTAATTTCGATAGTATACTGAACTATAATTTTGGGACTGAGGGACTAACTTTTAGAAACAACACGACAAAGGGGGACGTAATGTATTCCTAATACAGTCTTCCATGGATATGGAAATGAAAAACATGGTACAACAAAATGAAATGTCAAATGAATAGAATAAAGCATGTAATGGAATAAATAATGTAATGTAATAATTCATTACCATTATTAATCATGTTCGGTGTGTATGTGTACGATAAGATGTAGGCTATGTTTGGCAAAACTAGAAGCTGTTTGCTAAAAATAAATCTGTTAATTTTAATAAAAGTGTTTGGTATATTATCTGTTAACTGTAAAGGTAAGATGTAAAATGACTTGAAAGGACATCTTTTAATAAATTATAATATGGTTGGACGTTGGCTATGTTTGGCAAGAGCTTTTATAAAGCTTTTTTGGAGCTGTTAGCTTTTTTGTTAAAAAAACAATCTAATAGCTCTGTTTGGTACAACAATTTTTAAGAGCTGTTAGCTTTTTATTTTCACCAAGTAGCTCTTAAATAAAAAGCTGTCTGATACAACTTTTTAAATTGTCAAGAGCTGTTAAACAACCATGTTATAATTTATTTAAATATGTCCTTTTAAGTCATTTTACAATTTAATTTTTACAGTTAACAACTAATATACCAAACACTTTTATTAAAAATAAAGTTTTTTAGTAAACAGCTTACAGCTAACAGCCTACAGTTAACAGCTTACAGTTAACAGCTTACAGTTAACAGCTTACAATTAACAGCTTACAATTAACAGCTTACAGCTTACAATTTACAGCTAACTTTACCAAACATAGCCGTTATATCATTAATTTACAGCTTTAAAAGCTCTTGACAATCTAAAAAGCTGTTAGCTAACAGCTCAAAAAAAATATTGTACCAAACACAGCTATTAGATTATTTTTTTAACAAAAAAGCTAACAGCTCTATAAAAGCTTTAAAAAACTCTTACCAAACGGACCCGTAATAAAATCGATAATAAAAAGACTGAAATACCCCATTTAAGAAGCCTATTTAATGTGGTTAGTTAGTTTTTGTGTAATTTTGATTCATTACAAGATCTAATAAAAAAAAGTGGGTCCCGAATGAATGGTTTTTGTGTAATGAGTCATTTAATAAATTACTCCGTCCTAAAATTATTGTCCACTATACTATTTTGGGTTGTCCCAAAATAATTGTCCTTCTAAAAATAGATAGAGAATCTCAAATTCGATTTTACCATATTACCCTCACTTGAGATTATTATTACAAACAATAAAGAAGTTTTGAATTAATTAATTGAGGGTAAAATTGTCATTTGTGTAAAAAGTATGAGAGAGAAAGCCTGTAATAATCATGTTTACTTTGTTTCTTGTAACAAACAACTTTTTACAACATACCAAAGGCTACGCAAGTTAGTCATGAAAGCAAAGAATAGTGAACCTGAAGGTTGTTAGCGATTTCAAGCTTTTGCTTTTTGGTAATAACAGCCACTACATTATCCGCAGCCTCTCTCTTCCCTATAAAAAAAATAAAAAAATAAAAAACATGAGAAAAAAGAAGCAAAAAATAAATAAATTTAAGAAAAAAGGTACCTGCTGGTGGTGGTGGTGGTGCATTGGTGGATGAGGAGGAGGGGGGATCTGGATGTGGGTCAACCTGGAAATCAAAATCCATGATTTCATAAAACAATACTACTATCAAATCATATAATTATATATACTTATAAACTACCATTTCTTACTTTTGATTTGCTACCCATTCGCTTCAGTTTCAGTTTCCAAACCAGTATATAAAAAGTCAAAGGGTTTATGTAACCTTTTTTTTATTATTAACGTTTGCCAACTCTTCAAGCCGCCAGTTGTAGGATATGTTTGGGAGTAAGATTGTAACAAGTTTATGTTTAAAAAATAACAAGTTTGTGATTATTTTTTCGGAAAATAATACAATATATATTTGGCATATAAATTTATAAATAATTATGGAGTAAAATGCATAAAATGGTACATGTGGTTTGTACATATTGCATTTTTAGTTACGGTTTTCTAAAGTGCATGCAGTTTTATTGGTATTTAAATATATGTTCATTTTATGACCATATCATTCGTTAAATGTTGACCGTTATTAAAAAGACAGTTTTATCCTTTTTTTTTTCTTTTTTTCTTTCTTTTTTAAAGCACCAGTAACCATATCATAATTTAATAAACATAATTCAATAACTCATAATTCATCAATTACATTGCTAGAACTATCATATATGTTCAATAAATCCGGTCACAGTATACTGTTGCATTATGATACTTGATGTTTGATATTTGCGAGAGACTTGTAAGCTTTAACATATTTTCCGAATATTGATCTCGAGTCTTATCAGAAGCATGCCTACATTGAGAAGTTGGTTCTGACTAATCATATCATAATCTGTAATGAGACAATTTTGAATTGTTATCAGATCACACCCTCATGGTCTCACGACCTCACATGAAAGTTAAAGTTAGTCAAAAGGTTTTTACGGTGTCCTTGTTGTAAAATTACTCAGAGCAAGGGCAACAATAGCTGGGAAGTGGGCTCTTAGAGCTTTGGCACCACTTGAGTTTTGACGCATTGTTCCGACTATGGCGTCAAAAGGCCTCACGCTAAATTCACCGGTCGCCGCCAAAGGTTTTTTCTTTTTTTTTTAGTTATAAAGTGGGTATTTGTGGACCCATTATACCCATTTGCCACCACTTTTTCTCGTACCTACCGTTATCCCATAAGTGGTGCCAAAGGGTTTGTGGTTTCAAAGCCCCAAAATCCTACGTGCCGGTTTTGGCACCACTTTCTAATGCCAACTGCTCCTAGCTCTCTCAAAATGATCGCATGTTTTCTTTTCTTTTTTATCAATAAATGTACGAAGTTATTGAATTATGATTTATTGAATTATGATTTGGGTTATGATGAGAGTGGTGGTGAAGTGGAAGGAGTGGTCGTGGCGGTAGTGATGAAGTGGTGTTTTGAAGAAGAAAGGCAAAAAGAGACAAAATTGCCCTTTTAGTAACGGTCAACGTTTCACGAAAGTTAGGGTCAAAGTATGAAAATGAACACATACCTAAAGACTAGTGAGGCCGCTTGCACTTTCCGAAGACTGGTAACTAAAAGTGTAATCTGAACAAAACACATGTACGATTTATCCGTTTTTCTAAAAGATTATGAGTAATAATCTTTTATAATTTTTTAAAATTAAATTTGATTCATGTAGTTTTCAATAATAATTTTTTTTTTATAATTTTTAGCATCATTTTTTTTCAACACCATCTCCAGATTCAATACTAGTTACTTTAGCCAAACATACCCACAAGCTGCTTTGTTGTTACTCTAGAGGAAGATGAGCCGTCTTTATTGTGGAGCACGAGTCTCCATCCGCATTGTTCACATGTCGACGGAGTCGGGCCGGTTAGGTACTGGTTCATAAAGGATACTTGTCTTTTGAATAGTAAATGATACGTACACGGACGAAATGATTATGCATATGGCAAAATATATTGTGTTGAACTTTATTCCCTTACCATATCTACAATTGAACCTTATACTATCATCTTCTTCCTCTTGTTATCTGATGGCCACCTTGCATTTCATTTCTCCTTTTGTTCAAATGAATTAAATGTTCGAGTTTTTTAACATAGTAACTGAGGTCACAGCTACCAATATAATGTCCAATGAATTGCGTTAGAAAAATATTTTTAACATTAATCGTAAATAGTTATGCAAGACGGTGCTTCGTACACATGTAGCCCGTATATAGTTGGATAGTTGGTAAAAGTTAAAAAAACCAATGTATTTTTTAAATTGTATAGATTTAAAAAAAAAGACAGTTCTTCTTACATCTATTTTGTTCATACAAAAATATTTAGAATAATTTACATAAAAGGTCCAGTGGTGTGTATGAGATTACCAATGGTTTTTGGAAACCTATAACATTTAGAGAAACAAATAGACAGTTTTACTGACATCTTTTTGGGACCGTTTGGTGTTGGAAATACGTTTTTACGTATTTAGAAATGATCGGTCACTCCAATGATATTGGGCTCGTGACCAATATAGCCCATATAGCCCACATGTAGGGTGGGCTATATAAACCCCCCTCCTAGCATGTTAGGAGGGGTTGAACACTTTCATTTCATCACATTCCATCTTTCTTTCATCTCTCTCCTTTCTATCTCTACCTTTCTCTCTCTAAGTTCTCCATTCTCCATCCATATTAATAGATTAATCATACAATGCCTAATCCTTAGAAAATACGATCCTACAATTGGTATCAAGAGCATGGTTGATTCTTCGGATTAATGTGTTTTTATCTTTTGATTTGGTGGTAAAAATTTTCCTCCTTCACTATTTTTTTACTTTTTGTGTGGCGTGTTTGTTTTTAACTATTGATTTGGTGGTAAAAAATTTCTTTCTTTCACAATTTTTTAACGTTAATATCAACTTTTGTCTAATATCAATATTTTCATATAATAAAATCTTATATATTAGTCATTTTCTTGATATTATAAAATTGATATTATTATAGTTGTGTCTCGAATCTGATTTCACTTTTGAATTTGTCTCTTGTAATAGTTGTGTCTCAAACTGGTACAATTTTTTTTCTAATCTATGTTTGTCTTTCTCAACCGTTTTTCAATATTTTCTATCAACTTCTCATCTCAACTTTGTGTCTTTATCAAGTTCATCAACTTTTAGTTATCAGTTGTCTTGTCTTCATTGGAAGCATCCAGGTTTGCTCGTTAAGATCGCATAAACCCTAAGGTTTGTAAACTGTGATAGTCATCCTTCGATCGTTTGTTACGATCCAAAGTTACAATCTAGGACCACGATCGGACCTACGATCGGACCTACGATCGGACCTACGATCGGACCTACGATCGGACCTACGATCGGACTCACGATCGGACTCAAAAGGATCTTCGATCGGACTCAAAAGGACTTACGATCGGACTCACGATCAGACTTACGATCGGACTCAAAAGGACCTTCGATCGGACTCAAAAGGACCTTCGATCGGACTCGCGACTCGACTTACGATCGGACTCACGACTCGAGTTTCGATCGGACTCACAATAGACACAGACTCTCGACTAATATTCAACATATCTCAATCAGAAACACTCATCAGACCCACACCCTCACACCACACTACACCAATCTACTTAACATACACTGACACAACTCCAATCACTCTCTTTCCCCGTCTCATCTCATCTGTAAAACCACCCTAGACTCAAACTCTCACACTCTCACACCCTCGACACCCACACAGACACCCTCGACACAGACACCCTCGACCAACCCCTACCCAAACACCCTCGACACAGACACCCTCGACCAAACTCCAACACCACACCCACAACCAGACCACAACTCTCGACTCGACCCTCACCCTTTCTCGGACACCACTCGTACACCCTCAGACTCGGGACAAAAACATAACAGACACTCGAACCCACGACACAAAGATCTCCGTCACTATAACAACATCCTCGATCTAAACGAAAATCAAAAAAAAAATTAAAAACCTACCCGAGATCTTATTATAAAGATCTTGAAGCAATTGTATCTTTATCTCTTTGGTTGGTTCGAAATTCCAAGGTGTATGTTGCTGCTGTGATAGATCTAGGTTGAAGACTTTTGAGAGCAGAATTTTTTTGTGGAAAAACAAAGAGACGTAGGGTTTAAGTGAACAGTTTTTATACTGTTTTTTTTCTTTTAATAGGCGGATTTAACTAGAATACTAGTCACATTATCGAGGCCACGCCTCTAGTTATATTTGGGCCACGTTCCATATTTTTTTGCCACGTTTCTTTAGCATTATAATATCAGTATCCCATTTTTTTTAGTTTACTTTTTATATTTTTATATTTTTAAAGTTAATTTGTTAGTTAAATTAATTTTGTATTTTTGTCACTTTTAAATTTGAGTTTAGTAAATTTTGTTTATTTTTCAAATATATCAGTTTTTCAAATTTTAATTTTAGTTTCGTTTATTTTTTTAAGTTAAGGTAACTTTTTATATTTTTATATTTTAAAGTTATTTTTTTTAGTTAAGTTTATTTTATATATTTTGTCCATTGATATATTTGAATTTGGTACATCGTGTTGAGGCGGGTATTTTGAAAGAATCAAAGTGGTAAAATATTTGACGGCCCGATCATTATATTTACCGTAGCTTGGATTTATTTGTTGACGGGTTTTATTTGAATTGGTCTCCGGTTTATTTTATCAACGTTTGAGCCGACAACAATTTTTGACCCGAGAAAAGTGTGATCTCATCTATCGTGGATTTCTAAAAAGTTATTTACGGATCTTTCGAAATTTCTTCGCGAACTGTAAAATCCCGAAATCAACAACGACCACAACTTTTTTGTCATCAAATTACAATGGAATCATCGAATTTGACGTGTCATGAGGGAGAACTGCAACACATGCAACTCAAAGAGCTCAAATTGCGTCAAAAAACATTGGAAATCTTTCACGAGCTCAAGACACATCTTGTACTTCTTTATTCGCACAACATGACCGAACTTCCAGCCACGGTTCAACTGTTCTTTGGTAAAGTGGATAATTTCAAAGAGAAGATTTTCAATAATTTGGATGAGTTACGGTTGCAATTTGAAAGAGAAATTCTTCATGAGGTTAACGCGAAGTTATGTCTAGAAATTATTCGCACACAGTTTAAGGACTTCTTTGCCTCAACAATGGTACCTCCTTTTGATTATTCGACTCCAATCCTTCACCAGCTTTTCAACGCGCATACGGGTTGTCAGACTGAAACCTTTAGAAGTGGTTTAATCAATCACATCAATATTCTTGAGAAGTGTATTGAGGTCAGGGTCGTTAATTACAACGAGATACGGTTGAAAAAGGGTCAGATTCAAAGAATCAAGGAATCGTCTAAATCATTGCATGCAGCAATACCTCATGAACATAAACATTAGAGAGAGACACGCTTCAAGCTGTCGTCAAAAGATGATTACATCTGCCCCGTGCAAGAAATAGGTGCCAGTTTGGTCGTCAAGGTAAGCAATGGCAAGGAATCAGGAGGAACGCATGAAACAAGCAGCAAGTCACAAGCACCAACTGCTCAGGTGCCAAGTTTCAACAATATACGGCATGTTGAGCTTTCTGAACCTAATTATGCCAAACGTGGGATGGAAAAGAATGATAGTGATACCACTTCTGATTCATCCGATGTGAATCATAATGGGGGAGAAAGTGTTCAAAATGCTAAACTTCATGATAAGTGTCTTATGACTGCTTCTTTAAATAATTCTGATTCTAGGATTAAAGATCTTGAAACGATTTTAGCTCAGCAATCCAAAGAGCTTGAGGATGCCAAAATTTAATTTTCAAAGAAAACGGAGAAATTTGAAGCTTATTTTGAAAAACTTGAAAAGTCAAACGTTGTTCTTGAACGAAAATTGGATCAAACTGTTCTAGATTCTAAAGATGAAAAGGATAATCTTTTTAAACAAATTAAGTTGCTTGAATCTAAGTTGGCATCCCAAGATGAATTGCTCAAAGAGAATGAGACATTAAAAGCTCAAGTACAGGAAAAGGTCTTTGCTATAGCTGCATTGAAAAACAATTTGAGGAAAACTAAAGGAACTAGTGTGGACACTAAGCTTGAAAAACCATCAATCTTGGGGAAACCGCCTACAAATCAGTTCATTCGACAACCAACTGCATTTAGATCCGAGCGATCACAATCCTCGAGACCGCGGTTTGCCTCCAAAGTTGATATGGCTCATATTTCTAGAACAGTCACTCCACCATCTAGGTCTAATGTGACTAAAACAACTTTTGCAAGACCTAATCACATGATTGACTCTAGTCTCCCTAGACATAATCTAAAGTACACGTCTCTAAATAGTTCAAATGACGTTCGCCATACATTTGGTCTAAGGGAAACTATACAAAAGACACAAGTAAGAGATAGGAAGTTCAAAGTTAGTCAGATGCCTTCTAGTTTACCCAACACTGCTAACCATAGCATGTCACATCCTAGGAGCATCAATCAATCATCTAGGAATTCTAGATCTTACTCGGACATTAAATATGCTACTTGTAAAACATGTAGGAAATGTGTCTTTAAAGGCAATCATGATTCTTGTATCAAAAAATTACTTAATGAGGTGAACTCCCGTGCTAGAATTAAATCCCAGTGGGTAGCTAAAATCAAACCCATTGGTAAAATGTGGCGTCCCACTGGTAGAACTTTCACTCTTGTAGGAAACGAGTGCCCTTTAACTAGGAAAGTCTCCGATTCTACTAAGACTACTAGGGAGGAAATTAAAAAGGATGATACTTCACTTAAGCCTGAACTTAAGGTTTTCTATAAAAGGAAACGTTTGCCAACTAAGACAAGTGATTCATCTCCTCAGGTCACCTCTGGCACAAGTAAGGCCAACTGTGAACCCCCACTTGCTTCTAAGATAGATATCGCTAACCCATATCCAAGCATGCAAATTCTTAATGAAAATGCAGGTACCAAAGAGGATGTTCTAAAAGAACGAAGCGGTCCAATCATTGTATACCATTCAATTAAGGACACTCTCAGAGTTTGGTTGCTAAAGAAGCTGATATCTAAGAAACAAGTGTCTCAGGGGATTTCCAGTTAAGCTTACAGTGCATAAGGACTTACACTCACATCACAGACTGTAACTCGTACATCAAAGAAAGGAAAGTTTATCGCCGATGATAAACTTATCCTTATAACGAGAAATTAATTTTTCTCGGGCATGAGCTTATATTCAAAACATTCCAAGTTTTTTAAAGCTCATGCACAAAGGCTTATAGATAAATCACAGTCTGTAACCCGTTCTTCAAAGAAAGGGAAGTTTATCTCGCAACGATAACTTACCCTCAAAAAGAGAAATTAAATTTTCTCGGACACGAGCTTCCGTTAGAACCATTCAAAGGTTTTAAGCTCGTGTAAAATGGCTCCTCGTTAAATGACAGACGATGACCCGGACTTCAGAGACATGGAAGTTAATCTACGCAACGATAACTTACCCTCAAAACGAGAAATTAAGTTTTCTCGGACACGAGCTTATCTTAAAACCATTCAAAGGTTTTAAGCTCGTGTATATGGCTCATCGTTAAATGACAGACGATGACCCGGACTTCAGAGACAGGGAAGTTTATCCACACAACGATAACTTACCCTCTTAACGAGAAATTAAGTTTTCTTGGACATGAGCTTATCCTAAAACCATTCAAAGGTTTTAAGCTCGTGTATAAGGCTCTTCATTAAATATCACATGATGACCCGATCTTCAAATAAAGAAAAGTTTATCGTCGATAATAAACTTATCCTCAAAAACGAGAAATTAAATTTTCTCGGACACGAGCTTACTTTAAAACTATTCAACGGTTTTAAGCTCATGTAAAATGGTTCATTGTTAAATGTCAGACATTGACCCTTTCTTCAAATAAAGGAAAGTTTATCACAGTTGATAAACTTACCCTTACAACGAGAAATTATTTTTTCTCAGGCATGAGCTTATATTAAAAACATTCGAAGTTTTTTAAGCTCATGCACAATGGTGTATAATTATATTTCAGATTATACCCCGGACCTCAAAGAAAGGAACGTTTATCGTCGATGATAAACTTATCCTTATAACGAGAAATTAATTTTTCTCGGGCATGAGCTTATATTAAAAACATTCGAAGTTTTTAAGCTCATGCACAATGACTTACAGTTAAATATCAGACTGTAACTCGGATTTCATATTTAGGATAGCTTATCTTTAAAGATAGCTTATCCTCGTAACGGGCAATTAAAATTTCTCGGTCATGAGCTTGTATTAAAACATTCCAAGTTTTAAGCTCAGAAAGGAAAGTGTATCTTTTAAATAAGAGAACTTTTCCTCATAACGGGAAATTCATCTTTCTCGGTCATGAGCTTTACGTTAAAACATTCAAAGTTTTTCAAGCTCGTGAAAACGATTTCTAAGTAAATGTCAACTTAGAACTCGTTCTTCAACTAAAAGGAAAGTTTATCGCCGATGATAAACTTATCCTTACAACGAGAAATTAATTTTTCTCGGGCATGAGCTAATAATAAAAACATTCGAAGTTTTTAAGCTCATGCACAATGACTTACTGTTAAATATCATACTGTAACTCGGACTTCATATTTAGGAAAGCTTATCTTTAAAGATAAGTTATCCTCGTAACGGGAAATTCATTTTTCTCGGTCATGAGCTTGTATTAAAACATTCCAAGTTTTAAGCTCAGAAAGGAAAGTGTATCTTTTAAATAAGAGAACTTTTCCTCATAACGAGAAATTCATATTTCTCGGTCATGAGCTTTCCGTTAAAACATTCAAAGTTTTCAAGCTCATGAACACGACTTCTAAGTAAATGTCAACTTAGGACTCGTTCTCAGTTAAAAGGAAAGTTTATGGCCGATGATAAAGTTATCCTTAACAACGGGAAGTTTACAACTTCTCGGACTTGAGCTCGTTTTGCAAGATATTCAACATCTTAAGCTCAAGTAATTGGTTTTCAAAACGTTGAACACAATTTTTCGAGAATTTCTCAAAAAGGTTTTCTAAATCTTTCAAAATTGTGTGTTCAAAAAATGTTTTGATAAAAAGAGCATGTCTTCTGGAATCGATAATATTTACGATACTAGAAATGTCATTCAATAATGACACGGGGTTGTAAATAAAGTTCGAGCAGAAGTTCAAATGTTTTAAAACATGCTCAAAATGGTTTGCTATTATTTCAGATAGTAACCCACTTTTCATAATCAAGTCAAGCATTTCACCGGAAAGCTTTGACTCAACAACGGGAATTAATTTTCTCGGGCATGGTTTACTTTATAACCATGTAAGGGATTGTGTTTACGTAATAACACAATCTAACACAAATTTATGTACGTGTCAGTGCATTTATTTGTTAAAACAAGAGAAATCTTGTTTTTATGAAGTTATCATCTCCACCAACCGTAGCAATTTACAATTGATATCTACATACTCGATGAGGCGACTACTCAAACGGTGACTACAACTCTTTCAATAGAACACGGGTCAACAATTGAGGGGGAGCAATTGTCCAGCATTCAGAATCTTTGACGCTGAAAGTGCCAAGTTCACATGTTGGTGTCAAGACAACGATATCAATCAAATGGAGTCAAGAGATAACTTCAGACGTGATGAGGCGACCAACATTCGTGAACAAGAACCATGTGCTTCTTTCATATGATGTTCTTAATCATTCAGGTCCAACCTCATAAATCGCTAATCTTGTGAATTCATTATCATATATGATCTTTGCACGTGATAAATACCTTACACTTGTGTTTAAAAGGTATTTAATTTACGTTTCAAATTCACCCACATTAATTTGAGGGGGAGCTTGTGGAAAGCATGAAGATAATTAGCTTTGCATTTTTCTTCCTAAATTTTCTTAAAATGCTATTAAATCAATTTATATTAAAAACATCGATTGGGTTAATATTTTTAATATGGGAGAGAAAATGCGATTTAATATGGGAAATGATTAATCATAAATGGTTTGACTTAACGTGATAGCTCTTCCCGACATGTGCGAAATGTTTTTGGATATCGTGGCATATGTTAAGGGGGAGAAAAATGGATTTGCACTTCAAAATGGATTTCATGGTGACATATACTTACCCAAAACATCTCTATTCACGACGGTGAAGATTGTGGTGACATAAGGATGGTAGGATAGGTTAAAGTCCAATGATTCCTCTAGAACCGGAGGAATCTTCCCAAGGACATTCCATAGCTAGAAATAGTAGTCCTTAGAAAGGATGAAGAAAGATTGTGAACGTAGTTGAATGCCGACCAAGTACTTAAGTTAGCACTGGAACAATCACAACAAGGTGCTAGTGATGACGTATTGGTAAGCGTTGAAGGGGTTGAAGAATGAAAAAGAATTGTAAAGATAAAGGGTGTAAAGAAAGAAGCCCTCCTTACAACTTAGGCAGAAACCGGGTCAATACATATGCTATTAAGATCATTGTCTAATGATTCTTGATATTGAAGACAGACATCATGGACCCATTGATGCAAGGCACAACCCATCCCAGCTAACTCAGATATCTCTTAAAAGATATTTGTTTTAATCATACGGAGACAACACATTATCTATTGATTTATTCACTCCGAATAAATTGGTATTGAAATGGTGGCACTCCTCTCCAGCCTCCAATCACTAAAAATCCAAAATGCACGATTGAGTCTAGAGCCATTTGAGATCATCAAATATCTCATTAGGACACACTTTCATATTTCCTTGCTTCTTCACACACTATGAAAAGTAAGAAAGATCTTAAGAGTCCTACGCAAAATCTTCATGATCTTGCCTGAACATCCAAGTAATACGAAAGTATTTACAATAAAGATGGAAATCCTTCTTGAGCGAATATCAAAAAGCTTATGGTAGGTGACTTGTGCGATTCTTTATGAATCAAACTTGTGATAACTGGAAAGCAACAGTGGTTTAATTCTTAAATGAATTTAAACACGTTCCAGGCCTCTACGCAATATCTTAGTGATCTTGCCAGAACAATCAGAGTGATACCTTAGTGTTCACAGTGATGAGTGGAAATCCTTCTAGTGTTAACCTCAAACAGCACTTGGTAGGTAACTTGCAAGATTCTATACGAATCAAGCTCGTGACAACTGGAAAGCAATGATGGTGCGGTTCTTAATTGAATTTCACTTGTTCAAGGAACATGAATTGACGGCTTCAAATCATGCGGATATTATTATCCAAATGATTCACTCTTTACGTTCGCAGTCAGCTTTGGACGGTCGAGTAAAGAGAACGGGTTTACCCGCGAAATCTTGTCAAGGAGGTTCTTTATTGAAACTACCTGCCACAAGTACGATATTTAATATCGTCCAACGGTCTTCACCGACCGGAGGTAAAATGCTACCGAATTAGAATGAAATGTTCAAGGCCATTTCATCCATGTATATGGTTTGTTGATAACTGTCTTATGCAGCGTAACAAGAAGGTGGCATTGCGGTGTACAATCTAGAAGAATTCGTCACCACATGCTTATACTGCATACACTCAGTACTTCAACGAATTCAAGAAAGTCTGAAGGTCAAGTCTTCCGCTGTATCAAACTCTGAAGCTTTCAAGAATTATAAAGGTATAAGTATGTGGAACATGAAGTCACGAAGAGGCGAATATCACAAGTGATGAATGCACAAGGTCAAGGCAAGGAAACATGCTCAAGGCTAAAGTCAAAGATCACATCAAGTATATTCACAAGAACAAGATCGAAGACTCGAGCATAGTATGCTAGGTTTAAGATTTTGTAAAATGGTGTGACCTCCCTTTGGGGGAGATTGTTGGAAATACGTTTTTCCAAGGAAAGTCTCGGTCACATCATTATTAGCATAGATCACGAGCTATAGACTATTTAGGACATTGTAACTTAGAGTGACCTCCCTTTGGGGGAGATTGTTGGAAATACATTTTTACGTATTTAGAAAGGATCGGTCACTCCAATGATATTGGGCTCGTGATCCAATATAGCCCATATAGCCCACATGTAGGGTGGGCTATATAAACGCCCCTCCTAGCATGTTAGGAGGGGTTGAACACTTTCATTTCATCACATTCCATATTTCTTTCATCTCTCTCCTTTCTCTCTCTACCTTTCTCTCTCTAAGTTCTCCATTCTCCATCCATATTAATAGATTAATCATACAATGCCTAATCCTTAGAAAATAGGATCCTACATTTGGGTTACAAGTTTAGAAGCAGATACCATCTACCTATACTAATACTATCTAAGAAATAAAAATGTCTTTGTCGGAGTGGATTATATCTACTCTATCAACATTCATGTGAGCTATTTATCTACAGACTTAAATATACACCAACTTATTATCTTTACCTTTGTATTATGAAGTCAATAATCAAGAATATATTTGTAGAAACAAGAAAGGGGGGTGAATAGTTTCTTAAAATTTACTTGTAAAAAAGACGGTTTTCAAAAATCCTTTTCAAAAACTTAGACTTGACTGATTATATGAAACCTTCTTATACACAATATGAACAAGGTATAGTGAAACTAAACTAATAATCACAAGTATAAAGAGATAAGGGAAAGAAAGATCAAACCAAACACCAAGGATTTATAGTGGTTCGGCAATGAAGCTCACTCCTCGTCCCTACTCCACTCCTCGAGTACTCCTTACTCGAGAGTTCACTAATCAACAAGCTCCTTAAGGTGGAGAAACCGTACACAACGTTGCTTATCCAATTTCCGACTCTAAGCTAAAAGTTGAGCCCTAATCTTAGCTATGACTAATCTACACTAGTATACTTTAAGGACCAAGTATAAATCTTAATACATACACAACTTACAAATAGACACAACTACTTGGATCTTCACAACAATGACACAACAAAGAATAAATAAGATTTGATCTTCAATGGATCTTTAAGGTAGACATAACACTTCAAGGATGAAAGTGTTCTTCTCTTTGCACTTGGAGAGGAAGATATGGGAGAAGAAAGATTCACTTCTAAACAAGTAGTAATCAACCAAATGACCAAGGATTTGAGTGATTTTAGAAGAATGAAAGAATCTGGAAATATATGTGCAAAAGAGGTGAAGAGAAAATCTGATAATGGTCCACTATTTATAAGACAAGGCTCCAACGGCTATATCTGCCCACGGTTCTTTATTGCAGCCCGCGGTTCCTTATCGATAAGGAACCGCATAGATACTTAAGGAACCGCTGGAGTAGACTCCGCTCCTTTTTTATCTTTTAGTGGTATGATTCGAATCTGGTGATTAAAATATCCTGAAAGGATATTCTAAACTAAGATAGAATATGCCATTTTCAAAATTTCAAATATTTAATTTAATAAAGCATTTTCTTAAAAATAAAGTTTAATAAAAACTTGTCACACTTAATAAAAAGTGAGTTTTAAGAAAAGATTAAATCCTTGATCACTTAATTAGGATGAGTACTTGTTAGTACATACCTTAAGTGATAACGGTTGAAATGAAAAATACTTGAACTCAATAATTCGTTTTTCGTTGTTTTCGTAAATGCTTGTTTTTACATATTGTTGTACTCAAAACAAAGCGAGACCGAAAAATGCAAGTAACGTTTTTAGGCGTCATTGCATTAATAATATCCCCCTTTTGATTTCGACAATACATAAACTCAATCACATTGAAAACAAGATTTTCGAAGACGAGTTTATTTCACTTCTCCTCCTTTGTCGAAGCAAAAAGGTTTCAAAAGTCTTTGTAGAAGAGAAGAATCGGACTTTGCAAATGCTCCCCTTTGGTGCTAACTCCCCCTTGCTTGGGGCACCAAGGAATCGAGATATGGTGACAAGCTACATAGAAGGGTTAGTAGAAGAGAAGAGACACCCAACAAGATATAGCAAATGTCACACAAAAATAATAAAAGAGAAGAGACCAAGATCCAAGGTAAGTCATGTTAAAAGGAAAAACATGAATAATAGATACAAGGAAACAAAACATATAAAGACGTATGTAAAAATAAAACAAGCCAAAATAAAAGCATAAATCTAATCCTAGTTAAACTAGAACTCTAAGATTTGCTTAAACTAGATGTCTTGAAGATAAGCAACAAATGCTTAGATAAAAGACAAGGTAGTGGCGGAAGGAGGTGGTGGTGGCTTGGTAGTGATCTCATAGTCATAGTGAAGAGGAGGTTTGACTAAGAGACTTTTGATGTAATTCAACTCCTCATAGATATGAGCCATAGTAAGATGTTGATATTGACAACAATGACAATATGTTCCATGATGTATGACATTATCATGTGAAGGAGGAAGAATACTAATGGGTAGAGGTGGAAGAAAAGAAGTTCCACAATCAACATTCTTAGAAGAAGAAGAAATGTGATTTTTGAGTGTTCTTGGGTGAATTGAGATTGAAAGCAATTGGAGAAAATGGAGGAGAATCAAGGCTTTTATTTGGAGAATAAGACATTTTGATTTGAGAAAGGATACAAAATGCTTAGGGTTAAATAGAGAAAGCTCAAGATATTTTGAGGGTGGTCAAAGGGTTGAAATAAAGATTCCAAAAAGTGTTGGAACAAATTTGGAGTTTTAGAAATACCTGAAATAGGAAGCACTATACGCGGTTCCTTTTCTCCACCGGCGGTTCCAAATCGATATGGAGTCGCGGTCTCTTTAAAGAACCGCCCAGAATGGTTAATTTTGGTGATGAAGGAGGATTTTCTAATTCAGTAAATCCTATTTTTCTAGTCTAACTAATCATAGAGATATGCTAAAAAGCAAAGATATACAAAGAAAACACACATGAACTCACCAAACAAGGTTTTGACTAAAATACATGGATTTTTAAAGAAAATCGATGTTGGAGGTGTGTGGAACTAGACAACAAGTCATGACACAATGATCCTCCATAGTTCATTTTTGTTCTTGCTATATTTGAGAGACACATACATATGAATTATGTAAGCTCAATATTAATAGCAAGAAGCTATGAAAAACGTTTTTAGATTGAATTAACAATGCAAAAACATTTCTCGACCATTTTCGAAAGAACTTTGAGAATTTTTTAAAAAAAGAGAAGAGATGTTTTCCAAAAAGAGTTTGTAAGACTCAATGACTCAAAGAAAGAAAAGACTCAAAAGAGAAAAAGACTCGATTAATAAAATGCGTAATCAAGGAATATGTTCCATTAAACCTAGACCTATACGCAAGTAATTAAAAGGTTCCCTCTTAAGTGGCTTACTGAAGATATCAGCTAAGTTTTCTACCAAGGGCACCTTCTCAATCGAAATGTTCCCCTTTTAAACATTATCCTTAAGGAAATGGTGGCGAATCTCTATGTGCTTAGTTCGCGAATGTTGCACGGGATTCTTGTTAAGGTCTATTGCACCCTTATTGTCGCACATGATAGGAACATCATCAAGAGAAATCATGTAATCAACAAGCGCTTGCTTCATCCATAGAGCTTGTTGACAAGCTTTACCGGCACTCACATACTCGGCTTCCGTGGTGGATATTGCAAGAGCGGTTTGTTTCTTGGAGAACCAAGAAGTTAAACAACAACCCATGAAGGTACAAACTCCACTAGTGCTTTTCCGATCCACATAGTCTCCCGCATGATCTGAATCCGCGTAGACAATGGTTTCTACGCTGGCCCATTTAGGATACCATAATATTAAATGTATAGTTCCTTAATGTATCGAAAGATACGCTTAACCGCTTCAAGGTGAGAGGTTTTGGGAGCCTCTTGGAAGCGAGAACAAAGGCAAACACTAAACATGATATCCGATCGACTTGTCGTTAGGGTTACTACAAACTACCAATCATACGTCTATATTTGTTGTTGTCTACCGACTCGCAATCATCATCTACGGTGAGTTTAGTATCCTAGGCCATATGGGTCTTCATCGGTCTAGAGTCTTCTAATCCAAATTTCTTTAGCATTTCTTTAACATACTTGGATTGATTAAAGAAAATACCATCGTCCATTTGTTTGATTTGGAGTCCTAAAAAGAAGTTAAGTTCTCCCATCATACTCATTTTAAACTCGTCATGCATGATTTTGGCAAAGTCATCACACAATGATTGACAAGTTGAACCAAATATAATGTCATCAACATATATTTGTACGATAATGAGGTGAGAACCTTTCTTCTTTGTAAAGAGCATATTGTCTACCATCCCCATGGTATACTCATGTTTTACAAGAAACGCTTTAAGTCTATCATACCAAGCTTTGGGTGCTTGTTTGAGACCATAAAGAGCTTTCTTAAGCTTTTAAACATGATCCGGTTTCTCAAAATAAATGAAGCCGAGAGGTTGAGCCACATATACCTCCTCATTGATCAACCCGTTAAGAAACACGCTCTTTACATCCATTTGTTGACGCTTAAAGTCTAAGGCACAAGCGTAGGCTAAAAGGATTCTAATGGATTCTAATCTTGCTACGGGTGCGTATGTCTCTTCATAGTTAATACCTTCTTATTGATTATAGCCTTGAACTACAAGTCTAGCCTTGTTACGCGACACAACACCATTCTCGTCTAACGTATTCCTATATACCCATTTGGTTCCTATAATGGTCGAACTTCTAGGTGGAGGAACAAGTTCCCAAACGTCATTAGCAATGAATTGATTCAATTCTTCTTGCATGGCGATGACCCAACTCTCGTCCATTAAAGCTTCTTTAACATTCTTTGGTTCAATCAAGGAGACGAAACAAAAGAAGTTACTTTGATTTTGGACTTGAGATCTTAGGGTCCTTTGATTTAATTCGCCTATGACGTTGTCGAGGGCATGATCCTTTGACTCCTTAATGTTTACTCCCTTTTCAACATTAAGGTCTTCAACTCCTATGTTTCTAACATCTTTGGCTTTGACTATGTCTATTTCATCCAAGTCATCATCTACCAAAGGTGATGTCTTAGATGAAGGAGGGGTTTCATCAAATGTCACGTTAAGTGATTCTTCAGTTACACCCGAGGTTCTATTGAGGACTATGTAGGCTTTGCTAGTTTGGGAATAACCTAAAAAGATACCTTCGTATGACTTTGGGTCGAACTTAGTAAGGTAATCTTTGGTGTTGAGAATTAAGCACTTGCTTCCAAACACCCTAAAGTATTCCGATGAGGGCTTCTTACCTTTAAGAATCTCATAGGGGGTCATTCCTAGGAAAGGTCGAATAAGAATTCGGTTGAGAATATAAGTCGATGTCTCCACGACATTGCACCAAAAATTTTGAGACAAAGATTGCTCGTTTAAAATTGTCCTACTCATCTTTGGATGGTCCTATTCTTCCTTTCAACTACCCCATTTGATTGTGGAATGCGAGGAGCTGAGAAGTTATGGGTAATACCATGAGCTTCACAAAAGGCACTAAATTTTACTTCATTATCAAATTCCCTACCATGATCCGTCCTAATAGAGACAATTGAACATCCTAGTTGATTTTGGATTCTTTGACTAAAGATTTCGTAATGATCAAAAGCCTTATTCTTAGACGCCCAAAATCTAGTCCAAGTGAATCTAGAATAGTCGTCAATAATGACTAGGGTATAAAGGTTACCACCATAACTCCGTATGGCGGAAGGTCCAAAGAGATCCATATGTAGGATCTCTAAGCACCGAGAGGTCGAAACCAAATTCTTGGCTTTGTGACTTGAGTGAACTTGCTTCCCAACTTTGCAAGCATCACAAAAGTGACTATCAAACTTCATCTTGGGGAGATGTCTTACCAACTCCTTAGAGACTAAAGATTGAATTAAACGCATATTAGCGTGACCTAATCTCCTATGCCAAAGAGTAGAACTATCATCTAAAGTCTTTAGACATAAGTTGTCCTTTGATTTCCTATTGACCTTCATGACATAAAGCCCATGCTTTCTAACACATTTTCCAATGACCTTTCCATCTTTTACGATTTCACTGTCATATTCCGAAAAGATGATCTTACACTTATTTTCACAAATTTGACCTATACTTAGAAGGTTAAAACCTAAGTTATCTACGTGCTCTACATTTTCAATGGTCATAGAGTCAAGAGAAACCGTACCTTTGCCAATAATATTACCACGTCGATTACTTGCGAATGTAACGTTACCTCCATCATATGCTTTGTAGTGTGAGAACAAACTTCGATTACCCATCATGTGTTTAGAACATCCACTATCCTTAATCCACTTGTCGGGCTCTAAATCGATTCCCAAACATATCTAGGTAACAACACACAAGATCAAACATTTGGTCCCCAATATCTCATGGGACCAAAGTTGTTAGTTCCAAAACATTCCCCATGGGGAAAACTATTGTTGTTGAAAATTGTTCCAATTCATATGGCCATTTTGTTGTCCATTGTTTCTCCTAGGTGTCTTTGATCTTGATCTAGAATTATTATTATTTCTTCTAGGTGTTGGAGTTTTACTTCTAGGTCATGACTTAGCTTGATCGTTCCTTTTTGGTGTAGGTGTTCTACTTCTAGGTTTTGACTCATTTGGTACTCTTGGAGAAGTAGATGTTTGTCTAGATAAGTTTCTAGTTCCCATTAGAGGTTTACTCAAGCGCTTGTAGAATTTATCTAGAGTGGGCTTTTCAAGAATAGGTACTCTGACCTTGTTAATAAGAATATGTTTTAGCCCTTCACCTAAAATAGAATTTTCAGAAAGTTTAGGATTTTCACAAAAACCACCCTCTGTTCGCAGTTCGTTATCAGTACCCGCGGTTCCATAGAAATAGGGAACCGCGCCATATACTGGCGTACCGCGTACAGTTGTTCGTTTTTATGAAAACCTAACTTGTTTCGGTTTACTAATAGATGTTTCATTAGTTTTATAACCCAACCCAAGTCTTTCCTTAGAATGAATTTGTTTGTTTAACATATCATCAAGAGCACTAGTACCTTTCATGAACTTTTCCAATTTAATGGAGGTACTCTTAAGATCTTCATTCTCTTGTCTAAGCTTTTCACATTTTAGACATCATAAATCAACTTCTTTGTTTTTCTCAATCTTAGCTAATTTATCTCTTAGTTCACTAATCTCATTTTCAAGGTTAGTTCTAGTTGATTTTAGCACTTTGTTCTTTTCAATGAATTTAAGGCTAAGTTTGTGTAAGTTATTGTATTGGCCTTCTAATTCGATATCATCTTGAGAAGAACTATTATTGCTATAATAATCGGTTTTGGAATGTACCTCTTTAGAAGTGTGATCCATAAGACATTTCTCTCTTTGGGTTTGTCATCAACATCTTCACCACTATCGCTCCAGGAACCTCCAACAAATGTCGTGTGGTTCTTGTCGCGTAAAGGCTTAGGACAATCACCGATGAAATGATTCAGATCACCACATCTAAATCATTTCCTATCACCTTTATCATCCTTGGTAAAACGGTTTTTGGAGAAGGATTTCTTGTCGTTGCTTGGTTGCCTCACGTGTTGACCTCGTCTCTTGAAGAACTTCTTGAAGTCTCTAACCACCATGGCATATTCCTCATCATCACTATCCGAGGAGCTTTCATGGTCACTTTGTGCCTTATTGGCTTTGAGTGCTAGAGACTTTCTTTCACTCTTGGTTTTCACCAATTCTGAGTCCTTCAAAACTATCATCTCATGAACTTTCAAGTTGCCAATGAGTTCATCGAGTGATAATGTGGTGAGATCCTTTGATTCTTCAATCGCCGTGACTTTGGCTCTCCACTTTGGATGCAACGCCCTAAGAAACTTCCTAACATTGTTCTTGCTAGAAAAACCTTCATCAAGTGCTTTTAGACTAGTAATAATAGTGTTAAATCTAGCAAATGCACAATCAATAGTTTCATCTTCTAAGATGAAAAATTGTTCATAGTGTTGAACAAAAAGATCGAATTTACTTTCTTTGACTTGGATATTACCTTGGTGGGTTACTAAAAGAGTGTTCCAAATATCTTTAGCGGTTTCACACATAAAAATCCTTTCGTACTCTTTCTTAGGTAAAGCGTTATAAATCACCATTTTAGCCTCATTATTTTTAGCAAGTTTCCTTTTAGTGTCATCATTAGCTTTGTCAAAAGTGACTATCTCTTTACTTTTAGAAACTTCATTATATTGATAAGGCAAAAAATCACCATGGGTAATAACCTGCCAAAGATCTAAATCTTTTGATTTCACATAAGTCTCAAATCTATTTTTCCAATAAATAAAACTATCGGTTTCATCACCTTTTTTGGCTCCTTCCCGGCCTGGAAGTTCACTTCTGACGACTAGCTTCTACCGCTAACGCTTGGACTTGGAAGCAAGCTAAAGCTACACTGCCGTTAGCACCCTTTTTAGTACTCCTTGAGCTAATTTCTTGTGGAGTTCGTCCTTTAAAGCATAGTTCAGTGTTGCAACAGGTGGGTTGTTCAACGAACTTACTCTTAGATCCTTTATTCAGATAACTAGAATTTCGATAAAAAGAATTTTATAGTTCACTACAAAAAGGACGGAAAATGAGAATACAATCTAGAAGATCTGGTCGAATGGTCCCAGGTACCTGTAATTGTGATCCGTTTGCCAGAACCAAGGGGTTAGCCAAAAAATGGCTCGTGGTAAAGACAAGATATACTTTGATCAGACGTGCTCGAGTGATGCTATAACTTAATAACCAAAAAGCTCTGCGTCAAACTTCAACCCCTCCGAGTTGGACACTGAGAACGAGCCCCAACTCCAGAGTCTATAAACTCATCTCCTTCGTCCCTGCCTTCACTTGACTTCCTCATGTAGTAACTTGCTATTTTACCTAGGTCAAAACCACGTTAAGGATACCTCTTTATACCCTATTATTATTATAGGCTTAAAGCATGAGGGAGTAATTGACCCAATTCTAGATCATCTTCTGGAATCGTATAACTGGGGGAACAGGCATACTTGGAGAGCGCAGTACAACGGAGAGTTGTATGCTACGTTCGGGAAGGATGAATCGCTCCCGAAAAGGAATCTAAAAGAGGTGGTCTTTGCATAGATTGCCCTTCTAGGTACTTGTTGTAATCCATAGATCGATTCAAGTTTTAAAATACAATATATTTTAAAAAAGCTTGAGCAACCACGCTTTGATACCAATTGTAGAAACTAGAGGGGGGGGGGTTGAATAGTTTCTTAAAATTTACTTGTCAAAAGATGGTTTTCAAAAATCCTTTTCAGAAACTTAGACTTGAGTGATTATGTGAAACCTTCTTATACACAATATGAACAAGGTATAGTGCAACTAAACTAATAATCAGAAGTATAAAGAATAATGAATGTAAAGAGATAAGGGAAAGAAAGATCAAACCAAACACCAAGGATTTATAGTGGTTCGGCAACGAAGCTCACTCCTCATCCCTACTCCACTCCTCGAGTACTCCTTACTCAAAAGTTCACTAATCAACAAGCTCCTTAAGGTGGAGAAACCGTACACAACGTTTCTTATCCAATTTCCGACTCTAAGCTAAAAGTCGGGCCCTAATCTTAGCTAGGACCAATCTACACTAGTATACTTTAAGGACCACGTATAAACCTTAATACATACACAACTTCCAAATAGACACAAGTACTTGGATCTTCACAACAATGACACAACAAAGAATAAATAAGATATGATCTTTAATGGATCTTTGAGGTAGACACAACACTTCAAGGATGAAAGTGTTCTTCTCTTTGCACTTGGAGAGGAAGAGATGGGAGAAGAAAGATTCACTTCTAAACAAGTAGTAATCAACCAAATGACCAAGGATTTGAGTGATTTCAGAAGTATGAAAGAATCTGGAATTATATGTGCAAAAGAGGTGAAAAGAAAATCTGAGAATGGTCCACTATTTATAAGACAAGGCTCCAACGGTTATATCTGCCCGTGGTTATTTATTGCAGCCCCATGGTTCCTTATAGATAAGGAACCGCATAGACACTTAAGGAACCGCCAGAGTAGACTCCGCTCCTTTTTTGTCTTTTAGTGGTATGGTTCGAATCTTGTGATTAAAATATCCTGAAAGGATATTCCAAACCAAGATAGAATATGCCATTTTCAAATTTTCAAATATTTAATTTAATAAAACATTTTCTTAAAAATAAAGTTTAATAAAAAATTGTCACACTTAATAAAAAGTGAGTTTTAAGAAAAGATTAAATCATTGATCACTTAATTAGGATGAGTACTTGTTTGTACATACCTTAAGTGATAATGGTTGAAATGAAAAATACTTAAACTCAAGAATTCGTTTTTCGTTGTTTTCGTAAATGCTTGTTTTTACATATTGTCGTAATCAAAACAAAGCGAGACCGAAAAATGCAAGTAACATTTTTAGGCATCATTGCATTAACAATACTAAAATGTGCCATTGAAGCATAAGCATTACATAAGTGAGGAACTTGTTCAATATGAATTTGATCCTGAATATACCCGGTTGGAAACATTGTCTTTAACAATAATCTAAATAAATCAAGCTTATGACTTGTGTTTCAATAAGATCGGATTGATCCAAACCTAATCCAATAATGATTATAGGGTAGGGTCAAATCAGGTTGAAAATATTTATTTGGTCAATTCGAATGATAACCCCATATTATTATAGGGCCAGGCAACGTGATATATGATACAACCCTATATTTTTAGAAAGTCATTTCATGTGTCTTTTTGTCCACATTTGGTAGGCCATTAAGCAATCACAAATTTTTAATTCAAAATAAACCAAATAGACCTAAAAAGGATACTATAGAAACTAGGGGGTTGAATAGTTTCTCATCGGTTTATCTCCTAATTAAAATTCCTTTCAATTAGGTGAGTGCCAAAACTATCTTTTTCTTGAAAGCTAGTTGCATAATGATTAGGTTCAATTCTAATGAATTAACAATAAGTAATAAGTGTAATGATATTGAATGTAAGTAATGAGTAAGGAAAGAAACAACCTAGTAGGAAGACACCAAGATTTATATTGGTTCGGAAACGAGGCTCTATCCTCGTTCCTACTCCACTCCTCGAGTACACCTTACTCGAGATTTCCACTATATCCAAAAGCTCCCTTCTTGGCGGAGAAAACCTTACAATGTCGCTTACATATTTTTTGACACTAAGCTAAATGTCGAGACCTAATCTTAGATAGGACCAATCCACACAACGTCGCCCACTTCACCATTTTATGACACAAGTTTAGATGTCGAGTTCTAATCCAAAGCTAGAACCAATCTTCACAGCGTTGCCTACTTCACCATTTTCTGACACAAGGCTAGATGTCGAGTTCTAATCTAAAGTTAGAACCAATATTCACGACTCTTCACTTTGAAGCTAAGTGAGAACTTCACACAACACAACTACACATCACTTTATAGTTTAGTGAGAACTCACAAGACACAACCACATCACTTTATAGTTTAGTGAGAACTAACATAACTTATTACAACTCAACTAAACATATCCAAGTACACCCACATGTAGCTTGGATCTACACAACACAAATCTAAGAACACACATATGCAAAGGATTTACACAACTCTAATCCAAGTATTCACACATAGCTTGGATGAACACAACTAGTCCAAGTATTCACAAATACATTGGATCTACACAAGACACAAATAAATAAATGATGAACATGACTAGATCTTTAAGAGAGGATGATCTTCATCAAGTCTTCATCTTTAATCACATCACAAGTGTGTGAGTGATCTTCTCTTTGGACAAGGTAAATAAGGAGATCAAGAGGATAATTGTATGATATTGTAAATCTAGCTTATGTTTTAGAGAGAGAAAGAGATAGAAACTTAGTGGATTTCACACACTTCTAAAGAGAGAAAAGAAAGAACTATGTGTAAAATTATAATGAAACCACACTCTCTCCATCTAAAAAGAGGGTTTATACCCAAGCCCATGAGATGGGCTTGGGCTTACAATGGGCCGCCGGCCTACACATGTTGTAGGTTTGGCTTGGCCTTGTTTGCTTAATATTAAGTTAACTAAACTACGAGCTATTACTTAGACTATTGTTGGAGTGACTGATCATTTCTAGTACGTAAAACGTATTTCCAACAATCTCTCCCTAAGGGAGATCACTCCAAACAAGGGCGTTACCCAAGTTACAATAATAAAATAAACCTAGCATACTTTGCTTGTCTTGAGCTCGTAGTCTTCATCTTTCTTTTCTTTTTCTTTTCTGGTGAACATGCTGATGTGATCTTTGATATCAATATTTAGCATTAATCTCGTGCATCCATCACTTGTGATTTTGGCCTCCTCGTGACCGCATGCCCCACATACTTATACCTTCGTAATTCTTGAAAGCTTTAGAGTTCGATACAGCGGAAGACTTGACTTTTAGGCTTTCTAGAATTAAATGAAGTATTAAGTGCATAAAGTATAAGCATGCGGGGACGACTTCTTCTCGGATTCCGCAACGCCACCGTCTTCAAATGCAACAACATAAGTAGACACGAACGAAATGGCTTTGAACATTTCATTCTATTTCGGTAGCATTTTACCTCCGGTCGGTGAAGACCGTTGGACGATATAAATATCGTACTTGTGGCAGGTAGATTTAATTAAAAATCTCCTTGACAAGATTTCGCGGGTAAACCCGTTCTCTTTACTCGACCGTCCAAAGCTGACTGCGAACGTAAAGAGTGAATCATTTGGATAAAATTATCCGTATGATTGAAGCCGTCAATTCTGATTCCTGGAACAAGTTTTATTCATTAAAGAATCGCACCATCGTTGCTTTCCAGTTGTCACGAGCTCGATTCATATTGAATCTTGCAAGTTACCTACCAAGTGCTGTTTGAGGTTAACACTAGAAGGATTTCCACTCATCACTGTGAACACTATAGAGTGTCACTCTGAGTGTTCTGGCAAGATCACTAAGATATTGCGTAGAGGCCTGGAACGTGTTTAAGTTCAGCTAAGAATTAAACCACTGTTGCTTTCCAGTTATCACAAGCTTGATTCATAAAAAATCGCACAAGTCACCTACCATGAGATTTTGAATGTTCGCTCAAGAAGGATTTTCATCTTCATTGTAAATACTTTCGTATTACTCGGATGTTCAGGCAAGATCATGAAGATTTTGCGTAGGACTCTTAAGATCTTTCTTACTTTTCACAGTGTGTGAAGAAGCAAGGAAATATGGAAATGTGTCCTAATGAGATATTTGATGATCTCAAATGGATCTAGACTCGATCGTACATTTTGTATTTTAGTGATCGGAGGCTGGAGAGGAGTGCCACCATTTCAATACCAATTTACTCGGAGTGAATAAATCGATAGATAATGCGTTGTCTCTGTGTGATTAAAACAAATATCTTTTAAGAGACATCTGAGTTAGCTGGAATGGGTTGTGCATTGCATCACTGGGTCCATGATGTCTTATCTTCAATATCAAGCATCATTTAAAAATGATCTCAATAGCATATGTATTGACCCGGTTTCTGTCTAAGGTTGTAAGGAGGGCTTCTTTCTTTACACCCTTTATCTTTACAATTCTCTTTCATTCTTCAACCCGTTCAATGCTTACCAATACGTCATAACTAGCACCTTGTTGTGATTGTTCCAGTGCTAACTTAAGTACTTGGTCGGCATTCAGCTACGTTTACATTCTTTCCCCATCTTTCCTAAGGACTACTATTTCTAGCTATGGAATGTCCTTGGGAAGATTCCTCCGGTTTTGGAAGAATCATTGGACTTAACATATACTACCATCCTTATGTCACCACAATCTTCATCTTCGTAAAATAAATGGGTTTAGGGTAAGTATATGTCACCATGAAATCCATTTTGTTATAGCAAATCCATTTTGCTCCCCTTTAGCATATGCCACGATATTCGAAAACATTTCGCATATGTCGGGATGAGCCATCACGTTAAGTCAAACCATTTGTGATAATTTCCCATATTAAATCACATTTTCTCCCCCATATTAAAAATATTAACCCAATCGATGTTTTTAATATCAGTTGATTTAATTAAGTTTTAACAAAGGTTTTGGGAAGAAAAATGCAAGTCCTTTTAATCTTCATGAGACCAATTTGTGAGAAATGATACCGATTTGTAACATGATCACCTATTCACCATATTATAATAAATTGACAAGGTTGGACCTGATTGATGAGAACATCATATGATAAGATCAAATGGTTCTTGTCAGAAAATGTTGGTCGCCTCGTCATGGCTGAAGTCATCTCTTGACACCACATGTACGATTGGTATTTTTGTCTTGACACCAATTTGTGAACTTGGCACTTTTGGCATCAAAGATTCTGAATGCTTGACAGTTGCTCCCCCTCAATTGCTGACCCGTGTTCTATTGAAAGAGCTGTAGTCGTCGTTTGAGTAGTCACATCGTCGATTATGTAGATACCAAATGTAGATAGCTATGGTTGTAGATATGATAGCTTCATAAAAACAAAACTTCTCTTGTTTTAACAAATAAATGCACTGAAGCGTACATAGATTTGTGTTAGACCAAGTTATAAAGTAAACTTGATCCCTTACAAGGTTTTACAGTAAACCCTGCCCGAGAAAATTAATTCATGTTGAGAGCCAAAGCTTTCATAAGAAATACTTGACTTTAATGCGAAAAACGGGTTGCAGTTTGAAATAACTACAAGCCATATAGGCATGTTTTTATGAAAGATTTACAACTTTTGTACGAACTCTATTTATGGCGCCGTGTCAATATTAATCAACATTTCTAAGGCCGTAAATATTATCGTACCAAAAGGCATGCCTTTGAAAAAAAAAAGTAAAAATATTTTTGGATTTTTATGAATTTTTCAATTTTTATGGTTTTTATATGGTTTTATATTTTTGTATTTTGCTTTTGTGGATAAAAATATAAACAATATATACGAATGATCACCAAGGATACGGAGAATAGTTTACCACCACTATTCTTTCGCTTCATCTGCCAGTTCCTTTAGAGTCTCAGGCGAGAAAGTTCTCAAACCTAGCTTGTCGGCCAAAAATTCCATTCGAGCGCGATCTAAAGCCTTCGTGAAAATATCCGCCAATTGATACTCAGATCGGACAAAGTAAAGCTCTATTACGCCATTTTCCACTTACTCCTTGATAAAGTGGTAGCGAATGTCAATATGCTTCGACCGAGAGAATTGAACATTGTTGCAGCATAAGGCAATTGCACTTTTGTTCTCGCAGTACATCGGAATTTTATTGAAACCTAGACCATAGTCGGTTAATTGCGATCTCATCCAAAGAATTTGAGCACAACAACCGGACATAACTATGTATTCTGCTTTCGTACTTGAAATTGCAGCGCTTTTCTGCCTTTTTGATGCCCAACTGATTAGTCGATCTCCTAGTAATTGCAAAGTTCCACTCGTGCTATGCCTTGTATCGCAACCCGTGTGATCCGCATCTACATATGCCATTAGTGCAATCGAAGAGTCCTTAGAATACCAAAGTCCTCGATTAATGGTTCCTTTAAGATATCGAAAGATCCGTTTAATAGTAGCTAAGTGTAACTTAGTAGGTCGAGTTTGACACCGAGCACACATACATATAGCAAACTGAAGATCAGGTCGACTAGATGTGATATAAAGAAGAGTACCGATCATTCCACGATAAAGTGTCGGAACAACGGCAACTCCATGTGGATCTGCATCGAGCTTAGTTTGTTCAACCATTGGAGTATCCCCGGGGTCGCAAGATCCCATCTTATGTTTCTTAAGAGATTCAAGGGCATACTTGGATTGATTGATAAAGATGCCTCTGGGACTCTGAGATATCTGAAGACCTAAGAAGAATGATACCTTGCCCATCATTGACATCTTAAACTTGGAAGACATGAGTGTCCCAAACTCATCGGATAAGGTTTGGGTCGAGGCAGAAAATATAATATCATCAACATATATTTGTACCATAATCATATCTTTACCTCGTTTCTGAATGAACAGCGTGGGATCCACCTTGCCTTTAGCGAAGCCTTGCGTAATGAGGAATTGTGACAATAGACCATACCATGCGCGTGGAGCTTGCTTCAACCCATAGAGAGCCTTCTTAAGCTTGTACACATGATTAGGATATTTAGGATTCACAAAACCATCCGGCTATTGAACATAGACCTTTTCCTTGATTTCACCATTGAGAAATGTCGTCTTCACATCAATGTGATAGACGATCATATTCATGTAGGCTGCATACGCAAGGAATAGTCTAATAGCTTCCAAACGGGCAATAGGTGCAAAGGATTCCATAAAGTCGATGCCCAATAATTGCTTGTATCTACGAGCTACTAGTCGAGCTTTATTCTTCAATATTTCGCCTAACTCGTCGAGTTTCACCTTATAACCCTATTTCAAAGTGACTAATTGCACTTGATCCGGGCATGGGACAAGTTCCCATACTTCAAGACGTATAAATTCATTAAGTTCTTCTTGCATAACTTCTATCCAACAGGATTGAGTAAAAGCTTCTTGCCATGTCTTAGGTTCAACTTCAGTGAGAAAAGCATCAAAATGACAAAACATTGCACTTTCTTGTAACTGACTTCGTGTGGATACCGGACGATTAGGGTCACCAATAATAGAATCTATAGGATGATCCTTTCTCCACTTGCTGTCATGTTCACGAATCTGTGGATTGGAGTAAACCGTAGTAGGAGCTTCCTCTGAGGTGGACGACCCGGCTTGATTAGATTCGGAATTGGTACACCAAAGAATGGAAGTTCACGCATTTGAGCGAATTCCAAGTCGTGATCATCATCATCCTCTTCATCATCAATAGGCGTGACATGAGTAGTTGAAACATGTGTTGGTTGAGAATTACTCGTTGAAGGTATATCTTGACCAATTATAGGTGCAGACGTATCCGATTGTGCTTCGGTTGCTAGAGGGACAACTTCGGTAACATGAGCTATTACCTTAGGTTCTGGAGCAACAATACTTGGAGGAGTAAATAATTCATCAAAGAACGGTTGAAACAACGTATCCTATTCATTCCTAGAAGGTGGTGTAAATGATGATGAAGTAGGGTTGTTTGGGACAAGACCAGACCTAATGTTACTGGGTCCTATTTCATGAAGTGCGGGTTCAGAGCTGCTTTGCTCAGAAGCCATTGCTGTCAGCTCATCAAAATCAACATTCATAGTTTCGAGGATCTTTCGAGAATTATGGTTGTAGATTCGGTATGCCTTCTTTGTGGGTGCATAACCAATGAAGATACCAATATCAGCCTTGGGTTGAAGTTTTCCCAAATTGTCACCATCATTATTTGGATAGCAAAGAGAACCAAATACATGAAGATGTGATAAATCTTGTACTTTTCCATGTAGAAGCTCATAAGGTGTTTTACCATGGCGTTTACGAATTAGTGACCGGTTTTGGGTGAAAACTGTTGTAGATACTGCTTCTGCCCATAAAAACAATGGAGCCTTTGCGTAATTTAACATCGTTCGAGCAGCTTCCATAAGTGTGCGATTTCGCCTTTCAACGACACGATTTTGTTGTGGAGTGTGAGCAACAGATGTTTCATGAGAAATGCCAACTTCTTCATAATAATCACGCAATATTTGATTCACAAATTCGGTTCCATTATCTGTACAAATGCGTCGGACAGTAGTGTTGAGACGCACTTGAATCATCTTGAGAAATCCGATGATGAATTTAGGTGCCTCATTTTTTGTTGTAAGAAATTTCACCCATGTAAACCGAGAGAATCATCCACAATGACGAGGATGTACCTTTTACCACTAAGACTTTCGACACGCATTGGCCCACAAAGATCCATATGCAACAGATAAAGTTTCTCTTGGTTGGTGTCTTCAGTCTTGGGTTTGTATGATTTCTTCGTGCTTTTCCCCATTGTACACGCAGAACACAAATGATCCTTGTGAAATGTAAGTTTAGGAAGACCACGAACAAGTTTGTTTTTCTACAAATGATTAATAGCGTCAAAGTTAAGATGAGATAACCGTCGATGCCATAACCATGACTTAGTCTTCGATGCTTTGGAGAGAAGACATACGGGAGAAGCGGCCATCATGTCTTGTAGAGACAAAGTATACAAATTATTCCCTCTAGTACCTTTCAATAAATCAACCCCTTCCAAATTACAAATGAAGCAGGTATGCTCTCGAAAAGCAACTTCTAGGTTTGCATCACAAAATTGTCCCACAGAAAATAAGTTGTAACCGAGACCTTCCACATAATACACTCTTGAAATTATAACATTCCCAATATGATATTCACCGTAACCATTATCTTTGCAATATGATCATTTCCAAATCGAACCGTACCAAGAAACTTGCTGACGAAATTTCTGAGCTGAGAGCGATCTCCGGTCATATGCTTGGAGCAACCAGAGTCCAAATACCAGAGAACAATTTGGACCACCTGTTTTAAATAACAACAGTAGACAATGCATTGGAAACTATTGGTTCCGGAGTGTTAGCAGATACATATATAATATTATCAGAATTGCTAACATTTGTGTGACCCTTAGATTTACTGTGTTTTCTAATGTGAGTTTTACCACTAACAGGTTTTATTGTTCATATTTTCTGAGGTTTTGGATTATTAGCGGGCACTACAGTGGGAGTAGACCTATTTAAAGGGCACTTGTTTCCTACAATAGTGTTGGTGTTCCTAGTTAAAGGACACGCTTGTGTTTTGGTAGCCTTGGTACTCCTAGTTAAAGGGAACACTTTCTTTGCTTTAGTGGGAGTGATCCTAGTTAAAGGGCACGCATTTCCTACTATAGTGAAAGTTCTACCAGTGGGACGCCACATCCAGCCAACTTGGGTTAACACTTTCCGAGTCGGTTTCCATTCTAAACCATTTTTACGGGCATACATCTCATTCACATGGTCAATAAGGCAAGAATCATGACGACTAGGAAACATACATTCATTGCAATTCCAACATTTCAAATTAGAATTTATAGTAGGCTTAGAACGCTGCACAACCGCAGAGCCTTTAGGTTTAGCTACATGATTCTTTTTATTCAAAACAGAAATAACATTCCTAGGGTGGGCTTCTACTTTCTTCTTCACTTGAATACTAGATGGGGGCAAGATCCTATCATTCTTCTCGTTTCTTTTAAGCTTAGATCTTTGAGCCTTAGTAGTGGTGCTTACTCCTGTAGAAGGCAACACGGGAATATTAGAAGCTGGTTTTGACTTTGCCTTATCTTTAGTGGCCAATGTTTGAGATGGTTTAGTCCTAGGGCCCTTGTTAAGTGGTGTGACGGCGATAAGGTTCCTTTTGATTGCACTAGAGGACGATGCTGAGACAGTGGCTGCGTTATCCACAACATTCTTACCTTTTAGAGTACGAAGTGTTTCCTTTAACTCAGCCAAAACTAGATTTTTATCATAGATTTGTTCCCTCAAATAAGATATTTCCACCGACTTTCGATTCAATTGTTCAATCAATGATTGATTCTGTGCAGTGGTATTAACACATGCGGGCTTTACTGAATCGAAGAGTTGTGTATTTTTCTGTTTTAAGTTATCAACTTTGGACAAAATCTTGGAAACTCGATTATCTAGATCAAGTTTAATATTCTCAGCGGCCTCAAGTACGTTCACACAGTTAATCTTCTTAGATTTCTCTATGTCTATCGGCAATGATTTAGCAACCTTGTCACTTGGCTGACGTTGTTTTGATTGTTAATTCAATCGAAAACTCTTTTAAAAATTTGAATCATCGATATTAACACCTTCGAATGACGTTTCAAAGATTTCTTGAATAAATTGTTGCTTGCATTCAAGTGAAATACAATGTGTTTGAATCTCATCAAAACGTTTGGAAAGCGAAGAATACGAATCTTGAAGCTTTAAAAATTCAGCGTCAGATTTGTGACAAGTACTATCTACCACATTATCCATAGATTCAACATTATGCACAATAGAATCATTATCAACACTTTTATTCACACAGACGGAAACAATATCATGAGACAACACTTGCTTCAAAAGCTGATCATTTTGGCGTGAAACTCGTTCTATTTCAAGTAAACTGTTTTCATAAGCATCATCCATTTCATTGAAAACACGTCTAACTTCTTATATTTCCAAAAGTAATTCTTGATCAACATTGCGAAGACAGGCTGTAATATTGTTTACAAATGGAACAATTTCGTCTCGAAATGCAGCTCTAGTGTGCTCAAAATTCCATTCACCTTCTGTTATGGCCAAAGCCGTCGTACGTTCCACAATGACCTTGTCAAAGTCGGCTAAGTGTTGGTGCACCGCATTTAAGCTATCGGACGCTTACTTACCGGTGGAATTAACTTAGTTAAATCCGTTTTGACAAGTGTAGGAGACGTACTAGGAAGGTTTTTCGTTGACAAACTTTGGGGCACAAAAGCTGATAATTGAGCTAATTCCTTTTGTAAACGAATACAGGTCTTTTTAGAAAATTGATCTTTATTATGCTTATCATAATCAATCTTATGGAATTTTGAAAGCATTTAAGAATGAGTTTCTTCCGCAAGTGACTGTGCCTCTTCACTACTACGAACATAAGGTGCTTCTTTCGATTTGCCAATTAGGGTCACATCATAAAGACAAGGAATATATTCCTGAGCTTGTTTTGCATAAGCAGGATTATGTGGTAAATCTTGAAGACGCTTAAGTCCGAGTTCTTTAAACGATTTAGTTAAAAGATGAACCTTTTATGTGGAAGCGTATTGTTTTAAAAGCTGTTGTTCTTTGAATTTAAGAAGTTTGGTAGCATTAATTTCCGATTCAAACTTTTTAGACTCGAGAGTTTCGAAATCCATTTTAAGTTTCTGAAAATTATTGACAACCGACTCTTTTTCTTTTAATTCATTGGAAAGATTAGCTTTTAATGATTCTATTTCTTATAAGTGTTCAATCTTTTCAAAACGAAATTGGTCAAATTTAGAACACGTTATTTTCTCTGCTTGAGGGACCATTTCAAAATTTTTGACCTTTTCCTTATACAGTGCAAGCTCAACGGTTAGGTTGGCATTCATATCTATGGTTTGTCGAACAGCCACATTCATGTTATCAATAATATGTTTAGGCACCATTACTAGATCACGTTGATCATAAGATTCCATACCCGTCGTAGCATTTGGTTGAGGTTCACTCAAATGTGTTGGATTGGATACCACATCATTTGAGTTACTAGTTCCCGAATGTTGTTCGAGGTTGTCATTTTCATTCTCAACATGATGTGGATTATCATGAACATTATTAGATGTGGTTGGTACCTCACTGACGACATCAGAACCGTAGTGAGAGAGATTAGCAATGAGAGCAGCTTGGGCAGAGTGAATGTCATCATAATCTGAATCATATGCGTCAAGATGATCTGCTTGATATGTTGCATTAGAAGTAGAGACGACTGCAATGCCTTCGTTATCTGCTGTCCCTGGGTCTGCAAGAAATGCTAATTCCTCTGAATCCAAAATCTTTCCCTTAGACTGAGCATCGACCAAATACATCTTCTCACGAAACCATGTTGCATCCCTTCTCCTTTTCGGCTGAGTGCATTCCCTAGCCATATGACCTTGTCCTCAGCAACTGTAGCAAGTCACAACCTTTTGAGGACAAATAGGGCTTCCATTTCCAGTAGCATGAGAAGTCACGGCTTAAGCGTTCACGGTTCTTGTAGGAGGTCCATATGAATTTTGCCTACCCTGAATGGATTGCACCGTCACTTGACCATCTTAAATAGTGGCTTGTTATCGAGGATTTGAAGAGGTGCGGAGCTGATTGTTTGTTGGTGGAAATCCTCTAGTTGCAACAAGTTTTGATAAATAGGCAGTGAGATGTTTAGAACATCAGTTGGCGTATCATTTGGAGTAAAGACCGGTGCTTCAATTGGTGGAAGTTCATTGGAGTAAAGGGCTTGTGCTTGTGGTGCTTCAATTAGAAAATATCCTTGCTGAGGAGTATAACCCATAGGAGAAGTGTTAGCTTGTGAAGGTGATGCCTGATGTGCTGGTAGCTGTGGATAAGGCTATGGAAGAACACTTTGTTGATATGCTTGTTGTGGCATCATCAGTGGTTGATAAAATGGTTGTTGTGGTTGCTGATATGTGTGTTGTGGTGGTTGCTGCAAGTATGATTGTTGTTGATAAGTGTAAGCCATGTTTTGTTGGGGGGGTCATTTGTTGAGAAGCATACATGGCAAGTGGATCACGAACTTGTGGTGTAGAAAACCGAGCCTCGATCACATGGCATCCGTGTTGTTGAAGAAAAGCTTGAAGCTGATCCACATTGGTGTTATGCAAGTCCTTAGCCAATTTAACAGCCGTCACGTACTTACGCCATTCTGAAGGAGGGGTGTTCAAATACTTGGTGTTTAATTGAAACGTAGGAATTGCCATGCCATTGATATTGAGCTCATTCAACAAACGAGTGAATCTCAAATAGTAATCATTGAGAGTCTCCCCGGGAACATAGGCAAACTTATCAAACGTATCATATAGCTTACACTCTCGTTCTTGTTTAGTTAACGAGGTGCCTTGCATTAGAACACGAATTCTATCCCATAACTCTTTGACTTCCATAGTTTCTTCAACCATGTCATGAAATATAGCCATCATACACCTTCGGAAAGTCCCGGGAGCATTGCATAAGCCAAAAGGCATTCTTTTGTAAGCAAATGTTCCATAAGGACAAGTGAATGTGATTTTCTCTTGGCCTTTTGGATCGATGGGAATTTGAAAATACCCGGAGAAACCGTCTAAGAAGCAATAGTAGTCATTACCCGCTAAACGCTCGAGCATTTGATCCATGAAAGGAAGAGGAAAATGATCTTTCCGAGTGGTATCATTGAGCTTGCGATAGTCTATGCAAACTCGCCAAACCGTAACAAGTCGAGTAGGAATCAACTCGTTGTTTTCATTGGGAACGACGGTTATTCCGCCTTTCTTAGGCACACAATGGACGGGACTAACCCATGGCGAATCCGAAATAGGGTAAATCATTCCGGCATCTAAGAGTTTGATAACCTCTTTCTCGATGACGTCATGAATTTTAGGATTAACCCTTCTTTGGCTTTGGATTACGGGTTTAAAGTCATCTTCCATGAGAATTTTATGAGTACAAAAGTTCAGATCAATTACGTGGATATCATAAATTTTCCAAGCAATTGCTTTCTTATGATTCTTCAGCACATCAATAAGTCGAGATTTTTCATCCTCTTTCAAGTCCTTTGCAATGATGACGGGTAACTTCTTATTGTCTTCAAGGAAAACATATTCGAGATGAGACGGTAAATCCTTAAGCTCTAAATCTAGAGGATTGTCAATGGAAGATTTAGTCAAATTCGGATCATCGATTGTAACTTTCTTAGGAGAAGGTGGAGAAATATGGTCCGCATTGAGAAGTTTCTCAATGGTACGAATGTCTTCTTCCCAATCGGTGGGAGAATCGTCATATTGTAAGTCCACATCCCCTAAAGTTGCTTCAAATTCTTTCAAAAGGAAATCACTTTCTCCAAATGGAGTCAATGATGGAGCAATAGAGGCAACGGTCTCAACAGTGGGTAGAGAAGAACCACTTTTACAAGCGTCTTTGAAATTCTCTTCACAAGCCTCATCAAGTACGTCAATGAAATTAACGCTCTCGTATTCAGAAGGTTGCTTAGAAAGTTTACCCATGTTGAAAACGATTTTATCGTCACCAACTCTCATAATTAATTCGCCCGCGGCTACATCAATGAGAGTGCGACCGGTCCTCAAGAATGGACGTCCAACGATTAATGGAACACGGGGGTCCATCTCGTAGTCAACGACAACAAAATCCACCGAAAAGGTGAATTTGTCGACACCGACGAAGACATCTTCGGATATCCCCACCGGATAAGCAACTGTACGGTTAGCTAATTCCGATGTCATTCTTGTGGGGACTAGCTCGGGTAGAGATAATTGTTTCCACACACTTAATGGCATTAAGTTTATACTAGCACCTAGATCGGCTAGGGCCATACAATTCTCTACCCGAGGGAAGTTGGAAGGAATGAGAAAGCGACCCAGATCACCAAGTTTGGTTGGTAATTTCCTTAAGAGAACCGCGGTGAAATTCTCATTAAGTTGGGTCTGAGCAATATCAAGAAGCTTTTCTTTGTCACTGAGAAGATCTTTAAGCATTTTAGCATATTTCGGCATGTGAGCGAGAGCCTCGGCAAAGGAGATGTTGAAATTCAATTGTTTAAACATTTTAAGAAAGTTCGAAACTTGAATATTATCCTTGTTCTTCAACTTCTCTTTCCTCAACCTTGATGGGTAAGGTATATCGGGTTGAGAGGAAGGCTTTGGAATGGAATTCTCACTCACATACTTGGGTGGTGGAGGGGTAGAAATAGAAGGTGGAGGAATCGATGAAGGGGACTCGTTCTCCTTTGTCACAATCACCGGTGTAGGTGTAGGAATCTCGGGTTCCTTTAAACCTTTGCCACTTCAGGTGGTGATTGCTTTCATCTCCCCTCTTGGATTAGCAACGGTGTTACTCGAAAGAGAACCCGAACCAGAGGCTTGATTACTTGGGAAGGAACTAGCCATCATATCCCTTAAGTCATTCGTTTGACTACTTAAAGAGTTTCACATATCAGCTCGAAGATCATTCCCTTGTTTCGCCATATCCCCTTTCAAGTTAATAATTTGACTCTGAAGATTCTTCACCAGCGCGTCATTAGTCCTCATGTAAGTTTTAACCTCGTGATTAAATGCGGTGGGTTGGTTGGAATGAGGAGCATGGTAGGCAGGTGGTTGATAAGCGGGTTGTTGGTAAACTTGATTATTTCCTTGAGGTGGATATGGGTTTCTTTAGGTTTGATATTGATTCGGAGCTCGAGCTTGGTTTTGATTGTTGTGATTAAAGTTGTTTTGGTTTTGAGGAGGAAAACCGGGTGGTGAAAGGAAGTTGTTTGAACGATAACTGAGCAAATTACGGTCACCTTGAGGACGAGCTTGATAGCCTCCCGTGGAAAAGGTACCATTAGCAGCATACACATTTTCCGGATTGTCATGAGTCGAAGGACAATCGGTGTATGAATGAGAACCCCCGCAAATCTCACAAGAAGTTGCTACAACTTTAGCTTGTTGAAATTGGTCCGTAGCCATGGTTAAGAAGTTTTTGTTCATCTCGGCTATTTTGCGGGTAAGTTCGGTTATCTATGGGTTTGATGAAGTAGAAGAAACATTGGACCTCGGGTTATTCCTTGAAGATGCAGATGAATCCCAATTTTTGTGGTGAGTGGTCATGTTCTCTATAAGCTCTCTACACTCCTCAGGTCTTATCTTCATGAATGTACCACGGCGGCAACATTAATCGTATCACGATCACGAAAAGTTAAACCATTGTAGAAAGTATCAATCAAAGTAACGGGGAGCATGTTATGGTTCGGACAACGGTCGATCAAGACATTGTAACGTTCCCAAGCACCGAAAAGCGACTCATCAGGTTCTTGAGTAAATTCACTGATTTGGTTGCGAATAGTGACCATGGATGGTGGAAAGTAGCGCGACAAAATTTTTTGAGTCATTTCGTCCCAGGTATGAATTAAATTTTTGGGAAGACGATCAAACCATTTTTCGGCATGGTGGGATAAAGTGTGTGGAAAGAGATGAAGGCGAAGAAAATCCATAGAAACACCGTGCAATTTCATGCTTTGAGTGACGGTTATGAATTTATCGAGATGTTTGTTGGCATCATCATCCGGTAATCCGCGAAATGGACAAGCGTTTTGAACTTGCTGGATCATGTGATGCTTCAACGAAAATTCAGGAGCCGTGATTTGCATCGGCGCAATCGGTCCTCCGCATCCGTTCATTGTCGGTTGACAAAGCTCCTCCATTGTGCGAAGGTCGGGTTGTGGGCCTTGGTTGTTATTATTATTCATGTTGGGGTGAGGTGGGTTTTTATTATTATTATGCACATTAGTCATATCTAAGTCTCTAAGAGTCTCGGGCTCATAATAAGATGTAGATCGAGTACGCATACACTAAAATGAAAGAAAATATTTTAGGTTTTTTTTTTATCTTTTTATCTTTTTTTTATTTTTTTTGGATTTTTGAAAATTGTATATTTTTTAGGATTTTTGAAAATTTTTGTGCTTGAAAATAACGTTCCCAAAAGAGCGGATCCCAAAATCCAATTTTTCTCACTAAAAACCGTTAATCTTTACGAAAAGAGCCGGCAGCGGTGCCATTTAATAAATGGATACTTTTATGTGTGATCTAGAAGTGTTGTTCGTACTTGATTCAATTCGAATCGATCACGGTTTAAGGTGGAATTATTGTAATTGGTCACTAAAAGGGGGAGCTTGATTATCTAAGTCTACAAATAACATAAACGTAAAAGCTATTAAAAATAAAGAAGAAATCTAACCTTGATTGGTGGGAAAAGGAAACTTAAAAATTAACTTGAAACAAAAAAAGGAAAAATCAACCCGTCGGAATACTGTCGGAAACCTGGTCGGAAAAATCCGTCGGAATGCTCCGTCGGAACACAATTGGAATGTATCAAAAGGAATCCTGTCGGAATAACTAAAAATGTACCAGAATAATAATCAATGAAAATAATCGGAATATTTATCGGAATCACCGTCGGAAAGTTCCTTCGGAAAATCTGTCGGAATGTTTGATCAACTAAACCATCGGAATACCGATCGGAAAAATGGTCGGAATACAAAACCCCTTTCCGATAGAAGTATCGGAAAAAGCGTCGGAATACTGAACCCTAATCCGATGGAAGTGATCGGAATAACCGTCAAAAAAGGTAAACCCTTTTCCGATGGTTTGAACTTCACAATAAGCAAAATCGAATATGATCTTTTTTATAAGCTCAAACTGAATCTTGACCAAATTAACAATGAAAAGAACTAAATAAGCACGAATAAGAAGCTTTCAAAACTCTAAATAAGCAAACTTTTTTAAAACAAACCTTAAAAAGACGAAACTTTTAAGAAAACTTAAAAGAAAATAAGCTAAATACAAAATAAGCCAAAAAGCATAATAAGCTCAAAGCTCAAATCGTATAAAAACTTAGATATGAACAAAAAGATAAGCTTTTTAATCAATCAAACATCAAGATGAAACTAGATGCATGATTATTTCGGATCAAAGGTAAATCAAAATCAAGAAATGTAGAAAAAGATTAATGATGAAAAGCTTAAACTTGAACTTGTAGATTAATGATTCCAAAATACAAGATTAAATGAAAGCTTGAACTTGAAAGAAAAGATGAAGAAATCTAGAGAGAGAAAGTAGAAACACCTACTTCTCTCTAAAGATATGAAAAACTAAGAAAAATTAAAAGTGACTAAAAAAACTAACTAACTCTCTCCTAATAAAGCATTAGGAGGGTATTTATAGGAGAAAGGGAGTTGGTAGGATGCTTCCTTCTTTCTTCCTTTTGTCTTCTCGTCTTTTTAAATGACTCGTCTTTTTAAATGACTCGTCTTTCTCGACTTTGTCTTGGGATTAGTCGAATGATAACTTGAACTCATCTTCTAATTTTCTTCTTTTAGTAGACTTGGTTCCTCGACTTCTTTAAACTTCCGTCTTTAGACTTTTTCTTCGATAAGTCTTCAGATTAGGCCTTTGACTTCCGTTCTTCTTGCACTTTTGATCTTTTGACTTCGTCTTTTGTCCTTTTCGTCGATAAAAGCCCGTGAAAGCCCGTGTTTTCTCCCCTTTTCATATTTTTATCCTGAAACACAATATAAATACAAACCACGCATAATTCCGACTTTTACGACATAAAATACACGTTTTGGTCTTGTTATTATTGGAAATAAGTGGTAAAAGGATAAGTGTTTCACACTTATTAATTATCATATCTCTCATTCTCATACCCTTCTTCCTCATCTTCAGGTTCTTCTTCATACACCTTTTCTTTGCCCCTTGATGTATTTTTCTTGCATGTGCGCACATTGTGACCAACCTCAAAACAAAGGCTACGTATCTGACCTTTTTTCGCACTTTGAGACTTGCTTTTAGCTTTTTCACCCAGACCAATAAATTGTGAACCTCCAGTTCCACAACCCTTGTTCCTAATTCCTTGTGGGACCTTAAGAGAAACTTTAGTGGGTGTCCTAACGTCTAACAATTTATGGAATACTTATTCATTGGATGGCTTTTGTGTTTCTTTAAGAAGCTCATCATCTAAGTTTTTCTTCAACTCGTTAACCTTTGCAAGAAATTCAGTTAACTTTTATATGTCATTGCTTAAACGACTAACACAATAATCTATTGTTGCATGAATATCGTAAGCAATCTTGTCCGTTTCTTCGATGCATGGTCCATATCTGTGTATTTTTTAGCAAATGACGAGGAAGAACATCTTTTCTCCATCGATTGTGTTAATGCAATGATGCCTAAAAACGTTACTTGCATTTTTTGGTCTCGCTTTGTTTTGATTACGACAATATGTAAAAACAAGCATTTACGATAACAACGAAAAACGAATTCTTGAGTTCAAGTAGTTTTCATTTCAACCATTATCACTTAAGGTATGAACAAACAAGTACTCATCCTAATTAAGTGATCAACGATTTAATCTTTTCTTAAAACTCACTTTTTGTTAAGTGTGACAAGTTTTTTTATTAAACTTTCTTTTTAAGATAATTTTTTATTAAAATAATTATTTGAAAATTTGAAATTTGAAAATGGCATATTCTATCTTGGTTTGGAATATTCTTTCAGGATATTTTAATCCCCAGATTCGAACCAATCCACTAAAAGACAAAAGGGAGCGGAGTCTATGCAGGCGGTTCCATAGCACCTATAGCGGTTCCTTATCGATAAGGAACCACGGGCAGATATAGCCGTTGGATGTTTGTCTTATAAATAGTGGACCATTCTCAGACTTTCAATTCTCCTCTTTTGCACATAAATTTCCATATTCTTTCATACTTCTTAAATCACTCAAATCCTTGATCATTTGTTTGATTACTACTTGTTTAGAAGTGAATCTTTCTCCTCTCATCTTTTCCTCTCAAAGTGCAAAGAGAATCACACTATCATCCTTGAAGTGTTGTGTCTACCTGAAAGATCCACTGAAGATCCAAACTTATTTATTTATTGTTGTGTCATTGTTGTGAAGATCCAAGTAGTTGTGTCTATTTGGAAGTTGTGTATGTATTAAGGTTAATACTTGGTACTTAAAGTATATTGGTGTAGATTGGTCCTAGCTAAGATTAGGGCTCGACTTTTAGCTTAGAGTCGGAAATTGGTTAAGTGACGTTGTGTACGGTTTCTCCACCTAAAGCTTGTTGATTAGTGAATTCTCGAGTAAGGAGTACTCGAGGAGTGTAGTAGGAACGAGGAGTAAGCTTCGTTGCCGAACCACTATAAATCCTTGGTGTTTGGTTTGATCTTTCCTTCCCTTATCTCTTTACATTCATTATTCTTTATACTTGTGATTATTAGTTTAGTTGCATTATACCTTTTTCATATTGTGTATAAGAAGGTTTCACATAAATACTTAAGCCTAAGTTTTTGAAAAGGATTTAAAAAAAATCTTTAACAAGTAAATTTAAGAAACTATTCACCCCCCCCCCCCTTTTAGTTTCTACAATTGGTATCAGAGTGTGGTTGCTCAAGCCTTTTTAAAATATATTGTATTTTAAAACTTGAATCGATCTATGGATTCCAACAAGTATCTAGAAGGGCAATCCATGCAAAGACCACCTCTTTTTGAAACTGATAGTTTTATTTATTGGAAAAATAGATTTGAAACTTACGTGAAATCAAAAGATTTAGATCTTTGGCATGTTATTACCAATGGTGATTTTTTGCCATATCAATATAATGAAGTTTCTAAAAGCAAAGAGATAGTCACTTTTGACAAAGCTAATGATGATACTAAAAGAAAACTTGCTAAAAATAATGAGGCTAAAATGGTAATTTATAATGCTTTACCAAAGAAAGAGTACGAAAGGATCTTTATGTGTGAAACCGCTAAAGATATTTGGAACACTCTTTTAGTAACCCGCCAAGGTAATAGCCAAGTCAAAGAAAATAAAATTGATCTTCTTGTTACACAATATGAACAATTTGTCATCTTAGAAGATGAAACTATTGATAGTGCATTTGCTAGATTTAAACTATTATTACTAGTTTAAAAGCACTTGATGAAGGTTTTTCTAGAAAGAACTTGTTAGGAAGTTTCTTAGGGCGTTGCATCCAAAATGAAGAGCTAAAGTCACGGAGATTGAAGAATTAAAGGATCTCGCCAAATTATCACTCGATGAACTCATTGGTAACTTGAAGGTTTATGAGATGATAATTTTAAAGGACTCGAAAATGGTGAAAACTAAGATTGAAAGAAAGTCTCTTGCACTCAAGGCCAATAAGGCGCAAAGTGACCATGAAAGCTCCTCGGATAGTGATGATGAGGAATATGCCATGGCGTTTAGAGACTTTAAGAAGTTTTTCAAAATACGAGGTCAATACGTGAGGCAACCAAACAACGACAAGAAACCCTTCTCCAAAAACCAATTTGCCAAAGATGATAAAGTTGGTAGGAAATGCTTTAGATGTGGTGATCCAAATCATTTCATCGGTGATTGTCCTAAGCCTTCACGCGACAAGAACCACACGACGTTTGTTGGAGGTTTATGGAGCGATAGCGGTGAAGATGTTGATGACAACCCCAAAGATGAGAAATGTCTTATGGCTCACACTTCTAAAGAGGTACATTCTGAAACCGATTATTATAGCAATAATAGTTCTTCTCAAGATGATAGTGAATTAGAAGGCCAATACAATAACATACATAAGCTTAGTCTTAAATTCATTAAAAAGAACAAAACGCTAAAATCAACTAGAACTAAACTTGAGAATGAGATTGGTGAGCTAAAAGAGAAATTAGCTAAGCTTGAGAAAAACAAAGAAGTTGATCTAGGTTGTTTAAAATATGAAACCTTAGACCAGAGAATGAAAATCTCAAGAGCACCTCCATTAGACTTGAAAAGTTCATGAGAGGTACTATTGCTCTTGATGACATGTTAAACAAACAAATTCATTCTAAGGAAATACTTGGGGCTAGGATATAACACTAATGAAGCATAAACTAGTAAACTAAAAAAAGTTAGGTTTTCAGAAAAACGCACCCCTATACGCGGTTCTCCATCATATGGTGCGGTTTCTTATTGCTATGGAACCGTGGGTGGAGCTAAAGAACCGCGGACAGAAGAAAGTTTTTGTGAAAATCCTGAACTTTCTGAAAAGTCTATTTTAGGTGAAGGGTCAAAACATATTCTTATTAACAAGGTCAAAGTACCTATTATTGAAAAACCTACTCTAGATAAATTCTACAAGCCCTTGAGTAAACCTCTAATGGGAACTAGAAACTTATCTAGACAAACATCTACTCCTCCGAGAGTACGAAATGAGTCTAAACCTAGAAGTAGAATACCTACGCCAAAAAGAGATGATCAAGCTAAATCACGACCTAGAAGTAAAACTCCAACACCTAGGAGGAATAATAATAATTTTAGATCAAGATCAAAAACACCTAGGAGAAACTATAGACAACAAAATGGCCATATGAATTGGAATAATTTTCAACAACAATACTTTTCCCCATGGGGAATGTCTCATTCATTCATGCATCCCAACCAAATGCAAGGGATGTTTGGAACTAACAACTTTGGACCCATAATATATTGGGGACCAAATGTTTGATCTTGTGCTTTGTTACCTAGATATGCTTGGGAATCGATTTAGAGTCCGACGAGTGGATTAAGGATAGTGGTTGTTCTAAACACATAACGGGTAATCGAAGTTTATTCTCACACTACAAAGCATATGATGGAGGTAACGTTACATTCACAAGTAATCAACGTGGTAATATCATTGGCAAAGGTACGGTCTCTCTTGACTCTATGACTATAGAAAACGTGGAGCACGTAGATAACTTAGGTTTTAACCTTCTAAGTATAGGTCAAATTTGTAAATCGTAAAAGGTGGAAAGGTCATTGGAAAAGGTGTTAGAAAGCATGGTCTTTATGTCATGAAGGTCAATAGTAAGTCAAAGGACAAATTATGTCTAACGACTTTAGATGATAGTTCTACTCTATGGCATAGAATATTAGGTCACGCTAATATGCGTTTAATTCAATCTTTAGTCTCTAAGAAGTTGGTAAGACATCTCCCCAATATGAAGTTTGATAGTCACTTTTGTGATGCTTGTAAAATTGGGAAGCAAGTTCACTCAAGTCACAAAGCCAAAAATTTGGTTTCGACCTCTCGGTGCTTAGAGCTCCTACACATGGATCTCTTTGGACCTTTCGCCATACGGAGTTATGGAGGTAACCTTTATACCCTAGTTATAGGTTGATGGCTACTCTAGATTCACTTGGACTAGATTTTTGGCGTCTAAGAATAAAGCTTTCGATCACTTCGAAACCTTTAGTCGAAGAATTCAAAATCAACTAGGATGTTCAATTGTCTCTATTAGGACGGATCATGGTACGGAATTTGATAATGAAGTGCAATTCGGTGCCTTTTGTGAAGCTCATGGTATTACCCATAACTTCTCGGCTCCTCGCACTCCACAATCAAATGGGGTAGTTGAAAGGAAGAATAGTACCATCCAAGAGATGAGTAAGACGATGTTAAATGACCAATCTTTTCCTCAAAAATTTTGGTGCAATGCTACGGACACATCGACCTACATTCTCAACCGAATTCTTATTCGAACTTTTCTAGGAATGACCCCCTATGAGATTCTTAAAGGTAAGAAGCCCTCATTGGAATACTTTAGGGTGTTTGGAAGCAAGTGCTTCATTCTCAACACCAAAGATTACCTTACTAAGTTCGACCCAAAGTATTACGAAGGTATCTTTTTAGGTTATTCTCAAACTAGCAAAGCCTACATACTCCTCAATAGAACCTCGGCTGTAATTAAAGAATCACTTACCGTGACATTTGATGAAACCCCTCCTTCATCTAAGACACCACCTTTGGTAGATGATGACTTGAATGAAATAGACATAGTAATGCCAAAGATGTTAGAAACATAAGAATTGAAGACCTTAGTGTTGAAAAAGGAGTAAACATTAAGGGGTCAAAGGATCAAGCTCTCGATAACGTCATAGGCGAATTAAATCAAAGGACCCTAAGATCTCAAGTCCAAAATCAAAGTAACTTCTTTTGTTTCGTCTCCTTGATTGAACCAAAGAATGTTAAAGAAGCTTTGATGGATGAGATTTGGGTCATCGCTATACAAGAAGAATTGAATCAATTCATTGCTAATGACGTTTGGGAACTTGTTCCTCCACCTAGATGTTCGACCATCTTAGGAACCAAATGGGTATATAGGAATAAGTTAGACGAGAATGTTGTTGTGTCTCGTAACAAGGCTAGACTTGTAGCTCAAGGCTATAATCAACAAGAAGGTATTGATTATGACGAGACATACGCACCTGTAGCAATATAAGAATCCATTAGAATTCTTTTAGCTTACGCTTGTGCCTTAGACTTTAAGCTTCAACAAATGGATGTAAAGATCGCATTTCTTAACGGTTTGATCAATGAAGAGGTATATGTGGCTCAACCTCCCGGCTTCATTGATTTTGAGAAATCGAATCATGTTTACAAGCTAAAGAAATCTCTTTATGGTCTTAAACAAGCACCCAAAGCTTGGTATGATAGACTTAAATCGTTTCTTGTAAAACATGAGTATACCATGGGGATGGTAGACAATACGCTCTTTACAAAGAAGAAAGGTTCTCACCTCATTATCGTACAAATATATGTTGATGACATTATATTTGGTTCAACTTGTCAATCATTGTGTGATGACTTTTCCAAAATCATGCATGACAAGTTTGAAATGAGTATGATGGGAGAACTTAACTTCTTTTTAGGAATCCAGATTAAACAAATGGACGATGGTATTTTCTTTAATCAATCCAAGTATGTTAAAGAAATTCTAAAGAAATTTTGATTAGAAGACTCTAGACCAATGAAGACCCCTATGGCCTCGAATACTAAACTCACCGTAGATGATGATTGTGAGTCGGTAGACAACACCAAATATAGAGGTATGATTCGTAGTTTGTTGTACCTAACAACAAGTCGACCGGATATCATGTTTAGTGTTTGCCTTTGTGCTCGCTTCCAAGAGGCTCCCAAAACCTCTCACCTTGAAGCGGTTAAGCGTATCTTCCGATACATTAAGGGCACTATACATTTAGGATTATGGTATCCTAAAGGGACTGGTGTAGAAACCATTGTCTACGCAGAATCGGATCATGCGAGAGACTATGTGGACCGGAAAAGCACTAGTGGTGTTTGTACCTTCATGGGTTGTTGTTTAACTTATCGGTTCTCTAAGAAAAAAACCGCTCTTGCTATATCCACCACGGAAGCCGGGTATGTGAGTGCCGGTAAAGCTTGTCAACAAGCTCTATGGATGAAGCAAGCGCTTTTTGATTACGGGATTTCTCTTAAGGATGTTCCCATCATGTGCGACAATAAGGGCGCAATAGACCTTAGCAAGAATCCCGTGCAACATTCGCGAACTAAGCACATAGAGATTCGCCACCATTTTCTTAGGGATAATGTTCAAAAGGGGAACATTTTGATTAAGAAGATACCCTCGGTAGAAAACTTAGCCGACATCTTCACTAAGCCACTTAAGAGGGAACCTTTTAATTACTTGCGTCTAGGTCTAGGTTTAATAGAACATATTCCTTAATTGGGCATTTTAATTAATCGGGTCTTTTTCTCTTTTGAGTCTTTTATTTCTTTGAGCTTTTGGGTATCGCAAACTCCTTTTGAAAATCTTCTCTTCTCTTTTTGAAAATTCTAAAAGTTCTTTCGAAAATGGTCGAGAGATATTTTTGCATTGTTAATTCAATCTAGAAACATTTTTCATAGCTTCTTGCTATTCATAAAGAGCTTACATAATTCATATGTATGGGTCTCTCAAATATAGCAAGAACAAAAGAGAACTATGGAGGATCATTGTGTCATAACCTTGTGTCTAGTTCTACACACCTCCTACATCGATTTTATTTAAAATCTATGTATTTTGGTCAAAACCTTGTTTGGTGAGTTCTTGTGTGTCTTCTTTGTCTATCTTTGCTTCTAAGGATATCTCCATTATTTGTTAGACTAGAAAAATAGGATTTACTGAATTGGAAAATCCTCCCTCATCACCAAATTCAACCCTTTGTGGGTAGGGGTGTAAACGAGTCGAGTCGAGCCGAGTACTGCCAAGCTCGAGCTCGACTCGATTACTAAAACTCGAACTCGAAACTCGGCTTGAGCTCAGTCGAGCTTAATATTTCAAGCTCGAGCTTGAATCGATTACCAAAACTCGAGCTCGAAACTCGACTATTTTTGCAAATTATGCTCGAACTCGATAAATACTCGGCATATCAAGCTCGACTCGGCTTGATTTATGACTAACAAAGGGTAAAAATGTAATTTAATTGAAGCTCGATAAAGCTCGCGAGCTTCACGAGCCGAGTACTATGATGCTCGAACTCGACTCGAAAGTATATTCGAGTAGCTCAAACTCGAGCTCGACTCATTTAGATCGAGTCGATTTCGAGTACTTTACGAGTTGATCTCGAGTAACTCACGAGTTGTCTCGTCTCGTTTACACCCCTAACTGTGGCCGGTTCTCTATTGAGACTGCGGTTCCCTAGTGATAAGGAACCGCATGTGGAGATAAGGAACCGCGCCCAGTACCTTCATTTTTGGGTATCCCTGAAACTCTAAATTTGTTCCAACACTTTTTGGAATCTTTTTTTCAACCCTTTGACCACCCCTAAAATATCTTGGGCTTTCTCTATTTAACCTTAAGCATTTTGCATCATTTCTCAAATCAAAATATCTTATTCCCCAAATGAAAGCTTTGATTCTCTTTCATTTTCTCCAATTGCTTTCAATCCCAATTCACCCAAGAACACTCAAAATCACATCTCTTCTTCTTCAAAGAATGTTGATCGTGGAACTTCTTATCTTCCACCACTATCCTTTAATGTTCTTCCTCCTTCACATGATAATGTCATACATCATGTAAAATATTGTCATTGTTGTCAATATCAACATCTTGCTATGGCTCATATCTATGAAGAGTTGAATTACATCAAGAGTCTTTTAGTCAAACCTCCTCTTCATTATGACTATGAGATCTCTACCAAGCCACCACCACCTCCTTCCGCCACTACCTTGCCTTTTATCTAAGCATTGGTTGCTTATCTTCAAGACATCTAGTTCAAGCAAATCTTAGAGTTCTAGTTTAACTAGGATTAGATTTATGCTTTTCTTTCGGCTTGTGTTTTTTTCTCATACATCTTTGTATGATTTATTTCCTTGTATCTTTTATCATGTTTCCTTTTAACATGACTTATCTTGGATCTTTGTTTCTTCTCTAATTTTTTTTTGTGACCTTTGCTATATCTTGTTGGGTGTTTCTTCTCTACTATTAACCCTTCTATGTAGCTTGTCACCATATATCGATTCCTTGGTGCCCCAAGCAAGGGGGAGTAAGCACCAAAGGGGAGCTTTTGCAAAGTCCGGTTCTTTTCTTCTTCAAAGACTTTTGCAACCTTTTTGCTTCGACAAAGGGGGATAAATGATATAAACTCGTCTTCGAAACTCTTGTTTTATTAGGTGATTGAGTTTATGTATTGTCGGAATAAAAAAGGGGGAGATTGTTAAAGCAGTGATCCCTAAAAACGTTACTTGCATTTTTCGGTCTCACTTTGTTTTGATTACGACAATATGTAAAAACAAGCATTTACAAAAAAAACAAAAAACGAATTTTTGAGTTCAAGTATTTTTCATTTCAAACATTATCACTTAAGGTATGAACAAACATGTAAAACCCGTATTTAAAATCCACGAATATTAAATATATGATGTCTCAGCTTTAATAAAATGTTACGAAATTAACTATTCAGAAAATAATTAATAAATGTCAAGAAATATTACGTAAGTATTACTCTTCAAGAAAATAGTTTAATAAATGTCAGAACCCAAAATACGAAAACGTACGCAATTGTTTTAAACACGAAAACAAAAACAGAAAAGAATATAAGGGTGTTGTTGGGCTGCTTTTTCAAAACATAAAAGAAAGCAAGACTAGGCTTGGGCCCAGCCCGTTTTTGAGAAAAGTAAACACCGGATTTCTACCTCAGTTTTTAGAAACAAAATAAATCAAGGAAGCTAGGGTTCTGTAGTGAGGGTGCCGCCAGCCTAAAAAAAAAAAAGACAAAAAGGATTTGGGTTGATTATGATATTTGAATTCGTGAGTCCGTGTTGTTAAATCTCAATCACACAAATCACATATAGCGGTATTTACCTTTCTTCTTTATTTTTTTAGATATCACGAATTTATGTTTTTTTAACAATAACACATGAATTATAAACCTTGAAACATGGGATGGATTCGTGGGTGTTTGGATTTTACTGTTACACGTGAACCGAGACCAACATGGGGTCTCGGTGTAGATGATCTGAAACCAGTCGCAAACCCCAAAGGGGTGCGTGGTGGTGTTGGTTGTTATAGAAGCAGCATAGCAAACCACCAGGGAGTGGTTGTTACTTACGGGGGTGTTTGAGATGGTAAACAATGGGAAAGGAGTGCAGCACAAGGGTGTTTGGTTGTACTCAGTGGGAACATAACCAAACAGTGGGAACTATGTACACATCAGTGGGTAGCATAGGCTGCGCAGGGGGAACCGAGTGCTTAGGGGGCCCTCGGTGGAAACTTTTAAGCAGCCGTGGCTGCTATTGGCTAACGGCAGCAGGACCACAACCTCTCTGCTGTGGTGAAGTGGTGGTTCGAGGCTGACCCGAGACGGAGAAGTCTTGTTTAGTTTGACTCCGGTTTTCGGGTACACGTATATATATAAGAATGCAAGAGTTTATCTTATTAATATTTAAATCATTTTAATCAATTAAGTTTTAAGATATATTAACCAAGTCATACATGTTTTATTAATATTAGTAAATTAAATTAGGATGATTTAATTGGTTTACTAATTAAAATGTTCGGTTTTGTATAAATGATTTAATTATCCATGAAACCATTTTGGAAACTTTCTATTTTTTAGAAAACTTTCTAATTTAAGAAACTTTCCATTTTTAACAGATTACTTATGGCAGTATTATAATACTAGAATATGGTATAATACACTAACCAGAATACAGTATAATATACAGTAATCAAAAGTACATAAAATATATTAATCAGTGAATATTTAAAGGTAGTCAGATTCATCAGTTTATACGCAACCAGTAAATAATTCGAGGACACGCAAAATGAATCAAGAATAGTAATAAACAGTAATAAGAGACTATAATCAGACAACTCATTCACGTCCATTATTTATGTAGTATCCGTGAAGTCGGAGTAGATCCTTCAACTTTCATTCTTATTTTATTACTGGACACGAGGTACGGATTTCCCGTCCTTCTGTAAGGACTTCCTTCTATGCATGATTAGGATTTCCCATCTACAGCCAAATGTTTTCCCCAGTATATGTTTAAGTTTATCAGTAATCATCTAATAACTAAATAAATTGCCTGAGCATTATATACAAGCATGACTAGTTTATAACTAGTTATGGAGGTACCGTAACCATGATACTAGAGGCACCTGTGTCATGACTCCTCTACGAGGGAGTGATTTCTCGCAGCGTCCCATTTATTCAGCTTGGTCATTTTATCAGTATTATCAGCGGGGCGTATGGATGCATCCTATGATATCAGTTTACAGTTATCAGGTGAATGTGGTATGTGCTCTACATCCTTCACATTGGAGCTGATCCCTCCACCCAACACATTATTTAGAGGTCACCCCTCTACAGCATGACGAGGCCACCCCTCCATTTATTCATGCAGCAGTTGTTACAGCATATGACCTATATAAGCTCTTGACAATTAAAATACAGTAATGCATGTTTTTAGATTTAACAGATAACAGTTCAGCTTTATTATTTATAAATTAGACTTTTCAAAGTATACACAGGTTTCTGCTGCAACTTTACTTATCAGTCTTACAACTTCAGTATTTTATCATCTGCTTCATTTCAGTATTTCTTATCATGCTTTATATCCGTTCACTGGGCGTTATGCTCAGCCGTAGTTCCTTTTCATGTTCTAACGACAGGTACATTGGGAAGCTCTTAGGTTTATGAGAGCATGTGTATTTGGATGGAAGCTATCCAGACTTCTTAGTTTATGCACTTCTTACATTACTTTGCTTATTTGGACATTGTTTATTCCTTTCCTTCAGTATTTACTTTTCATGTTTTGAGCTTATGTTTGGATTACCGATGTTTGATTCCGGTATTTCCTTTATGGTCAGTTAATTTCTTAGGACATTTATCCTATGCTTTGATGACACGCCATAAATACACGTAACGGCCCACTTATCCAAGTGGGGTGTTACAATTATGGTATCAGAGCTATAGGTTCGACCTGTAGGCTCTAAAACTTGACCTATTACTAGGGGTAGTCACCAGGATCTTCCCAGATTTTGGCGTTGTTATCTTTGATGTTTCTCATGCAATTATCAGTCGGTTTTCTTCATTTATCAGTCAGTTTTTTAAAGTTTTTGACTAAGTAAAAGGTTGGCAGGACCGGCCATTTTTAGTCGCATGTGCTTTTCATTCGATTTTATTTTGGTGAACCGACCCATAGGCGTTCACCCTTGCCCGTTCAAATTGTGTATTGGTAAACCGACCCATTGGCGTTTACCCTTACTCATGTCAGATTCATGTTTTCAGTCAAATATTACTTGGTGAACCAGCCATAAACGTTCACCATTTTTCAGGTCAAATTTTCATGCTTTCAGTCGATTATTATTTTGTGAACTGAACCATAGACGTTCACCTTTGCTCATATCATGACATTTTATAAAGTTTTGACAAGTGTGGTTGGACTACAACCATCCATATTTAGTCCCAGATTGTAAATTATATACATGACAGTTCCCAGAAAATTTTGACAAGTATGGATCGAACTAGAATCGCCCATACTTAGTCACATGTTTTGTTCCTTAAATTATGTGGATTGAACCATAGCCATCCACATCAGTTGATGCTAAACCTCAGTGGATCACACTCTTATAGTCCTTGTAACAATCCAGTTCCCACAATCTCAAGTTGATGTCGTTTTCACGCTGATTCAGTTTCATGTCTCCCTACGAGGGTTTTATGTTCAGCAGAGTGATAATGTTTCCCTGCTAAGACACAAAAGGATTTCAGTAAAATCCTGTTTTCATAATAAATCATGTTTGGTATTCATCAAGCATGTTTTCATGCTGACCATTGTTTAAATATGTTTAATCATATTCTTGAAACTATATACAACCAGCATTAAGTCTACGCAGGTATTACCAGGCTATCATGTTACTCATTTCAGTTCAGGTTACTACCGTTAAAAATAAATTATTTCTTTGATCATGTCAGACAATTGACACCAGTATCGATCATCCCATAAAATTTCCACCTGTGCCATGTACAGTATTCCATATGTACCCCATGTACAGTGTCTCAGTTATACTCCATGTACAATAGTTTATGTGTACTCCACGTACAGTGTCTCAGATATGATCCATGTGTAGTATTCATTTTGTAGTTTATGTACATCAGTCTAGGTGTACTCCATGTACCCTACTCCATGGATATTGCTAATCGACTCTCAATCATCTCAGGCGTTTTCACTTGCTGATATTCTACCAGATGCTGATGTTGCTCGTGAGTTGAAGATTTTACCAGATACTAATGCTGCCAACACTTTGAAGATCTCACAAATGCTGATGTTGCTGATACTTTGGAGATTTCTCAAGATGCTGATGTTGTTTATACTATGAAGAATCTACAGAACAAGGACGAAAACTATAAATTTGAAATTTCTAACAAGAATAAACTTCAACCGTTAGACACTACCATTCTATTCCATGCTTTTACTCTCTCAGCTAGATGTCACACTTCACTCAGCAAACCTTCATTCAGAAGAGTGGGAACCGGTACCCAGCCGGCCACTCAACAGAATAGTTACAGGAATCCCGGTCGAAACAACGACCGTCATGAAACTGACCGACAAAGCGGTAATGACAACCACCGTGCTTATATTAACCAGTTAGTATCCATCGGAACTCCGGAACGAACTTGACCAGAGATACAGAGGTCAACAGTCTAACCAGTCCGCCAATCCTAGCAGTTACCAAAATTTCCAGCCTTGTCCAGATTCATCCACTAAAACACATGTCAAGACATCAGTCGAGACATAGGTCTCAGGTATCATTTCGGAAGACACATATCAGGACACCAGTCATGGTACACGTCATACGAATCTTTTCTCAAAATACGAGTAAGAACTCATAACTCCATTATGTTGTCTAAACCAGGCCCTCAGTAATTCAGGGTACCCTTCAGAAAGGGGTATACCCGTTCTATTATGCCACACATGAATCAGATCATTAAAAATTTAGTCACCACCACTAGAGTATTATTCAGGTTAAACACACATTATTCATTCTGTGATGTTACAGACGAACACGTTCAGTGAAGAGTCGCCATGTTTACTTCACATGTTCCTGTGTCAGCTTTATCTTACATCAGGTAGTTACCTGCCTCTCAGCCAGAAAGGACTCAACAGTATCACCATATTTATTAAAGTTTAATTTTCAGTTAACGACGAGATCCGTCTTACTAACTCTTGAACATATTCATTTTACTTCTACTAGAAAAATCTGTACAAATTGTTTCAGCTTTACAAGCACGTGAATTATTATATTATAGCTGCGGAGACTTCTAGTCACCATTCATGATGTGAATTCTGAAATTTCTTAAATTCATGATCAGTAGATTATCCCAAAGTTTCCATATGTAATTCCGAAAGGTTTTCCATAAATTCCTTCCTGACCACGAGACAAAATTTAACATCGAACTTGTCTAAAAAACAGAACCTGTTTTCAAAACCCTTTATTGCAGGGTTTCAGCTGAGTAAAAAGAGTTGCAGCATTTGCTGCAAGAGTTACAGGAACGAGGCTTTAATCGCCCTAGCACACCCCCAGAAGGTGTACCGTGTTATGTCTATCAAAAAGAAGGCCGGTAACATGAGATCATGTATCGACCACCTAAAAATTTTAACAAGACCACCATTCTTAATCGATGTTCATTCCACGAATAGAAGGTTTATCTGACCTACTACGATGCCATAAACATTTTTCTAGAACAATTCACGATCATGCTACCATCAAGTGGTGAGAGAAAGAACATGATGTTTCCAAGACTACTTTTGCACACGTTATGGTCTCTCTAAAATTTTGATTTATACTTCCGAGCTCCCAAATGCTCCAGCTATAGTATGAAATTTATGAATAAAATTTTTCCATGAATTCTCAGACAAAATCGTACAGAATCTTCGATAGGAGAAAATTTTATACACAGCTTCCCAAATGTGAGTTCCAAATGAACAAGGTGGCATTTCCGAGCCACACTATTTCAGCAAAAAGAAATTTCAGAAATCATGCGAAGGTGAAGATTGTCACCAGATGGTCAAGACCGACGTCTGTGACTGAAGTACGGAAATTTTCTAGAACTCATTTGATTGCTACCACATAAATTGCTGACGGTTCTCACTATTAGCTTTAGCATGGCAAAGCTTATGCATAAAGGGAGAACATATACTAAAAACTTTGTATTACATAAAATCCTACGCTAGGAGAGGTCTAGTTTATCGAGACTCAAAATTCTTTCGCGACTACTCACCCACATTCCATCAGAATGTACCATAAACCCAGGCAGAATTTTGATAGAAGCAGTATAGCACATTGATACATCCATGTTCATATCTAGATGCCTGACATACCGCAGGTTCAAGATATAACGCCGTCATGCTAGTGAGTTATTGCAACCAGTAGAAATTCTGAATAGAAATGGGACAAGATTCCATGAAGGTTGTTATCAGTTTACCACAGACTCAGAAAAAGTGTGTTACTGTCTAAGTCATTGTCAACCATTTAACCCATCCTACACGTTTCTTTCATCCGAAAGGATTACATATTAGCAGATCTGCAGGATATTCAGCGATAGACCGTACGATTTCAAAGTATTCCATCAACAATCATGTCAGATAGAAATTCACGTTCGCGAATCACACTCAAGTTCATGTTCACGATCGCGTGTACGTTTACGTTCACCTTCGCGTTTACGTCTCACGTTCACATTATGGTGTTGTTTCAGTCCATATTTTGTGCTATTTCATGATTTAAATTCACGTTCGCAGTCATGACATCGTTCACATTTAGGTTCGTGTTCCATCTCAGTATATACGTTCCAGGTCTTGTACCAGATTTGGTTACAAAAACTTTGAGCAACCAGACTCAAGTTTAGCATAGCTTTTCCATACCCAGGCAGACGTTCACGTCTCAAGTGGTATCGTTTGGCATTCCTCCCTCAGTCAGCATATGTTCATGATATGTCCACGTATCACGTTCACAGTATGTTTAACGTATCACGTTCACGATATATTCCATGCACAACGTTCCTCATATGATCGCGAACCACATTCACAATTGCTCATGAAGCACGTTCACAATCGTTCACGTAGTTCGTCTCAATATATCCCTAACAGCTTTGCTCAGGGATATAAAAGTCATCGCTTCATGTTATTTTACTTCGAAAAAATTTCATGTTTGGTCCCTATCGTTTACACCAAACATCAAGTCTGGTCCCTATTTCAAATTATGTCCGCAGATCATCCCTATCGTTTACATTTTGGATCAAGAATAGTCCTTATCTTGGATGGGTGTTATCTTTTGCTGTTAAATCATGTGAGTGAAGGGGCATTATGGTCCTTTCCTTGTTTTGGCTTCATTACATACAAACACTCACCCCTTTTCATCCCACATGAGCAAACACATACACAACCTTTTTTTTACTGATTTTCTTTGTAATCTCACCTATTCATCTCCAATCACAAAACCCAGATCCACTGTTATAACACATCCATTTTTAGCCACATATCCATTTACACTTTATTGTATTCTCCAATCACATATGACATTAAAGGGGATCACTGTACATTCTGCTTTGAGCCACATATCCATTTACACTTTCTTGTATTCTTCTTTTTCTTGTGCAAAAAGCATCACACATCTCTTTCTCTTTTAGACACAGGCACTTGGCATTCAACCTCATGTGAACTGTATTATCAGTTTGTATCAAAACAAAGCAATCACTTTGAAATATCCACATCTCACAATAACATGTTTGAATCTATCATCTCTCAAAAACATAGATCTAGGATTCGATTTTCTTAAAGAGATTCTCATTAATTTCATTAATTTCACCATCTTCCCATTTTGACACTATCAAAAAAAGATGATATGTTTCAGTTGATCTTGCTTCTAACGTAGAGACAACAATGCGCCCCTCTATCTTGGCCAATGTTTGAACAAAGTCAATAGGGAACAAATAACAGAAAATGAGACCAACGAAGACAACATTCATAATCAATTTCCGTACGTTGAGTTCCAAGAAAGGTATAGCCAGGTTGTTCCAATAAACATCACGTGGTTCAGGAGCCCACGTTGTGATCCAACGAGTTGGATTCTTTGTTTGTTGTGTTTGAGCACAAATAGTTGCACCCCATCGTGACCTAAATGAACATGTAATGAGAGATGGATTTGGGGATGATATTAGAAAGGGGCTCCCCTGTGGTGATGTTTTCTGCCTGATCCAAACGCCCCCTGCTGGTGGTTACGATGGTGGTTCGTGTAGCCTAGTGGCTTCTTTTTATCAACACGTGGCCCCTATTTTTATCAAAACGTGGCCTCTATTTTTTAACAAATCAAGATCTGAGCAGCAAAAAGAAGAACACAGTGGTGAAGATACGTAGCCTCTATGTATAGATGGATACTTTACTATCACCATTTTTTCTTCTTAAAACTATCAGCCACCATATTTTATAACTTCCAACACTCCTAATCTCAAATTAAATCCCACAACCAATTTCCTTAAAGAAGAACCACAACAATTACTTAAAACGGAGTAGTACCAAGTTTTAGGTAATTGCAAACCCACGAAGAATCAAACCCACGACGAACGTTGAAGAATCAAACCCACAACACAACCCACTGTTGATAAACTAGTTTATCAAAGTTTTGGCTTCAAGATCATAAATTGGTATCGGGTAGGTGAATATTATTGCATGTCGAGTGTTTGAGTAAGATCAGTGAAAGGACACAGGATGTGAAAGGGAATGATACAAGTAAAAACAAGCTCAAATCCGAATTTGGTGGTGATGATGAAGTGGAAAAAGAAATTACAGTGATGAAGGTTGTCGAAGTCGAGTAGGGTGGTTCGGTGAGAGGACCAAAATGTTTAATAAACGCATTATTGTGAAGTGGAGTTGGATCTGGTGAGGATCTGGATCATGTGAAATGGAGATGGTGATTAAAGTGGTGGGACGGTGGGTAAAATATAGCAAAAACAAGAAAAGACCAAAGTAAAAGACCAAAATACCCCGCCCCTCATAGCACTTAACAGGCAAAATTAATGCCCATCCAAAATAGGGACGACTTTTGATCGAAGTTGTAAACGATAGGGACGATCCGTGGAGTTATTTTGAGATAGGGACCGAACTTGATGTTTTGTGTAAACTATAGGGACCAAACATGAATTTTTTTCTTTTACTTCTCGTTTCATGTATTCCTACATATTATAGCTTATTCATTCTATCAGATTCAGAAAATCCATCTTAAATATGGAACCATAAACTATTCAGCATCGTCAGGACAGGGTCATCAGGACCAAGATTATCATTGTGTTTTGACCTTTGAATGAATCATTTCGAGCAGGAAGCCACTCGAAACAGAGGAGTCCATCCGGACCTCTCATCCTTTTTTCCCTCAATAAATCCAGTTAAGCTCTTGAGTCATGTCATGTTTATACCCTTTCAGTGGCATCATGTTCTAAATCAAGGACGAATGATCCTTCAGCTAATATGTCTTTTCAGCCTTCATGTTCTTTCAGCATATGTGTCCTTTTAGCTTTTATAACTTCATCAGCTTATTACCTTTAATTCGAGGACGAATTTCTCCTTTTTAAAGGGGAAGAATTGTAAAACCACGGCATAATAGTATCCTTAATTCGAGGACGATTTAGTTTTTTTAGAGGGGAAGAATTGTAAAACCCGTATTTAAAATCCACGAATATTAAATATACGTTGTCTCAGCTTTAATAAAATGTTACGAAATTAATTATTCAAAAAATAATTAATAAATGTCAAGAAATATTACATAAGTATTAATCTTCAAGAAAATAAATTAATAAATGTCGGAACCCAAAATACGAAAACGTACTCAATTGTTTTAAACACAAAAACAAAAACAGAAAAGAATATAAGGGTGTTGTTGGGATGCGTATTTAAAACACAAAAGAAAGCAAGACTGGGCTTAGGCCCAGCCCGTTTTTGAGAAAAGTAAACACCGGATTTCTACCTTAGTTTTTAGAAACAAAATAAATCAAGGAAGCTAGGGTTCTGTAGTGAGGGTGCCGCCAGCCTCAGAAGAAAAAAAAGACAAAAAGGATTTGGGTCGATTATGATCTTTGAATTCGTGAGTCCGTGTTGTTAAATCTCAATCACACAAATCACATATAGTGGTATTTACCTTTCTTCTTTATTTTTTTAGATATCACGAATTTATGTTTTTTTTAACAAGAACACATGAATTATAAACCTTGAAACATGGGATGGATTCGTGGGTGTTTGGATTTTACTGTTACACGTGAACCGAGACCAACAGGGGTCTCGGTGTGGATGATCTGAAACCAGTCGCAAACCCCAAAGGGGTGCGTGGTGGTGTTGGTTGTTACAGCAACAACATAGCGAACCACCAGGGGTGGTTGTTACTTACGGGGGTGTTTGGGATGGTAAAAAATGGGAAAGGAGTGCAGCACAGGGGTGTTTGGTTGTACTCAGTGGGAACATAACCAAACAGTGGGAAAATATTACAAACACTGGGAACTATGTACACATTTGTGGGTAGCATAGGCTGCAGGGGGAACCGAGTGCTTAGGGGGGCCTCGGTGGGAACTTTTGAACAGCCGTGACTGCTATTGGCTAACGGTAGCAGGACAACAACCTCTCAGTTGTGGTGAAGTGTTTGACCCGAGACGGGGAAGTCTCGGTTTAGTTTCACTCAGGTTTTCGGGTACACGTATTTATATAAGAATGCAAGAGTTTATCTTATTAGTATTTAAATCATTTTAATCAATTAAGTTTTAACATATATTAACCAAGTCATACATGTTTTATTAATATTAGTAAATTAAATTAGGATGATTTAATTGGTTTACTAATTAAAATGTTCGGTTTTATATAAATGATTTAATTGTCCATGAAACCATTTTGGAAACTTTCTATTTTTAGAAAACTTTCTATTTTAAGAAACTTTCTAGTTTTAGCGGATTACTTATGGCAGTATTATAATACTAGAATATGGTATAATACACTAACCAGAATACAGTATAATATACAGTAATCAGAAGTACATAAAATATATTAATCAGTGAATATTTAAAGGCAGGCAGATTCATCAGTTTATACGTAAAATAATTCGAGGACACGCAAAATGAATCAAGAACAGTAATAAACATTAATAAGAGACTATAATTAGACAACTCATTCACGTCCATTATTTATGTAGTATCCGTGAAGTCGGAGTAGATCCTTCAGCTTTCATTCTTATTTCATTACTGGACACGAGGTACGAATTTCCCTTCCTTCGGTAAGGACTTCCTTCTATACATGATTAGGATTTCCCTTCTGCAGCCAAATGTTTTCCCTAGTATATGTTTAAGTTTATCAGTAATCATTTAATAACTAAATAAATTGCCTGAGCATTATATACAAGCATGACCAGTTTATGTACTAGTTACGGATGTACCGTAACCATGACACTAGAGGCACCTGTGTCATGACTCCTCTGCGAGGGAGTGATTTCTCGCAACGTTCCATTTATTCAGCTTGGCCATTTTATCAGTATTATCAGCGGGGCGTATGGCTGCATCCTAAGCTATCAGTTTAAAGTTATCAGGTGAATGTGGTGTGTGCTCTACATCCTTCACATTGGAGTTGATCCCTCCACCCAACACATTATTTAGAGGTTACCCCTCTACAGCATGACGAGGTCACCCCTCCATTATTCATGCAACAGTTGTTACAGCACATGACCTATATAAGCTCTTGGCAAGTAAAATACAGTAAATGCATGTTTTCATATTTAACAGATAACAATTCAGCTTTATTATTTATAAATCAGACTTTTCAGATGATACACAAGTTTCCGCTGCAACTTTACTTATCAGTCTTATAGCTTCAGTATTTTATCATCTGCTTCATTTCAGTATTTCTTATCATGTTTTATATCTGTTCACTAGGCGTTATGCTCAGCTGTAGTTCCTTTTCATGTTCTAACGGCAGGTACATCGAGAAGCTCTTAGGATTCTGAGAGCATGTGCATTTGGATGGAAGCTATCTAGACTTCTTACTTTATGCACTTCTTATATTACTCTGCTTATTTGGACATTGTTTAGTCATTTCCTTCAGTATTTATTTTTCATGTTTTGAGCTTGTGTTTTGATTACCGATGTTTGATTCCGGTATTTCCTTTATGGTCAGTTAATATCTTAGGACATTTACCATATGCTTTGATGACACGCCATAAATACACGTAACGGTCCACTTATCCAAGTGGGGTGTTATAAAACAAGTACTCATGCTAATTAAGTGATAAAGGATTTAATCTTTTCTTAAAACTCACTTTTTATTAAGTGTCACAAGTTTTTTTATTAAACTTTATTTTAAGAAAATGTTTTATTAAATTAATTATTTGAAAATTTGAAAATTGAAAATGACATATTCTATCTTGGTTTGGTATATCCTTTCAGGATATTTTAATCCCCAAATTCGAACCAATCCACTAAAAGACAAAAGGGAGCGGAGTCTATGTAGGCGGTTCCTTAGCACCTATAGCGGTTCCTTATCGATAAGGAACCGCGGGCTCCAATAAGGAACCGCGGGCAGATATAGCAGTTGGATGTTTGTCTTATAAATAGTGGACCATTCTCAGACTTTCAATTCACCTTTTTGCACATACATTTCCAGATTCTTTCATACTTCTTAAATCACTCAAGTCCTTGATCATTTGTTTGATTACTACTTGTTTAGAAGTGAATCTTTCTCCTCTCATCTTTTCCTCTCAAAGTGCAAAGAGAAGAACACTATCATCCTTGAAGTGTTGTGTATACCTCAAAGATCCATTGAAGATCCAAACTTATTTATTCATTGTTGTGTCATTGTTGTGAAGATCCAAGTAGTTGTGTCTATTTAGAAGTTGCGTATGTATTAAGGTTAATACTTGGTACTTAAAGTATATTGGTGTAGATTGGTCATAGCTAAGATTAGGGCTCGACTTTTAGCTTAGAGTCGGAAATTGGTTAAGCAACGTTCTGTACAGTTTCTCCACCTTAAGGAGCTTGTTGATTAGTGAACTATCGAGTAAGGAGTACTCGAGGAGTGAAGTAGGAACAAGGAGTGAGCTTCATTGCCGAACCACTATAAATCCTTGGTGTTTGGTTTGATCTTTCCTTCCCTTATCTCTTTACATTCATTATTCTTTATACTTGTGGTTATTAGTTTAGTTGCACTATAACTTGTTCATATTGTGTATAAGAAGGTTTCACATAAATACTCAAGCCTAAGTTTTTGAAAAGGATTTAAAAAAACCCAATCTTTAACAAGTAAATTTAAGAACAACTATTCAAACCCCCCCCCTTCTAGTTTCTACAGTTTGCTAATGTATACTTCTGGAATCTTGTCAATAGAGTTCACGTGGAGAGCATAAAATACATGTCGGCAGAGGTATCCATGGCGTCCAAAGTGATTACATAAACACGTAATGCTTCCATCCAATTCATTAAAAACAACCTATATTATGTATCCATACATTCACCAACGGATAATATATAAGAGAACCTTTAAAAAGTTAGATTAAAAACCTTTGTGTTGATGACAGTGTCCTTTCTTTTGTCTCGTATAAAACAAAATTTAGTTATCATATCTTCTCTGGCAACAAGAATTAAGACCTTTGAAAATCTCTTTTGTACCTATAAATATTGAAACAATGCAATTTTATGTAAATTTGTAATATACATGGTAAATATGTAATAATGTGCACTTGTATTGTATAAGAAATTGTAGAATCTTGATAATCTATGAATCTATGAAGGGGTTGATGATTTCTAGAGAGAGAAACTAGAGAGAGAAAGTGAGAGAAAACTATGTGTTATTTTATTCAAATAGAAACAAGAAATGTTCAACAACCAACCCCTTTCCAAGGAGGAAAGGGGTATTTATGCTTCCAAGTCACTAATGGACTTGGGCCGGCCCATGACAAGCCCATGGGCCGGTTCTTACTTAACTAAATAAGTATTTGTTAACTACGAGCTATTACAACATATATAATATTGTGGAGTGACCGACTCTTCTAATATACGTAAAAACGTATTTCTAACAATCTCCCCCTAAGGGAGGTCACTCCACGTTACAAAGTTCTAAACCTAGCATACTATACTAAGTCTTCGTTCTTTAGCTCGTAGTCTTTTCTTCCTTTTCTTTTTGTTGTGAATATGTTGGTTTGATCTTTTAGGCTTTGGCTTGAGAGCATTATTCTTTTGGCCTTTCACGTGCGATCTTTGCCTTCTTGTGAAACTTGCCTCCTCGTGACTCCATGTTCCACACACTTATGTCTTTTTGTTGAATTCTCGAAAGCTTCAGAGTTTGGTATAGCGGAAGACTTCATTTTGTACTTTCTTGAATTTTTGCTGAACTTTGATGCAGAAAAACATAAGCATGTGGAAACGACTTCTACAGGTACACCGCAACACCACCGTCTTTAACTGGTACACAGCAACGCCACCATCTTCAACAGGTACACAGCAACGCCACCGTCTTTAACAGGTACACAGCAACGACACGAATAAAATGACTTTGAACATTTTATTCTAATTCGGTAGCATTTTACCTCCGGTCGGTGAAGACCGTTGGACGATATTAGATATCGTACCCGTGACAGATAGTTTCAATTAAGTAACTTCCTGACAGGATTTCGCGGGTAAACCCGTTCTCTTTATTCGACCGTCCAAAGCTGATTGCGAACATAAAGAGTGAATCACTTGGATAAATTATCCTTGTGATTTGGAGCCGTCAATTCATGAAACCTGGAACAAGTGAATTTCAATTAAGATTTTCACCATCGTTGCTTTCCAGTTGTCACGAGCTCAATTCATAAAGAATCTTGCACGTCACCTACCAAGTGCTGTTTGATGTTAACACTAGAAGGATTTTCACTCGTCACTGTGATCAATAAAGAGTCACTCTGAGTGTTCTGGCAAGATCATATGATAATGCGTAGAGGCCTGGAACGACTTTAAGTTCAATTAAGAATTAAACCACTGTTTCTTTCCAGTTTTTCACAAGATTGGTTCTAAAAGAACCGCACGTGTAACCTACCATGAGCTTGTTTGATGTTGGCTCAAGCAGGATTTCCATCTTCATTGTAATACTTGCGTATTACTCGGATGTTCTGGCAATATTACAGGAATACTGCGTAGGACTCATGAAAATCTCTTACTTTTCACAGTGTGTGAGAAAGCAAGGAATAAATGGAAAGTGTCCTAATGAGACTTTTGATGATCTCTTGGCTCTAGACTCGGTTGTGCGTTTTGATTTAGTGAGCGATGGCTGGAGAGGAGTGCCACCTTTTCAATACCAGTCTATTCGGAGTGAATAAACCAATAGATAATGTGTTGATCTCCGTGTGATTAAAACAAATACCTTTTGAGAGATATTTGAGTTAGCTGGGAAGGGTTGTGCATTGCATCACTGGGTCCATGACGTCTTTCTTCAATATCGAGAATCATTAACAAAAATGATCTCAATAACATATGTATTGACCCGGTTTCTGCCTAAAGTTGTAAGGAGGGCTTCTTTCTTTACACCCTTTATCTTTACAATTCTTTTTCATTCTTCAACCCCTTCAATGCTTACCAATACGTCATAACTAGCACCTTGTTGTGATTGTTCCAGTGCTAGTTTAAGTACTTGGTCGGCATTCAGCTACGTTCACATTCTTTCTCCATCTTTCCTAGGATTTCTAATTCTATCTAGGGAATTGTCCTTGGGAAGATTCCATCGGCTCTGATGAATCATTGGACTAAACCTATTCCTACCACCCTTTTGTCACCACATTCGTCGTGAATTAAGCGTGTTTTGGGAAAGTATAGCCACCATGAAAAATCATTGAAAATCACCTAAGGTACTTGTGATATTGAAATCAAAAGTTTTGTACCTTAGGTGTTTTGTTCATCAAAAACGCTCCCCCTTAACAGGTGCTTTAGACATGTTAAGTTGGATAATCGTTAAGTCTTTTTCATCTTTTAGCCAAGTATCATTTAAGTCTCCTTAATCCCATTTTCTCCCCTTATCCAAAATGTTAACCATTAATATTTGGGATATTGAATGGATTAACCGGTCTTTGGGTAAAAATGAAATCGATGTTTGGCCATAGAACATGTTAATGCTCCCCCTTAAATTAATAAGGATATTTGTAGTGCTTTAGTATGATATATTTTAAAAGATTTAGAATCTCGTGAGAAATTCTTGAAAAATTATCATACCTTAACACTACATCAAGCCATTAAAGCACAATATTCACAAATTTACATATTCACAATTAAAACCAATATAAAGTGGACCTGAAATGTACGACCCGTTAGATGGATCGTTGCAGTAACTTGTGGTGCACTAAATATGGTCTACCACCAACGAATCTTTCCAAGCTCCTCATCGATCTACGTTCATAGAGCTTTTGATCAATCTTCTTGATCACATACTTCGCCATCTGCCGATAACCCTGATGCCAATCCTCAGTCATCTCTGGTAAAGTCCCACCCGAATTGAGATGATCCAACTTTCCTCTGACGTAGATGAGAGTCCCATCACTGTACTTATAAAGCTCACCCACCCTCATAAACTTCATTAACCCTCGACTGTTCAAGTAGAAAATCCCACAATTCGGAACAGAAATGCCGGTATAGGGACATCTCTTGACATGTTGAGGTAACACTTGATTCACTGGACGGGTTAGGTTAAGCTTCCTCTGGTAACTTTCGACTCCCAACTGAAGATCTTCAACTCGTTTCTTGATAACAACGCTTCGTGTGAACATACGAAGTGCTGTATTCAAGGCAATGAGGTCTTCACGAGGAATATGTGTGAGTTGATCACGGGTCATCAGAAGCAACATGTCTTCGATATCCTCAAGGCGAATGATAGAAAAATCTCCCTGCTGGATTTTGTATTCTCTGTCATCCTCCCTTTTCAGACGAATCTCCGTCACATGATAATAGCCATTCTTGGCTTCAGTTTTCAGCCCTAAGATGCTGGAGATTCAGATATCGGATCTAACGTTGCTTCCTGAATTGACTAGACAGCAGCCCCTGTACGCCCTTCGAACTCGTTCGTCCCAGTGTGATGCACCTATGACAGCATACATATCATAATTACGATTTACCTTTGGGACCCAGAGTCGGTTTACCTTTTCCTCGATAAAGGGTATTGTCCCCCAGTTGGCAGCTTTCAGCAAGGTCAGGGAGGTTGCGTACTTTGATGACCCCTTCAGAAGATACACAAGATCATTGGTGACGAAGAAGTCAAGAGCAATCTGATTATCTTAAGAAGGATCAAGTGGAGGTGGAGCTCTTTCTGAATCATGAAGACCTGGCCGTTGAACGGTATTCAGAGCTTTCAGGATCTCATCATCATAATACTCGAACTCCATTCGGGTTAACCTGGTTTTGGCGCGAAGTCTTTTATCCTTTAGTGCTTTCTTCACCAAAGACGGAGTAACCAAAGTCTTATACTCGTGAGCCAGAAAAGCGCACAAGTCAATCGGACTGCGGATACGGAGATATAAAACATCTCTGTCAGCGTCTGTGATTGGATCATATTGCGCCGCTGCCGTGATCCAAGCTTGTGGTGGTGCAGTCTCGTCAATCTCCAACGTGTCTGCCCAGTCCCGTGTGCTTGACTCAGGAACAGTAGATTGTTGTGCTTGTTGTAGAGGAGTAGAAACGCGAACATCTGCTGGTTCTGATTCAGGCATCTCGGCGGTGTCATGAACGGGTGAGTGTTGTGCAGCTTCAGGTTCAGTTACTGATTCTGCAATCACAGGAGCAACAACAACAGGACTAACAGGGTTAGTGGTAACAGGTATAGATACAGCAATAGAAGTACCGGGAATCGATGACGCTGTAGTAGCATTCACATCGTGGCGCCACTTAGATCGTCTTGATTCCGTTGATGTTGATTTGTCCTTCTGCGCTGCATCTTTCTTGGACTTGGTTCCAGACTTAGCAGGTTTCTTTGAGCTAGTAACCTTATCCCCCTCTTTAGGTTGTTTACCCTCATCATCATCCTCATCGTTATCCTCGTTGCTCCCCCTAGCACTCTCCTCATTACCATCACTACCATCATCGCCATCATCATCATCATCCTCATCATCATCACCATCATCGTCATCGTCATCATCCTTTTCTTCTTCTTCACCTTCTTCTTCACCAGTACCCTCTTCTTCTTCACTTTCTTCCCTTTCTTCCTCAGGCAGAATGTGGTATGGTACCACACTTCCAAACGTTTTAAATAACCTATCATCCTCCATGATAGCGTCATTCAGGGATTTGTAGAGAGCCCGTTGAATCCTAGATTTATCAAACGATCCAAGTTCCCTCATACGAGCTTTGAGAATCTTCTTCAATTCAAAATCCGTCAAGTCATAGGCAATTTTGTAGGCGGATTCAGAAGGGTTGGATGACTTGATCATTAAGTTATCAGCCGCGAGTGTTTTCAACTCATCACATAGTTTAGGCATAATAGATTCAACGGATTCTTTTACTCTCTCTTCAACAGAAGCTTCAAGTTCTTCTTTCTGCTCCTTGTATTTATCCCTCATCGCTTGAAGTCTAGTGATACGTGCAGCATGCTTATCAGCCTCAGCCTGCTTAACCTGAGCTAGTTCTTCTGCATGTGCTTTTCGAGTCAACTCCATCCCTGCAGCGAACTTAGCAAGCATCTCTTCTTGTGCTTTCTTAGATGCTTCTTCACTTTGAACTCGTCTATGTAGCTCTTGGCGAAGTTCATCCATCTCTCTTTTGTGATTATCCGTATGTTTATCCAACATTTCGGCCATCACCAATGCAGCCATTGTAGACGTTGCAGAGCTGCTCTGGGTTGATTGAAGAGGCTCGGTTGTGACCACGGTACTGAGAATGGGAGTTATTGGAGGTGGAAGGAATGGTGTTGAAGCCGGTCTGGTTGGTAAGGGTTGTATTGGTGGAGGTTGAGTTGCTAAAGGTTGAGTTACTAATGGTTGAGTAGACACCATGATTGTAGGAGCACCGGACTCTTTTTCAACACTTGCTGAAACAGGGATTGATGTCTCCTTCGAAGTAGAATACCGCTCAGGTGACCCAAACTCATCAATATCCTCTGGCTCCTCATACTCTTCTTCAATATTTATCCTTGCACCTGAACCACTACCGCCCGTATCTTTCCTACTCCTTTCAATAGCTATCTTCATCATTTTTCTCTCCGTCTTGTCAAGAGTAGGATCAACAACATCTTCTTCGTCACGTAGAACTAACTCATCAGCCTTACCCTTTCCCTTCTTAACCTCAGTCTTCTTCTTCTTGGTTTCGGGTTCAGGTAAAGCAGCTAGTTGCTTGCGTTTACCTTTACTCTTGACCGTAGTAGACGAGTCTTCTCCAGTCTGAAGGTTTGCTTTTAGCTTCTTGATTTCTAGCAGCAATAGCTTGTAATCAGCAGAACCTTTGATTTTATTCGTCAGAAGATAGTCGGGAATAGGACCAGGAATCACACCACCAGATGGTCCTTCATGCCTTAGATCTACCGTATGATCAGCTTCTTCGGTGTGATGACGACTTGCTGCACGCCTATCAATAGTAACATCATTCTTCATACAATAATTGATGATGAGCTTGATAAACCGAGGGTAAGCAAAGAAATTAGTCTTCAGCTTCTTGTTTTGGAAGAGTTGAAAGGTGAATTCTTCCCATAACAACAAAGCATAATCTGCATTTGCGCCTTTGTACATTCCATGGAAAATGTTCATTATTGGACTACGCAAAGCATCATGCCCAGATGTTTTTGGTGTAAGACATCGACTAAGAATACCCAACATTGCTCTCCAAGGTTGTCCTACTTTAGCAGTGGTAAACTCAGACGCAACTCGTATGTCAGGACATCCAAGAGCATCGAATAGCTCCATGAGTTCGTCTTTGGTAGGATCCTTCGAAAATGACATACCTTTGGGTGTATCCCGAATACCAAATATCTTACGGAAGTCTGAAACCTTAAGTGTCTGTTGCTTGTTGTCGAGAGTGAAGGTGATCTTGTTTGAAGTGATTTCCTTGGTAGCCCAGAACTCATACATATAATCATAAGGCACCGAGGCAGTACTTCTTAAGGCATTCTTGAAATGAGATTGATCAAGGATTGCTATGGCGACTTTAAAACCATGGTGAGTGGATTTTGAGACTTGCTTCAGCCGGTAATTATTTGGTATGAACTTGAGGGTTCGTGCTTCGGCAATAGTTGCTGCTCTAGAGTCTTGGATAGCTTGTACTGTTGGATTAGTCATTGTATCTGCTTAACATAAGACATGAAAGGTTGATGCACAAAAATATATAGATATGTATCATTATTACTTCTAAGCATAACACATTTCATAACATAATTTAACAAGTACTTATAGGCAAACACTATTAATCAAACAACTCTTCATCCGGAAATTTCCTTCATTCGGAACTATTCATTCAGAAGTCCTTCATTCGGAAGTTCTTCATTCGGAAGTCCTTCATTCGGAAGTCCTTCATTCGGAAGTTCTTCATTCGGAACTTCTTCATTCGGAACTTCTTCATTCGGAACTTCTTCATTCGGAACTTCTTCATTCGGAACTTCTTCATGCGGAACTTCTTCATTCGGAACTTCTTCATTCGGAAGTTATTCATTCGGAACTTCTTCATTCGGAAGTTCTTCATTCGGAACTTCTTCATTCGGAAGTTCTTCATTCGGAACTTCTTCATTCGGAACTTCCTTCATTCGGAACTTCTTCATTCGGAAGTTCTTCATTCGGAACTTCTTCATTCGGAAGTCCTTCATTCGGAACTTCCTTCATTCGGAAGTCCTTCATTCGGAACTTCCTTCATTCGGAAGTCCTTCATTCGGAACTTCCTTCATTCGGAAGTCCTTCATTCGGAACTTCCTTCATTCGGAAGTCCTTCATTCGGAACTTCCTTCATTCGGAAGTTTTTCAGAAAAATTCCTTCATTCGGAAGTTGATATCCATGTTCATTCGGAACTTTACAAACGTAGCTATGATGATTAATTCTAAGCGCGTTTGTGAGTTCTAAGGCAATCTAAGGTAACCAACCATAATCTAATGCTATTCCGAGCAAAACCCATCAAAAACCCTAATCAATTAACCCTTAATTAAACAAAACGAATCCTAAATTGATAAAGTTCTTTACCCGAATCAATTAATAGGATCTAACGATGAGTTAGGCTAATTGAAAGTTAAAGATTGATGTTTATTACCTTTTAAATCGAATGAATGGAACGGATTAGATTGGATTGATTGAGACGAAAGTTTGAAAGCTTGTGTGTGTTTAATGGCGGCAAGAAAAGAAAAAGAAGATAAGCAGTGAGTTAAAAAACGGGGGGGGGGGGGGGGGGGGGGGGGTTTGGTTTGACTTAGGTCAATTTTGACAAGTTTCACCAATTGTCACTTAAGTCCCTAAGTTTTCACTCCTTTTCCTTTTTGGTTTATTACTTTTCATTTTTCTTAACCATTGTTAAACTTAGCCACTATTAACTTTCACACAACTTAGCAATCGCAACCTATTTGCAAGTCTCCAAAATCTAAAGCAAGTCCTATCACATTGAACGAGCACAAGTCGTTTTCTAAAGCAATACCACTCATTTACCATTTAGCCATTAATTTTCCACAATCACTTTTGAAAATCGTTTTGATGACGAAGATGATTTAATATTTTCTCCCCCTTAAACGATGACCCGTTTTCTATTTAAAGAGCTGTAGTCATTGTTTAAAGAGTCAAATATTGATGGAAACATTTCCCAATTAATGTCTTGAAAAAGATTGATTCGTGGTGGCAATAAGATTTCTCTTATTTAGACAAATTAATGCACTGAGACGTACATTAATTCGTGTTAGACCAAGTTGTAAAGTAAACTTGATCCCTTTGCATGATTTGGCTTGTAAATCATGCCCGAGAAAATTAATTCCCGTTGTGAGCCAACGTTTTCCAAGGAAATACGTGACTTTAATATGAAAACCGGGTTGCAGTCAGAAATAACTACAAGCCATATGGAGCATGTTTTAAATCTTTTAAACTTCTGCTCGAACTTTATTTACAACCCCGTGTCATTATTGAATGACATTTCTAGGTTCGTAATTATTATCGATTCCAGAAGGCATGCTCGTTTTATCAAAACGTTTTTGAACACACAATTTTGAAAGATTTAGAAAAACCTTTTGAAAAATTCTTGAAAAATTGTGTTCAAAGTTTTGAAAACCAATTACTTGAGCTTAAGATGTTGAATATCTTACAAAATGAGCTCAAGTCCGAGAAGTTGTAAACTTCCCGTTGTTAAGGATAAGTTTATCATCGGCGATAAACTTTCCTTTTATCTAAAGAACGAGTCCTAAGCTGACATTTACTTAGAAGTCGTTTTTCATGAGCTTGAAAACTTTGACTATTTTAACGGAAAGCTCATGACCGAGAAAGGTTAATTTCTCATTGTAAGGAAAAGTTCTCTTATTTAAAAGATACACTTTCCTTTCTGAGCTTAAAACTTCGAATGTTTTAATACAAGCTCATGACCGAGAAATGTTAATTTCTCGTTATGAGGATAAGTTATCATAAAAGATAATCTTTCCTTTATTTTAAGTTCGAGTTACAGTCTGACATTTAACTGTAAGTCATTGTGCATGAGCTTAAAAACCTCGAATGTTTTTAATTTTAGCTCATGCCCGAGAAAACTTAATTTCTCGTTGTTAGGATAAGTTTATCATCGGCGATAAACTTTCCTTTCTTTGATGCACGGGTTACCATCTGATATTTAATGATAAACCATATACACGAGCTTAAAACCTTTGAATGGTTTTAGGATAAGCTCGTGTCCAATAAAACTTAATTTCTTGTTAAGAGGGTAAGTTATCGTTGCGTAGATAAACTTCCCTGTCTCTGAAGTCCGGGTCGTCGTCTATCATTTAACGAGGAGCCATAGTGCATGAGCTTAAAAACTTGGAATGTTTTTTATATAAGCTCATGCCCGAGAAAAATTAATTTCTCGTTATAAGGATAAGTTTATCATCGGCGATAAACTTTCCTTTCTTTGAAGATCGAGTTATAGTCTGTAATGTGACTATAAGTCCTTTGTAAACTTTAACTATGAATCCCCTGAGATACTAGTTTCTCTGATATCTGCTTCTTCAGCAACCAAACTCTGAGAGTGTCCTTAGTTGAACGGTATACAATGATTGGACCGCTTCGTTCTTTTGGAACATCAACTTTGGTACCTGCATTCTCATTAGGAGTTTGTATATTTTTGCATGGGTTAGAGATATCTATTTTAGAAGCACGTGGGGGTTCACGGTTTTCTTTTCTTGTGTCAGAGGTGGCCTGAGGGGATGATTCACTTGTCTTAGTTGGTAAACGTTTTCTTTTATAGAAAACCTTAAGTTCAGGCTTAAGTGATGTATCATCCTTTGCAATTTCCTCCCTAGTAGTCTTCGTAGAATCAGAGACTATCCTAGTTAAAGGGCACTCGTTTCCTACAAGAGTGAAAGTTCTACCAGTGGGGCGCCACATTTTACCAATGGGTTTGATTTAGCGACCCACTGGGATTTAAGTCTAGCACGGGAGTTCACCTCATTAAGTAGTTTCTTGATACAAGAATCATGATTTGCCGTAAAGACACATTTTCTACATGTTTTACAAGTAGCATATTTAATGTCCGAGTAAGATCTAGAATTCCTAGATGATTGATTGATGCTCCTAGGATGTGACATGCTACGGTTAGCAGTGTTGGGTAATCTAGAAGGCATCTGACTAGGTTGGACATTGCTATCTCTTACATGTGTCTTTTGAATAACTTCCCTTTGATCAAAATCATGGCGCACATCAGTGGAACTAGTTCTAGACGTGTTCATTGAACTATTCTTAGAGAAACTAGGGGCAATCATGTGATGAGGTCTTGCTAAAACTGTTTTAGTCACATTAGGCCTAGTTGGTGGAGTGACTGTTCTAGAAATATGACCCAAATCAACTTGGGAGGCAAACCGTGGTCTCGAGGATTGTGGTCGCTCGGATCTAAATGCAGTAGGTTGTCTGACAGTCGGTTGTCTGACAAACTGATTTGTAGGCGGTTTCCCCAAGATTGATGGTTTTTCAAGCTTAGTGTCCACACTAGGTCCTCTAGTTTTCCTTAACTCGTTTTTCAACGCAGCTATAGCAAAAACCTTTTCCTGTACTTGGGCCTTTAAAGTCTCATTCTCTTTGAGCAAGTTATCTTGGGATGCCAACTTAGATTCAAGCAGTTGAATTTGTTTCAAAAGATTATCCTTTTCAGCTTTAGAATCTAAAACTTTTTGATCCAGTTTTCTTTCAAGAACAACATTTGATTTTTCAAGTTTTTCAAAGTATGTTTCAAATTTGTCCGTTTTCTTAGAAAATTCAAGTTTGGCATCCTAAAGATCTTTTAATTGTTGAGCTACAATCATTTCGAGCTCTCTAATCTTGGAATCAGAAGCAGTCAATGAAGCAGTTATAGGACAATTATCATGATGTTTAGCATTTTGAACACTTTCTCCCCCATTATGACTCTCATCGGATGAATCAGAAGTGGTATTTCTATCACTCTTTTCCATCCCATGTTTGTCATAATTAGGTTCAGAATGCCGAATATGCGGCATGTCATCAGTATATACATCATAAACAACATTACATTGTACCATGTTTGCCGGCTCTTCGTCATAAACGGGTAAGGTGTCATCAAGAGAGATCTCGTGAACATTCCCTGACGTGCCACTGGTATCATGTTGTCCTCCTGATTCCGTGCTCTCGCCATCGTTAGGCTCAAAGTTTTCAACTGTATGACCAGTTTCCGCTTGCATCGAAGAGTCTTGCACTCCTTTATCATACCCTTGCTGAAGTCGAGATCTTTCATAAATCGAAGACGAGACCGATGACATGAGTTTCAAAATCGTATCACGGAAAACTCGAAGCTCGGTATGTGTATCTCGAAGAAATGATTGGCAAATCACTGAACTTTCAGGCTTGATGATATTGAATTAGAGGAAAGGCGTGAGGTGTGTCACAAGAGCCTTATATGCAAGTGTCGATGCAGAGTGATTAAAGTTGTTATGGTTGAGTTGCTCGGCGAGTTGGGTCAAAGTGGTGAAGATAGAGTCGAAGAATATATGACGATCTTGACCAAAGATTGTCATAAATTCGCTCCCTCCTTGAAGCCGTGAAAGATTAACTAGATGATACTGAAGCATTCGAAATGAAGTTATACCACTTTCCCTAGCGTTGGCTTGCACTTGATGCGATTCTCCCTCTTGAAACGTTGAATTCAAAGACTCCATTTAATTATGATGAAAAATGAGCGTGATTGTAGTTATTTTCGGAATTTACCAAGTCGTGAAGGAACTTCAAAGGATCCGTAAATAACTTTTAAAAATCAACGATGGATGATGTGAATCTTTTCTCGGTTCAAAAAAATGTTGTCGGCTCAAGCGATGATAAAATAAACCGGAGATCAAAGCAAAGTCGGCTCACTTCAAAAATAAAACCCGTCAACAAATAAAACCAAGCTACGATAAATATAATAATCGGACCATCAAATATTTTACCACTTTAGTTTTTTCAGAATACCCGCCTCAATACGATGAACCAAAAAAGTACTACACTAAAATACAAAAATGACAAATATTAATTGACAAACATACTAAATTAACTAAATTAAAAAGTTAACTTAAAATTAGAAAATAAAAATAAAAGTAAAAGAAATAAAACAAATAAAAAATCGGATATATTTTTGAAAGAGTCAATATCTGATTAAAATCAAATTTGCCAAAAAAATCGGATATATTTTATAGTGTCCCAAAAACGTGTCCCAAAAATCACACTTGCCAAAAATGTGGCAAACTTTGTATCCTCCGTCAAATGTGATATTAAACACACACGTGGCCACTTAAAAAACTTTGGTTACTCCGTCCCACTGTTTTCTTTGAGTATAGCGCCCAATTAAAATACTTTAACCTAATCTCTCTTCTCTCAATCACAACATAACTCTCTTCCGTTTCATTCTACTTCACAAAAAAATTCAACCGATCCAATCTTATAACCTCCCAAAACTCGTTTGATCCGCCTGCCAATACACCAATCGTCCTCTATCTGTTCTAATTTTTGCAACTCAAAAACCCACGTCGATTTGTTCTTGATCGCAAAAAACAAGCTCAATCACCAGACGTGAAGAAGATCTTCAAGATCCTTAAAGGGGGTCTCGGGTAGGTTTAAATTATGTTTATTTGTTGAGTCCCTCTCTCATCTGTAGAGTCTTGCTGTAGATCGATGAAAGTTTGGAGTGAAACTGAGATCGAGAATCGAATGATTTTGGTTTGTTGGAGTCTTTTTGGTTTTATGGTCTTTTTGGTCTTTTTGGTTTTGGTTTTTGGTTTTTGGTTTTTGAGTTCAAAAGGTTTTCGTGTTTGTGTTGGGTCTGGGACTGGATGTGTTTGTTAGGGGGAGTCGGGTGGGTGGGTGGAGAGAGGAGTCGTTTTGAGGGGTTCTGTTAAAGAGAGTGGGGATGTTGAGAGGGTGGGTCGAGGGTCGAGGGTGTTTGAGAGGGTGAAAGAGAGGGGATGTTGAGGGTGTGTTTATGTTTGTGTCACGAAAAGAGTCTGACAACCACGTCACGACTCTTATGAGTTCGAGGGGTTTGGGTTGGGAGGGCTTGATCCCTTCAACAAATCTTTTCCTTCCAAGTTGCGGATGAAACAAGTGTGTTGTCGAAAAGCAACCTCTAGGTTGGAATCACAAAACTGTCCTACTGAGAATAAATTATGACCAAGACCTTCTACATAGTATACCCTTGAAATCGTAACGTTTCCAATCTGATATTCACCATACCCCATTATCTTTGCTATATGATCATTCCCGAATTTAACCGTACCAAGAAACTTGCTGACGAAATTTCGGAGCATCGAGCGATCTCCGGTCATATGCTTTGAACAACCGGAGTCCAAATACCAGAGGATGATTTGGACCACCTGAAAATATCACCACACGAAGACAATGTAGAGGTATCGGAATCTGAGTGTTCCTTGTTATTAGTAGGTACATATTTAATAATCTTAGATTTGCTAACTTTAGGTTTCTTAGATTTCCTAGCCTTCTTTTTCCTAGTTGGTGGTGTAGATTCTAGTTGGCTTAAATCTTGTGGTATTTCTTCACTGATAGGCACTATAGTGGGGGCTGACCTAATTAAAGGGCGTTGTTTCCATACTTTAGTACTGGTGTGCCTAACTAAAGGACGCTCAGACCTAACCTCAATGGATGCATTCCTAGTTAAAGGGCACATTGTTCCATCTAATGTAAAGGTCCTACCAGTGGGACGCCATTGCCAGCCAACCTGGGCACGAGTTCTACCCGTTGGCTTCCATTCAAGACCATTCCTAATGGCATTCATTTCATTCACATGATCAATAAGACACAAATCATGACGTTGGGAAAACATACATTCATTACAATTCCAACAATTGAAATTAGAATTCACGAATGGTTTAGGCTTCTGCACAGGCGCAGAGCTTTTAGTCTTAATATGATTCTTTTTATTTAAAACTGAACTAACATTCCTATGGTGAGCTTCTACTTTCTTCTTTTTGGCACTACTAGTGGAGGGCTTGATCTTATCTTTCTTGAGTGGCGATCCTTTAGCCTTAGTAGTCTCTTTTAATCCTGTAGAAGGCAAAGTGGGAACATTAGCAACAGATTTTAAAGGTGCCTTACTTGATTGTGCCAATGACGGTTTTGCTCCTGGAGTCTTATTGAATGGAGTTACAGCAATGGGCCTATTAGTAAGTAGTGCAGAGCCTGGTTTACCTATGTATTGCAAATATGCTAAGCAATATTGAACTCGCTTAATATATTCATGAGCCGAATAATAGTAGCTACTTGAGGGATCTAAGGCATAAAGATCGTCTAAAATATCCCTAACAAGATCTACATGCTTAATGGCATTCCTCATATAATCATCGTAGGTAACCGGGTTTCTCTTATGAAGCGGGTTCTTATAAAGCACTACTGACTTGGTTGTTGGAGCACTAGTGGACGGTGCAGAGTCGGTAGCTAAGTTATCAACAACTTCTTGTCGGGTGAGAAGAAGTGTCTCCTTTAACTCGGCCAAAACCATGTTTTTATCAATGAGCAGGATGTTTAAGTCAGAGATTTCCTCACACTTTTGGTTCAGTTGTTCAACATAAGATTGTTGATGTGCCGCATTAAAAGCGAAGCGTTCTTCTAGTAAACCATAAAGAGCGGATAGTCCCTGTCTTGTCCGATCCATCTCCCCTAGAACAGACGAAAGTCTAATTTCTAAGACCTGGTTTTTAGACTCTGCAGCCTCTAGTTCCAATTTTAGTGTTTCATTTGATGACACATCTCTCTTCAATCTCATAATCTCTTCCTCTAATGCCTTAACTATTGCAATCATCTTGTCACTCGTCTCAACACCGTTTTCACAACTATTTGTTATCAAAAAATCCTCATTTTGAGTTTGTTGTTTCAGTTCTAAAGATATACAATGTTGTTCTAGTTGATTAAAGCGTTTTGAAAGTAAATTGTAAGAATCTTGTAGCTTTAAAAACTCAGCGTTAGATTCGTGACAAGAATGATTATCTACCTCATTTACAGTATCAGCAACATTTACAGAGAGATCACAAACATCATCACATATATGCACAGCATCACAGTTAATCATAGCGGATGTAAGCTCATTCGAATAATTAACATTTACAGTAGTAAGCACATCACACGAAATTACTTCTGATAAGAATCGGTCATATTCAGATAAAATCTTTTCCTTTTCAATTAGTTGTAGTTCGTAAGCGGTGTCCATTTCATAAAACACTTTTTGAACTTCTCCAATTTCAAATTCAAGATTTTCCTTAAGAGATGCAAAACTTCCTTTTAGACTTTCGACAAATGGATTGATCTCATTTTTAAACACCTCGTTCATGTGTTCGAAAGCCCATTCTCCGGCGTTTAGGCCATTTGAAGTCGTACATTCCAAAATGACCTTGTCAAAATTAGTAAAGTATTGATTAATCTCTTTCAAGTTTAACCATACAGTGCTAACAGGTGGAAGATCCTTTGGAATTTCCTTAGGACCTTCCATGTTGACAAGTGTAGGAAATGTACTGGGGTTTTCTTCATTCAACATGTAGGTTGGTGCTGTAATGAGATCTTTGTCCATATGGAAGCGAATTCTAAAATCCGTTTTAGCAAGCTCCTGATTCATTTTAAAATAATCACAATCAGGATATTTTGCAGAATTGTATGACCGATCCTCATCAACTAGATCCTTACTTGTGCGATCATCGAAAATAACAATCGGGTCTAAGACCAATCCTAATTGGGTTGCATTATAAAGTCTAGGACTATGTCTTAAAGCTTGTTTTGCATACCATGGGTTAGGGGGAATGCCTTTTTGACGTGATAAGTTAAATTCTCTAAAAGAACCATCAAATAAGTGCACTAGTTGAGAAGCAGCGTATTGTCTTAAAAGCAAATAATCTAGACTTCTAATCTTATTAGCAGCATTAATATCCATTTCATTCTTCTTAGACTCGAGTAATTCAAAATCAGTTTGAATTTTTTGAAAATCAGTGACCACTAACTCCTTTTCTTTAAGTTCATTAGAAAGATTTGCTCTTAAGTTTTCAATTTCTTGTAAGTGACCCATTTGTTTGTTTCGAAAGTGATCATATTCGGGATTTGTTAGAACACTAGACCAAGGCACTAATTCCAAAGTTTGAACTTTCTCGTTGCTTAAGGCAAGCTCATCAGACAAATTCTTATTCTTAGCTAGGGTTTCTAAAAGTGCAGCCTTCATTTGGCTAAGTAATGTAGCAGGAACCATGACCAAGTCTTGTTGAGCAGCAGTATGCGTATTCGAAATGGCTCCCGGTTGTGATTCACTCAAAGTCTGGGGACTCACATTGATATTACTATCATTGATTGTCTCCTCATTTGAAAGACTCACCACCGAAGACTCATTCGAATCAGCACTCTCTTGCACAACTTGATGTGGTTGAATACTAGCATCAGTTGTATTATCAGTGGTATTAATAAGTACCTCAGATCTCTTTTCTGGCCCTAAGCTGGAGATAGTTGCCATGAGAGCAGCCTTTGCAGATTGAAATTCATCACAGTCTGAGTCATACGCATCGAGATCATCTGCTTGGTATGTTGCATTCTGTGTGGTGACAGTGTCTTGTTTAGCAATCCCTGGATCAGCAAGAAATGCAAGCTCCTCTTCATCAAGTTCCCTTCCTTGTGCCTGAGCATTCACCAGATAGATCTTCTCTGCAAACCATTGACCATCCCTTCTCCTCTTGGGTTTCTTGCAATCCCTGGACATGTGTCCTTCTTCCTTGCAGTTGTAGCATGTAATCATTCTCAACTTGCCTGTGGAATTAGCCCGTGGAGGATTGTTGACCATTAGAGCAGGATTGACCGTGCGAGCATTGGTGGTTGATGTAGTAGGTCTCCCCTGATAAGGTTGAATAGGTTGAACCATTACCCTGCCATTCTCAATAGTAGCTTGTTGGCGAGAATTGGATGAATTCCTCAACTGATTGTTAGTCGGAGCTGATCCCCTAAATCCTCGTTTGCTTAAAGTCCTTGTGAGATAAGCAGACATAGTGGTTAACACTTCAACTGGGTCAGTTCCTTGTTTGAACACAGGAATGGGGACTTCATCATCATCATCACAATACATTGCTTGGTCATGTTGAGCTTCATAATCACTAGAAGGAATACTCATTTGATCAGGGTAGCTTGTTGGATATGCTGCATTCTCTTGATAAGAAGAATATGACGATTGAGCATAAGGTGCAATACTTGCTGGGTGATGTTGTAAAGCATAGTGTGGTGAAGGTGCATTGAACCGATATTGTTGCTGATGTGAGGTGGGTGGTTGCGGTAGAATCGAGTATTGGGGGAAGGTTGGTGTCATGTAAGGTGATGGATGATAGGCTTGATGTCCCAAGATATAAGGAGTGTTGTTGTGTGACAAGCTTGGTTGATTCGCCATCAAAGCTAAGGAGTCAGGGTACATACCTCGAGGCGAACGGTGCATGATCACATGTTTCTCATGCTGCTGAAGGAAAGCATAGAGTTGATCCAAATTGCACTTATGCAAATCCCTGGTTAACTTAACATCGGTAATATACTCACCCCATTCAGCTTGAGGTAAAGTATTCAAGAATTTGGTGTTAACCTGGAATGGAGCAATCACGAGATTGTATACATTCAGATCATTCATGAGAGTGGTGAATCTGAAGTAATAATCGTGAAGCGTTTCCCCTGGGTTGTACGTGAATCTATCAAACAGATCATACAACTGACATTCTCTTTCCTGTTTGGTAAGAGACGTACCTTGTAGCAACACCTTAAGACGTTCCCATAAATCCTTTGCCACAGTATACTGACTTACCATCCGATAGATGTCATGTGGAAGAGCTTGGAGAATGGTTTGAAGAGCCTTTTCGTCTGCATCTGCAACAAGTTGTTGAGCTGGTGTGAGTTCTTCAAATTCTCTTGGTCGAGTCACATTGTTAACCACAATGGTACCGTAGTCAAGTGGACCATTTAAAATTGACTTAACCATAAGCCTCCCATATACCGGTTTTCCCTTAAGGTAAGACATCATCCGGCCTTGCCATGCTTCAAAAACTTCTTTGATGAGCATTGGCGGGCGATTATCCGTTCCCGTAATGACGGAAATATCCGTAAGTGATGTCATCTGAGGCATTACTGAATTCGGATTCATTTTGTTAACTTCAAAGAGACAAAGATTATCGGTTGATCGAGCAGTGAAGTAAAGCTTGTGAATTGTGTTGAGTTTTTGTTGTAAGAAACCAAGATTAAATCCTCTAAAAAATCGGCGAAAAAACAAGTAAAATAACCCTTGATTCGGAACTTTTTGTTGATTCGGAAGTTTGATTCGGAAGATTTGGCTTGGAATACCTTGATTCGGAACTTTTGGTTCGGAAGTCTTGATCCGGAACTTTCCCTTGATCCGGAACTTTTCCCTTGATCCGGAACTTTCCTTGATCCGGAACTTTCTCCTTGATCCGGAACTTTCCTTGATCCGGAACTTTTGGTTCGGAACTTCCTTGATCCGGAACTTTCCTTGATCCGGAACTTTTGGTTCGGAACTTCCTTGATCCGGAACTTTTGTTGATCCGGAACTTTTCGTTCGGAACTTTTGGTTCGGAACTTTTGTTGATCCGGAACTTTGGTTGATCCAGAACTTTTTGGTTCGGAACTTTTTGGTCCGGAACTTTGGTTGATCCGGAACTTTTTGGTTCGGAACTTTTGCTGGGTAATCAGAAACTTGTACGAGTATGAACAGTCGATCAAAAAATGATGATTAAGCCCAAATTTTTACCAAATAACCCAAAAAGTTTTGTGATTTCTACAATAATAAGTAAAAACTAATACTTATCTACTAATCCCAATCACAAAAACACCAAAAACACCAAGAATCAAGATGGATCTTCTTAAAGAACACTAATACAATCAAAAACTAAAAAACCACACAAATCATTACCTTAAATCACCCCATAGCTCTGATACCAAATGTAGAATCTTGATAATCTATGAATCTATGAAGGGGTTGATGATTTCTAGAGAGAGAAACTAGAGAGAGAAAGTGAGAGAAAACTATGTGTTATTTTATTCAAATGGAAACAAGAAATGTTCAACAACCAACCCCTTTCCAAGGAGGAAAGGGGTATTTATGCTTCCAAGTCACTAATGGACTTGGGCCGGCCCATGACAAGCCCATGGGCCGGTTCTTACTTAACTAAATAAGTATTTGTTAACTACGAGCTATTACAACATATATGATATTGTGGAGTGACCGACTCTTCTAATATACGTAAAAACGTATTTCTAACAGAAATGTTAGTTTCATGTGTATAGTACTAAATATTTTTTTTGTACCTCTCTGAAACACTAGTACACAAAATACATTTTACAACGGCAAATTTAAAACGATTCTATATATAACCGTTATAAATAAACAAAAAAACAGTATATAATACTCTTTAGTCAAAAACCATTGTATATAATTGTTATTTATAACGATTTAGATTTCTTTTAATTTAACTAATACTTTTTGTAACGGTGTTTACCAACCGTTTTAAAAAAACACCTCGGAAGTACTTTCCTTCTATCTTGATAAAAAGTTAAAAACACACACCAAGACAAAACATATTTTCATCTTATCCTCTCAGATCTAACAAAACACAAACAAAAAACAAAAACCACAAAGACACCTTTTTTCCATATCTCAATATGAAAACACACACACGGGAAACGAAGCCCACTCGATCGTCATCGAGTCCACTCGCTGAGATTATGACCGAAGAGCGGCTATACCAGATCTAATGAAGTTTATTTGTTCATTTGTCGTAGATCTAAAATTATTTCTTGTTTTTTTTAACGTTTACTTATCATGTTGTAGATCTAACTATTTGTTTTACTTTTATGTTGTTGTTGTTCGTGGTGCAGATTTTGTGGATGTGGAGCTAATTGAATTTCATTCGTAGATCTTGATAAAACTTGTTTTATTTTATTAGTCTAATTTGTAGAATAATATGATGGTTAAAAGTGATTTTGTATTATTGTTGATAAATTATAATGTATTCCATAGTTTTTGGTTTTGTTATTGCATTACGAGATGAATTATTCAGAAAATTACTAATGCTTCTTTCTTGTTTTCAATTTGATATTAGTTGGTATGAAAAAAAACACCAATAATTTTTTTTAATTATGAACCATTATTTAACACGGTTCTTTATAACCGATTTAAAAGTGCTTGTTTATATAACACGGCTAAGAACCATTTTAAATGACCACCCTAATTATTTACTACGTTTTATCATAAAATGGTTGAACACCGTTTTAAAAAACCTATTTAAACCGTTTTAAAATCCACTTTTTGTACTAGTGAAAATTGAACGTGAATAGACGTGACACGCATGTCGTTCAATTGGTAAACTAGTGAACATAATAGGTGTTTATTCAAAATCACCGTTGTATGTAATACGCTGAGTATATCTTTGTTTCTCCATTGCAACCTCGAAACAAAGCATAAATTGAACCAACATGTTGCCTCCATGTGAATGTATCCGGAAAAATGCATTAGAACTTTCAGATCTAGATGTCGTCTTCATTAAACGGCACATGGGCAATTCTTTGAAATAACCAGGAATCCATCTATCCCTAATTTCAAACATTTCTGTCAACCATGTGTTGTCAGATAGATTAAACATCCTGATAAGAGCATGCCATTGTTCCTCAAGTTCTTCGGGTACAATGTAAACATTCCAAATGAGTTTATGAAATAGTTTCTTGAATTCTTTATCATACTCAACTTCACCACATACTTGTACATGCACGTATGTAGTTACATACATGATATTTAAAATTGATCTAGCAAGAAGTGCACTATAACGTAACAAATGTGCATACCCTTCCAGGAATTTTTTGAGTTATGTGCCACATACATAACCTGTGGTGTGATTCAGGGAAAACAAACTCAATTTCCTTTCGCAATGCAACATCTTGATCAGTAACAACCAAAAGTGGTTGTTTTCCATGAGCTTGTTTAAAAGCAGTTAATAACCAAGTGTAAGAATCAAATGTTTCATCACTGATTAAGCCAACACCAAATGTGACACATTGTTGGTGGTGGTCGATACCAGTAATGGGACTGATAGGTGTGTAAACACCCATCCTTTTACCACTTAATTCTGGCTAAAACAAGACCAAAACACGTATTTAATATCAATTGTTTGGAATTATGCGTGGTTTTTGTGTTTATTGTGTTTTCAGAGCTAACCGGATGAATATTAAAGAAAACATGGGATTACACGGGTTTTATCAAGGAAAAAGACTCAAGACGAAGTCTATTGTCCAAGATGTGCAAAAGATTTGAAGTCACTAGGCCTATTTGAAGATTTATCGAAGAAAAGGACTAAAGACGGAAGATTTTCATAAGTCGAAGAAACTCAAGTCTATTTAACGAAGAAATTAAAAAACGAGTTGGATTTAATCGACGACAAATCCCGAATCAGAATCGAAAACGTCAACTTTTCTGAAAAGACGAGAAGACAAGAAGAAAGGGAGAAAGCCCACTCACCAACCAACCACTAGGAGTATAAATAGATACTCCCTTCACACAATTAGGGAGAGAGTTCATTTTTCTTTTTCCAGTTCTTTGTGGTTCGTTCCTTAACCAACTCCATTAGGGAGTTTGGTGATTTTCATCTTTTTCTTTCAATCTTGTAATCCTTAATCATTAACCTTGTTACTTTTACATTAATCATTCTATTCCATCTTTTCATTCATCTTGTTCATCTCCATTTTATTGCAAGTTCTTAAGTTTTTTATTTGATTCTAGTTTGATTTCAAAAAAGTTGTTGATTTAGTGTTTTTATTGGTGGGATTTATTACTTAGGGTATTTAAATGATGTGTGTTTGATTTGGTTAAACCTTTTTAAGTATTAAGCTCGATCTTGGGTTAATTCATGTCCACTGTGAAACGTCTGCTACTGTTCTTCATATTTTGACTTTCCGAATAGACAAACTTTTGTGTGGCTTACTCGGAATCTTTGATTTTCCGAATAGCTCTTTTTCTTTTTCTCTTATTCGGAACTTTTCAGTCTTTCCGAGTTGCTTTTTTATTCCATGCTTATTCGGAATATTTACATATTCCGAATAGTCCCAGCTTTCCGAATAGCATATTTTTCCGCATAAGGCCTTTATTCCGCATAGCATTCCGCATAGATCTTTTTTTTTCCGCATAAGGCCAGCTTTCCGAATAGCCCAGTTTTCCGAATTGAAGCACTTTATTCCGCATAGCAATCTTTCCGCATAGAGCAGATTTTTCCGAATGGCCATATATTCCGCATAGGCATGTTTTCCGCATAAGGGTTATTTTCAGCATAGGGCATTTTTTAGTAAGAGTATTTTTCTGCTTTACCATTTAATTGTTTTTATCTACTTTTTCCGGCTTTAATCTTTATTCACTTCATATATTTAGAATAGAAAACCAAATTCACTTTTTGTCACCAAGAACAATCATTCCACTTTCAACTGAGATCAATTCGAGAGGATTCCGAGAAATATTTTGAACCCCTAGCAAAATCATTGTATCAAATGGCGCCGCTGCCGGCTCCTCTCGTTAAGATCAAAAGTTTTTTGTGAGAACTTGGATTTTGGGATCCGTTCCCCGTGAACGTTACTTTTTCATAAAAATTTTCAAAAACACAAAAAAATATAAAATTTTCAAAAATCCTAAAAAGTAAAAAACATAAAAACCAAAAATATTTTTGCTTTGTTTTTCTTTGTTCGTTCTTTTGCAGGTGTATGCGCACTCGATCCACGTCTTATCAAGAGCCCGAGCCTCTCGATAACTTAGACATGGCTGGTGTACAAAACAACAATAACATACCACCTCCGAACAACAATAATAACAACAACCCGCCTTTCAACAACATGAATAACAACAACAATGAGCCACTTCCGGATAACCGCCCCATGATTGAATTGCTGCAAGCTCATGTAGATGGCAACACGGATCCAATTGTCATCCCTCCAATTGCCGCCAACAATTTCGAGCTCAAGTCAGGCTTTATCCAGATGGTCTCCGCTCAGCCATTCTTGGGACGAACCATTGATGATCCACACGACCATATCAAGAGATTTCTACAACTCACCAACACGGTCAAATTCAATGGAGTTCCACAAGAGGTTATAAGGTTACAACTTTTTCCCTTTTCTTTAGAGGGACAAGCCCGGCATTGGCTTGCTAAGGAACCGCCACAGAGTATTCTCTCGTGGACGGATTTGGAAACAAAGTTTATCAACTACTTTTTTCTACCCTCTCGTACTACCGCTTTGCGGAATGAGATTATAAACTTTGAACAAAAGTACGATGAGTCATTCAGTGAATCTTGGGATCGTTTTAAAGATCTTTTAAGAAAATGCCCACAACATGGTTTTACCAAAGTACATCAAATCAATACTTTTTACATTGGTTTAAGCATGAGTGACCAAGATTCACTGAATAGTGCCTCGGGGGGTAATTTATTGGCTAAGACTTCCAATGCTGCTTGGGACATCATTGAGAACAAATCTCGTGTGCAAACCAAGAGTGTTAGGACCAATGTTGCTAGTGCTAGCACTAATGACAGCGACAAGCGACTTGACAAAATCACCACGCTTCTTGAATCGCTTGTCACCCACACCGTCAGCAACAACAACAGCAACAACGCCAAAAATGCACAAGTGAACGCTGTCAGCCAACCTTGTGAGATATGCGGTGGTCCCCACTCTTACACAACTTGTACCGCCACCCAAGATTACCCTGCTGAGAATGTGAATGCGGCATATGGCACCTACCAACAACCTGCTTATCAAGCTAGACCTCAAGGTGACCGTAACTTGCTTAGCTACCGCAACAACAACTATCTTTCACCACCTGGCTTTCCTCCTACCAACCCAAACCAACAACAAAACCTTAACCGCCCTCCTCCACAACAACAACAACCTCGTCAACCATACATCCCACCTCACAAGCAACAACAACCACCTCAACGTAACAATCAAGTTTACCAACAACCAGCTTACCAACCACCTGCATACAATGCTCCTTCCAACCAAACCACCACTGCACTACACCAAGAGGTTGCAACCTATATGAGGACCAATGATGTGATAGTGGGAAATCTCCAAGAGGAAGTGCGCAATTTGAAGGCAGACTTGGTCAAGCAAGGAAATGATTTGAGAGCTGACATGAGAAACACGTTGGATAGCCAGACTAATGATCTGAGGAACATGATGGCTAGTTTTTTCCAAAGTAGTCAACCCTCTTCTTCGGGTACTCTTCCGAGTAACACCGTTGCGAACCCAAGAGGGGAGATGAAAGCAATCACTACTCGAAGTGGTAAAGGTACCAAGGAACCCGAGCTTCCTATACCTCCCACGGTGGTTCTGACTAAGGAGAACGAATCGTCTGCTCCTATTCCTCATCCTTCTCCTTCCCCAATTTCTCCACCTCTTCCTTCTACCCCTCCTCCACCCGTGGTTGTGAGTGATCCTATTCCTTTAAAGCCTTCCTCTTCTTCCAATATACCTTATCCTTCAAGGTTGAGGAAAGAGAAGCAAAAGAGCAAGGATGATATTCAGGTTTCGAATTTCCTTAAAATGTTCAAACAACTGAATTTCAACATCTCCTTCGCTGAGGCTCTCGCTCACATGCCCAAATACGCCAAAATGTTTAAAGACCTTCTGAGCGATAAGGAAAAGCTCCTCGACATTGCCAACACCCAACTTAATGAGAACTGCTCCGCAGTGCTCTTAAGGAAATTGCCAACCAAGCTTGGTGATCCGGGTCGTTTTCTTATCCCTTGCAATTTCCCGGGAGTAGAGAATTGCATGGCCCTAGCCGATCTAGGTGCCAGTATCAATCTAATGCCTCTAAGCGTTTGGAAGCAATTATCTCTCCCCGAGCTAGTCCCCACAAAAATGACTTTGGAGTTGGCCAACCGTACGGTTGCTTATCCAGTGGGGATAGCCGAAGACGTCATTGTAGGAGTCGACAAATTCACCTTTCCTGCTGATTTTGTTGTCGTCGACTACGAGATGGACCCCCGTGTGCCACTTATTGTTGGTCGTCCATTCTTGAGGACCGGTCGCACTCTCATCGATGTTGAAGCCGGTGAGCTTATCATGAGAGTGGGTGACGATAAAGTAGTCTTCAACATGGGAAAGTTGTCTAAACAGCCTTATTCATATGAGAGTGTTAATTGTATTGACGTTCTCGATGAGGCCTGTGAAGAACACTTTAATGATGCTTGCAAAAGTATTCCTATCTCTCTTCCCAATGTTGAGACCGTGTCCTCTATTGATTCATCGTTGTCTCTATTTGGAGATAGTGATTTATTCTGGAACAATCTTGAAGCTACCATGGGAGATGCGAATTTAGCTACTAATGATTCTCCCACCGAGGGGGATGAAGACATGAATTTCTTTGACAATCTTCTCACCGAAGACACTCCTTCGCCTCCATCTCCCACGGTCATTGCTATCGATGCCACGACTTTGCAAACGCCTCCCGTCGAAAATCTTCCGGATTTGGAACTTAAGGAATTGCCGCCACATCTCGAGTACGTGTTCCTTGACGACAACAACAAGTCGCCCGTCATTATTGCAACGGATTTGAAAGATGAAGAGAAGACTCGCCTCGTTGCCGTGCTGAAAGCTCATAAGAATGCTATTGCTTGGAAGATTTCGGATATTCGTGGAATTGATCCTCACTTCTGCACACACAAAATTCTCATGGAGGACGACTATAAGCCCACTATTCAAAGCCAACGAAGGGTGAATCCAAAAATCCATGAAGTCATCAAAACAGAGGTTATCAAACTTCTTGATGCGGGTATGATTTACCCTATTTCGGATTCACCGTGGGTTAGTCCAATCCATTGTGTGCCCAAGAAGGGCGGAATAACCGTTGTTCCCAATGAACACAACGAGTTGATTCCCACTCGTCTCGTTACTGGGTGGAGAGTTTGTATAGACTACCGCAAACTCAATGATGCCACGAGAAAGGATCATTTCCCTCTACCTTTCATGGACCAAATGCTTGAACGATTAGCCGGTAATGAATATTACTGCTTTCTTGATGGTTTCTCGGGTTATTTTCAAATACCCATCGATCCCCAAGATCAAGAGAAGACTACATTCACTTGTCCCTATGGCACTTTCGCTTACAAAAGAATGCCTTTTGGCTTATGTAATGCGCCCGGGACTTTCCAAAGGTGCATGTTAGCCATCTTCCATGACATGGTTGAACAAACCATGGAAGTCTTCATGGATGATTTCTCGGTCTTCGGGGATTCCTTCTCTGCTTGCCTTGCCAATTTAGAACGTATGCTAAAGCGGTGCGAAGACACTCGCCTTGTTCTAAATTGGGAAAAATGCCATTTTATGGTAAAAGAAGGCGTCGTGCTTGGACATAAGATCTCGAAAGCCGGTCTTGAAGTTGACCGTGCTAAAGTCGATGTTATCGCTAAGTTGCCTCCACCTTCAACCGTGAAGGGTGTGCGAAGTTTCTTGGGTCATGCGGGCTTCTACCGTCGATTTATCAAAGATTTTTCTCAAATCGCTCGCCCGATGACCCACCTCTTGGAAAAAGATACTCCTTTTATCTTTTCCAAAGAGTGCCTTGAAGCCTTCAACTCACTTAAGGATAAGCTTACTAAGGCACCCGTCTTGGTTACCCCTAATTGGGAGCTGCCTTTTGAGTTGATGTGTGATGCTAGTGATTTTGCTATTGGAGCGGTTCTTGGACAAAGAGTGAACAAACACTTCCAACCAATCCATTACGCTAGCAAGACAATGACTGGGGCACAATTGCATTATACGACAACCGAAAAAGAGCTTTTAGCCGTTGTCTATGCTTTTGAAAAACTCCGCCCCTATCTTGTCCTTTCCACCACCATTGTGTACACCGATCATTCCGCGCTGAAGTACTTGTTGACAAAGCAAGATTCCAAACCAAGACTTCTTCGCTGGGTTTTGCTGCTCCAGGAATTTAAAATCGAAATCCGCGATAAAAAAGGAGCAGAAAACTTAGCCGCGGATCATCTCAGCAGACTTGAGGATCCTTACCAAGGGGTTCATCCGACCAAAGAAATCAATGATTCTTTTCCCTTGGAGACCTTAATGTCTATAAACTCGAAACCGAATGAAACCCCGTGGTTTGCGGACTTTGCAAACTACTTGGCGGGTGGAATTCTCAAGGAAGGGTTGACGTCTCAGCAAAAGAAAAAGTTCTTCACCGACATTAAGACTTACTTGTGGGACGACCCTTACCTATTCAAACAATGTGCCGACCTGATTATCCGTCGATGTGTTGATGGACCGGCAGCGTCTGAAATCCTTGATGCTTGCCATAAAGGACCCACCGGTGGTCACTTTGGTCCCAACTACACCGCCAAGAAAGTGTTTGATTCGGGATTTTATTGGCCCTCCATATACCGTGACGCTCACGATATGGTCAAACGATGTGATGTTTGCCAAAAGCAAGGCAAAATCACACATAAAGACGAGATGCCTCAGAATTTCATTCAAGAGTGTGAAATCTTTGATGTTTGGGGTATCGACTTTATGGGGCCATTCCCATATTCTAAAGGAAACAAATACATCCTTGTAGCCGTTGACTACGTTTCAAAGTGGGTTGAAGCCAAAGCTTTGCCTACTAATGACGCAAGGGTGGTTTGTAACTTTTTGAAAGCTCTTTTCGCTAGATTCGGTGTGCCTCGCGCCATTATTAGTGATCGTGGGACTCATTTCTGCAATGACCAATTTGCTCGAGTCATGGCTAAGTACGGTGTCAATCATCGTCTTTCCACAGCCTACCACCCACAAACTAATGGCCAGGCTGAAATATCAAACCGAGGGCTGAAGCGAATTCTTGAAAGGACCGTGGGAGAGCATCGTGCCGCATGGGCTGATAAACTCGATGATGCTTTGTGGGCTTTCCGTACTGCTTACAAGACCCCAATCGGCTGTACGCCTTATCGTCTTGTGTACGGGAAAGCGTGCCACCTCCCCATTGAGTTGGAGCACAAGGCTTACTGGGCCTTGAAGTGGGCTAATTTTGATATAAACAAAGCCGGTGACCTACGCAAGATCCAACTCAATAAGCTGAATGAACTCCGTAATGAGGCTTATGAAAATTCTTTGATCTATAAGGAAAGAACTAAGCTCATTCACGACTCCAAGATCAAAAACCGAGAGTTCCATGTTGGAGACAAAGTCTTACTTTTTAACTCTCGGTTGAAAATCTTTTCGGGCAAGCTCAAATCTCGTTGGTCCGGCCCATTCACCATTGCCCAAATTTTTCCATATGGTACTCTCGAGCTCGCTCAACCTGATGGACCAAATTTTAAGGTGAATGGCCAACGAGTGAAGTTGTACTTTGGTGAGGACACCTCTCAGGAGGTGATTCCATCCCTCACCACGTTCCCCATGAACTAATTTTGGGTCGAGTCAGGCTCGTGACTCGGTTATAAAAAACAAGCGCTCCTCGGGAGGCAGCCCGAGTATCTATCCTTTTATATTTTAATCCCCTAAGTGTAGGGGGGACTTCTATATGTGTTTGTCTTTGTGTGGTGCATTACAGGGATAAGTGCACTCTTGGAATCTTTGAAGCACCGTGCTCCCGTGTTATCCGAAATCCGGTTCTATCTCTCAACTATCGTGATTCAATTTTCTTCATACTCACATTTGAAATTGATCACTTTAGTCGTCTCTTCCTTAACTCGAGTTAACCAACGTGCACAATGTCATAAGTGTAGGGGAGACTTTTCCCACATGCTTAAACATTGAGGACAATGTTTATCTTAAGTGTAGGGGAGACTTCTATCGAAGTTTTAAGTGGACTTTTCCATGAAAATGCCTTCATTTAACCGGAAAATCCTATTTTTCAACATTTTTCAAATTTTTTATTAACTTTGGCCATTTAGTCGTAATTTTTAAATTTTTATCGTTGCCTTCATATGTATATATCCCGCAATAAAGTCAAAATTTAATAAAGTGTTGTAGCTAGTTTAGATATCTTTGACATATTAGGCCCGTTGCGTTTATTTTGACTCAACCCGAATAGACTTATCCAAGTTTATTCTAGCTAGTATCCTTAACCATGTAGACCTTAATCGGTTTATTAGGCTAAGTGTCCACGAGTCTCATTATTTGAGATTTTAAATTGTGGAGGACGAGAAATGATAGAGTCAATTATAAGTCGGTATTCTTGCGCAAGCTCACTTGGTGTAATTATTTGCCTATTCTCCCATCACTTGCTAATAATTTATCTGCAATAAGTAAGGTCGTACGATTTGAAAAGTTACTTAGCTTCTAGCCCAAGATCGTTTAAAAGTTGCTCGGTAATGATAAGAGTTCATAGCCAAGGCATAACTTATGAAACGGGGCGCGAAGATTGGCGAGTCCGAAAAGGCCCTAACAAGGCATGAGGATTCAATTTTATTGCTGAAGATCCAAAGTGATGTGAAAAGCATTATTCCTAAAGTCAATATGAAGGATCAAGACTCACGACGAAAAGCAATCAACTCCCATAAAGATCATGGAGAAGTCTATCCGAAAAGACCCTAACAAGGTATGAGGATAAATAGATCCAAGTCCGAAAAGGAGGCGGATCGTTGTATCTCAAAATCCCAATTAGAGATTGAAGAAATAATCATGAAGTCGTGGACAACAAAGTTGGAGTACCCCTCAAAAGTCTCCAAGTGAAGAAACTCTATTATGATGAGAAGACCATTATCTCAAGAACGTCTCTCGAAGATATGAAGTATGAAGTAAATGCCAAATATCGGCCCGAGAAAGGTCTCAAATCGTGAACCAAGTTATGCCAAGATATGAACTTTTTGATATCCCGAGAAGCAGTTTTAAGAGATTTTGTCCTTTAGCTAACTATTGATCAAATCGTCCTACTTTGCTTTCAGCCTTAATAAACTATCGAAATAAGTCCAAAAATGCATCTTCATGATCATTCTAAGACAAAAATAAAATATAAGAGATACAACTAGGAATAAGGGAGTTTAAGCATTTAATTAAGCCATGTGTGTAAGTGTTTGAATTGCTAACTTATAATAACAATGATCTCGTTTTTAAGCTTAGTTTGGGGAACGTGAAACTTGAGGGTGATAAATCTTCGCAACACCAAAGCCCTAATGTAAGTCCTTGATTTCTTTACAAGTTATTCCCATTCTTTTTGTTTATCTTAAAGTTTTTATTTCTCTTAGTAATTTGATTCTTATTTAGTAGAATTTAAATAAGGCCAAGGTTGATTAATTATGAGAAAGATGTAAAATTGCTTTATCACTAAGCATTGCATGAGGGCATGGCAATGGTTAAGTGTAGGGGATTTGATAGGTGTGTAAACACCCATCCTTTTACCACTTAATTCTGGCTAAAACAAGACCAAAACACGTATTTAATATCAATTGTTTGGAATTATGCGTGGTTTTTGTGTTTATTGTGTTTTCAGAGCTAACCGGATGAATATTAAAGAAAACATGGGATTACACGGGTTTTATCAAGGAAAAAGACTCAAGACGAAGTCTATTGTCCAAGATGTGCAAAAGATTTGAAGTCACTAGGCCTATTCGAAGATTTATCGAAGAAAAGGACTAAAGACGAAAGATTTTCATAAGTCGAAGAAACTCAAGTCTATTTAACGAAGAAATTAAAAAACGAGTTGGATTTAATCGACGACAAATCCCGAATCAGAATCGAAAACGTCAACTTTTCTGAAAAGACGAGAAGACAAGAAGAAAGGGAGAAAGCCCACTCACCAACCAACCACTAGGAGTATAAATAGATACTCCCTTCACACAATTAGGGAGAGAGTTCATTTTTCTTTTTCCAGTTCTTTGTGGTTAGTTCCTTAACCAACTCCATTAGGGAGTTTGGTGATTTTCATCTTTTTCTTTCAATCTTGTAATCCTTAATCATTAACATTGTTACTTTTACATTAATCATTCTATTCCATCTTTTCATTCATCTTGTTCATCTCCATTTTATTGCAAGTTCTTAAGTTTTTTATTTGATTCTAGTTTGATTTCAAAAAGTTGTTGATTTAGTGTTTTTATTGGTGGGATTTATTACTTAGGGTATTTAAATGATGTGTGTTTGATTTGGTTAAACCTTTTTAAGTATTAAGCTCGATCTTGGGTTAATTCATGTCCACTGTGAAACGTCTGCTACTGTTCTTCATATTTTGACTTTCCGAATAGACAAACTTTTGTGTGGCTTACTCGGAATCTTTGATTTTCCGAATAGCTCTTTTTCTTTTTCTCTTATTCGGAACTTTTCAGTCTTTCCGAGTTGCTTTTTTATTCCATGCTTATTCGGAATATTTACATATTCCGAATAGTCCCAGCTTTCCGAATAGCATATTTTTCCGCATAAGGCCTTTATTCCGCATAGATCTTTTTTTTTCCGCATAAGGCCAGCTTTCCGAATAGCCCAGTTTTCCGAATTGAAGCACTTTATTCCGCATAGCAATCTTTCCGCATAGAGCAGATTTTTCCGAATGGCCATATATTCCGCATAGGCATGTTTTCCGCATAAGGGTTATTTTCAGCATAGGGCATTTTTCAGTAAGAGTATTTTTCTGCTTTACCATTTAATTGTTTTTATCTACTTTTTCCGGCTTTAATCTTTATTCACTTCATATATTTAGAATAGAAAACCAAATTCACTTTTTGTCACCAAGAACAATCATTCCACTTTCAACTGAGATCAATTCGAGAGGATTCCGAGAAATATTTTGAACCCCTAGCAAAATCATTGTATCAGGGACAAATATCATCCGATACTCAAAATGTAATGAAATAAATAAGTAAAATGTGCAGTAAACATATATAATAAATAATGTTATTGCGAAGAATAAATAATATTGTCGCATAACCTATTTGTACGGTACGTTGCATCAAATGAAACAACATTGCCGAATGAAATGTAGTTACATTTCATCTTCTCGTCAGCCCAAAACATGCAGGACAACTCATTGTTCACAGTTTTGTATTCAAAAGAAAATTTAGAGACATGTTTTTGCCTATCAATCAATTTATCAACCAACATTTGCGTGTCACTTTTACCAATATATTTATTAACGAAACGTCTAAAGTTCTTCCAATCTATTACCTTTCCACGAACCTTTTGATACCAACCCATAAAGGCTACTTTCAAATGATGAGCTCTAGTCGGACCAATATTAGAAAGTGAAGCGCGGTGGATAAACACTTTATCACTAAAGTCCAACTTTCAGTGCTTTTAAAAGATCCATATTATTCTCGTCTACTAGTGGATTAGTGGCTTTGAACCTAACACATGCCTTACAATCAGTTACAGTGAAGCTTGAGTTGTGTTTCTTCCTAATTTTTTTAGCAACCTCATTCTGATTATTTTCATTTTCTTTATCTTGGACCAAAGTATCTTTGACAATATTTTTCCTGGGTTTTCCGGCTTTGTTACATAGAATGTATTTGTGAGTAATATTACCATTCTTACGTTTGGTGGTGGACTTATGGATAGAGAACCTAGCCTTCTGAGAGTATTATGAGTACATGTTGAATGCTTCCTCGAAATTGTCAAACACATCACCTTTAATTGTTTTTTCTTCTGCTGGTACCTCCGGGATCCAATTACGTCCATTTGGCGTGGGACGATGACATTCAGGATCAGATTCACTATTGTCAGATGTAGATGTATCTTTATAATATGTTAAAAATGTAAGCATACATACTACATTAGAATTTAAGACGACTAATAATCACCTCCCACCAACGTGAACATGTATTTAGGTATATTTTAAAAACCCTATAACATAATCATTGATATTCAGAAGCTATTGTTTGAAAAAACACTGAAATTTAAATAATATTCATATGACGTTTTGTTTGAAACATTAAAACATATATACGCATGTCAATATGCATCAATTCACGAAAAATACACCACTAGTTCTGTAGTTAAAAGGCAAAATTCTATCATTTTTTCAAGTTTGATTAAATCACATGAATGATCATATTCATCATATTCAATAATGGCATCAACATCATGCGTCGGTGTTTCGTTTATATCAATCTGAACATTTGATTAATCTTTAACACTGATTTCACATGGTGAATCCATTTGTGTATTTTTTTGCTGATAATAACGGTTACTATTGGAGTTGATGGTGATCAAGGTAGTGATAATATTAAACTGTTTTAGGGTTTGATACAAATGAGATACGAAATTAGATCGTATGTTGATTGCGATCCATAATTAACTACTTCCAAAAACTCCGGAATTAAATTAATTATAATTAATAAATTATAAATCTTAATTATCAGAAATACCTTATAGAAATCTGGTTTATAAAATTAAATAATAATTATTTATCTCAAATTTCTTGGTAATTCTCGCAGTTCTGTACTTTTTCTTGGTTCTGAAAAGAACCTTACACAAGCATTTTATAGTACGTTGAAATAAAATAACATTTCTTTAACAACGATTAGTGAAAAGTTTTCTTTAACAACGATTAGTGAAAAGTTTTAACCCTTGAAACAAATAAAACAAATAAGAATATGTATCTATCAAATCCATACGAGAATCTCGTGAGCCATCCTTCATACTTTGTGAGAATTTTGGACATGTGAGAAATCAATTTTTTTTCCGTTTCAAGTAAATAGTTTTAATATCCGTGCATGCACGAGACTTAAATATAAATGATAAATTAAGTAATAATTTTGTTATTATGATTTTATGTATATTATATTTTATAAGAACATCTAATGTTTATATGTTTGATTATGTTGTTTTTACTGTGCACCGTGTAAATTAATATAAACTCACCTCAATTTCTATTTTTCAAATTACATAATCTTTTTATTTTCGTTATTTCTATTCTAGATAGTTATATCTTAATTATTAATCAACAAACCATTTACATCAAGCATACACTTACACGATTTATAAATTCATGATTTTATAATGTTTCATATTATTCTATAAAACAATATTAAATTTTTAATACTTAAATAGCTACGATGCTCACGTACCCACGAGTTTTACATGATTTTTCATTATATGATAATATTAATTAATATTTTGTATAAATATTTGTTACATAAAATATTTGACTTTGTTTAACTGAAATGTTAGCTATCATTTTCTAAATATTGTGTGTTTAGTACCACATAACGACCTTGAAAAAAACATATGTTGTTGTAATATGTATAAATCCCGTCTATTTATATTTATCTCACACCGATGTCTAAGATCCGAATTCATTTTGATATATATATTCGTGTTAATAATAATTTATGTAAATTGTATTGCTGATTTTTTTAAGTGTCAAAATAAACATAAACAATAATTTTTGTTTTATTTTAATATTTATAATCATGTGATTTGTTGATTTTTTAATATAACATATATGTTTTACTTATAAAATATAAAGTTTAAAGGGGTATTTTGTTTATTTTTTAAATTTCCTAAAAAATATGAAAAATTATAAGTTACACTTAATTCTATCTAATATATTTAGAACTAAACCACTAAATTTTTATTAATCCTCTCCTCATTTTTTAAATTTTTATTTTCCCAAATTTGACACATATATATTTGTGTGTTTTCATCAAATTCTTTCATCAAAATTTTTACTTTTGACTAAACTGAATTTCGTTTTGAGTTTTTTCGACCAATCACATCGGTCAATTTTGCTTATGAGTCAAAATCAAGTTATTTGATTGGTTCAATTCTTTTCATTAAAATTCCCAAATAATCTAATTATTTTATTATATAGAAAATAATTAAATTATTACTCTTTCAAAGAATTTTAAATTTTATATGTACCAAAAAAGCTAAACTATTTTAGCAAAATATCAGACTAGTTTTTTTTAATGGTTTACAAAATCGTCTGACATTAAAACTCCATATGGAGATTGTAAAATAATTAAAATGTATATTTTGACCGTGAAACAAATTTTTTATGAGTTGAGCTTCTCTGACTGAGTTTTTTGGGTTTTTGAATGCTTGTGATGTTTTATTAGTCTTAAAAACGGGGTTTTTTTGCACAAATTAAAAGATTTAATTTAACTTTCAAACATATTATCATATAATATATTATAATATTAAAAAAACTTAATTTCCAGACAGATTATCGTATATGATATTATACATACAATTTACTTCTAATTATTCACCAAAAGATTACATGCTTGTTGCATGCTTTGTGTTCTACTAAACCTTCTAATCACACTTTTCAAAGCAATGGCATCAATAAAACCTCCATAAATATTTGAAACTTAACTTGTACCATACATTACATAAGTTTTTATAGTTTTTTCATACAACTTATTGTATAGTATGATTTTTCACCGACGCGTCATATTATATCAGTTTAACGTACACAAAGCCTTTGCCTTCCATGCAAGAAGGCCCGCTGGATCTATCCGAATGAAAAGCCAGCCAAAGGTGGCTCTTCACATGAAATCATGCAAAGGAAATGCGAATACATAGGGTAGGTAGGACTGGGTGGGAAAGGGTTCCCTGTTGCCAATAAACTTTTCCCGGCCTTCGATTCCCCTTACTCATAAAGGGTCTTACGTTCGGTACTAACTAAAGAAAAAGAGTCTTCTTTCTAAGAGTAGGCGTGGAGAGCTTTTTGCGGGGAAACTTGCAAGTACAGTTTGTACTAATTTGCATGATGAACTAACCTTCAGCGAGATTGGTGGGTATACTCTATTGAAGCAACTCGATCTTCCTGGTGAAATTGTTTCTATAGGACCAGGTGTTGCTCCTCTTGAGTTGTATAACGATATCTATAACTTGTATATCGATAGGGATTTACCTTCGCCTTATGCTTAGCATATAGCTTCAACAAAGGCTTATTTGTGCTTTTACTTACTCAAACTAGCCTCTAGTATATTATTTTGTCCCTAAAATCACAATATTATCAACAAATTCTTTTTAAATAGCGAAAACTCAATTTTGATAACTTATTTTGTTTATTAAAGTCTTAATAACATCAACATATTGTATTTAAACCACACGTATCATTATAACGTCATCAAATACCAAAATATTATCAAAATATCTTCATTACTTATTATATCAACATAATAACTTGAACAAAAAAAGTTATATCTTCATTAAACCTGATAATTAGTAAAACTAAGTTAATTAGTTACCTTATAATTTAGCTCAATGTAGTTCCAATACTAATTCACAAGTTTATTAACATCAAAATAACCTAATAAGTTTGCTTATTATTCAGAAGCTTATTATAATTCGTAAAAATAAGCTTAAAATTCAGCTTATATTAAGCTTAATAATTCAGCTTATTATAAGACATGATTTTAACGCATTGAAGAAAAAGATAGATTGATGAATTGAAAATGTACGGATCGATCGATGGATCTATTATGGTGAAACCGGTTATGGAGAAAGAAAGAGAGAAAATGATAATTAGATACGGAAAAGATGAACGCGACAGGGGTGAGTGGATGATCTAGTGAACGATAGGTGTGCGAAGTGAAATGATGAAAATACTCTTTTATTATTTTGTGTTTTTTTATCTTATCTGATTTTATGTTATTATATTATAAAACATTTGAGAATTTTGTAACAAACTTTTGAAAAGCTGAATTTTAAGACTTTCTCACTTAATATATAACGCAAGCTGTTAGATATATTTTCTTCACATTAACAACTTTTTGTAACAACTTATTAAAATAACTTTTTTTATATTTTAAATTGATTTTTTATCTATTTATTATTTTTCATAATTTAAATTCACCATATTTTCTAAAATCTTACGATCTTTAATTCAATATCTATTTTGATAAATTTTATTAATTTTTAGTTTCTATTTCACTTTTAGCGGGTTTATTTTGATTTAACTTCTTTACCACTCTAAATTAATATGAATACGAATTTAATAGGAAAGATAATAACATTTGTTTGCTTCATAGATCGTTACCAAGTACTCGCCGCTGATTTGATCGAGCACCATGCTAGTTATATTATAAAACATTTAAGACAATTTTATTTTTAGGAATTCTGAAAACTAAGACATTTGAAATTAACTTTCATAAAAACATTCATTTTGCAATTTACCATCATCTCTTTTTATAACAAATTTTTCTAACAACCTATTAAAAAATTACCTTTATTTATAAAATTGAAATATCTTTTTTATCTAATTGTTGATTCAATATCTATTTTGATATATATTAATTAATTTTTTTATTTTTCTCATTTTAAAGGTTTATTTTATTTTGAGTAGTTTAAAATAAAAAAGTAAAAAGTAAAAAACTTAAGGGACAATAAATGTCAATACTACAAAACTAAAAAAACTAAACAAACACACAGATCTCTCTCTCTCGTCTCTTCCGGCAAAAGATCCAAAAATGACTCCGACGATGGCCGGAACTCCAACAAACTTTTCCGACGATGCCACGTCATCACCATCACCATCACCACCGGACCTCCTCCCACTAGCATCATCATCACAACAACCATACGTATCAGAGCTCCTATCATTCACACTGGATCGGTTACACAAAGAGCCAGAGCTTCTTCGAGTCGATGCGGACCGAATACAGAGACAAATGCAGGAAGTAGCGGTTAATAACTACCGCGCGTTCATTTCCGCTGCCGATGCTTTAGTTCAGATCAGGAATGAAGTCTCTCATATTGATAAGCATCTCGAAACGATGGTATATATGCTGTTTCGGTTGCTCGATTCTGTTTACGATTAGTTTTTATCCGAATTATAAGCAGTTAGTTATGATTCGTTTGTTATATTGCTGTTAGGTAACTCGGCTATGGCTCAATTTAATTCGAAGCAGTTAAAAAGATATATATTTCTTCGAATTTTACTCGATGATTAGTTTTTATGTGAATTTGAAGTGGTTATAGAAATGTGGTTGATTTACTTGATTATAGCGTGAGGATTATATATGTATCGTTCATGAGTTTGTTATGATGTGAATTTGAAGTAGCTACATAGATATAGTCAGTTATTGGTTTGGCTTATATAATGTAAGCTCATTTCGGCTTATATAATATAAGCCTCAATTTTGTGGCTTATTTGGAGGTTTATGGGCTTATATAGGTTTATTATATCATGATAAACTTATATAAGCCCCTAAGTCTCAAAATAAGCCACCAAATTAAGGCTTATGTTAAATAAGCCGAAAATAAGCCATATTTCGGCTTATATTTTACAAACCCTAGTTTTTTAAGCTGATTGGTGACTTATGGGCTTATATAAGTTTATTATATCTTAACAAACTTAGATAAGCCCATAAGTATCCAAATAAGCTACAAAATTGAGGCTTATGTTATATAAGCCGAAATAGGCTTACGTTATATAAGCTAAAACAAACAACCCCTGATAACTCGGTTATTGCTCAATTTAGGTTACTGATTAGAATTAGTTTCTTATATCGAAATGATGGTAGATACTGTTGTTTGTTGCTTGATTAGTTTTTATGTAAATTCGAAGCAGTTAAAAAGATGTATATTTCTTCGAATTTTACTCGATGATTAGTTTTTATGTGAATTTGAAGTGGTTTTATATAGGTGGTTGATTATAGCGTGAGGAGTATATATGCATCATTATAACGTTTTTTTGATAACTTGATTTAGGCTACTATTTGTTTCTGATCAGAAAGAAGGAGCTTTTAATGTGCATTTGAAGAAGTTGAATAGATGTAGTTAATTCTAGTGTTAGGTTTATATATATGATAGTAATGATACATTGGTTGTAAATATCGCTCGGCGGGGTCTTGGCGGTCGACCACCGCCAAGCGATATATCGTCTTGGCGGCGATATATCGGTTTCTCGGCGGGTAATATAAATTATCATTATTTTATATATTTTATCATTATTTTATATATTTTTATCATTGTTTTATATATTTTTAAAATTTATTTAATATAAATTTGAAATTCTTATATATTTTTATAGTTTTATTAATGTATTCATTAGTTTTAATTATATATCTTGTAAAATCTACATTAAAAAATAAAAACACAATAAAAAACAATCAAAATACTAAAACTCAACCCATTTTTTACCGATATGACCGATATTTGACCGATATTTGACCGATATGCACCGATATTTGACCAAAACGCCAAGTTGGCCAATATGCTCCATGGCGTGGCGGTGGACCACCGCCAAGCGATATATCACCGATATATCGGCCGCCATGACCGATATTTACAACACTTTGTTCTTCGGTTACTCGATAAATGACCCGATTGTAGGTTGGGATTTGAGTCTGATTAGAATGAGTTTTTTGTTAATGTGAATTTGAAGTATTTGAACGGATGTAGTTTCTTATAGGCTAGGTTTATTTATATCACTGTATTGTTTTTTGGTTAATCGTTTCTGTTAGAATGACCTAGTGTTTTATGTGAAATTGAAGCAGTTATATAGATGTAGGTGATTATGGTGTTAGGTTTTATATATTGATTGCTTTTTTGTTGTATGATCGCTTAGTTTCTTTATAATTTGTTTCGTGATCAGAAATGAGTATGTTATTGTGTTAGTCTGAAGGATTCTGGATAGATGTACCTGATTTTGTGTATATTGTTATATGCTGAATTGCAGATAATAAGAGTAAGATTAGGAAAAAGAGAATGTCAAGTGCACATAAATGAAATATAGGATTGATTTGATTGATGTGAAGTATAAGTTCCTTAGAAGGACGTGAAGATTAATGTATAATTTGTAAAAGCAGAAACATTTTTAGGCGGCGAATCGGTGACAGGTGTTGTATAGTTGTGCGTTTGAAATGGAATAGCAATCCGAGTGTCCGACTTAAGAATTGGTAGATCGCGTTTAAGATGATTGTTCTATGTTTCTAACAATCATGATCACTGACATAGCTCTGAGCTTCTCTCCTTTTTAACTAATTAATGCCAATGCTTTCAAAACTTGATAGTAAGAACAACCTTAGCAAAGTAGCAAAGTTCATCCTTCATTTCTTCATATTCAGTAAATTCGGGATGTGAATGCTACATAATGTTGTATAATAGATCTCATGACTGGATTAAAATGATAGCTAACTTGCCACTTGTAAGAGGATAATTTTAAATAATTTTATTTGTTCTTTTTATGAACCACCACCAAATAGCCTAGTGGCAAGGTCCTTGGTTTTCTCACAGGATTATGTTTGAGGGTGGCCAGGGAAGGGTCGGAAACGGTCCCGGGATTAACCTGGCGAGGCCCATACATTTAAGTCAAAAAAAGGCTCGCTCTCCCCGGGGTAACCTGAGCAGGGAAAACCTCATCCGTTTACCCGTTTAAGTTGACCTTTTTCGTTCTTTTTTTGAATGACTTTGAGCTACTTATTTTTGCTCTAGTTATTAATTCTGAAAAACTAGTTGAGCTGTGATCGTTTCTGCATACACACTGCGTTAAGTTGGGAAATCATAAATTCTTCTTTGTACAGATTGCAGAGGTCCCAAAGCTAACATCTGGCTGCTCAGAATTCATCGATTCTGCGGAGAGTATTTTGGAGACGAGAAAGATGAACCAGACACTGCTGGCGAATCATAGTACTTTGCTTGACTTACTTGAAATTCCTCAGCTTATGGACACGTATGTTTTCTTTTATCTATCAATAGAAATCACATGCCAAGTTTATTTCAACTAGTGACTACTATTCTAATGCCCCATAATTTCTGTGGAATGAGTCATGTATATAGATCCACGTTTCTATAACATATATCATACATTACATTAGCTTTGCCTGAAACTCATTCAGTTGGAACTAGCAGAATATATGGAAACTACAATATAGTGCTTTGCATTTTGTATCTATAGGGTGCAAGTCTGCAATGAATGACATGGATAATTTTTCAAACAAGGACAGTGTTATGATCCCACATTGGCCAAGTATGGGAATGGTTGATGGTTTATAATGTCCAGATGTCCACTCCTCAAACAAGCTAGCTTTTTGAGTGAGTTCTACACTTGGGACTTATGAACCGATTACGAGCCTAGTATGGGATAGGTTCGTACCAATTGGTATCAGAGATAGCTCTACTTTTCGAGGTTCCAACACTTGGAGTGGTGGCTTGGACCCAAAGGGGGTGACAACTGTGACCAACATAGCCGTGACCAACGAGCTCGGAGTGGTGGCTTGGACCCAAAGGGGGTGGCAACCGTGACCAACATAGCCGTGACCAACGAGGACGTTGGTTCTTCAAAGGGTGGGGTAGTGTTATGATCCCACATCGGCCAAGTATGGGAATGGTTGATGGTTTATAATGTCCAGGTGTCCGCTCCTCAAACAAGCTAGCTTTTTGAGTGAGTTCTACACTTGGGACTTATGAACCGATTACGAGCCTAGTATGGGATAGGTTCGTATCAGAGGTACCTTTGTAGCAGTGGGAATGATGCATGTGTGTATGCGCTTTTTAATTTCTGATTCTTTATTACACATCTTGTAGTAATCTTAACATCTTAACTTTTGTAGGTGTGTGAGGAATGGAAATTACGATGAAGCTCTAGACTTGGAAGCATATGTTAGCAAACTGTCGACAATGCATCCAAAGTAAGTTTTTCCTTTAGTCCTTGTTACAAGTCGCCTACCTGTGAACCTCATTGCAGTTGCTTAATGAGTTAAGGACTTATCACTCCTGTTTTCTCTTTTCTTGTCATGTTTCTGGTAAGATTACCGGTCATTCAAGCACTTGCTGCCGAAGTTCGACAGACTACACAGTCTCTACTCTCTCAGCTTCTTCAAAAGCTAAGATCAAATATTCAGGTTAGTTTGTGGTAGCACAACAAAATATAAACTCAACTGTTAGATGATTCATTGATGCTGGAAAGTTAATATAGATGGTGATGGTAGTAGTATCTGTGAACAAAACTGCAGTATTTAATTACAGTTTGTTAAAAACCCCAGCGTTTATTGTGTATTGCAGCTTTCTGATAGGCCTGTGTATTGCAGTTACCAGAATGTCTTCGCATCATTGGATATCTACGAAGGATAGGAGTATACAGTGAGTACGAAATGCGCCTACAGGTATCTTTATCATGTCTAGCATGTTTCTTTTGTAATCGCTTTCGCCAAGGCTTATTTATTACTGGCTAAAGTGCTAATGACAATGTTTCAATGGTGGCAGTTTCTAAGATGCAGAGAGTCGTGGTTGTCTGGGATTCTTGATGATCTGGATCAGAGAAACGCTGATGAATACCTAAAAGGAATGGTTAACTGTCACAGGATACATCTTTTTGATGTTGTTAACCAATACCGTGCCATATTTGCTGATGATACATCAGGAAGTGAAGAAAACTATGATGGTGGGCTTCTCTTTAGTTGGGCCATGCATCAGGTTGCATCTCACCTCAAAACTCTCAAGATTATGCTCCCAAAGATAACTGAAGGCGGTTCCTTGTCCAATATATTGCACGATTGCATGGTATGTGGTAGACTTTGTGTATTTCTTGAATTATTATTATTTTCTTTGGGTAAAAGGGAATTTCCCCGGTAAAATATTCTTGAATCATTTTTTGCCCGCCTATCTGTTTTATTATTGCGCTTCTGCTTTTATGCGTTGAAAATAGCATCTTATATTCCTCATAGGAGTTAAGAGTTTTTAGATATCCCCAAATTTAAACATCCTAGATAATGTTTTCATACAAACACACGGCGCCTTTTAATGGCTACACAGTTTTTTAGTAGAATTAGCAAAACTGTTTTTTGACATTGAACTTAGTAAAGTCATAGATAATGATGGGGTGCAATCAAGTCGAGTGAGCTCGGGCTACAATTTTATAGTGTAAGTGTGTAAGCCTAAGCGCTACATGTCTGCAATCTGCATGCCTCTGTTGAAGACCCTATGTTCCACCTAATTAAATCTGTAATAGACAAATATGAAGTCAAAATAGATATGGTTATAGGTTTAAGCCAATATAAAATTTTTCCTGCACCTGATATTAATCGTGTATGTACTTCCTCAGTATTATGCCATGGGGCTTGGCCGGGTTGGATTGGATTTTCGGGGCTTGCTTCCACCTCTGTTTGAAGAGTAAGTTACAGCTCGTTTATCTTTTATTGTTTCTGGTCAACGATCACAAAGTCCCCAACTCATTTTGTCATCTGTGCAGGGCTGTCCTAAACCTATTTTCAAAGAATATGAGTACAGCGGTGGAAAATTTTCAGGTACACGTGCATTTTTATTCCCTGCAAGAGACCTATCTAGACCATTATGTCCCTTGTTGCCATATTGGATGCTCATAAATAATAATCTGTTTACAAAATGCATATTAGTTTGGGTTTAGGGGTTCTCGTTGTGCTCATCATTGATGGATTTCCTTTTATATTGATTACAGGTGGTTTTGGATTCTCATCGATGGGTCCCATTACCAGCAGGTGGCTTCTCAACAAGTAGCTTCGGTGAAGAAAATCAGGAAGATGTTACACCGCCTCCGATTTTAATGGAGCATCCACCTCTTGCTGTTTTTGTTAATGGTAAGTTGTACCGTATATAACTTTATCCTATCAATGTATTACTAGGCCAATGAGTTACTTTATAAACAAGTGGTTTCATCTCGTATTTTTTTTTTTTTTTTTTTAACTGTTGTTATTCTTGGATTCTGCTGTAAGATTATTTGAATGTTCATGTTTCACAAGTCCACTAATAAGTTGGTAACGTGTATATATGCTATCAGGTGTATCTGCTGCAATGAATGAACTACGTCCCTGTGCGCCAATAAGCTTGAAACATATACTTGCCCAAGAATTAGTGAAGGGACTCCGCACTGTTTCTGATTCTTTATTGAGATACAACACCACAAGGGTGCTAAGGGAGAATGAGTCTGTTCTTTTCTTGTCTCTATGCCGAGCATTCGTAGAGGTAAACAACAAGCACAGTTTCTATCAAGAGTCTTGCGATCTCAGAAAGAGCATCTTTCTTTATTAAATCATGATTTGTTTCTGGGATATCATATTATCATTTCAGGTCGCGTATCCACATTGTGCTACCTGTTTTGGACGTTGTTATCCCGGAGGATCTTCCCTTATAACAGATGGCGAAAATTTATTTGAGGGAATCACTCGTCTTTTGACCATTCATTCCTCAAGACAGTTACCAAAGAAAGTTCAAACCACCGAGACATCTGAGACAAAGAATGTCTCAGAGAACAGTAGTTCATCCACGGTTGCAAATGGAGCAGTGGAAGATGTCAAAGAAACTGATAACAGTAGTAACGTGGTTGAGGAAGACAACGTGAACACCACAAAAATACAATATCAAGAAAACAAAAGTGAAGAATAAACGTTATATACAACTCCAGTTTGTTACAGTTTGTATTATCAACCAAAATATGTGGTTAGTTTATCAATGTTTTGTTTTTATGTTGAGGAGTAGTATTGTAGTAAGATCTAAGATATGAAGAAATTGTATCCAAAGTTGGAATTGTCCCATATTTCGAGTTGATAACTGACTTTGAATTTATTCATTGGATTTTGATATAGATATAAAGAGTATACATGTATGGTTTTGAAAGACTGTCTTCTTCTGTTTCTTATTGTTATCGCCGAGTATCGGTTTCTTACTTCTATATATATATAGTGTAGCTTTTTCTGGATTCAACTTTGGTATAATTTTAGTTTCTGGAGTAAAGTTAATGTGTGTTATGGTTATGGGTACCTCTTAACTTTGTACTAATGGATCTAATAACCCATTTGAATCAGTGACTAACCTAAATTGAATACCTGATGCTCATAGTTTTGAACACTCAAGTATAAACTTGATGACAACATTGTTTCATTCAGAGAGCTCGGTACCCATCAAGTTATAGCTGTAAGCCGTGCTATAGTCAAGTCCATGGCGTCAAAACCCTCTATAACATGCTCGTAATACAAAAAGGAAAACCCTTTGTATAACCCACGTTATAGGTTCCGGGATCATATGCTCTGAATCATGGTTGTCAAGATCATTATTCTACTCTTAAGATCTTACGATTTTACGATACCTCAAAGCAAAAGTAAAAACGATCCAAATCCTATATAGGATCTTTGCATGCTTAAGATTTTATCAGATATCGATTTTGACCATATGATCTTAGGATCTACTCTGATCCGATATTACTTTCCTCGAACCACAAACAAAAAACCTACAAATTTACAGGTTGTGTTTCGTATAATCTAAAAAACGTGTTAATTTTCTTATACGTGTCATAATCATAATCCAGGACAACAACATATATGTGCAACATTCATATAATCTTATGTTTACGATGTATAATAATATGTAGATTTGTATGATATTACAGAGAATATTAAGAAAATGACATAATAGTAGCATCTTACAATCCCGATCTAACTTTATGATCACGATCTTATAAAGACGAAAAGGATTATAGGTAGGATCCCGATCTTAAAAACCTTGCTTTGCATAACTAATCTATATTTTTTCAAATAAAACGGTAAAATATTAGCTGAAATACACTTTTTGTTTGACAAATTCAAAATTTATGTTTTTTGTTTTTTGATTTTTTGTAGCATACATAAATATATTCATATTTGATAAAAAGAGATTTATCAAGGTGTATTATGACTTAATATAAAAAGTATAGGGAGTGAAAAAGATAAACCAGAAGTTAAATTTGGGAAAAATTAAAAAACCCTAAAACCCTTAAAATTCATATAATCAGATTCATACTTTTGAACATTTTACCAACGTAAGTTAAATCATTTGATATATTTAATTTCATTTTTTTATTTGATTTCTCAGTTGATTGACTTTAGCTGCTTATGATATCAAATTTGCAATTTTTAGTATTTTTTTATATAATGTTGATGAATTAGTCATATTTTTGTGTAATTAAGTTTAGGTTTTGATAAATTTGGACTTGCGTAGAAGTTTTTATAGCGATTAAGTGAGAAATTGTGATTGCAAGGTCAACTTGTAGCATCCGCCCTTTGCCTGCGTTTTTAACGACTAGTACTTTTGACCCGTAACGCACAGAAACATAGTTATTCTGACTTATTTTCTTATTCTTTGGTTGGATAAGTTTCGTCTGTTAGAACCATGATAAAGACTAGTTAATTAGTTTCGCCAAGGAACATAAAGACAGCTTTTATTGCTGCGGAAAATGGGTTTCAATATCAAAGCTGATTGTTTTTCTCATTATAAACGAGTGGCGTGCCATATAAGACGATATTAGGAGAAGTAATATGTGTGTCAAGTAATGGTATATTACTTGGATTTTGAAAGTTCATTGTTGTTGAGGTCACTTTTTTGGTTCAAGGGGGAATGGTTAGAGCATTAGGTGCCCTCTCGTGCTTGTGTGACATTCCCGTAACACCAGCATCCCCCCTCCATCCTATTTCTGGTGCCGTGGACACCCTCTGGCCAACACATAACCCACTAAAATACAAATACAAAAAGAAAAAGAAAAAACGAAAATACGGGACGGTTGGGCTGGTGTGGACGACTCTAGACTCGAAAACGCCACATTTGATGTGGGTCTGGCGTTTTCCGTCGCGTTCTGGGGCCGGCCCACTGGAAAACGCTTGGTACCTTGCTTTCTTAGAACTTAGAAAGTGGAAGTCCGATCATGCTTTATCTTACAGTAATTGAATATTATTCCTTGTTCCAAATCACTGCCCTAAGTTATCTGAAGAAAGTATGCTGTCATTCTGAATATGTTCTTGTTAACAGTTCTTTGCAAATGGCTTCTAATGCATCAGATGTCGTCGAGCAAAAACCAAAAATACAAATATATTCTACACCAAGTAATGAAGTCACTCCCTTCTGGAAAGGTATGTATCTTACATACATAAATGTGTGTACACATGATTGCATATTGGTAATGAAATCGCATAATTGTTTGATCTTGCTCTGTATATCACAGAAAAGTATGAAAGGGATGCCAAGAAATACTGGGATGTCTTTTACAAACGTCATCAGGATCGGGTTGGTTTTGTTTTTTCATTTAGTATCTAGTATATCGTTGTCAGTTGTTATTTCTCGAACTGAAGTGATATGCGTGTGAACAATTTGATGCTATTATGTTTTCTTAGAAGTTAAGATATTGACTTACGGAGTACAATTTTTCAGTTCTTCAAGGATCGACATTACTTGGATAAAGAATGGGGACACTTCTTTTCTGTGAGTATAAACAAGTATTCACTTTACGCTTATATTAAGTTTAACGATAACGGATGATTTTGGAAAACAAATTCAAGAAGTCTGAAACATCGATCTCTTATTATTTCAGGATGCAGAGGAAAAGGTCATTTTAGAGGTAATAATATTAGTGGTTTTTTTTATTGTCACTATAGAATTACTATAAAATCTTAACTCGTGTTTTGAAATAATATTTGCTTGCAGGTTGGATGTGGAGCAGGAAACACCGTCTTTCCTTTAGCTGCTACCTACCCTGGGGTATATATCCATGCTTGTGACTTCTCACCTCGTGCCGTTGACTTGGTCAAGGTAGTTTTCTTAATTTTGTATTCTTTAGCTTTCCTTACCTTCTTTCATGAGGTTTAATATCCTGTCATTTACATATTTTCAGGCACATAAGGACTTTCAAGAGTCAAAGATAAATGCATTTCCATGTGATATAACAAGTGATGACTTGCTCAACCATGTACCACCATCTTCTGTCGATATTGTAACAATGGTATGGCATTTGACCTTATAGATGTTCTTGTTTCTCGGTCTAATGCTAAGTTATTGACTGACTAGTTAAGTAGATTTTTGTCTTATCTGCAGTATCACCTGAAAAGATGCATTTAGCACTGCAGAACATCAAAAAGATCTTGAAAGTAAGAGATTGTTGTAATCGTTTGTATAATATATAACCCCCCTCAGAATTAACTCTAGATAAACTTGATTTTTGTCATATGCAGCCGAATGGTTATGTGTTATTCCGTGACTATGCTACGGGAGATCTTGCCCAGGTTCGGCTTATATTTTGCTAGGTGGAAGTGTAAATGTTTTTATGATTCTTCAAACTTATAAACGTGTATGTTTCTTACGATTGCTGTTCTGTATTGGCAGGAAAGGCTTACTTGTAAGGATCAAAAGATCAGCGAGAATTTTTTTGTCAGAGGTGACGGGACTGTAAGTGCAAGTGGAGTATCATTTTCGATGTTTTAGCCTTAAAAAAAGATTCGTCTAATTTTACTATTTTAGCAAGTGTTTTCTTCTGCCCTTTATGTTTCAGCGTGCATTCTACTTCTCTGAGGAATTCTTAAAAAGTTTGTTTCAAGAAAACGGGTTCACAACTGAAGAATGCGGTGTGTGTTGCAAGCAAGTAGAAAACCGTTCCCGCGAGATTGTAATGAATCGGTTAGTAAGCTTATAAATAGATTAAGGTTGTGTATGTGTGTTTTTGGGCTCTTACCGCTATGAGAATGTAGGCGTTGGGTCCAAGCTGCCTTCCGTTTAGATGGTGGTCATGGTGAGATCCATAACATTGCAAAGGAGGCTGTGGACGGATATGATATTGACATATCTGACGGATTTACTTTTGAAATGTTTGGCATTTCCTCGCCAATGGATGAGGTGAGAATTGCTCGGACTCGTCACCATTATCAACTGTATAAAGATCTTTATAACATACATGTTTCATTGAATGCTTGTTGATGATGAACAATCCTTTATTTTGGATTTGGCATAAGTTGGTCACGTGAAAATTAGATGATTGGCAGGTTCTGGATGTGTGTTTAGAAAAAAAAAAAAAAAAGCTTCTGGATGTGCGTTTTGAAACTGATTTGTGTGATATTTTGTTAATCAGATACTATTCATAATTGTTCGAGTATTTGGAATATTATAACCATACGTCAACTGACGAAAAATACTTATATTTTTTTGAAGTATACACAGTATAATGTGGGCGGGAAGTCCTTAGATTACGTTAAAAAAGAGGGCTAAATAGGTTGAATTTTAGTTGCAGGTGGTATACAATTGATTACCACTAATTGGAATCATTTTTTCAAAAGTTCGACCACTTATTTTTACACCAGTCAATTTTATTTACAATCAGTTTGATAATGCAAATCCAAACACCACCATAATGTTGTTTCTTCTTATGGATCATGGTTGTCCCAAGTCTGTACACGCTAGAACTCGTTACATGTTCTGTTGTAAATATATTCTGGTTTTAATTAAAATCATCTTGTATGTTTTAATCTATCAGATTATGGAATTCAAGTTGCGAGATTGGAACTTTAAGATCAAACTACTTTCCAAGGAGTTCCAACACACCTGCAAATCTACAGGTTTAATGTTATGGGAATCAGCTCGACTCATGGCCTCTGTTCTTGCTTCAAACCAAACCATAGTATCAGGAAAAAAGGTACTCGAGCTAGGATCCGGTTGTGGAGGAGTCTGCTCCATGATCGCCACCAAAACCGCACACCTCGTGGTCCCCACAGACGGAGACGATAAAGCACTTGAGCTTCTTCAAGAAAACGTCACTACAAATCTTGAAGAATCTTCACTATCAAAGCTACATGTCAAGAAATTATTTTGGGGTAACAAAGAAAATTTAGAATCCGTCAAGAAACTAAGCGGCGATAAGGGTTTTGATGTTATTATTGGGACGGACGTAACTTATGTTGCTGAATATATTATGCCATTGTTTCAAACAGCAAACGAGTTGATTTCAAAAGATGAAGGTGATGAAGCTGGGTCCAGACCAGCACTTATTTTGTGTCATATTTTTCGTAGAGTTGATGAGGCGTCTATACTTTCGGCTGCATCTCACTTTGGTTTTCAGTTGGTTGATAGATGGCCAAACAACATGCATACATCAAACATGTCCCAAAGCATCATTAATAACTGGTTTGAAGGTAGAAACAAGGAAGATGATTATGAAAATCCGGCATTAAACATTATGTACTTCCATTACAAGTAAGTCTATCAGATTTCACATATTTTTGTTGTATTCTATACTTTTTGAATCAGTTTTTCTTTTAAATTTTTTTTGAGAAAGATCATAGATATATGCATTCTAAATTTTGGGAATATGGCAAGCTTGGGTTTTTATTCATTCTAAATATTTGTGTTTGGGCATCTTTGGCTTGATTAGTGTATTGGTTTGTAACAATATCGAACTGTAAGGATACCAGATTATTGTAATTGTGGAAGGATCATATGCGAAATACTTGATTAGTTTGTGTTGCCATTTTACCACGTTTGCTTTGTCATTTATTTTGTGGATTGCATTTAATTGCCCACGGGGTTCGAAAGCAATTGATTTGATGTGTTTATTAGAAATTGAGATATGCTGAAGTTTGCCAGTGGTGTAAATTGGAATAAACTTAATGGTTCGAATATAATGGGATAGAGAATTTCATGGTGAGGGTATAACAGAATATTTTCTAAAATGTCAAGTGGAGCACCAGGGAAGCTACACGTCAAAAATACTGTTCCAATGGCGTAAAGTGAGGGGGCGATAGAATGAGAACATAGCATAAAGATCTGGCCAACTAAACTGACAATATTCTAGTCTACTGTTGAACACTCGAAACATCTAAAGCTCTTTGTCAAGCGAAAATGAGGTGATCTTCACAAGGAGTAAAACGAGCGGTTTTGGAACTCTCCTAATCTTCAGCAGAAGTACAATTGGTGACTTAACCAACTTGGCAACACAAGGTTTGAAATTCTTAAATAAATTTCTCGTTCTAATATAGATGACACATTATTCTTATAGCATCTTTTATATTTTGATATTACCACTTATTGCTTGTGGAACAGCTGAAGTATAAATGATAGATTCTGAGGAACTAAAAAAATGTTATTTGACCTTAAAAGTAAACGTATCTTCTTTTCTTTTACTTTCCAATATATGTGGTGAAGAATATGGAATCAAAATGTTATGTAATCATGTTCATCATTTCCCACTTTTCAAGTAGACTTATTATAAATCACTAGACGATTACCCGCGCACAGCGGCAGAATTGCTTAGCGACATATAATTAACGATATGCTAATTGACCTGGTGGTCAAACCCGTGACGAAAAAATTACCTACCGACTAATAGTTAACGATATTCTAATTGACCAGGTGGTCAAACCGTAACTCGGTGACTCGGCCGGACTTAGTCGGTGGTCGAACCCGTGTCCGGTGACTCGACCGGGCAGACCCGGTGGTCGAACCCGTGACTCAACCGGATTGACCCGGTGGTCGAACCTGTAACCCGATGACTCAACCGGATTGACCCGGTGGTCAAACCTGTGGCCCGATGACTCGACCGGATTGACCCGATGGTCGAACCCTGACCCGATGACTTGACCAAGTTGACTTGATGGTAGAACTCATGACCCGATATAACAACCGGATTAACCTGGTGGTTCAACCCGTGACCATGTATTAAATGTTTGACTTCATAATTATTGCATTCTAATCTATATAAGAAATTTAACTTTTTCACTATTTCATTAATTATTATAATTTTCACCTTCAAAAATTTACACCTTTTATATATTAGCTTAGATAAGCCCAATCTCATACAAAGGGGCTTATGAGGGCTTATCTAGTTAAGCTACTTAAATACCTTTCAAAATATGAAGGATTATCACGCAAAAGGTGAAAATATATATGAATTTAAAACCCCAGCCCCAACCCAACTTTAGCCTATTTTACAATCTGACATTTTAATTAAGGAGTTGATTCACACACTTTTCTTTTTTATTCGCACAACATCCAACAAATATACAACTGTTTATAGCGCATAATGGAGCGTGTAAATAATTAGCCTGTTTATAGCGGAAAAAGAAGAGTGTGCAAATCATTAGCCTTTTAATTATGTACTATATTCTATTAGCATATGATTAGTGACTAAATAATTAGCCTGTTTATAGCGGAAAAAGAAGAGTGTGCAAATCATTAGCCTTTTAATTATGTACTATATTCTATTAGCATATGATTAGTGACGGAACTAGGAAATAAGGTTGTGGGGGGCAAATAATTTTTTTTTTTACAATACCGACAAAATGTGAAAAAAATATAGTATGGAAAAGATAAATCGAGTATTTTTACTTACAAATGACCGATTTATAAGGTTTTAAAGCGTTAAATATTGGTATTTACTGTATATGGGTGGGGGGCAATTTGAATTTTTAGTGGAGGGCGCTTTCGAGAAATGGTCAAAATCGAAAGAAAAATTACACTAAAATCTCATCGTATCGGGCTAGCTATGGGGGCAACGGACCCCATAATTGCTACATACATCCGTCCCTGCATATGATTATAACCTCAAAGATTTAGGAAAGAAATTATTGGGTACGTTTGCCAAAGTATTGTTGCTGTAACTGGAGAAGCAGCTATGGATATGGAAGATAGAAATTATAACAATAGATTATCTTTGTAAGCTATATGAAGTGGTATTTGATTTTTAGAGATTATGGAAGATTGTTTTTTATAATTCTCTTATAAATTCTTCTACCAAAGGGAAACTTCTATTTTAAATGACTTATTTTTTCAAAAAGTAATCATAATCCTTTAAAAAGCTAATGTGCCAAACATGCCCTACTTCAAATGGTTGTGCTTCATAATATATAGAGTATGGTTGTATAACTTGAACGACAATCCAACGACAAGATCATTAAAATTGATATCTGTGTTCTTTTGTAATCTAGCGCTGTGAACAAGCACTAATCTTGTGATCTTGCTAGCTAACTAATATGTTCCACTGTGTGGCCATATTTAGAACTGGGCCTCTTTATGTCAGAGTTTGTTAGGTTTTGGTCTCATTTAAGGGTTGGGGTCATTCTCACGTGATGATCGGATAATCTCATTGTAGTTAATAGCTTGTCATCTTGTCTCTTTTCATCCGGATTTTCATTTGAATCTTTCAATTAGTTTATCAGTAAAAGTCACTACTACACTGATCTTATGGTGTAAATGATTGCATTAACCTTGTATAAATCATTACATCATATGGTGCATGCATGCTGACGGCGGTGATTTAGAATTCCATTTTACAACTTTATCGTGCTAATGATCATGATTATTTAAGGTTAAACAATCCTAGGTTAGGATTGATTGATGGTTGACATATATAATACTATGTATGTACCTCTAATTAGGTCGAAAAGTGCCTGTGACTTCTTTGCGAGACATATCTTTTATATTCTTTGATTATTTATTAATGATTCTTATGCACTAGTATTGAATAATTAACAGAAAAAGCATATATACTTTAGGCTGCTTTAGTTCCAAAGTACTAGTATCTTAATAAGCATGGGTTTGTGCTAATCAAAACCTGTTGAGCCTTTATTGGTTGTTTCTTTTAACGCGATGAGCCTTCAGCTTTAGTCTCTTCCTTTTTCGGCAGGGTTCCTTCATTAATACTGTACTTATTTTACTGAGGTGTCAGAAAAACTATTACAGAAACCATTCTATTACATTGTAGGAATCCACATTGCTTGTTCCTTTAATGATTTAGGCCTGAAAAATAAAGTGCATTACGGTTTGCTGTTAATAAAGTATTCAATTCCTGCCATTGTTTTCATACCTAGTTTTTATTGCATTTTCTCCCCTTTAAGAGATGTAGTTTGAGAATTTTTTGATATTTTAGTAATCAAGAGATTAGCTAGAGGCTGGCACACCACAAATGACATCAAACTACACAGCAAGCCAAAAATAGAAACCCAAAAATAGCTTTGCAAAAAGTCTTTGTGGGTGCATGTGCTTATGGCTTGTGTAAGAAAAAAATTCAGAAGCTTATCAGATAACGTAGACCAGCATAGGAATTGAAGTAGTGGCAAAGATGATGAACGATGAGGAGTGTTCATTGGTTATGAGAGATTTAGAATTACAAGAAAGCATTGGTAATAGCAATTCATTAATGAGTTTGTTGTTAGTTGTCATTTGGGACACCATAAGAGTTGAAAAATGCGTACATTCTATAGTGTAAGAGCAGTAGGCCCAAAAGGACATGCGACGATTTCGCGCTATCTAAAACGTAGTTCCCTGGGATTAGTCTGCTCGTAATGTCGAGTCGGAAACCCAGATATACCCAAAAAAGAACAGTAGGCCCATGAGCCAAGTCTTTAACCAAAGAAAATCTTTCCTCCATCACTTAAGTTATAGGATGCCCGATGACCCACATTTAACCCAATAAAAAACAAATACAACACAAAAAAAATCCAAATAACACGGTTGGTGAGTTTGGCGCCCAGTGATATGACATGAGGCGGGTGTGGAGCTGAGTTATTGGTTATACGGCTGAGTTACTGTGTGCTCTAAAAGTCTAACTCTGATTCGTGTATCTCTTTTGGGTGACAAGGACTTAACCCCATGCAATGAGCAGATGTTCAAGTGATCTTTAGCCGAGAGTTAAAAATGAACTCATATGACCTTTAACTAGGGTTTTTGACTCGATTCAACCAAAAATACTATATCTTCTTTATATAAGATAGGTTAATCACGTCAAACTCCACGGCACCGGATAAATCATTTTGTTCTAATAGTCGTGTACTTCTTGAGTTTTTTCCTTTATCTACATTTTGCCTCACAGTGAAAATTTATATTCTATCCCATTCTGATTTGATTAGGGAAAAGATATTATAATAATGAGGTATCAAGAGATAAACCCAATTTTATTCCAAAGGTCACAGAATTCACCTTTAAAAACTCTATATAAGGGATGCCAAACTCCACTTATTTACTTGCACATGAAATCACACACTAGTGTGAATTCCAATAATTCAATAAAACAGTACCACCACAAAACCAGAATAAATATAGGCTCTCACAAGTTTTAGCAATGTTTTGTACATAGATGTTAAATATATGTGTAGCAACCGAATTCTTTTTCTTCTATGTGATGGCAAGCTATAAAGGTAAAGGGTGGTGACAGAAGAGAGTGAGCACCCATGGTCTTCTTGCAAATAATCCGTGTTCATATGCCTGAAGCTATGTGTGCTCACGCTCTATCTGTCACCCGGCCCCTCTCTATTTATCGCTCTTAATCTTTACGTCTACTTTTTCTATCTCATTATATAGTTCCCATATGTATTGATTTTACAAATTGTTCTTTTACATCGAGGATAATATTTTCTTAAAATTACTTCTAAAGGCATAATTGTAGATACCCTTAAATTAAACCGTTCTAAATATGTTAAAATATGTTTCTTGTTAATTGTAAATATATATTGTTATGGCGTTGGAGGTTTAAGGGAAGAGGGTAAGGGAAGGAGTGGTGACAGAAGATAGTGAGCACAGATGGGCTTTTCTTGCATTAACTCGAGTTAACTCGTATGCTTGAAGCTATGTGTGCTCACCTTCTATCTGTCACCCATCTCCCGTATCTCTCTATCCCTAGTAAGAGTCTGTGTTCCCGGTGTAGGGTAATTAATTACATACTGTTAGAGTGTCATCTAAAGAGTACTGATTAGTTTGCTTGTGTTGCACAGAAAATACAAATCATGGAGAAAAAATATGACTTGGTCGATTTTTCATCCTGCATGCTTGAAACCATGTGCTTGTTTTTTTTTTGTTCGATATATTAAAAAAGTGTGATTTTGCTTTTTATTATCTCTTCTGCTTTTCCTCTTTTTTTTTTCACTTGTTATCCAGCGTAGGCTTGGCGGTTAGCTAACTGACGCAGTGGTGAATGATTGTGGCTCTCAGTAGTGGTTAGCCTATTCAAGTCTTGGCTGTTTTATGGAGGGTTTTCAGGTGACAGGCCGGCCGAAGATCAGAAATTTTTGTTAGACTTTTAGTTTCTAAATGACGTGGAGATCTCACCACTTTTAGAAATTGTAGATGTTTATTTTGGTGCCAATATATTCCACTTTTTAAATCAGAGGTTTTTGATACTTATTCATGGATGCAATCGTATAAAGAGGAGTTTATCAATTTGTAATAAGTCAGTCGATGTAATTTTAGACTATAGGCTGGTTATAATACTCTATGGGAGATATGCCATTATTGTGATACATACGATTTCAATAAATAATAAGTGTGATCGGTTAGTCTTGCTAAAAGTGGTGAACAATAGTCCTGAAAAACCTTCTTTGCATGTCCTAGTGACTGAGTAAGTGCTAGCAGTAAAACACTGGAAGCATGTTGTGTTGACTGAATAACAGATAGTGAGAGACGATCTTTTAATGTATCTTGTGTGACTAACAAACAAATGTCCCTATTCGCTATGGAGTAGATGAAGCTGTTGCTAAGTTATTTCAGTATTAGCTTAATTGAATATCAGTTCAATAACATAAACAATAACTAAAAATACTCAAGTCAATTAGCTATCTTCAATATATCTAGTTACTGTATTCCAATCAAACTTCCAATAAGCTTGAACCTCTTATAAACAATAATCAGAACTTCTAATTACAGTTTATAAGAGCTTCAAGCTTATTGGAACTTTGATTGGAATACAGTAACTAGAGATTATTATACATCAAAACACATCAGAATCCCAATCAGCGAAATCCGGGATAACCCCTTGAAATTCGTACAAGCAGATTTCATTATCTTATCTTTCGTAGGGAATTTTTAATTCGTTTGGTAATGCCAAAGTTTAATTTGTTGGTCATGCTAATCAAATTTTCTTAATTCAAATTGGCCGAGTGTTTGCATTATGTCTACTTCTGTTGAGGCACATATTGTATGCTCATGTTTATCGATCAGGAAATCAGAATGGCATGTGTGTATGAAGAAGGGCATGAATCTCTTTTTCGATATATTGATTATATCATCAGTAAATAATGTTCAGATCGATAAGAAAAATGCACATAAACTACTCAAATACAGATAAATATACTTTACAGTTTACATCTTCTTAGTATATAATGTAGGACCAACTGGAAGATTCAATTCATTTGTGTATTTATAATAAAAATGTCTTTCTACACTTTTTTATATTTTTTTTAACGGCATTTGAATTAGAAAACTAGCAAGGCGCTAAGGAAGAATACAAGGGGAGGAAAGAGCGTTACATGGGTAATTAAACGACTCAATCCAATTTAAACATGATTTCCTACCTCTATTGTAAGACAAAAGCTTAGTGTCACATAAGAGGAGATCTTTGCTTTCCTCTTCACGGAGAAAGTCACCGCATTCCTAGATTTTCAAAGGGCACCAAATAGTAGTTTGGACAACGGCATCATAAAATATTGAGTGCTTGGCTACAATCGGTGCATTGTCCACCATATGAATCACATCATGAAGGTTGTGAATCTGAGTATTTGCAATCTGCCACAAGTTAAGCACATCGTTCTATACGTCATCAACCGCTATCTTACAATGAACAAATACATGCTCTTCTTTTTCAATGTCTTCATCGCATAGACATCTAACCGAATCTATATCAACCCCCTTCGGTCAAGGTTCCACCTAGTTGGCAATCTATAATGCATGACCCTCCAAGTGTTGATGTTAATCTTCGAAGGAACAACATTATTCCATCTAGACGACTGAGATAACAAGTGTTGAGATACAGAGGTGATGTGAGAACTCATACCTTTAACTGTGAATTTCCAAGAAGTGTCAACAGTAAATTCCCACGAGTCTTCTTTGTTGGAAAGCCAAAGTTGTAATAAGAGGTTGGACAAATCTGTGATTTCATCTATAATTCATGAGTAAAGTGAAGATCCCTGCTCCAAGCCCAAATATAACAAAGACCAGGCAGTGAAGCATAAGCAGAAGCTTGTGTAAATAACAATAGAGGTTGTATAACAGTAGGTGCTCTTTCCCAAACATAAAAATTTGGATCAGAATCAAGGCGGTATAAACGAGAGTACGATATGCAAAGATGTGCTCCACCCAACCAATTGTCTTTCCAGAATCTTGTATTTCGACCACTTCCAAATTTCTTCTTAAAGAGAGACAAGGCAAGTTAATCCCTAAGTTGAGAAAGATGTCTTTAAGTTTCATGATGTGATACCATGGGCCAGAGTTGGACTTGAGAGCGGAGTTGTCTTGAAGGCCGATAAGTTACAATTTGAGTTACACATACGTAGAAAGCGTTGCAAAGTGTCTTAATGCAGTAACATGTGAAATAACATATCTGGTGTTTGATTTCAAAATTGGCCTTCTTGTCATTATGGTTTCTACAACTGTGCTATGTCGAACCACGGTCCAATCAGCCTTATAATGGGATATTGATTCGCGCCTCAATGCAACTAACTATAGGCTTACTATATATGAGTAATATTCCACATGAAACAAATAGACAACATCATCATACATTTATAACATAAACAATTAGAATGAATAAAAGGATCCAAAAAGTTCAGAATATAATGATACAGTTTTCCATGGTCAGGGTGCAATAGTATGGCAATATCATTCCCTAAGTGGCAAGCGGCCACAGGCGTCGATGCTACACGTCAAGCATGCTATATATATAGTGGGTGACAGCGATTGAGTTGTAGATTGGAAGAGAACATGGCAGAAAAGAATTTCATCCACTATTAAGGCAATCAATGAGCAGAGAATAGGGAAATTACACGCCTCAGAAGATGCTATACGATAGGAAACCTATTATCTACGGATTTTATTTGTTTTGAACCGCAAAACGGTATGCAAGAAATAAGTTGCGAGGGAACATATTCTCAAGAATATAATTATAAATTGTAGAAAAACAGGGATAAACAAGCCTCAAACACTTAACACTTTTAATAATCAAGATAAAACCATAAACAAGAAAGGAAAAATCAAAGACTACCAGTGCTACTAACGTGTAGCTCTATTATCTACATGATAATAGTTTTACAAGCAAAGATAACAAATGAAAAGATTAAACAAGTTTATGAGATCAAGAGTTTGAGAGAGAGAGAGAGAGAGTATGAACTGTGTGTAAAACACACAGATGTAAAAATGAGGCGATGAATCCCAAGATAGACGCTCCCTCTCTATATAACCCTAAAAGACTTTTTGGAGCCGTTTGAAGCATGAGGCCAAAAGTGTGGGCTTCTATGGGCAGCAACAACTTAAGAAACTTGTCAACTTTGGTCCTTGTAGTCCAAGAGTTCTTTCACAGCCCTTACTCATAACTGAAAGATAAGAAACAAGACACAATGAGTCCTTATGGTTAGTGATGGGAAGCGAATTAGGTCCATAAAATCAACATCCCCCCTTAATCTGACTTCCCATACAAGTTAATCATACTCAGTTTTCCAACAAGTTTTTCATGCTGGTCTATATCCAATCCCTTTGTAAACATATCTGCAATTTGATTTGCAGAACCTACTTTCACAGTTTTGACCACCCCATTCAAAATCTTTTCCCTTACAAAGTGAAGATCAATTTCAAGATGCTTGGTCCTTTCATGAAAAACAGGGTTGGCTGCTATTTTAATAGCAGAATTACTATCACAAAACAGATCCACAGGCAAAAGATTGTAACATTTTAAATCTTTTAAAATTTTGAGGATCCATATGACTTCACTTGTAACAGAAGCAAGAGCTATGTACTCTGCTTCTGCTGAAGATTTAGAGAGAGTATGTTGTTTTTTGCTTTTCCAAGAAATCAAGTTTTCATTCAAGAAAACACAATACCCAGTAACAGACCTCCTTGTCACAATACATTTAGCCCAGTCAGCATCAGAAAAGGCTTTAAGAGACATACCAGAATTTCTTGCAACATTAATACCAAGACCTGGAGACCCCTTTAGATATCTTAAAATTCTAAAGGCAATTTTCTGACGAGACAACAAAGGAGAATGCATAAATTGACTCAAACAGTGCACATCATAAGAAATGTCAGGTCTAGTATTGGTCAGATAAATTAACCTTCCCATAAGCTTTTGGTATTCAACAATATTGTCAAGGAAAGGGTCATTTTCAGAAGGTTGATTAGAGATAGACATCTTAGAAACCAAGGGTGTCTTAGATGGTTTGCAGGCCAACATCCCATATTCAGAAAAAAGGTCCAACACATACTTCCTTTGGTTTAAACAGATTCCACAATCAGTATTGATAACCTCAATTCCCAAAAAATATTGCAAGTTCCCCAAGTCTTTAATTTTGAATTTACCTTTCAAAAACATTTTGAAGTTATCTATTTCAGTTTTGTTATTACCAGTAACAATGATGTCATCCACATAAACAAGCACATCAACAAATAATTTATCATTAGACTTAGTGTAAAGAGAGTAATCAGATTTGATTTGAACAAAGCCATTTTCAACAAGAACATATGTGAGCTTAGAGTTCCACTGTCTAGGAGACTGCTTGAGACCATAAATGGATTTTTTTAATCTATACACAAGATTTTTATTACTAGTATAAAATCCTTGTGGAGGTTTCATGTAAACAGTTTCATCAAGCTCATCATTCAAAAAAGCATTGTTAACATCAAGTTGGTAGATAGGCCAAGACTGGTTAACAACAAGATTAATCAAACATCTAACAGTAACCATTTTCACAACAGGAGAGAAAGTTTCCTCATAATCAATTCCTTTCTTTTGACCACAACCCATAGCAACAAGCCTAGCTTTATACCTTTCTATTTCACCATTGGATTTAAAATTAAGCTTCCAAACCCATTTAGAATTCAAAGCATTTCTACCATGAGGCAATTCAACTAAATCCCAAGTATCATTTTCAAGTAAGGCAGCAAACTCTAAATTCATAGCATCAACCCACTTAGGGTTTTGAGAGGCTTCAAAAAAATTCCTAGGTTCACTATTCTTATTCAGCTGAGTCACAAAACACAAAGCATCACCCTTGATCCTAGAATATCCCACAAACCTTTCAATCCCATATTTGACTTTTGAATTAACAACAAAATCATTATAATTTTTTGGAAAAACAGAAGGTCTAGAAGACCTTCTTAACCCTTGATTTCCCTGAGCATTAACATTAGAATTATCACCCAAGTTTTCTCCCATGCTTTGATCATGAGAGGGAAGACTTGGGTTAAATTCCAAATGACCCTCAGAATTATGATTATCATCAAGTGTGGCAGCCTCATTCCCATCTGAGCTGGCATCTGTGGTATCATTGCCTGAGGCAATGTGTCCACTGTCACCTAGACTCATGAGTGGGCTGCTAGCACTTGGTGACCCATGATCACCATTATGTGCATTTGTTACTCTCTCATCATCATAAGGTAGCTCAGGGTTATCTAAGTCAAAAAAGGTCAAAGCTTTATCATTTTGGAAAACATCAAATTCTTCATTATTATTCTTTTTATTCAAAACACCATCTTTGAAAGGAAAAATGGATTCAAAAAATTTGACATCTCTAGAAACAAGAAATTGATGTCTATCAAGACTATAAAGCTTGTAACCCTTTTGAGAACTAGAAAAACCCATCATAACTATTTTTCAGACCTACTGGACAATTTATCATGACTATTTAAAATAGTAGCAAAACAAAGACATCCAAAAGTCCTAATATGAGAGAGGTTTGAGGATGAATTATAAATCATCTCATAAGGAGATCTACCATTTAGCACAGAAGCAGGCAATCTGTTAATAAGATAAGTAGCAGTTAGAATGCATTCAGTCCATAATCTTAAAGGTATTCCTCCCTGAAACATAAGGCATCTAGTAACATTGAGCAGATGCCTATGTTTCCTTTCAGCAACCCCATTTTGTTGTGGAGTGTAGGGACAAGAGGTCTGGTGTATAATCCCATAATTATGACAAAAGTTTTGAAAAAAATGATTAACAAATTTAGTTCCATTGTCACTTCTAAAGATTTTGACATTTCTTTTAAACTAATTTTTTAGCAGATTGAAAAAAGTTCAATATAAGTCCTAATTTCATCTTTACTTTTGATCAAATACACCCAAACAGCCCTTGTATAGTCATCCTCAACAGTCAAGAAATACCTATGACCAGTGTGACTGGTCACCCTATAAGGACCCCACAAATCTAAATGAACAAGATCACCAAGAACTTTAGTTTTATGATCACTTAAAGGAAATGGTTCTCTAGTTTGTTTAGCTCTTTGACATATTTCACATAAATCAGGTTGACCAAAATCAGATATGTTCAAACTCTTTTTGAGAACACTTAGAGCAGGGTCAGCAAGGTGACCTAATCTAACATGCCAGTCATGTTTAGAAAGAGAACAAGTTGGCACACATAAATTATGGACAATCTTAGTACCTTCTATATCTAAATAGTAAAGACCACCACATTGTCTACCAGTCCTTAAAATAGTTTGGTGATTCAAATCCCGATTCACAGAAAAACATTTATTCTCATAACAAACAACCAAGACTTTATTATCCTTAGCAAGTTTATAAACAGAGATAAGAGTGACACAGTAATCAGGGATCACAAGAACATCAAATAAAACCAGCCCATTAGAAAGTTTTAGGTTACCAATTTTAGAAATAATAGCTTCAGTCCCATTGGGATGAGCCACTTTAATGTTTAAGTGTGAAATATCAAAAACATTGTCCAAGTCAGATTCATTATTGGTCATATATTGATTTGCCCCAAAATCACAACCTTCCCTTTATAAGGCAGTTTAGATTTGATGTTAGTGCTAGAACAAAAAAATCTCTCAAAATTATCATTAAAGACTTTGCTGTTGTTGAAATAAATACCTGCCATATTGGCATGAACCATCTTTTGAGAATCATTAGCAGATCTTTTGTTATCCTTAATAAGAGAGAGCAAAGTGGTCAATTGTTCATCAGTGAACCCAGAAGAAGAAGGTGTCCCAACAGAATTATTAGAGACACTTTTCCCTTTAAAATTTCCCTCCTTTCTTTTTCCAAAGTCACTAGGATAACCAATGATTTTAAAGCATATATCAATACTGTGCCCATTATAACCACAATTTTCACACACAATTTCAGCATTACTTTCCCATTAGGTCTATACCCATTGTTGTTAGGAGGATTAGGTCTAAAACCAGTGGTGCTAAAACTAGGTCTAAAGTTGCCATTGTTTCCAGGGTTAGGTCTGAAATTACTAGCTTGTGAACTTTGAGGGTTCTGAGGTCTTTGAGTATTGTTTCTAGCAGGCCCATTAGAGAAAAAAGCAGAGTTTTGAGTCCTTTGAGAGGACCTAGAACCACTACCAGAAGCCATCTTGTGAGATTACTCACTAGAAATGATGGCATATGCTCCCTTAACATCGGGGAGATACTCCCTAGACAAAATAGAACTTCTTATAGTCATGTAAGAATCATCAAACCCCATCAAAAATTGTATTAAAAGCAGAACACACACAAGCAGGTAACTCAACCATGGCATTATATTGTTTCCAATAGGCATTCAACTTATGATAATAATCAGACAGGTTAGACCCATTTTACTTCAATGTATTAATCTTGTGATGCAAATTAAAAATAACAGACCCATCAACCTTATGATAAGTCTCTTTAAGTTCTTTCCAAACATGTTTAGCCTTTTTTGAAAAAATTTGACCAAGAAAAAGTTCATCAGAAATAGAGTTAAGAATCCACCCCAAAACAACAACATTCACCCTGTCATACTGTTTTCCTAAAACTTCATTAGTAACAGATCTTTTACAGGACCCATCAATAAAACCAGTTTTGTTTTTACCTTCCAAAGCAAGTAACATGGCATTAGCCCAAATCTAATAATTTTCAGTTCCTTTAAGTTTAACAGTGACAACAGTCAAGACAGCTGAATCATTAGGGTGCAAATGCAAATGGTCACTTAAATCAAGCTTACTGATAAGTGTAACTTGATCAGTTACACTCTCAGTATCAGTATCACCATGCTCAGACATGGTGACAGGTCAATAGGTCAAAAAATAACTCAGTCTAAAGCCAACAAAGTTCCCAGGCTTCCAAACCACTCAAGGGTGGCAGGTCAAGGGTAAGGCAAAGGGTAAGGATCCAATAAAAGGCTGAAGATAAAGAAAGAACAACAACAAACAAACAGAATCAATCAAATAAAACAAGTATCAAATACCAAGTTAAAGAGAGAGTGCGAGAGGTGTTACCGAACCCATAATAAGCACAATTGAGCTGTTGCTCCTAGATTCACTTAGACTAGAAAGCAACAGAACCTCCAAATCACAAACCCTAATTTTCCTTCGTAGGAAAAATAGGGAAAGTGACCAAAACAGCGAACCACCAGTATGAACAAACTTCCTTCTTAAGAAGAACACCACCAATCGACAGATATAACAATAAAAAATGAAACCCTAATTTTTTTTCATGGAAAATTAGGGAAAATCACTTCAATTGAAATATAGTAGTACCAATCGAACAAAAAAGTAACCAAAGTATATGTAACACCAGATCTCAGAAACCCTAATTTTTCAAAATAAAATTGAGGCCTCAAAACTTTGAATCTATAAGTAATATAAACAGATCCTGCTATCTCAATAGCAGATCTACACAAAAAAGTATGTATTGTAAAAAAACCCCCAAAATTTTTGAAACCATAAAAATAATTTTTCATCGATTTTTCAATAACCATGCTCTGATACCATGTAGAAAAACATGGATAAACAGGCCTCAAACACTTAACACTTTTATTAATCAAGATAAAACCATAAACAAGAAGGAAAAATCAAAGGCTACCAGTGCTACTCACGTGTAGCCCTATTATCTACATGATAAAATTTTACAAGCAAAGATAACGAATGAAAAGATTAAACAAGTTTCTGATATCAAGAGTTTGAGAGAGAGTATGAACTGTGTGTAAAACACAAAGATATAAAAATGAGGCGATGAATCCCAAGATAGACGCTCTCCCTCTATATAACCCTAAAAGGCTTTTTGGAGCCGTTTGAAGCATGAGGCCAAAAGTGTGGGCTTCTATGGGCTTTAGCCCAAGTCCAACAACAACTTAAGAAACTTGACAGCTTTGGTCCTTGTAGTCCAAGAGTTCTTTCACAGCCAGCCCTTATTCATAACTGAAAGATAAGAAACAAGACACAATGAGTCCTTATGGTTAGTGATGGGAAGCAGATTAGGTCCATAAAATCAACATAAATCATTAGATCATATATGATGCAAGAATAACCACGGCAAATTGTGATTAACCTAGAGAGAAAACCAAATCAATCTTCATGACACGATTAAGTAAACCAATATTTGATGCATTTTTCATCACCAGCTTCTCAATCATATGGCGTAATCGGAATACTATTTTCTTCGACACCAAACCTACGAAGAATGGTACATTAGGCATTAATATCAAAATCTTGTCTCGTAGTTGGTTTTTTCAAGTAAGTTAATTTGTCCATCTTGGAATAATTGGATTTTAAATTGAATCAGTACTTGTAATATCAATTTGTATAATTTGGCTCTAGTTTCTTGCTAGAGACCTGTAATAAAATTCCGCTGTTCAAGAAAAAATACCAAGAAGCGGTGAGTTAGCGACACCAAAACTACAGGTTTAATATATGTAAGTAATATTCCACAATAAACTAATTGACGACGTGATCGTCATACATATATGATATAAACAATTAGAATGAACTAAAGGATCCGAAAAGTTCAGAATACAATGATGCAGACTTCCATGGTTAGTGTGAAACGGTATGGCAATATCACTCCCAAAATATCAAGCTGACCACCAGGGACGCTACACGTCAAGCATGCTATATAGTGGCAAAAAATGATTGAATTGAAGATTGGAAAAGAACACGGCACAAAAGAATTTCATCCACGATTAAGGCAATCAATGAGCAAAGAAAAGAGGAAAGATTACATGCCTTAGAAGATGCTATATGATAAAGAACTTATTATCTACGCATTTTGTAATTAATTTGTTTTGAACCGGAAAAGAAAAAGCCTAAAACACGGAAGGGTAAATTGCAAATTTTGTCCATTAACTTTGTAAAAACGGAAATTTTGCAATTGAGTGGAAACTTCAGAAAATTTTGCCACTATACTTTCCCTTTCCATGCAAAACGGCACTTTCGTCATTTCCATGCCTCACTATCTCATCATCACATCCTCAGATTTCCTTTATGCAATTTTCATGAAAATTGAAACCTATGATACAATCTTGTTGGCAGTCCATATACTCAGTGGCGGACGCAGAAATATCGAAAGTGGGGGGCAAAATTGTTTTTGGACAATAACATCAAAATAAGGAAAAAAACTAGTATTAAAATGATAAATTGGGTATTTTTACATAAAAATGAGGGATTTATGAGGTGTTAGAGAGTTGAATATTAGGTTTTAATAAGCAGGTGGGGGGAAATTTGGTTTATGAGTGGGGGGACATGTTCGAAAAACGCTCAAAATTAGAAAAAATTTACACTAAAATCTCATTTAATCGGGCTAGCCATGGAGGGCGCCTCCCCCCCGAACCATGCACGTATGTCCGCCCCTGCATATACTCAATAGATATGTTCATTCCTAGAAGCGCATTATACTCGAAATCTAGAGATCATAAAATGGGTAATCCTTGACTTAATTTTTATTCAATGTATTAAGACTAGCATATATATCAAAATGATCCTAAATGCAAATATAAGTAGTAAGAAATAAGAGTAAACTAAGATACTAAGATGAAGACATTGCTTATGTTTCTACTGTCTTGATGTGGTGACGTTGTGTGTACAACAACATCCAGAAGTTCATTCAGTTTCAACTCATAGTAAATGTTGCAGCCCTTGTCATTAACTTCATTGCAGCCGTTACTTCTCGCTTCGTCCCGATCTATATACCAAACAAGTAAGCTAACACAAACACCGCATCTATATACATTGTATTAAACACAACAACCTAACAAAGCAATCTTAATATAACAACCAAAACTGCAACCCCAAACACACCCAATTTTATATAAAACTCCAAATAAGCTATCAATTCAGTATCAAACCTGTTACACCAACTTATTCTATATTTCTATGCAAAACCAAAATTGAGCCTAAATGGACCTCAAAATCTAAAGCTAAATTAAACACAAACCAATGTCAGAAATCCACTGAATTATATCCACAGTTAGGTGGTGTTGAAAAGTGGGTGACTCACCAACACCCAATTTGTGTTGTCAACTTTTTATATTTTTAGAATAATAAAAATAGAATAAAACTGTATAAAAGTAAAACTTATGGGTTAACTTAATCGTGGACACATTAGGCGCTCTTTCACTCGCTACAGAGCAACCCACTAACGAGCTTTTAAAAAAGCCACCTGTAGGCCGAGTCAAGCCCTTGATCACCAACATTGTGGAGAAACCCCGAAACCGGATAACCCCTACATTGTCCAATCATACATGTGTGACTTCCATACTTTATACGCAAAAAAATCACTGGTTTCCAAAAACCATCACAACACTACTTTGACTTCATCCCAAATCATGAATCGAGTACACAATGCTTAATTTTATAAAATTGTAGACCAAAACTTTGGAGTTAGGCGAGAAGATAATGCACAGATCTTAAATGGTCATGGTTTTCTTACTTTGAAGGTTTTTATAGTTTTTGTACATGTTTACAATATATATATATACTGAGTTGAACATAGTTAACATTGTAATTATACATGTTAGTGTTTAATAGTGTGCTTATGCTGGTTGTTGATTGTTTATTTTCACAGACAATTATCCGAACTTGTTTACCCTAAAAATCAGTCATAGTGGAAATTTATAGAAACGACTAGAAGGACATATATATTTCCAACAATAGCTTCATATGATTTAGTAGATGCAGAACGATTTTCACTTGTTGAGTACCATTCGTTGTTACGTGATTTAGGTTTCAATGATGTAAGGATTGTCCACTCTTATTTTAGGATACAAGGACAATTCTTAGATGAGGGATTGGTACCCTTAGATTCTGAGCAAAATGAAACAAAACGGAAGAACTACGTTACCACATCCAAAGAGATAGAGGTTTACATTGAACAAACAAATGTAAAATGGTTTAACAACTTATGATCTCGATACGTAGGATGAAGTGTTCAATCTGGGTGCATCCCTTGTTGATCAAGATGATGCTAACATGAGTATTATCGGATATAATGAAAGTCATGCATCAACCGGGTCATTGAGTTTTACAAGAATGATGCAAAATATTGAATTCAGAATTCCAGGTGGTGTTTTTGGGAATGAGCCTTTGGACGGCCTAGACGATTTTGCTGACATTGTTATTACAGTAGACGATATGTTCCAGCAGGCGCTTGTTGATGATCCCATCAACGATGATGAAGTCGAATACACGGTAGAGGGACTTCTCGAAAGGTGTGATGCACCATTCGATGCAAATAACGAGGTCGATGAAGAGGTTGTTGATGAGGAACAGGTTGTTGAAGATGCTAAGGATGTGGACTGTTTGAATGAGACTTATGAAAGTGATTTTGAACAAGAAGATACAACCCCCATTGTGCCAGAGGTGGACATGAACAATTTTGATTTTGAACTTGATTTACACCTTCAAAATACGAAAAATCAGGTTATAGAGGAGGAGGATTGGGATTGTCTCCGTGATGAGCATGACTTTGACCAATATATGGGATATGATCCAAATGATTTTGACTTTGTTATTATAAGGAAGACAAGGCTGAAGCAAATAATTAGTCAATACCGCGACAAGGAGGATGTAATCGTGAAATTCTTCGTAGGCAAGCTTTATACAAGCAGAATACAGATATATGAAGACATAAAAACGTATTCAAATGAGAGCAGGAGAATGATTAAAGTCATGAAGTATGATCTAACTAGGATTAGAGCTGTTTGTCTTGGTATTATGTTATGTCCTGCCAGTTCGATGGATGCATCCAATGATGTAGGCCTTTCAAACTTTCCTTGTAGTTTAAAGTTGAAGGGCAAATATGCAGAAACAACAAACTTGTGTAGTCAAAAGGTCAGCAAGAAACTCATGTGCCCATGGTCCCTACATGCATCCAAAACCCAACACGATCCTTGTTAGAGTATCAAAACATTCACTCACAATCATAAATGCATCCAATCAAGAGATATTCCCATTTGTAATGCAATATTCCTATCTAAAGAGATAAGCAAAATCCTTGCATCAAACCCTAAGATCCCAAACAACGCCCTACATGTTAATTTAGAGAAAAGATACGATATCCAAATTTCCCCGGATAAGGTTGCCCGAGCAAAACATATCGCCATGAAAACATAACCAGGTGATTATGAAGATAAATATAGAAAACTTAGGGATTATGAGATAGAGTTGAAGCGAAAAAACCCGGATACATCTATCAAGATCCAGGTTGAAACAAACATTGATTTAACCCTTCATTCAAGTGCATTTAGGCATCCGAAAATGATTACAGTATTCTTTATAATGGGAGGGGGAATCATACCGGTGTAAGGGACCTAATGACGAGTGTGTTGTGAAGCTCAACCTTAAGCAATGCGATTGTAGGAGATGAGAGTTAACTGACATGCTGTTGCAGCAATGAACAACAAGGCATCTCATGGGGAAGCTGTTGGGATACTAAAGGAATGGGTGGCACCATGTTATTGGTTGAAGACATGGGAAGAGACCTTTGAGTATAAGGTTGAACCTGTAAGTAGTTTGATATGAGTGAAAACACATATCAATAGTGCATTATTAAACCCTTAAAACATAAAATAAATACCTATTTATACTTGTGAAAAGACGGACTTATGCGATATTTGCTTGTTTTCTGTTTTGTAGGTAAAGAGGTACATTACAATACAAACATGACTTTTCATGGAATAATCTTGAAGAAAAAGACAAAAGTGATCAAAGTATGAAGTTGAGGGACTAAAGTTGCTGTTTACTAAAGACCAAGGGCTGAAGAATTACACCAAAAAAATAAAAAAATCCAAAAGTAACTCTTTCCAAAGAGTTACACCAAAAATATTACGAACATATATATTACTATACATATTACTTTTCTACTTCGATTACTTTCTCGGTTTTCTTGTGAATATATTCTCTTATAAAAAATAAAAATACAAAAATATTTTCTCTGTATAACTATAAGTAAATGTTAAATATACGTAGATACGAACAACCAATCCACCTACTTTCATAAGTATTGCATTGCAATACACCGTTTGTGGCGGCATTCCACTGTCACTTACGGGTATCAATCAAACATAATTAAGGCACAATAGATAAATACTGCAAGCTATTTGATCTAGAGAAAGACTCCACTGTGTGTGTGTGTGGGGGGGGGGGGGGTATAAGGCGAGTGTATTTCACATTATAAAGAAGCAGGATCTTAAGTGCTACGCGCCGTCTCATTTCTCCGCTCCCTTGTGGCTCTTTCAAAGGTGATCGCGAGACTCACTTTTGTAATGATCAATTTACTAGAGTCATGAAGAAGTAAGGTGTTTCACACCGAATTTCTACCGCATATCACCCATAAATTGATGGTCAAGCTGAGGTTACTAATCATTGTCTTAAGAGGATTTTAGAGCTTACCGTGGGAGAGAATCGTGCCTCTTGGGCCGATAAGTTAGATGATGCATTATGGGCCTTTCGTACTGCTTTTAAGACACCTATCGGTTGTAATCTTTATCGAATTATGTACGGAAAGGCATGACACCTTCCTTTTGAGTTGGAACATAGAGCATTATAGGATTTAAAATGGGCTAATGTTGATTTAAACCAAGCCGGTTCACATAGGAAGGATCTACTCAATGAGTTGAATGAGCTTAGAAACAATGCTTATGAGAATTCCTTTATTTACAAAGAAAGAACTAAGCAAATCCATGATGCCAAGATTAAGAACCGTGAGTTCCGAGTTGAAGACTTTGTTTTACTCTTTAACTCACGGTTGAAAATCTTTTCTGGCAAGCTAAAATCACGATGGTCCGGTCTATTCACAATAGCACATGTTTTACCATATGGTACCTTAGAGTTATCACACCCTAATGGACCTAATTTCAAAGTGAATAGCCATCGTGTGAAGCATTACTTTAAAGGAGGACATTTCTAAGGAAATGGTCCACGAGATCCCCACTTTCCCTAAGAACTAGTTCTTTTGGGATGAGTCGAGCTAGAGACTCCTTAAATCAAGCTTAAATAACTAGGTTAGATCATTTAGAGTAGCTTTTGGTAGGATACGAATAATACAAGGGTGTTATAGTTGAGATGAAGTGTAGGGGAGGAGCCTCTTTTTGTCTTTTGGTGTTTGTTTCAGGGTTGCTCTCTCTCATTTTGTTCATGGAGCTTATGGAGGAGGCCCTCGTACCTGGTTCACTTTGATACTTTTGTGATTCAAACTTGACTATTGATAATGCCTAAAATGAATTCACTTTAGTTGTCTCTTCCTTAGCTCGAGTTAAACAAATTTATCAATGTCATAAGTGTAGGGGAGTGTGTCACACCCCCAATTTATCAGAGTAAGGCAACACTATGGGATGCGGCGGTCATGACTATCACAAGACATAGATATAAAGAACGACTATTTAAAATTCGTTTTCCTTTAATTAAAAACATAAACTTGTTCGGAAGCGGATTACACAAGATCAAATAAAACATTGTTTCAAAAACTTCAACATTGTTTCAAACATCCAAAATACTAGTCACGACCATTTTATTAATAATCTCCAAAGCATAACCACGTCACTCCCCCGTCTTGATACCTGAGAAAAACATTGCTAAAGCGTCAACACAAAGTCTGGTGAGTTCATAGTTTAAGTTTAAATAGTTTGATGAACCACAAGATTTTCAAGGCAACCGGCATAGGAAATAAATTGCTATTAATGTTTTTTAATATTTTAATATTTTTTATTTTTTATTTTTTATGTTTTTTATTAGCAACAAAAAATAACATTCACAAAGTGAAAGGATCCCAAAATCCAATCCGCCTCAAAAGAAACCGTCAATTTTCACGATAAGAACTGGCAGAGGTGCCATTTAATATTCCGTTTTAGTACATTCGTTTCTCGGTATATTATTGAATTGATCTCAAGTTATCAAGCAAGGTTTAATTGTTTTTGGTATCAGTTTGTATTTTTGGAATATATTTTTACTTGCAATTAATACGTAAAAAAGTGAAAATATGTATATACCTATAATACTACACTAAAAACAAGTTGCACGTTCAATTAACTAAGCACAAACTCCAAGTAACAAGAAATTATAACTATTTAAGCTAAAAATATAAAACTGCTAAAGTATAAGGACTAGAAATATAAAATGTAACTAACTATAACTAATTAACTAAAAATTAACAAAATAACAAACCATGGGGTTGTTACTAAAAATATAACATAATTTAAACTAATTAAAACAAACTACAAAATAACAGAAAGACACGGGACCTAAATGCAATTTTTTTGCCAAATTTTCTCAAAAATGGGATAACTAGGTTAATAAGCTGGATCTAGAGTTATAGTCCACCAAATAAGTTGAAACCACCTCTAAACTTCCTAAAAATTAATTTTAGCTAGTGAGCTTTGAGCTTTTTAAATGAGATAAGCTATGACTGTTGATTGACTTTTTTTGAAATGTACATTTGTTTAGAAATCGTATCTAGTCTTTATCTAATGAAATAAGCTTTTCAGAACTTGATTATAAGCTAGAAATAATAGGACCTGTCCAAGAAAATTGAAATTCCACTAAAAGAATAAGCTGAAAAAACAATAAGCAAAACCTGGCTTATTGACCCGGTTTGACTTTTTATTGACTTTTTTACTTTTAAAGAGAATCTACCAAGTGACAGGAAATGACTAATAAGCTAATTTTAAACAACTATTGTAAATGATTTAAGCCTAGAAAGTATTGGTTAAGCTAAATCATCTTAAAAGTAAAACTGATAGAAAAATCAACTTGAAAAGCCAACTTTATGACTAAATTCTGCCTTATCCAATAAGCTACAAACTAACCTCTTAACTGAAGACTTAAAGCTACTAGTCCTGGCTATCTGAATCTACAAATTTTAAACTCTAATTTCTATTAATGAAGGAAATACTGACTTGCAAAAGTGACAACTCAGAACACTAGCTAGACAGATGACTTTCAAGAGTTAACAAGTACTACCAATTATGACTTAAATCAAGTCTATCTGCTTGACTGAATTATGCTCACATAAAGGATACAAATAAGACTCTACAAGATACACAATCACAGCTATCACCACCCTACCATAATTCCTTATTCCAAACATAGGTTATAACAAAAAAGATTACAAATTAAGCTAAGGAAGAAGAGGTCTAATGAAAACCACTTAAAACTAAGTATCAAAGCTACTAACACAAATCTTATAGAAAGCTAAATCAGATCACAATCAAGTAGCAGTTCAAGTACAGCTCAAATCACATAAAGCTAAACTAATTTACATAAATTGTAATGGAGCTACCATAACATCCGTTGTGGATGAATGATCACAACACTCTCAATACTGGATTAGTTCAGATCTCTAACCATATCTCCTTGAATCAACATCAGCTACAATTATGATATTACTCTGCATCAAATATGGACATCTTCTACTTTCTGAATAAACCATAACAACATTTCAACAAACTAATCTTCATAACTGAAGAGCAACATATTAAGAATGTATGATAGCTACAAAACATAACATAATTCTGTTATTTCTAATAAAATAGCAGAACAATAGTAGAAGAGTAAAGGAATGAATGAGCTGATTGTTTTATTGATTGAGATGAATTAAGTACAGACTTTGGAAAGAATCACAATTGCTAGGCTAGAGTACAATTAAGTTTTAACTAAAAATGATTCAGTTTCAACTGTGATATTAACTGCTACCTTACTATGTGTAATCTACACCTAAGCTGACCAAACCAAATGAGGGGGTAAGGGGTACTTAGTGAGTGAGGTAAGATAAGGGAGTGAGCTAGTTACAAAATTGACGTGTTATGACCAATGATGGTGAGCCACGTGACAAATTTCTGTAATTGGCGAATTAGGGTTCATGAGCTATTTAGGGGATTTTGTATGAGAGAGTTTGGGTTTCATTAAGTGGTACCGGTGAACTCGTCTTCGAAATTAGATCATCTTTGCTTCTTATCCCAAGTCTTGAATCCATCTCTTTCGTCTTCAAAATTAAGCTCGATTGGAAATGCTGACGTGGCACGCTCTGGTTGGCTAGGATAATTGCACACGGATCACTATCCAGATGAATAGTGCAATCTGTGTGCAATGGTAAAATGAGATGTGATTGGTGGAAATCAAGTGAGTGGGGATTAATGACTTGCTGTATTTAATAGCCACTGTTTTATTTCGTTATTAATGATCAATCCATGTGAAGGAAATAAGAGATTCTTATTGGTCCACTTCATCCTGGCTTTCTAATTTTGGCAAGAATTACCCCTGAAGCTTTAAATCTTTGGCAGATTGTTACAAAGTTGACATATCTTTGAAGAATTTCCTAAGATCATGACACAGAAGCGTTAACCTAAACCGACAAGATATAACAAGAGCCTGAGCAAATGCCCATCCTTAAGCATTTGTAACATCTCAAATGTAAGTGTATCTAACTTTGACCACACAACCAAAACTAGATAGGGAGGTTAATCCCGATAGATCTATCCATAACATTCGCGCTTACACTAAGTAATTAACGGTTCATGATAGTGGGCTAAAAGGCAACATGGGATGACGAAACTTAGACATCATGTAGGCAAACATATGAGTTTTTAAGGCACTTATGTTCATCTGTTATGTAACACCCCCAAAAATACACAATTCAATACAGCGGAAGACTCGTTGGTGTTACGGGATAGTACATTACTCACATCATAGACAACGCATAAAAATCGCGTCGTTTAATAATAAAAGAATTTCCATTCATAAATATTAAATTTACATAGGTCCCAAGTCATTGTATTTCATACAGGTTTTACAAAGCATTTGAATGAAAATTGTTATTTAGGTGCGGGCCATGAATTCTTGTTGTCTTCCCGAGAATTACCTTCAAGTACCTGAGATAAAACATGTTAAAAGAAAGGGTCAGCGATAACGCCGAGTGAATTCATAGAGTTTAATAAAATCCATCAATATAACATCGGTATAAAATTATTACCGAAAATCATTTTGTACAAATCATTGTAATAGGCCATAAAATAGCCAAAGTCATTTTACACAAATCCTTATCAAAATCATAATATAGGCATTTGCCTTCAAAATCATTATACGAGCCAATGTCGTAAAAATATCATACAATACCTTTTATAACGTTGTATAAAGTTGAATAAAAATCGTTATATGAATATGGTTATGTGAAACCAAAACACGAACATAAAATCAATAATAAGACCCCGTATTGCTAGTCAGGCAATATATCGCAATTCAGTGCATATAGCAGTATTTCGTTAATTGGATTATTATAAGCCGCATGACATTGTTACCTTACTACAACAAACAACGGGTAGCTAGCCCGAAACTCAATTTGCCCATATAAATTAGCGTGTCGTCACAATAATCACGCTTGTGTAAATCTTCTCATACATAAATTCACTTACCAATCAATGTGGCACGACGGGGATCAACCGCCAAGGCGCGAACTGGGGTGATCGTCCCCAAATAGTATTATTATATGCATAAGCGTCTACCAAATCCCGGTAGTTCACAATTCATGCTAATGGGACTTTTAGTGACATAACCTAACTTTAATAATCCATTTCATTTCATCTATCGGGTCATTTAATCATCCATCGGGTCATACAATCATTCGGGTCCAAATCAATAAACAGACAATCGGGACAAATGGTGTCCTATTTTATAAAAACTAACATGTTATCTCCCTCGCGGGTTTATAAAACATTTCATAAAAACATTTAAAAGAGTGCAAGGCTATGAATTCACGTTGATGTGGGAAGGCTATTATCGGCGATTTGGATGTACGGTACGTGCTTCAATCACGGAAACCTAGACAAATAATACTCATCTTAGACTCTCGTCCAATGACTTTATAAAAATAACAATTATGTATACATATGATGATTTTATACATATGATGATGATCAAGTGGGTTTATAAATTCTCATTTACTCATTTTAGTGTTATGTGTTGGTAATTTTCAAGACTAGTTACACTAGTTCAACTTGTTTACATTTTGAAGCCCAATGGGCCTATTACAAGCCCAATACTATTAATTAGCCCAATTATACTTTTATTATCAGTATTATACTTTATATGTTGGGGCCAAATGGGTTAAGCCCAATAAATAAGTTTGTAAGTGTTTTACCAAATTAGTCGGGTTTATTGTCCATTAAGGCTACTTTGGCCCGTTAATGTCTATATGTTGTAAAGCTCGGGTTTTATCAGTTTTTACTTGTTATATATGTTTATATATCAGTATGTGAGTTTATAAAAGTTTACATTAGACGGGTCCAATCGTCTAAGTTTTATTTAACAAAAACGTTAATCTTTCGGTTTTAGCCGAAAAGACGTAAAACTTAGTATATAGTTTTTATAACTTATAAAACTTACCAAACTACCATTTTTATATAATGTCCATTTATTTATCCTTATGAATTTTTATATAAATGAAATATATAAGTTGTGGGTTTTAATTCACATTTTATACTATATTTATTTGAGTGCTTATATAATAATATTAAACTTTAATTTCACAAAATCAGTCCTAAAAATCTAGTTTACTAAAATGATCATATCTAGAGTTCTACATGGATATAGAACCCCAAATTTTTATCACAGAAACTACATGATATATGCTTCACTTTATTCCTTTATAGCTACTAATGAATCAACCTCTAAATATTTTAATAAATTCGTCCAAAACAGTGTAGGCAGATTTGCACTTTAAACTTGTTTTGATCATATCTCACTCATTTTTATGATTTCATTGCATGGCCAACTCTCACATGTGTATAAGACTCATAGCTTACTGTATATTAATTTATCCAAGCCATTTTATCAGTTTATCATAAGAGTATTCACTGTTTTATACAGCCTCCTAATTTAGCCATGATTTAACCATTTTTACATGTGGTTTTTCAATCTTTTTACCCATGTTTATCAAATCTATCAACACCAAATCCCCACATAATATTTTTAATCATCATTCATCATCATATACATATACATAAATAAGGAAATTACAAGATTACATAATAAAAATAACAAGAGGATAGGAAGAACAATCTTTATACCACCAAGATTGTGTAGGTATTCATCAAGGCTTGGATTTTGATGGAAGAACTTGTGATAGATCAACACCAATCTTCATAGCCACCAATACTTATAAACTTCATGTAGAAATCAGCCCTTGAACATCACCAAATCTTCTCCTTGGATGTTAAAATCACCACTAATCTATAGAGCTTCAAAAGGGCTTCATCATATGTGTGAATAACACATGATTTCATGGTTAAAATTGATCAAATGATGGTGTTTTTGGTGAGAGTGGGACGAAAATAAGAGAGGGTGAGAGGATTTTTGAGTGGTTTGCATGTATGTGTGTGAGAAATGGTTTTGGTGCTAGTGGTTTTGTTGGTGTGTAGTTAGCTTGCAAAGTTAAGCAAGACATGTGTCTTGCTTACTTTGTAAGCTTGACACCTAAGGGTGTAACTGTGTAAGTAGCTATTTTTAAACCATCCCATGTGTGGGGGTGGGGCAAAAGTGGTTTTGTCTCATCTCAATTATTTACGGGTACTCCTCGATTCTAGTTTCCTCGATTTGCGTGCCCTCGGGTCGTTTACGAAAAAAGTTTTAATAAATTATGAATCAGCGACACAAAACGAATCTAATAAAAATTGTCTCATAAAAAACGGAGTTCGAAAACGTAAATACGTAATCCTAAGGTTTCCGGTTTAGTCGTAAAGGACGTTAAATTATAATCGTAAGTCCTAATCTCTTCTCGTAAATTTGTGAGTTTATGAACCAACACAAATTTAAAATCTCAAAATAATATTCACGGATAAATTTATTTCCTGAAATGTCGGACTATCACCAAAACGGCGTATGTAAACGTAAGCACGTAACGTAGAATCCTCCGGTTTAGACGTAGTCGATGCTACTTCAAGACGTAAATCCAAATTTCTTCCCAAAAAATAAGTGAGTTCATAATATAACATTTAAAATAATGTTTTTAAATAACACTTAAGAATAAAATATCAACCATAAATTGACGGATTGTCACAACATTTACCCCTAAACAGGATCTTTGTCCTCAAAGATCATCTTATCTTACTACTCGCTTCTTATAGAATTAAAGCCATGTGGGTACTTCCTCCACATTCGGTCTTTTCTCACAAGTGTAATCCATTACAATACGCGAGTTTCACCAAACATAACTACGGGAATAAGATCAGGCTTATTGTTGGCTTAATTTCTCTATCCATGATTTTCACGGGTTTTTGATGAATGCAACTTTTCGCCGATCTAAACTTTATTAAGGAATAGTTAGACTTTCACTTGATAGACATTTTATCAATTTCGATTTATGAAACATAATTCACGCAGCCCTTGAAGTCATAGGGTAGATCCAGCTTATATCCCATTCAAACCAACTTTTATATCATCTCAATGGTCCCATACAACGGGGACTTACTTCCCATGATCTTTCAGATCATTAATTCATTTTTCCAAGCTTAAATTTTTTGGCATAACTTCGCTACCCATTCTGCACTTCAGGGTCTACATTTCATATTCACATAACCTCCTGCCCACTACCGGCAGTCATTAATCAAATCCTAATTTCAACAATCATTTCAAGTCTTGCGGGTCGAGTATTTTGTAAGGTTAGGTTTGCCATCATAGGAAACCTTAAACCTAAAAGACATGTCCAACTCACAATGGGTGTATGTTGGATGTCTTCATCCCAACTCCTACTTACAGATGCTCTAATATAGATCCTCACAAGATTCGATCTCGATCCTAATACTATAATTATCAATGATAATCTCTCCAAAGGAAAATGATTATACGGTTCATTACCAAAGGTCAATCATTCAAGCATAAAACAGCACTTATAGTATTTTGTATCATTACTTTACCTCGTCCCTTCGATTGGGGTGGTACAGTACTCTCATCAAGATTCGTTCTCAATGACTTTTGAGCAAATCTCTAGAAATTCGATGCGAAGCGAGGATCTTGATAGAGATGATCGATACAGGCACACTATGTTTACACAACTCCTTTAAATATAAAAGAGTTAATTTCTTCATCGAGAATCTATCATTAACGGAAATGATATTAGTAGATTTGGTCAGTCTGTCGACGATGACCCAAATCGATCAAATTCAGATGATGACCTTTGCAATAGTTAGAGGTTTACTAATGTATGAGGCGATGTCTGCCTTCATAATTTGTCATTAGTAAAACTTCTTCAGGTATGATTTCATTTAATCAGAATGACATGAATAGAATACTTAATCTTATGAGATTCCAACATAACTAAATCTCAAAATCTCCATATTTAGGCAACCACAAGTGGCCTTTAAAACATTTAACGCCATCGGCTTCTAAATTCTAATGGTTCACATTAGCCGCGAACCCCTTTTTAGTATCTATATTATCCTTTTTACAAACATCGTTTATTTTTATTTTGTTCGGCAATTTATTTTGCACAGTCATTATTAAGGAATAAATCATAATTGATTCTTTATCCTTTCTATATAATGTGTCAGTAATTACGTTCACCTTTCTTCGATGAAATAAATATCATAACCAAAATTCACTCAGAATTTCTTTCTTCATGTTTTCTAAGTTTTAGTTTCGTCTCGACTGTTATTTATATCTGTTTTACTCAATCCGACGTTTAATGCGTCGATAATTACTACAAGTAATTAAATAATAAATATTTAATTTTTATGAAACGTAAACGCAAAAAGTTTTTAAATTTTCTCAGTTTTTCCAATTATATGAAAATGTTCAAAATAAATTTGAATTTAATTAACACAATTTTTGTTGATTTATCGGAAATAATTAGTAAGATCCGTAAATGTTCGAAAAACCTTCGTTTATTCTTTGGTAAAAATTTTCTTAGTTGAAAAGCAAAAATTGTCATTTTAAATTTCAAGTCATGGTTTAAATGGTTTCCTCAATCCCTTTTAGGTTGTCTTGAGGTATACACAAACATTTACCCCTAAACAGGAGTTTAGTTAAATGATTTGTGTATAAGGAAATAATCCCTTAAAAATTTCTTTGATAAAATATCTGTCAAAACATATTTCCATTTCTTTTTGGTAAAATCCAATGTCTTAAAAGGGCTCTTAATTTTTGAAGAGTCAATATAGATTCCATTATCTTATTAATCACACGGTCAAATAATGTAAAGGATTAAGCCGTTAATCACATGTTAATTATTCGAGGTACAAGTTTTCATTACTCGGCCGATTCAGGGCAATCTGTAAATAATTATTAACTCCTTCCTATTCTTAGAAACAAACAAGTGGTCCTTAATGATCACAAGCATGAATTTATCAAATTACAGCCTACACACGTGATTCACCCAATTTATGAATGCTACATGTGCATTGGTCAATCCAAACGACATAACATGAAACTCATAATGTTCATTACAAGTTCTGGATGTAGTGATTGGAATAGATAATCTTTTTCGCGGACGCGAAATTGATGGTAACCATGCCGTGGATCAAATCTTTAGAACATACGCTAGAACCTTGTAAATGATCGAACAAATCTATCATCTTGGGTAGTGGATATAGATTTTTAATCGTCAATTTACCTAGTTCACGGTAATCAATAAATATAAGGTATGATAACACCATAGCTCTTCATGATGACGAGCTTGGTAGAATAAAAGCTTTCTCCGACAACTCTCAGTTGTACGGTAATTCTTTTAATTTACATGGTGCTGACGTACAGTGCACAAGCCACAGGCGCAACACCGAGAATATAATCAATACCAATTTCAACTTGCCTTAATGGCGAAAGTCTAGGTAATTCACCAATAAATACCTCCTAAATTTCAGATAACATGAACATCTTTTTATACATTTACTTTTAAGTTCTTTCTAGATTACAAGATCTATGATCAGTTTATAGTCATACATGGTATAAATTCAAGTCTAAATGCAGGATATGGTCATCCATCAAGAATTATTTAGATCACTTTTGATAATCAACATCTTATCTTTTAGGGGAATTCTATTCGAGTTCCCATCAATTAAGACAATGTCGTCATGTCATAATCAATCAATCCATTCTACTGGCACTATCAACTTTCCAGTTTTATTGCCGTCGATAAGATGTGAATTTCTCAACAGACTAATAATAACTCATAATCCTCCAAAAATTCAAGGATATATGGAGACACAACTACCATTAAAAGAGTAAGATCAACGCATAATCTATGCGAGAGAATTTGAAATCAGATACAGACGAAAACATTAGCGAATATCAGTATATCCCGTGTTTTCATAATTTGAGTACGCATTCGAAAGCTCCTCGGATCGTTACCCAGGTCATTCAAATGAAATCTAATCAAAAGAAATGATAGGAACGTCGATACATCCAATCGGGTATCAACACTCGGTAATCAGATACTTTTCCAAAGAATCTCACCATGGGAAAATTGGACAAGGAGGGGATATCAATTGTCAAATAAGACAAGTCCCACAGATGAGTAAATTCGACTCAGAAGAATAAATAGTACGGGCGCATATGTAGGTGTCCCTATCAATATGTCCCTATTTTTCACTTCTTGCAGATCTCATAAAATTTAATCTTTCACAATCTTCAAAGAAAATTTAGTGTTTATTAATAATTTCATGGCGACTACTAATCAGCCTTGCATGGTCACTTTAAAATTGTATGTAGGCGCGCAACTATATACAATTTCAAGATTAACGATGCAATACTAAGTTCGTCAAAATTTTATCATCATGTTTATAATAAAAACATTTTCATGCTTAATTCTTAAATAAGAATCAAAAATAAATTTACAAAGATGTTCTTTGTTATGGAAACAATTAAGTTTTCCAAGGTGTTTCATAAACAACTTCATTCGATAACGATTACTTATAAATCTCATTTTGAATAATCCTTTTAGTGATGAGAATTCAATTTTTCTCAAGGAATACTGTTTTAACTTATAAAAATAATGAGTGATCTGCAAAAGAGTGATGAAAAGTTGTTCACCAAGAACTAACTACAATATGCTAGGAAATGAGCTTAGCCAATTTATCATGAGGTTCATGACCTCGATGACACTCAAAAAGAATAATCCACAACGTAGCTCAAACCGAGATGAGTACTTGATCAATGGTTGCATCACTAATGCGAACATTAGGAGGAAGCAATAAAAGATAGATAACATCGATACATGTAGGATTTAACAATCAAAGGTAGTCTTTTCATTAATCACAAACAAGTCAGAATTGTACCGTAACACATTGTGTGTCACAATGTCATACAATTCCAAGAACTCATCCTACCAACTGATGTCTCAGTTAAGTTAGGGATTTTTAAAAGATATCACAATGAATACTAATCTACAAGAGTCATTAGGTGTTCCACTTGTCCCAGAAGATCCATCGGTCCCAATTCAGAAGAAGATTTCTTCAATTTATTTATTGGACACTGGTCTAGGAACAACCCTTAACACGAGCTAACAATCATTTAAAACCTTATAATTCAATCACTGGACTTAACGGATTCCTCTTAACAATCTCATTTTCCATACAAGTTAAATTTTACTTCATTCAAGTTTCAATCAACTTATACTCAATGCAATATCCTACCTCATTTTCCAATACTTTCAACCTTATTCTTAGACCTTAATAGGGTAATAAAAGCTCAATATGATCAACACTTAATTTCCAATCCTATAGCTCTTACAACAATAATTATCAAATAAGTCACTAGTATGAAATGACTCACACATTCAATTAGACTTCTCGGAAAGGTACTTGTGGCATGAGGCTTTTGGGTAATGGTTCCAATGATAGCCTCAAGTGCAACATTCACCCTTTCGATTCTCAAATTTAAGAATTGGGTGACAACGAATCAGATGACATATTTCTAGGTGGTAAGGTTTTGTCAAACTCCACTCTATAAGGAAAGATCGTCATGACATCGATATCAGTTTTAATCTCGCCAATTCTTCTTCAATTTCACAATCAACTAATATCTACATTCCTACGAGTATCAACCATTTTGTTGGGATCATAAATATCCACAACTTGGTTTAGATCTAGGATAGCTAGAATTCCTACGAGAATAGCTTCGATTAATTTACTAGGGGATTTAGGGTTCCTTGTGACAATCTACGTCGTATAAATACCTCGTATAAATATCAAAATAATCATCAAACAATCATGTAATAAAATTACATCACATATATATATATATATATATATATATATATATATATATATATATATATATATATATATATATATATATATATATATATATATATATATATATATATATATATATATATATATATATATATATATATATATATATATATATATATATATATATATATATATATATAATCCAAGTTATATATATATATAAATAACACTTCTCAGTCTGGCCTTGTCGGTAACTCGGGAATTCTTCGGCACCGTTATAGTCAAAAGATTTTTAGACATTTTTAGAAAAATGTTTATAGCTAAAAGATTTTGAAATGTTTTATTCAAAACCTTGGTTTTAAAAATCTTTCGTTCTCGATAACGAGAGCTCTGGTACCAAACTGTAACACCCCCAAAAATACACAATTCAATACAGCGGAAGACTCGTTGGTGTTGCGGGATAGTACATTACTCACATCATAGACAACGCATAAAAATCACGTCGTTTAATAATAAAAGAATTTCCATTCATAAATATCAAATTTACATAGGTCCCAAGTCATTGTATTTCATACAGGTTTTACAAAGCATTTGAATGGAAATTGTTATTTAGGTGCGGGCCATGAATTCTTGTTGTCTTCCCGAGAATTACCTTCAAGTACCTGAGATAAAACATGTTAAAAGAAAGGGTCAGCGATAACGCCGAGTGAATTCATAGAGTTTAATAAAATCCATAAATATAATATCGGTATAAAATTATTACCGAAAATCATTTTGTACAAATCATTGTAATAGGCCATAAAATAGCCAAAGTCATTTTACACAAATCCTTATCAAAATCATAATATAGGCATTTTCCTTCAAAATCATTATACGAGCCAATGTCGTAAAAATATCATACAATACGTTTTATAAAGTTGAATAAAAATCGTTATATGAATATGGTTATGTGAAACCAAAACACGAACATAAAATCAATAATAAGACCCCGTATTGCTAGTCAGGCAATATATCGCAATTCAGTGCATATAGCAGTATTTCGTTAATTGGATTATTATAAGCCGCATGACATTGTTACCTTACTACAACAAACAACGGGTAGCTAGCCCGAAACTCAATTTGCCCATATAAATTATCATTTCGTCACAATAATCACGCTTGTGTAAATCTTCTCATACATAAATTCGCTTACCAATCAATGTGGCACGACGGGGATCAACCGTCAAGGCGCGAACTGGGGTGATCGTCCCCAGATAGTACTATTATATGCATAAGCGTCTACCAAATCCCGGTAGTTCACAATTCATGCTAATGGGACTTTTAGTGACATAACCTAACTTTAATAATCCATTTCATTTCATCTATCGGGTTATTTAATCATCCATCGGGTCATACAATCATTCGGGTCTAAATCAACAAACAGACAATCGGGACAAATGGTGTCCTATTTTATAAAAAATAACATGTTATCTCCCTCGCGGGTTTATAAAACATTTCATAAAAACATTTAAAAGAGTGCGAGGCTATGAACTCACGTTGATGTGGGAAGGCGATTATCGGCGATTTGGATGTACGGTACGTGCTTCAATCACGGAAACCTAAACAAATAATACTCATCTTAGAATCTCGTCCAATGACTTTATAAAGATAACAATTATGTTTACATATGATGATTTTATACATATGATGATGATCAAGTGGGTTTATAAATTCTCATTTACTCATTTTAGTGTTATGTGTTGGTAATTTTCAAGACTAGTTACACTAGTTCAACTTGTTTACATTTTGAAGCTCAATGGGCCTATTACAAGCCCAATACTATTAATTAGTCCAATTATACTTTTATTATCAGTATTATACTTTATATGTTGGGGCCAAATGGGTTAAGCCCAATAAATAAGTTTGTAAGTGTTTTACCAAATTAGTCGGGTTTATTGTCCATTAAGGCTACTTTGGCCCGTTAATGTCTATATGTTGTAAAGCTCGGGTTTTATCGGTTTTTACTTGTTATATATGTTTATATATCAGTATGTGAGTTTATAAAAGTTTACATTAGACGGGTCCAACCATCTAAGTTTTATTTAACAAAAACGTTAATCTTTCGGTTTTAGCCGAAAAGACGTAAAACTTAGTATATAGTTTTTATAACTTATAAAACTTACCAAACTACCATTTTTATATAATGTCCATTTATTTATACTTATGCATTTTTATATAAATGAAATATATAAGTTAGTGGGTTTTAATTCACATTTTATACTATATTTATTTGAGTGCTTATATAATACTAATATTAAACTTTAATTTCACAAAATCAATCCTAAAAATCTAGTTTACGAAAATGATTATATCTAGAGTTCTACATGGAGATAGAACCCCAAATTTTTATCACAGAAACTACATGATATGTGCTTCACTTTATTCCTTTATAGCTACTGATGAATCAACCTCTAAATATTTTAATAAATTCGTCCAAAACAGTGTAGGCAGATTTGCACTTTAAACTTGTTTTGATCATATCTCACTCATTTTTATGATTCCATTGCATGGCCAACTCTCACATGTGTATAAGACTCATAGCTTACTGTATATTAATTTATCCAAGCTATTTTATCTGTTTATCATAAGAGTATTCACTGTTTTATACAGCCTCCTAATTTAGCCATGATTTAACCATTTTTACATGTGGTTTTTCCATCTTTTTACCCATGTTTATCAAATCTATCAACACCAAATCCCCACATAATATTTTTAATCATCATTCATCATCATATACATATACATAAATAAGGAAATTACAAGTTTACATAATAAAAATAACAAGAGGATAGGAAGAACAATCTTTATACCACCAAGATTGTGTAGGTATTCATCAAGGCTTAGATTTTGATGGAAGAACTTGTGATAGATCAACACCAATCTTCATGGCCACCAATACTTGTAAACTTCATGTAGAAATCAACCCTTGAACATCACCAAATCTTCTCCTTGGATGTTAAAATCACCAATCTATAGAGCTTCAAAAGGGCTTCATCATATGTTTGAATAACACATGATTTCATGGTTAAAATTGATCAAATGATGGTGTTTTTGGTGAGAGTGGGACGAAAATAAGAGAGGGTGAGAGGATTTTTGAGTGGTTTGCATGTATGTGTGTGAGAAATGGTTTTGGTGCTAGTGGTTTTGTTGGTGTGTAGTTAGCTTGCAAAGTTAAGCAAGACACGTGTCTTGCTTACTTTGTAAGCTTGACACCTAAGGGTGTAAGTAGCTAGTTTTAAACCATCCCATGTGTGGGGGTGAGGCAAAAGTGGTTTTGTCTCATCCCCAATTATTTACGGGTACTCCTCGATTCTAGTTTCCTCGATTTGCGTGCCCTTGGGTCGTCTTACAAAAAACGTTTTTATAAATTATGAATCAGCGACACAAAACGAATCTAATAAAAATTGTCTCATCAAAAACGGAGTTCGAAAACGTAAATACGTAATCCTAAGGTTTCCGGTTTAGTCGTAAAGGACGTTAAATTATAATCGTAAGTCCTAATCTCTTCTCGTAAATTTGTGAGTTTATGAACCAACACAAATTTAAAATCTCAAAATAATATTTAGGGATAAATTTATTTCCTGAAATGTCGGACTGTCACCAAAACGGTGTATGTAAACGTAAGCACGTAACGTAGAATCCTCCGGTTTAGACGTAGCCGATGCTACTTCAAGACGTAAATCTAAATTTCTTCCCAAAAAATAAGTGAGTTCATAATATAACATTTAAAATAATGTTTTTAAATAACACTTGAGAATAAAATATCAACCATAAATTGACGGATTGTCACATGTTAAATCAAGCAATGTTCTCACCCTAAAATAGTTAAAAAAAATTAAAAGTGGGGCTATGAAACTCACCTCGATGAAGTAGTAAGTATGATCAAGAAAGATAGCTCGGAAAATCAAGGCACGTAAAACGATGCGCAAAAAATCTACTCGTAACCTAAGTAAAATATCCATACTTAGGCTACATACAATAAATAATAATGTACAATGCACTTTGTTGATAATTTATACTTTCTCTTGATTTATAAAATGTTTTTATACATTTTTCTCGTTCAACAATTTTAGTCACGGGGTCAAGTTTCGGTCTCGATAATTCATTAAATAATAGTCCGAAAAATAAACGGGTTCTCATTATAAAAACTAGGCCGCGAGGTCGTCGATATTTGATAAATATCACATTTTTATGAAGCCTCTAAGTATATAAAATAATCAGACAAAGTAGTGCACTTACAACAAAAATAAATAAGTAAAATTCAATTGTAAATCAATCATCTTTGGAAATTTATTGTGTGTTCGTTACTTAACTTTAAGACAAATAGAAAGTTGTTATAAAAAAATAGGCCGGGCCACGTTTTATGAAGTATTTTTATATGGTCAGGGCATGACCTTTAGGTTGGTTAAAGATAGGTGCAAAGTAGTAAACTCGGCCACATTTTACATCTACTATAATAACTTATACTTGTTTTTGAAATTGAAAAAGAATTGGCAAACTTTGGTCCCTGTTTTCTGTTTTACGCCCCACAACACGCCCCTTTTTATATCCTTGTGTCCTTGTTCCTATTTTCCTACTTTTTGTATGTGTACTTCCTTTTATTTCTCAATTTGGGTTTGCACTTTGTTGTTAGCTTACTGTTTTAGGCTACTCAAAAGAAAAGAGATGGTCCCTTTTGTACTATGTTAACACCATACATACATACATACATTTCAATTTAGTTACTACATTATCTATCAATTCAACACACATGCATACACAATACCTTCTACTTTTCATAAGGGAGGCTAGTACTAGCTTTACCAACTTTACCATTATTGTGCAAGATACAAAACAGGAAGGGAAAGGGAGGCATCATATTGCTTTTACTTGTTTTATACATATCTATAATGGCCCATTCTATTTGCATACATTCACACTTAATCTTATTTATACACATACTTAACATACTATAACTAGCAAGTTTTAAAAAAAAGTATTCTGTTTGTGTTCCTCTGTTGGCACAGGCTAGTCATGGGGAGGGAGGGGTCCTCGTTTGGTTTTATACTCAACATCATACATGCATTCATAATATCCATGCAAGCAAAACATGTAATTTGTGGTTTTCTGTTGTTTTGAGTACTCATACAAGACACACAACACTACATAGTATGAGATTTTTAACATGGCAACGTTTGTATACTTGTTTTCCTGCATATCGTTTGTACACCCTTAACACACATTCACACAATGTTGCAAAAATCAGCCTTGGCGGCCGATTAATCGGGGATAAATCGCTTGGCGGGGATTAACCGCCACGATTTATACTAATCGGCTTTATTAATCGGTTTGGTCAAAATCAGTTAAAAATCGGATAAATCGGGGATTAATCAGGGATAAATCAGTCAAATCATATCAAAAGTGATAAATAGGCGTATTATATATCGGGGATAAATCGAACAAATCGGATAAATCGGGTAAAAATCAGATTAATCGGCCAAATCAAGCATATACTTTCAAAATTTTATAATTTTATACATAAAAATCCAATCCGATTAATCCTCGATGAATCCCCGCCGAACCGATTAATCGCTTGGCGGTACCCAACCGCCTAGCTAGCGCTGAGCGATTTTTGCAACCTTGCATTCACGTAATATTTTTAGAAGCCATTTAAGGTGTCCCTGCTTGTGCTACTGTTCACGCAGGGTACACACACCTACACTTGTTTCATTTACATACTATATTGGGTCATACAGTAGAGTGTCTTGTGTTGATGTACCACTGTGCGCAGGCCAAGTCAAGAAAAGAGGACACAAGTCATTTGCTTTTAAATCCTATCATATCTACATACACATGGCATCATTACATTTACAAGCATAATAGTAATCCAAGTGAGGCTAGTACTTGGCCTATATACACAGTTTACACCAAATAGAGAACAAAGAAAAGAATGGCCTATTTGCTTTTACTCATTTTAGCATTCACACATACATGCTCATACAAATTGAGAGGCATTTCTTGTTATCGTTTCATGCACACACAGGACGTCACATACCCAATGTGCATGACAATATTTCACATACACGCAACACTAACATTTACTTGCTTTATGTTGTTTCCTGATGATGGGTATATTCATAGCACACATACACTTATGAAACATGTGGTTTCCTTGTATGTCGTGCATCACACATAAAATCTTGCATATATAATCCCACGTATGGTAAGTTCATCATCAGTGGGTGTGTTTATGTGACAATAGGGCTATCATGTTTCTTCATAAGGTTAAGCAAGTAGTCTTTCTTATTTCAACAGGTATAGTTTCTCATAGGCTTAGCTCGTAGTTGACACACTTGTAGCTTTTCATATAATCACAATCATGGAGGCATGAAGAAAAGGCCATATAACTATGGTTTTACAAACACATGATGAAAGTTTTGAAACACATAAAATCATACGAGTTCAACATGTCATTTGTCATCCTAGGGTTTCATGCATTCACTTTATTTCAAGGTCATCACGTCTAGTATTTTTGTGCACGTTTCATGTGTAAGTTTATTAAACCTAAACATAGTTTGAGTAGTCTTTGGTTATGAAAGTTTCTACTATAATCCAAAACCCTAAACGTGACCTCTTGTATCATAACTAAGGTCGTTTAGTTTGTTCACAAGGCCGATGTTACCACCCAAACCTGAGCCGTGACTTTGTTGTGTTGTATTTTAGGTTGTTAAATGTGTTTAGCAAGTATGAGTATCAACCAAAATACAAAGAGTAAGGGTTATGGTAACTTACTAATGGTCCTATGTATTTGATGAAGATGAGAGTCAAGAACAAATGATCAAATACTAGAACAAGTACCCACGTCCAAACCCAAACTTATAATCTTAGCTTGCTTCTAAACCAACCCGAATCTCTTGTTTACTGTTTTTAGCCGTGGCCTATCTCAAAGGAAGTGGCATGTTTTTATTTGAATGATTTTGCTTTGTGTGTGTGAGTTTTTATGAGGATTGGGGCTTGTATTTATAGGCAAAGAGTAGGCTTAAGGGCAAGGAAACCCTAGTTAGAACTTTGTTATTACTTAGTTAGGGTTTTTAGGGTTTGGTTCATTTGTAACTAAGGAGTAACTAAGTAGGTACCTCATGGGTTGTAGTGATAATTTTGGGAAGATAAAAAGTGTGCCTTTGGGTTCGTCTAGGGCAGGGAAAAAGAAGAGAAGATAGGGTCCTCTCTTTGACTCATTAATGAAAAGATGATTGTACCATGAAGATGTAAAAGTAACCATGGGTGATGGTGTTGTTCGCCAGTTATGGAAGAAAGGAAAGGGACAACGAGTACTTTCACATTTATGAATTTGGTGTAGTACACAATTTAAGTTAAGTAGAAGTGTGTTGGAGGAAAAAGTAGACGTTGGTTAGTCAAAACAAAAGGAGGGGGACATGTTGGAAGTGTGTAGCCATTTTATTGTGTATTTGATTTTTTTATATGTAAAGTTGTATTGCTTTATTTATGTATAAAGAAGGTTTGTAAGGGTTATGTGTAGAGTATTAGTCTCTAGTGAAATGAATAAATTAGTTTTGTTTAGACCGGTTTAAGATGAGGGTGAACACTTTCTAAGCGTGATTATTTTGGGTGAAAAAGAAATCGCGTGGCACAAATAAAGTGCGTTGGTCTAACGAAGGTCGGTTTCGCGCAACATGACCACCGAATAATTTATCATATAACATAAATATACTAGAATCTATCCACATAAATAACTCCATGAATAATATTCATAAAATTTTAAAATCCTTACATAAAACACGCGAAAAAGAAATCGGGAATATCAATAGACAAACAAGTCTAACCCGAATCATCGCGTTTCACGTAAATTAAATAGATTCGAAATTCATGTTTGTGATATCCGACATCCCTAAATTTTGAGCTTCGACCCGAAGCTCATACTTCGATGAATCTTATCTAGTAAAAAAAGATGAGGATATTTAAGCTTCAATTGGTCTTCACGTTCCCAAGTAAACTCGGGTCCTCGTTGTGCATTCCACCGCACTTTTACAATCGGTATACGGCTTTGTCTAAGTCGTTTTATTTCACGGTCTACAATTTCAACGGGTTCTTCAACAAACATGAGCTTGTCGTCAAGTTGAATTTATTCTAACGGTATAACAAGCGTCTCATCGGATAGACATTTCTTCCAATTGTAAATGTGGAACACATTATGCACGCGACTAAGTTCTTGAGGTAAATCTAAACGGTAAGCGACTTCACCAATTCGTTGAGTAATCTTGAACGGTCCAATATATCGAGGGTTTAACTTCCCTCGTTTTCCAAAACGAATGACACCTTTCCACGTTGCAACTTTTAGCATGACGAGGTCTCCAACTTGAAATTCCAATGGCTTACGTCTCTTGTCGGTGTAACACTTTTGACGATCACGAGCCACTTGCATACGACTCTTGATTTGAACAATTTTCTCCGTCGTTTCATGAATTAATTCCGGGCCGGTAAGTAGTGCATCACCAACTTCCGCCCAACAAACGAGTGAACGACACTTTCGACCATAAAGTGCTTCAAACGGTGCCGCTTTAATACTCGTATGGTAACTATTGTTGTACGAAAATTCCACTAGCGGTAAATGACGATCCCATTTGTTTCCAAAATCTATCACACATGCTCGGAGCATGTCTTCCAAAGTTTGGATGGTTCTTTCGCTTTGGCCATCCGTTTGAGGATGGTAAGCCGTGCTCATATCTAATTGTGTTCTTAAAGCTTCTTGAAGTGATTGCCAAAATCTTGAGCAATATCGACCGTCTCGATCCGAAATTATGGAAATCAGAACTCCATGCTTAGCAACGATTTCTTTCACATATAATTACGCTAAATGATCCATTTGGTCTTTTTCTTTCATGGGAAGAAAATGAGCGGACTTTGTAAGGCGATCCATAATGACCCAAATCGCGTCGTATCCCGCGGATGTCTTTGGTAATTTAGTGATAAAGACCATAGTAATTCTCTCCCATTTCCATTCCGGGATCCTAGGTTGAACTAGTAATCCGAAAGGCTTTTGATGCTCGACCTTAACTTTCGCGCAAGTTAATCATTTTCCAACATAAGTAGCTATATCAGCTTTCATGTTCGGCCACCAATAAAACATCTTCATGTCATGGTACATTTTATCCGATTCCGGGTGAATCGAATATTTAGATTTATGTGACTCATGCATAATTATGTTTATCATGTTTCCATAACGTGGTAGCCAACTTCTATTTTCAAGACATAACGTTCCATCGGCACATGCAATGAGTTTCTTTGTAATCATACCTCCGGCATCTTCTTTATGAATGTTCTCTGCCTTAATAGCTTCACGTTGAGCTTCTAGGATCTTTTTGGGTATGTTCAAGCCAATAGTCATCACTAAAGCTCAAAATCTAAGAGGTTTATCGCGAGGTTTCCTACTTAGAGCGTCGGCCACAACATTGCCTTTTCCCGGTGTATAACGAATTTCACAATTGTAATCACCAAGCAATTCCAACCATCATCGTTGTCTCATGTTAAGCTCTTTTTGGTTCAAGATGTGCTGTAAATTTTGTGGTCAGTAAACATAACACATTTGGTACCGTAAAGGTAATGTCTCTAAATTTTGAGAGCAGAAATGACCGCGCCTAATTCCAAATCGTGAGTGGTATAGTTTTCTTCGTTCGGCTTCAATTCTCGAGAGGCATAAGCGATAAATTTATTTCTTTGCATAAGAACCGCGCCTAAGCCTTTAATTGACGCGTCACAATAGACTTCAAAGTCTTCGCTACCCTCGAGTAGTGCGAGAATAGGTGCATCACAAAGTTTTTGTTTGAGAGTTTGGAAAGACAATTCTTGATCGTCTCCCCATTCAAAATTTTTGTTCTTTTGAGTCAAAGTTGTCATAGATTTTGCGATCTTCAAAAATCCTTCGATAAATATTCTATAAGAACCGGCGAGTCCGAGGAATTGTCGAATCTCCGTGGGAGTAGTAGGAGTCACCCAATCCTTGACCGCTTCAATTTTGTCGGGATCAACATGAATTCCACTACTATCAATCACGTGACAAAGAAATTGAACCGTATGAATACAAAATTCACACTTTGAGAATTAAGCATACAAATGATCTTGTCTTAATAATTCCAAAAATTTTTTCAAGTGCTCCTCGTGTTCTTCCTTATTACGAGAGTAAGTAAGGATGTCGTCAATGAACACGATAACAAACTTGTCCAAGTAAGGTTTACACACACGGTCATGAGGTCCATGAAAAACGTGGGTGCATTAGTCAAACCGAAAGGCATGAATTGGAATTCAAAATGACCGTATCGGGTTCGGAACGCCGTCATGGAAATATCCTCTTCTCTAACTCTAAGTTGATGATAACCCGACCTTAAGTCAATTTTTGAATAAATGCTCGAACCTTGAAGTTGATCAAACAAATCGTCGATCCTTGGGAGAGGATAACGATTTTTGATGGTAAGTTTGTTCAATTCTTGGTAATCGATGCACATTCGAAAAGATCCGTCTTTATTCTTTACAAATAGAACCGCAGCTCCCCAAAGTGAGGAACTCGGCCTAATAAATCCTTTGTCGGTAAGCTCTTTCAATTGGTCGGATAATTCTTTCATCTCGGCGGGTTCTAAACGATAAGGTGCTCTTGCGACGGGTGCGACTCCGGGTGTTAACTTGATATGAAATTCTACTTGACGGAGCGGTGGCAATCCGGGTAAATGTTCGGTAAAAACATCGGGAAAGTCTTTAACAATCGGAACATCTTCAATCTTCTTCTCTTTCGGCTCAGATTCTTTCTTGTCGGTAACTTGAATGAGAAAAATCGGACGACCTTCCTCAATGTACTTTTTAGTTTTTGTACATGAGATGACTTTTAATTGAGTTTGACTTTTCGCTCCATTTCTTTCTCCAAAGATAGTTAAAATTTGCCTTCCATATGGAATGCGAACTTGTTTTTTGTGACAAAGCAACTCCGCATGGTATTTGGACAACCAATCTATACCAACGATAACGTCGAAGCTCCCAAGTTCAATCGGGAAGAGATCGATAAGGAACGAAATATTTTGCAAATTCAAAGTGTAATCTTTAAGAACGGTATTAGTGGAGATGGACTTGCCATCGGCTAATTGCACATCATATCTTACTTCGAAGGCTACGGGATTCACATTTAGTAGTTCACTAAAGGTAGTAGATAGAAAGCTCCTATCCGCATCGGAATCAAATAATACGGAAGCACAAAGATTATTGAGGAGGAACGTACTAGTGACGACGTTGTTGTCTTGAATAGCCGCCTCGACACTCAAGGCATATACGCGACCAATCGCTCCCGCTTGATTACCATTTCCCTTTGTTCCACTACCCGAAGCTCCTTGGTTTTGCTTTGGATTCTTACGAGCTTGGTTGTTGTTGTTGCCACAGATTTGATTTCCGCGACCCACGGTGATAGATTTAGGACACTTATTTTTAAAGTGTCCCTTTTCTCCACAACCATAACAAGTAACGTTCGCATAACGCTCATTTGGAGCCGTCGGGGCTCTTTGGTTCAATGGTCTTGGGGCACTACGACAATCCTTGGCAAAATGGCCAGCTTTACCACAGTTGTGGCAAGTCTTACCACAAGCTCCCGGATGGTGTTTACCATACTTAGCACAATAAGGTTGCTTCCCTTGGTAATTTGAGCCACCATTGAGATTGAAAGCTTTAGACGTGTTATCTTGGCGCTTGTTGGGGTAGTTACCATGATTAGGGCCATGGTTTCCTTCCCACTATCGCTTGTGATCACTCGAGTCCAAGATAATAGCTTCCATTAATCCATTTGCCATTTCAATGGCTTCATTAAGATCGATTGTTTTTGAAGAGATGACATCACCACGGATTGACGAAGGCAATCCCACTATAAATCTTTCCACGGTACGAGTCTCCGTAGGAATCATTTTCGGACACATCAACCTAAGCTCTTGGAACCATTGAGTATATGTCATCAAGTTCGTCCCATTCACACGAAGGTTCTATAATTCCGTCTCCAACCTTTGCATCTCATTCCTTGGGCAATACTTTTTGTAGAGCATATTCTTGAAATGAGCCCAAGGTGTGGTATTGGCGGCTTCCAAGATAACGGCACGAACATGGATGTTCCACCATGTTAACGTGCCATAAATTAAAGTACTAGATCCGTACTTCACTTTGTCGCCTTCCGCTACATTGCTCACACTAAATTGAGCTTCCAGTCGTTCTATCCACCTAGCAAGACCCACGGCCTCTTCGGTTCCATTGAAAGAACTGGTGAAGCATGACTTAAGATCCTTGTACGTGCATGTACGAGTAGTTGTTGCCGTGGTGTTGTTCACTTATTGAGTACTCTCGGCGGCGGCGAGAGCGGCGGCCACACCGTCCGCTATCATTTGGCTAAGAACGGCCGAGTCAATAGCAATTGGAGCGACGAGGGTTGCGTTTTCATTTTCTATTACTCTACGTGTAGCGGGTTCCATTGATCTAAATTAATAAAGATCACATCAAGCGTTAGAAATAACAATTCCTAATATTACGGTTTCGCATGGCATATATAGTTCACGATATCACAACAAGTATCATAAGTTTCACAAGTGGTATAAACATAACCCAAACATTCCATTCATCATGATTTAAAGTTTTACAAAAAGAGAGAGCATCACAATATTTTGAGAATTGTTTTCAAAAGATTACATAAAGGAAAGGAAATAGAAATACAACATAACAAGACTAGTAAACAACTAGTCGGAATGGCCCTCAATGCGCTCGATCATAGCGGTCACCATAGTCAATCCTCTATTGAGGAGGTCGCGCAATCCATTGACTTGGAGGCGTAGGTTATCAATCCTCCTTGATAGAACGGTAACTCGATTCGGCTTCGGGGGATTGACAACCCCCAAATAGGCGAGGATATCACTATTACACACCTCAAGCCTACACATCAAGTCATTAGGGAGCATGATCATGTTACGGAGGATGTAGGTCATCTCCTCTCGTAGTGATTCAAGTCTAGCAAAGGGGTGACGAGGGTTTCTACAGACTCCTGCGGCCGTAGAACTCTCGGGTATATCCGCCCCATGGGGTGGAGGAAAGGGTGTCATCCTCGACCAAACCGAAGCATCCATCATTGGTGAAGTAGGTCCTAATGAGAGGTAGGTAGAGCAAACCGGTGTCGAGTCCAAATGCCTTGAGGCGAGCTTCTTCCCAAAGATTGACGGCCTCACCGACATCCGCGTGGTGCGACGCATAGGATGTCCCTTGGGTGCAAGAGATGATGAGCAAGGAGAAGTAGCCTTCTTTGCCTTCCCACACATTTGGTAGCAAATGATCGACTTTGGAAGTGGGAGTGGGAGTGGCCTTCTTGTGGTTGAGTTTTCCGGTGATTCTCCAATCTCATAGGTCTTAGTCCGTTGGGCGAATCCACCATGTAAATCATCTCGTCACTAGTTGTCGACATAACACTGCCAAAACAAGGCATTTATTAGTATTAGATCGAAAATAATAGTTTTTAAATTCGTAAATACTCGTAAAAAAAGAAATATCCCAAAACTCTCTCATATAGATTTTTCAAATAATCATGTCGTGTTTCAAATATTAAGTTTTGCATGGCAATAAGTTATTAGCACTCTAATTTTGGATGTTACGTACATACATCGTATTAATGTCGTTCTAGCGCATATCCCTAATGGACATCTAATTATAGTATATCGACGTGCACAATTAAATAGATCACAAATAATTTGTATCAAATAGCATGACAATTAGTTTACACTAACTTGCAACTTACTTGTATCGAAGACGCGGAGTGAAGTGGTTCTTGGAGATTTTTGAGAGATAGTTATAGTCTAGAATTATTTTTCCGATAAACAAAATATTTTTTTGACTCATGTTTATAAAAATCATTTTATAAAATAACCTAATTCTCTATAACTACATCTCTGATACAAATCTGTCACACTCCCAATTTATCAGAGTAAGGCAATACTATAGGGTGCGACGGTCATGACTATCACAAGACATAGATATAAAGAACAACTATTTAAAAGTCGTTTTCATTTAATTAAAAACATAAACTTGTTCGGAAGTGAATTACACAAGGTCAAATAAAACATTGTTTCAAAGGCATCAACATTGTTTCAAACATCCAAAATACTAGGTACGACCATTTTATTAATAATCTCCAAAGCATAACCACGTCACTCCTCTGTCTTGATACCTGAGAAAAATATTGCTAAAGCGTCAACACAAAGGCTGATGAGTTCACAGGTTTAAGATTAAATAGTGTGATGAACCATAAGATTTTAAGGCAACCGACATATAATCTTATAACAAATACAAGATTATAATCAAAAGTATACGTTTTAATAACCTACACCTAAGCTCATGATACCAAAGCGTTAACCTAAACTGACAAGATATAACAAGAGCCCGAGCAAATGCCCATCCCTAAGCATTTGTAACATCTCAAATGTAAGTGTATCTAACTTTGGCCACACAACCAAATTAGATAGGGAGGTTAATCCCGATAGATCTATCCATAACATTCGCACTTACACTAAGTAATTAACGGTTCATGATAGTGGGCTAAAAGGCAACATGGGATGACGGGACTTAGACATCATGTAGGCAAACGTATGAGTTTTTAAGGCACTTATGTTCATCCGTTAAAACAAGCAATGTTCTCACCCCAAAATAGTTAAAACAATTAAAAGTGGGGCTATGAAACTCACCTCGATGAAGTAGTAAGTATGATCAAGAAAGATAGCTCGGAAAATCAAGGCACGCAAAATGATGCGCAAACAATCTACTCGCAACCTAAGTAAAATATCCGTACTTAGGCTACATACAAGAAACAATAATGTACAATGCACTTGGTTAATAATTTATACTTGCTCTTGATTTATAAAATGTTTTTATATATTTTTCTCGTTCAACAAATTTAGTCACGGGGTCAAGTTTGGGTCTCGATAATTCATTAAATAATAGTCCAAAAAATAAACGGATTCTCATTATAAAAACTAGGCCGCGAGGTCGTCGATATTTGATAAATATCACATTTTTATGAAGCCTCTAAGTATATAAAATAATTAGACAAAGTAGTGCACTTACAACAAAATTAAATAAGTAAAATTCAATTGTAAATCAATCATCTTTGGAAATTTATTGTGTGTTCGTTACTTAACTTTAAGACAAACGAAAAGTTGTTATAAAAACTATGCCGGGTCACATTTTATAAAGTATTTTTATATAGCCGGGGCATGACCTTTAGGTTGGTTAAAGATAGGTGCTAAGTAGTGAAATCGGCCACATTTTACGTCTACTATAATAACTTATACTTGTTTTTGAAATTGAATAAGAATTGGCAAACCTTTGGTCCCTATTTTCTGTTTTACGCCCCACTACACGCCCCTTTTTATATCTTTGTGTCCTTGTTCCTATTTTCCTACTTTTTGTATGTTTACTTCCTTTTATTTCTCAATTTGGGTTTGCACTTTGTCGTTTGCTTACTGTTTTAGGCTACTCAAAAGAAAAGAGACGGTCCCTTTTGTACTATGTTAACACCATACATACATACATTCATATCAATTTAGTTACTACATTGTCAATCAATTCAACACACATGCATACATAGTACCTTCTACTTTTCATAAGGGAGGCTAGTACTAGCTTTACCAACTTTACCATTATTGTGCAACATATAAAACAGGAAGGGAAAGGGAGGCATCGTATTGCTTTTACTTGTTTTATACATATCTATAATGGCCCATTTTATTTTCATGCATTCACACTTAATCTTATTTATACACATACTTAACATACTATAACTTGCAAGTTTTTTTTTTAAAAAAACCATTATGTTTGTGTTCCACTGTTGGCGCAGGCTAGTCATGAGGTGGGAGGGGTCCTCGTTTGGTTTTATACTCAACGTCATACATGCATTCATAATATCCATGCAAGCAAAACATGTCATTTGTGGTTTTCTATTGTTTTGAGTACTCACACGAGACACAACACTACATAGTATGAGAGTTTTAACATGGCAATGTTTGTATACTTGCTTTCCTGCATATTGTTTGTACACCCTTAACACACATTCACGTAATATTTTTAGAATCCATTTAAGGTGTCCCTGCTTGTGCTACTGTTCACGTTGGGTACACACACATACACTTGTTTTATTACATACTATATTGGGTCATACAGTAGAGTGTCTTGTGTTGATGTGCCACTGTGCGTAGGCAAGTCAAGAAAAGAGGACACAAGTCATTTGGTTTTAAATCCTATCATATCTACATACACATGGCATCATTACATTTACAAGCATAATAGTAATCCAAGTGAGGCTAGTACTTGGCCTGTATACACAGTTTACACCAAACAAAGAACAAAGAAAAGAATGGCCTATTTTCTATAACCCATTTTAGCATTCACACATAAATGCTCATACAAATTGAGAGGCATTTCCTCTTATCGTTTCATGCAAACACAGGACGTCACATACACAATATGTATGACAATATTTTACATACATGCAACACTAACATTTACTTGCTTAATGTTGTTTCCTGATGATGGGTATATTCACAACACACATGCATGTGGTTTCCTTGTATGTCGTGCATCACACATAAAATGTTGCATATATAATCCCACGTATGGAAAGTTCATCATTAGTGGGTGTGTTTATGTGACAAAAAGGCTATCATGTTTCTTCATAAGGTAAAGCAAGTAGTCTTTCTTATTTCAACAGGCATAGTTTCTCTTAGGCTTAGCTTGTAGTTGACACATTTGTAGCTTTTCATATAATCACAATCATGGAGGCATGAAGAAAAGGCCATATAACTATGCTTTTACAAACACATGATGAAAGTTTTGAAATACATAAAATCATACGAGTTCAACATGTCATTTGTCATCCTAGGGTTTCATGCATTCACTTTATTTTCAAGGTCATCACGTCTAGTATTTTTGTGCACATTTCATGTGTAAGTTTATTAAACCTAAACATAGTTTGAGTAGTCTTTGGTTATCAAAGTTTCTACTATAATCCAAAACCCGAAACGTGACCTATTGTATCATAACTAAGGTCGTTTAGTTTGTTCACAAGGCCTATGTTACCATCCAAAACCGAAGCGTGACTTTGTTGTGTTGTATTATAGGTTGTTCAATGTGTTTAGCAAGTATGAGTATCAACCAAAATACAATGAGTAAGGGTTATGGTAACTTACAAATGGTCCTATGTATTTGATGAAGATGAGAGTAAAAAACAAACGATCAAATACTAGAACAAGTACCCATGTCCAAACCCAAACTTATAATCTTATCTTGCTTCTAAACCAACCCGAATCTTGTTTACTGTTTTTCAGCCGTGACCTATCTCAATGGAAGTGGCATGTTTTTCTTTGAATGATTTTGCTTTGTGTGTGTGAGTTTTTGTGAGGATAAGGACTTGTATTTATAGGCAAAGATTGGGATTAAGGGCAAGAAAACCCTAGTTAGAACTTTGTTAGGACTTAGTTAGGGTTTTTAGGGTTTGGTTCGTTTGTAACTAAGGAGTAACTAAGTAGGTACCTCATGGGTTGTAGTGATAATTTTGGGAAGAGCAAAAGGGTGCCTTTGGGTTCGTCTAGGGTAGGGCAGAGGAAGAGAAGATAGGGTCCTTTATTTGACTCATTAATGAAGAGATGATTGTACCATGAAGATGTAAAATAAACCATGGGTGATGGTGTTGTTCGCCAGTTATGGAAGAAAGGAAAGTGACAACGAGTACTTTCACATTTATAAAGTTGGTGTAGTACACAATTTAAATTAAGTAGAAGTGTGTTGGAGGAAAAAGTAGGCGTTGGTTAGTCAAAACAAACGGAGGGGGACATCTTAGAAGCGTTAGCCATTTTATTGTGTATTTGACTTTTTTTATATGTAAAGTTGTATTGCTTTATTTATGTATAAAGAAGGTTTGTAAGGGTTATGTGTAGAGTATTACTCTCTAGTGAAATGAATAAATTAGTTTGTTTAGACCGGTTTAAGAAGAGGGTGAATAATAAGTGTGAAAACACTTATCCTTTTACCACTTAATTATAATAATAACCAAGCCAAAACGTGTATTAAGTGTCGTAAATGTTGGAATTATGCGTGGGTTGTGTTTTTATTGTGTTTTAGGATCAAAATGTGAAAAGGGAAGAAAACATGGACTTTCGCGGGCTTTTATCGAGGAAAAAGACAAAAGACGAAGTCAAAAGATCAAGAGTGCAAAAAGAACGGAAGTCAAAGGCCTATTCTGAAGATTTATCGAAGAAAAAGTCTAAAGGCGGAAGTTTAACGAAGTCGAAGAACCAAATCTAATTAATGAAGAAATTAGAAGAAGAGTTCATTTTATTTATCGACAAATCCCAAGACAAAGTCGAGAATAAAGAGTTTATTGTCAAAAATGAAAGACGAGAAGACAAAAGAAAGAAAGAAGGAATCAACTTACTCCTCCCCTCCTCCTATAAATAGAGAACTTAACCTCATTTGTGAGGTGTTAGCTAATTTGACAAATTAGTCTTTCCAATTTATTTTTCATGCACTTTTCATATTGTCATTTACATACTTGTCTTTATTTTCAAGTTATTTCAAGTAAGTCTTTAATTTGTGTTGTTGAATCTTAATCCTTAATCAAGCTTTTCATAATCATCTCATTCTTCCTTTCTTGTTTTTAAATATCTTGTTTTGTTTGATTAATCTTGAAGATTGGTTAATCTTGATGTTTATTTGATAAAAGTTCTTATTTTTCCATTGTTCTTATCATTGTCATGTAATTAATGTTCTTTCCTTATTGTTTTTTAGCTTATTTCTTGTTTAGATTATTTTCTTTTAAGTGTTTTCAAAAGTTTAATCTTTTTAAAGTTTATTTTATAAATTTTGTTTATTTAGTGTTTTGAAAGTTTTTAAATTTGAGCTTATTTAGCTTTTCTTTTTATTGTTTTAATTAAGTTTTTGGTAATTGCTTATTATTAAAGTGCTTATTTGGTTTTGCTTATTTGCCTTTTGTATACCATCGTAATTTTCTTAAGGGTTTACTTGTTCTGATCTAGTTTCGTGATCGCATCAACCCCGGGGGTTTCTACTTGCGATCGAAACTACGATCACTCATTAAGATCACTGAGTAAGATCACTCATTAAGATCACTGAGTAAGATCAGTGAGTAAGATCACTGAGTAAGATCTGAGTAAGATCACTGAGTGCGATCACTGAGTGCGATCACTGAGTGTGATCACTGAGTGCGATCACGGAGTGCGATAGGGAGTGCGATCGAGAGTGCGATCCGGGAGTGCGATCGGGAGTGCGATCCGGGAGTGCGATCGGGAGTACGATCGAGAGTGCGACCCGGGAGTGCGACCGGGAGTGCAATCGGGAGTGTGATCCAGAGTGCGATCGTATTGCATTTTTCAGTTTTTATTTCCTGTTTTTATTTTTAATTTCAAATTTAACTTTTCTCGCATTTTTACTTAGTGTTATTTTTAAACTAGTTTTTTCTTAGTTTAATTTTAAAGTTATAAAATTTACTTTTTGTCAAGTTTTAACCTCTCGTCGTTTATCTTTACGCTTTAAATTTTCATCATTTATTTCTTAATCATTTATCACTTAATTTACTTTGCCTTTTACTTTAAAGTTTGGATCTTTACTTTACTCAACGACAACCTATTATTTTATCCACTAAAGACGACTGAGTCGCACATTCAACCGTGATCAATTCGATTAGACGCCGAGATCAACGAACTTTTAACCTAGCAAAATCCCAGTTTCAAATGGCGCCGCTGCCGGCTCTTTTCGTGAAGATTAACGGTTTTTTGTGAGAGACGCGTTGGATTTTGGGATTCGTTCTCTCGTGAACGTTATTTTTCGTATTAAAAATTTTCAAAAATCCAAAAACATTTAAAAAACTCATAAAAAACATTTCTTTTTCCAAAAGTTTTGCACCAAAAATATTCATCTTCATCCTCTATTGTGTTTAATTCTTTTTCTCAACCCCTCTTATTTTTAATTCTTCATGGATTCGTCTGTTTATTACGTAGGGTGTGGGAGACCATTGTATGGTTTTCAAACTTGTCAATGGTGTACATGTGAGCAGTGCAGAAATGATATCGACAATACACAATTTGGATTTTGTCCCTCGTGCAATTCGATTAACTCATCATTTGCTCCTAATGCACTTACTTCCCCTCTTGCATATATTGTAGAAGCAATTCTCATTGGCATGTTTCATGTCCGATTCGATACCCATCTCATGACGGGCAAGAACTGGGATACAATTATGACAATGGTAATAGCTATCCAAAAGACGCACCAGGTTTTTCTCAATACCCGTGTTGCAAAAATTATGGGGGCCCTCACGAATACCTTTTCTTGTCAGCCAATGAATTATTATGAGCCAAATCCGTGTTCTAATTCTTTTCAACCGATGATTTATGATGAGCCACATCCGTGTTATAGTTCCGGTTTTCAAAATTTTGAGCCCCCACAATACTCCGTCGTTCATCAACCTTCTTTTGGAATAAGTGCAGAACTTCTCACTAATTTGGCTGGAATTCTAGATCGCCTCCCAGATATCTTGGAGAGGGCAAGACGACAAGAGCAAATATCGAATATCGAGACTTATACTCCTCCTCCTGTGCATCCATACTATTATGATGATGATGACGATGAGACTACTATTTCTTGGAATGATCTTGTTGCTCAATGTCCTAGTGCAATTGCACCTCCTTCTCTCAATATCCCAAATGCGCCTAAGGATTGTGATACATCGAGTGAGATTAGTGAATTTGGTCTCGACAACTTATTTGAGGAGGTTTGTGATGTACCGACTTTTGTAGAGCTTACGGACGAGGTCGCTCTTAATGATGATTTTTCTCCATGCTATGAGAATTTCACCTTTGAAATTTCTAAATCCCCTCCAGGAGATGAGGGCGATGTTGATTTATTCTCTCCGACTTACGAGAAGTTCACCACTGAACTTGGTCTTGTAGATGAGGTGGAAGACGTTAGTCTTCGCGACAAATTACTGAAAGTTCATCTTCTTATTGCTAAAATTTAAGCGTTGAATTTTGCTCCTAATACCGAGTCTTTATCCCCGTCTCTTACTCCAGTTGAGAATAATGACACATTTATGGAAGAAATCGACATTCACTCAATACCTCCGGGTATTGATGATGATGACACAAAGGAGAATAATCTCTTTGATACTTTGATACATGAAGATATTGTCCCTAGTTCCCCTCCCGAGCACCTCTTATCCCATACTTTGGAGACCATTACTGAGGATGAGTGCTTTGACCCGGGAGGTGACATTGACCATTCCATGATTGACACCTTTACGGCTTTGCTGCTCAGTGATAATCATATGTCTTTTGGGGATGACATTTTGATTCCTTTACCCACCCCACCTCCCGTGGATCATGATTTCACATACTTTTCGTGTGTTGAGACGACTTTTCTGCCGTTCAAGACTTATCCTCCGGCCTCTCCTTTATTATTTTCCTCCGGGAACGAGGACAAGGTCTTTGATCCCGGTATTACATTAGAGGCTTCCCCATAGACCATTTAATTCGGGGCCGAGTCAGGCTCGTGAATCGGTTAACAAAAACAAGCGCTTCTCGGGAGGCAATTCGATTATCTATCTTTCTTTATCCGTTTTTATAATAAGTGTAGGGGGAGACCGTCGTTGTTGTTTGTTGTTTTCTTTCTTATGATGTGCAGGGATTGGAGCTTTCAAAGATCCACTTTTTATGACTTTTGACGACCCGTGATTCCGTGTTCTCGTCTTCTTAGTTTTATCCTAAACTCTTTTGATTCACTATTTTATATTTTTCAATATTCAAATAGGAATCACTTTAGTTGTCTTTTCCTTAGCAAGATTTAAACAACATGCACAATGTCCTAAGTGTAGGGGTGTTTACTCCCACATGCTTAAACATTGAGGACAATGTTTATATCAAGTGTAGGGGGGACTTCTATTGAAGTTAAGTGGGCTTTTCCATGAATTTGTCCTCATTTTAACTGAAAAATTGATTTTTCGAAAATTTTCAAATCTTTTGATCTATTTTGGCCTATTGGTATTTTCCTTTGTTATCGTTATTTTCTTTCATTAGAATAAATTTCAATAAAATGGTTTTAATAAGTTTAGATGCCTTTGATATATTAGGCCCGTCATGAATCTTTTGACTCAACCCGAGTTTACTTATCTAAGTTTACTCTAGCTAGTATTCTTAACGTGTTTAAGTCAAGTTTTGCTAGGCTTTTATATAGGGAACTTTAAAACGCGAAAGTCTTAACTCTTACGGGTTAAGAACAAGAACTTTTTGCAAGTTCCTATAATTGATCCTAGAAAGTCGTTTATCAAGGGAACTTTAAAATGCAAATTCTAAACTTGAAAAAGTCAAAGAAGATGCAAGATCCTATAGATGACTTGAAAACCCAAAACTTCGATTTAATAGGCTAATCATCCACGAGTCTCATTCCTTGAGATTTTAAATTGTGGAGAACGAGAGAAGATAGAGTCAGTTATAAGTTTGGTATTCTTTCATGAATTTGTGTGAATTAATTATGAGCTTTTTCTCCCATCGCTTGTTAATAAATTTAATTGCAATAAGTAAGTTCGTACGATTTGAAAAGTTACTTAGCTTCTAGCACAAGATCGTTTAAAAGTTGCTCGGTATTTATTAGAGTTCATAGCCAAGGCATAACTTATTGAAGCGAGATGCGAAGATTGGCGAGTCTAAAAAGGCCCTAACAAGGCACGAGGGTTACATTTTGTTGCTAAAGATCCAAAGTGATGTGAAGAATTATTTATCAAAAATCAATATGAAGGATCGAGACACACGACGAAAATCAAATACTCCCCTAGAGATCATGGAGAAGTTTATCCGAAAAGACCCTAGCAAGGTATGAGGATAAATAGATTCAAGTCCTAAAAGGAGGCGGATCGTTGTATATCAAAATCCAAAATGAAGATTGGAGAAAAATGAAGAAGTCGTGGTCCAAGTAGGAAGAATCTCTCAAAAAACTTCAAGTGAAGAAATTCCTATTATGAAGAGAAGACCATTATTTCAAGAACGTCTCTCAAGATTTGAAGTATGAAGTCACTGCCAAATATCGGTCCGAGAAAGGTCTCAAATCGTGAAGCGAGTTATGCCAAGATATGAACTTTATGAGGTCTCGAGAAGCAGTTTTAAAAGATTTCGTCCTTTAGCTAAATATTGATTAAATCGTCCTACTTTATTTTTGGCCTAAATAAACTATCGGAATAAGTCAAACAATGCATCCTCGTGATCATTCAAGGAAACAATAAAATATAAGAGATACACCTAGGAATAAGGGAGTCTAAGTGAATAATTGTGCCACATGAGTTTGTGTGAGTTTGCTAACTTATAATAACAATGACCTCGTTTTTAAGCTTGGTTTGGGGAACGTGAAACTTGAGGGTGATAAACATTCATGACAATCCAAAGCCCTAATGTAAGTCTTCGATCTCTTTACTTGTTTTCTTCCTTCAAATATTTTGTTATCTTCTATCTTTTTACGTTTCCTTAATGTCTTGTGTTCAAATAAAGGCCAAGGTAGGATAATTATGATGGAAAATGTAAATCTTGCTTTGTAACTAATGCATTGCATGAGGGAATTGCAATGGTCAAGTGTAGGGGATTTAATAAGTGTGAAAACAGTTATCCTTTTACCACTTAATTATAATAATAACCAAGCCAAAACGTGTATTTAGTGTAGTAAATGTCGGAATTATGCATGGTTTGTGTTTTTATTGTGTTTTAGGATCAAAATGTGAAAAGGGAAGAAAACATGGTCTTTCACGGGCTTTTATCGAGGAAAAAGACAAAAGACGAAGTCAAAAGATCAAGAGTGCAAAAAGAACGGAAGTCAAAGGCCTATTTTGAAGATTTATCGAAGAAAAAGTCTAAAGGCGGAAGTTTAACGAAGTCGAAGAACCAAATCTAATTAATGAAGAAATTAGAAGAAGAGTTCATTTTATTTATCGACAAATCCCGAGACAAAGTCGAGAATAACGAGTTTATTGTCAAAAACGAAAGACGAGAAGACAAAAGAAAGAAAGAAGGAAGCAACTTACTCCTCCCCTCCTCCTATAAATAGAGAACTTAACCTCATTTGTGAGGTGTTAGCTAATTTGACAAATTAGTCTTTCCACTTTATTATTCATGCACTTTTCATATTGTCATTTACATACTTGTCTTTAATTTCAAGTTATTTCAAGTAAGTCTTTAATTTGTGTTGTTGAATCTTAATCCTTAATCAAGCTTTTCATAATCATCTCATTCTTCCTTTCTTGTTTTTAAATATCTTGTTTTGTTTGATTAATCTCGAAGATTGGTTAATCTTGATGTTTATTTGATAAAGTTCTTATTTTTCCATTGTTCTTATCATTGTCATGCAATTTATGTTCTTTCCTTATTGTTTTTAGCTTATTTCTTGTTTAGCTTATTTTCTTTAAGTGTTTTCAAAAGTTTAATCTTTTTAAAGTTTATTTTATAATTTTTGTTTATTTAGTGTTTTGAAAGTTTTTAAATTTGAGCTTATTTAGCTTTTCTTTTTATTGTTTTAATTAAGTTTTTGGTAATTGCTTATTATTGAAGTGCTTATTTGGTTTTGCTTATTTGCCTTTTGTATACCATCGTAATTTTCTTAAGGTTTTACTTGTTCTGATCTAGTTTGGTGATCGCATCAACCCCCGGGGTTTCTACTTGCGATCCAAACTACGATCACTCATTAAGATCACTGAGTAAGATCACTCATTAAGATCACTGAGTAAGATCACTGAGTAAGATTACTGAGTAAGATCTGAGTAAGATCACTGAGTAAGATCACTAAGTGCGATCACTGAGTGAGATCACTGAGTGCAATCACGGAGTGCGATCAGGAGTGCGATCGGGAGTGCGATCGGGAGTGCGATCCGGGAGTGCGATCGGGAGTGCGATCCGGGAGTGCGATCAGGAGTGCGATCGGGAGTGCGATCAGTGCGATCCGGGAGTGCGATCGGGAGTGCGATCGGGAGTGCGATCCAGAGTGCGATCAGATTGCATTTTTCAGTTTTTATTTCCTGTTTTTATTTTTAATTTCAAATTTAACTTTTCTCGCATTTTTACTTAGTGTTATTTTTAAACTAGTTTTGTCTTAGTTTAATTTTAAAGTTATCATTTACTTTTGTCAAGTTTTAACCTCTCGTCATTTATCTTTACCCTTTAAATTTTCGTCATTTACTTCTTAATCATTTATCGCTTAATTTACTTTGCCTTTTACTTTAAAGTTTGCATCTTTACTTTAATTAACGACAACCTATTATTTTATCCACTAAAGACGAATGAGTCTTTCATTCAACCGTGATCAATTCGATTAGACGCCGAGATCAACGAACTTTTAACCTAGCAAAATCCCATTTTCAGTGAACACTTTCTAAGCGTGATTATTTTGGGTGAAAAGGAAATCGCGTGGCACAAAAAAAGTGCGTTGGTCTAATGAATGTCGGTTTCGCGCAACATGATCACCGAATAATTTATCATATAATATAAATATACTAGAATCTATCCACATAAATAATTCTGTGAATAATATTCATAAGATATTAAAATGCATACATAAAACATGCGAAAAAGAAATTGGGAATATCAATAGACACACAAGTCTAACCCGAATCATTGCGTTTCACGTAAATTAAATAGATTCAAAATTCACGTTTGTGACATAGTGTACAATCCAATACTCTTAAACATTGAGGACAATGTTTATCTTAAGTGTAGGGGAGACTTCTATCGAAGTGACTGTGCCAAAACCTTTGCCTTTGCCTTCATGATAATTGAGAAAATTATAATTTTCAACATTTTTCAATTTTTGATCTACTTTGGCCATAAAAATATTTCATTCATCATTTGTTGCATATCATTTTCATTCACATACACCTTGCATTTTCCTTTATTTTTGCTTCTTCAAAAATATATAAATGAAAAAGAAAAAAAAATACAATAAAGGATATGGTTTTAACTAGTTTAGATATCTTTAAAATATTAGGCCCAATATGAATATTTTGACTCAATCCGAGTTTGCTTATTCAAGCTTACTCTAGCTAGTATCCTTAACCATGTAAATCATTTACTTGATTTATTAGGCTAAGCATCCACGAGTCTCATTATTTGGGATTTTAAACTGTGGAGAATTAGAGATGATAGAGTTTGAAGTAAGTGTAAAGGTCTAGATAAACTTCATATTAATTAGTGGCTATTTTATCCCCATTCGTAACTTTTACTTTCTTATCAACGCATGTATATATTGTTAATAAATAATCAAAATAACGGTTTTTCCAATTTTTAATCTCTTATGCATTTTTCGCTAATCATTTGTGGTTAATATAAGTACTTGTTGGGTTTTTAAGTTTGAGATCTTTATACGTGTTAACCTTTTACTTTGGTTAGATAAATGGCGGGTGTTAATTTATTAATAAGAAAGAAAAGAGCGAAGAAAAAAAGAGTGATAGAAAAAAAAGAAAAAAAAGAAAAAAAATTATGAATAAAGACTCCCGAAAAGGGGGCAGTGACGTGTAAGGTTTCTATTATGCTCCAATATTACCTTGAAGGGTTGCGGGAGTGTGGTAGTAACTTTCCAGTCCAATATTATCTTGACGGGTTGCGGGATCGAGAATCCAAGGTCTTATAAAGGCGGAGGATATAATTTATTGCGTGAGTTTTCTTTTATTTTTCTTCGAGAGTGAGTAGCCATTTATCTAAACAAAGCATAAGCTTGGCACGTACAAAAGTGATGACTTAGAATTTTGATGTTGACTTATATTAATTGTGGGTGGTTTTTCAAGTTATGGATGAGATGATTAACTATTGGTTAAAACCGTGCTTCCTTATTTTCAGATTTTACATTGCTTATATTTCACGCCAAATAAAGACAAATTTGCTCATAAGCAATTTGATCAATTAAAATTATATAGAGGCAAAATAAGTAGGGGTATATAGTTAACACAATTAATTTTTATGAATAACTCGATGCAGTTTTACTTATGAATGACAATGATCTCGTTTTTACGCTTGGTATGAGGAACGTGAAACTTGAGGGTGACTAATATTCATGATACCAAAGCCCTAATCAAAGTCTTTGATTTTTTTACGAGTTATTTCCATCAAACCATTTCAAGAAAAGAAAAATAAATAAACAGATTTGTATATCTTGCATTGCATATTAAAAAACTCAAAAATCATGCATCATATAGCATAGTATAGTTTAGAGCATAACATAATGGCCAAGGTGGGTTAATTATGAGAAAAGTACACTTTAGAGTTTTAAAATACATCATTGCATGAGAGCATGACAATGGTTAAGTGTAGGAGATTTGATATGAGTGAAAACACATATCAATAGTTCATTATTAAACCCTTAAAACATAAAATAAATACCTATTTATGCTTGTGAAAAGACAAAATTATGCGGTATTCGCTTGTTTTGTGTTTTGTATGTAAAAAGATACATTGCAAGACAAACATGGCTTTTAATGGACTAATCTTGAAGAAAAAGACAAAAGAGAGCCAAAAGTGATCAAAGTATGAAGTTGAGGGACTAAAGTTGCTGTTTATTAAAGACAAAGGGTTGAAAAAGGAAATTCTTCAAAGATATGTCAACTTTGTTACAATCGGCCAAAGATTTAAAGCTTCAGGGGTAATTCTTGCCAACACTAGAAAGGCATGATGAAGTGGACCAATAAGAATATCTTATTTCCTTCACACGGATTGATCATTAATAACAGAATCAAAACAATGGCTGTTAAATGCAGCAATTCATTAATCCCCACTCAATTGATTCCACCAATCACAACTGATTTTACCATTGCATAAGGATTACACTATTCACTTGGATAGTGATCCGTGTGCAATTATCCCAGCCAACCAGAGCGTGTCACGTCAGTATTTCCAATCGAGCTTAATTTTGAAGACAAAAGAGTTGGGTTTAAGACTTGGGATAAGAAGCAAAGGTGATCTACTTTTGACGACGAGTTCACCGGTACCACTTAATTAAACCCAAACTCTCTCATACAAAATCCCCAAATCCCCTCATGAACCCTAATTCGCCAATTACAGAAATTTGACACGTAGCTCACTATCATTGGTCATAACACGTCACTTTTGTAACTACCTCACCTCACCTCACCTCACCTCACTCACTATAAATACCCCCTTACCTCCCTTATTTGGTTTGGTCAGCTTTGGTGTAGATTACACATAGTTAGTTAGCCAGTTAATATCACAGTTGTAACTAAATCATTTTTAGTTACAACTTAATTGTACTCTAGATTAGCAATTATGATTCCTTCCAAAGTTTGTACTTAATTCATCTCAATCAATTAAACAATCAGCTCATTCATTCCTTTACTCTTCTACCAGTGTTCTGCTATTCTGTTAGAAATAACATAATTCTGTTACGTTTTAGAGCTATTATACATTCTTGATATGTTGCTGTTCGTGTGAATATTAGTTTGTTGAATTGTTGTTGTGGTTCATTTAGAAAGTAGAAGATGTCCATAGTTGATGCAGAGTAATATCATAATTGTAGTTGATGTTGATTCAAGGAGATATGGTTTATATAGTTCATAACAATTATTTAAAACCCTAATATGGATCAAAGAACGCATAGCGGAAGCGATTAACAAGATCATTAATTTAACACAATTATATTAATCAAGATTAGGATTACATACCTTTATCCTAGCAAGATCCACAAGACGACGGAGCAAACGGCAACTAGGGTTTATCACGAACACCACCAAGAATATAGTCTAAAGTAAGACTATATCACGTTCTTGTACACACGTGATACGGCGAGTTAACCGTGAGTCTAGCACGAACAAACCGAGCTTCCAAGCCTATGGAAAATCTACCCAACAACCCTAGAGAGGGGCTAGGACTAGATCTAGAATAGCTTTATTGAAAATCAAAGAAGAACCCTAATTAGGGGTGTTTGGCCGGCGGCTAAAGCAAGAGAAAAGAGAGATGTGGAGTGAAAAATTATGAGGTATTAAGTTTGTTTATATACACCTTGGAAAACTTCTCTTCCAAGGTTAAACAAGATAAAGCCACAAAATATTTTCTCCTTATCTTTGTCTCCTCTATTTAGGCCGGATATATACATGCTCCAAAAGAGGTTTCCGGAACTTTTCTGACTCCTTCTTTTAGCTTCTTTAACCTTCTATAACGGTCGTTTAATACTTAACTTTTAATTACTTAACGATCGTTAGCTACGGTTTGATTTAATAAATATAATAAATATATTTAATAAATAAATAAATTAACTCTTCACGTAATATGTGCAATCCCGTGATCTCGAGTTCGATCCTATCTCACGACTATTAATTTTAAGTCCATAAACTTTCAGCTCCCACTTGGACAAAATTCTAATATCGTGATCACATTGACTAGCGTCTAGTTACACTAGCAATGTCACTAGTACAACTCGAGTAAGGTTTCTTGGACAAAACCTTTTAATGATTAAATCATTATTATTATTACCTTTCATTTCAAATACATTGTTAATAAGGATATGGATCTCAGTCACTCCTTTCATTAACCATTCTGTTTCTCGTTTATGGATATAGCAAGATCACCAAAACAAATTTGGGTGCGGCCGCACAAATATCTTACTACTCCCCCGAGGGGCCCAGCTGTATTATACTTCAAAATAAATTTTGAAGGAAACGAATCCCATTTTGACTACAAGCAAAACTTATGAACTTTGCAACACTTCCGGAAATAATCCTTATAGCTACCAGTTACGTTTAGCGTTAGATTATTCCACAGAAATGCACTAGATCCACGACAGTTTCCTGGTATCTCAGGTCTAAGGATAACTATTTATGATTTACTTGATGACAAAGATCCATAAAGTAAAATCATATAGTTGGGATAAGTCCAATATTTGATCCATCAAATATCATCCAAAATTGACCAATATACTTTCAAGTATACTCAGTCACTATTTTGAATTGTCTTAGTTTAATAATACTCCCATATTATTAATCGACAACGGACATTTAGAAACATCATAATGCTCATGGATTAAAACATGTAAAATAGGATACAAAATCAAATAACAGAAAATAAACGAAATCCAATCTTTATTTCATCAATTCAATAATGTCTTACATCCTTTATCCAAATACTAAAAATAGATCAATGCATAAAACTGGTACATGCATCATGCCTCTAGTAATGACATTCATACTTGTTTGGCAAAGCATAAAATAACCAATCTTGACCTATTGAAATTTTGAGAATACTTTCTTCAAGAATTCAATTCATTGAAACTCTTGTACATGTGCATTCAAATAATTTGATATTGCCACATAGTATCAAAATTGTGAAACATCCTTGATCACCAATTTCCTAAACTTCCAAAACACATTTGAAGTTTCAAAGTATTCTAATTCTTTAATGTATAATGCAACTTTAATCAACATGTCATCTCCAAAGATCCCATGACTAATATTGAGTGTTACCTCAATTACATCTTTTCAAGTTTTACAACTTTCATAAAAGATATAAATACGTTACCTTTAATATCTATTATGTAATGTTTGATTCCAACCAAAACCTTCAAGTTTGTTGGCTATGATAATTTGCACAACGATTGACAAATTATTCATTTATAGAATATGGAAGCCGATCCAAGATTTAGGATGTTATTCTATTTCCAAACATATTCCTTCAGAATATCCATTACACAAGTTATTTCATAACTTCTTAAAATAGATTAATATATTCAAATCATCATGTAGTTCAAGCATGATATAAATACAACACGACACACATGAAAATTTCTCAAACCAGATTTAGATTTCTTCATGTCCTAAATATCCATGTAAACTTACTACATGGCATATTACGTTGTATTTCCGCCGCATAAATAAATAAATTTATTTGTCCCAAGGTTATGTATATCTTATTTTCTAAATCTTCAAAGTAAAGTTTCATCTCAAATCTAAACCAAATCAACATTTAATTTGAATGAAAACTTACTTTCTTACATGTCTATTTGACACATATAATTTAAGAAAACAACCATAATACTCCCACTAGCTTTTAGGAATACTAAAAAAAAACATCTTATTCAAATTTAAATCCAAACTTGGATTTCAAATTAAACATAAGAATAATCTCCTAGATGCATGCTTTTATCCATTCATGGATAATTACATTTTGTACTTTTCCAAAGATTTATATTTTGAAGTGATAAACTCATTTCGATTACTTAAGTCCTTTCTCAAGTAGTCATTCAAGAAATAGTTCATACATATCCAAATTTGTCAATTAAAATATGATCATCAAAATCTTTATATATTTAATGCGTTCAGGAAAGAATACTCAATCACAACTAATTACTTAAGTGTGACTAATAATCTATTCATAATACATACATTAAATATGTGTACAATTTTGTCCATATAATTTCGACACAAAGATTAAACCACTACAATTGGCATTTTTCTTCCTTTGACGAAACTTATCTCCAATTTCTAGTCAAACTATTTAAGATAAACCAAAACCGGAATTTGATTATCTTGTTGGACAACATCTATAACAATCATAGTATGAGTAATTTACCCAATTCAATATTTGGTAACAAATCATAACAATTATTTGTAACTCATAATTCTCGGCATATAAATCGCATATCCGAGATATCCTTACGGATTCTATGACATAAATTCCTTTATCTTGAGGTTTAGCATTTACACGCCTACTTCATGATAATTACTAGTGTATTTTAGAAGATCGTGTATCTTGTAATTTTATCTTTCAAGATCAAAACTCCCACTTGCTTTTAGTAACTTAAAATTACTCTTTAAATACATAGCAAATAGATCAACACTCCAACGTTATCTATATGGGACATTACAAAACAAAATGACAGTTCCATACTCTTTATTTTCTAAACAACCCACTTCATAAGTAGTTTAGCAAAATCCGAACTTCATTTAAGATATAACGTGATTCATCACATTCCATATAAAATGGTATCTTATTAATCTTCTTAGCTCAAGTCATACTCAACTTTCTAACCTTGATATCTTTTGGAATAAAGGAAGATATAGTTATCTTTGAATCAAACATCACCATCATATTGAGAATTTTGATTCTCCTAATGAACATACCATAACAATGATGTATTTCATTTAGGGAAATATTGTAAGTCAATCTTAACAATATTTAAGATAAATATATATCTTTAGGCTTACCTATATACCAACTAAATCATCTTAATGGTATAATAGATTTCCTAACCATTTTGCATGCTTTATAACTCAAGTACTTTTAAAGTCACTTCATAAAAGTTATAAGTCCATTATACGTTACATGTATATGTCTTTAGTGAAATAGAGACAATACATTAATGTCTTACTTTATATTATACGTCTTCCAAGACTTTATGTTTGTGACTTTATTCAATAAATCATAAACATGTATAACTAAAGTAAATCATGAACATCACTAGGTTTCATTCATCTTTTCAAGTTAATTCAATCATACACTATTATATGAACACCACTAGGTTTCATTAGTAGTATAAGATTACTTTATGTATCTTATGTCATTCCAGGAATTAGTCCATTTTAAGAAACTTCAAAACATTCCACGCCCGATCTTACGACATGTGGATATTTTACCCTTTAGTTTACAATTTAGTCCAAGCTCTTACATGACTAAATCAAAACAACAAGTGTTTCTTAAAGTGAATGATATATATACTTTTACGTAGTCTTTTAATCATATTGACACATGATCTAAATATTAATTAGATTGTTAGTCTCTTATCTTAAAGACAAGAGAATCATATCTTTATGAGTTGTTTCTTGCACACAATGTTCATTTCTCCCACTTGTTCATGGAACAACCTCATATATAAGATAAACATCACGTCTAACGTTCGTCTATACAAAATATGATTGTGCCACATATATTAGATTTTACAAGTAGATGTAGAACCACTTAATCAACAAGAATCAGTACATAACTATCTTTGAAGATATTAGTGTCAACAATTCGAAAGTAATTATCTTAGGACATACTAAAGATAACATGGTTATTATCAAGACAACAAAGCTTGTAACTCCCACTGACTTAGAGAATGTTTTAATAGACTCAAAATCAGTAATACAACATAATTCTCCCACTGAACTTGACAACATTGAAAATGTTTCATAATCGGTGAAAATAATTAGTGTTGTGTTTACTTTCTTACACTTTTGAAAAACACATTCGTAACCTTGGTTTAAAAATGCGCGCATCATTGCGCAAATTGCACGCATTAATGCATTGCATTTAAAGTTTCGCATCGGTGTGCCTAATGCATTGCCATCCCAGATTGCGTTCGCATTAAACCGCAATTTACCGTATTTGTGTAATGCTAGCAATGGTTGCAATTGTCGCAATCTAGTACTTAGACCATTTTTGTCAAATTTTCACTCTATTCATGGGTCGACCACCCCACCTGTTGCATTTGTAGCAAACCAGTCTCGTAGTTCCTCAAATACTATACGTGGTTCGTTCTCTAATAATCATGGTCGCGGTACATCTCGAGGTAGTTCCTCAAATGGTAGAGGTCGTGGTCGTCGGCTTCCTCATTGTCAACTTTGTCGCAAGGAGGGTCATTATGCAAATCGTTGTCCAGACCTTTATTCCTTTGCTACCCAAGCACCAGGCATTGATGCAAATTTAGCTCAGGCATTCCATGCTAACTGCCATGTTACGGATAACTCTCCGGATTGGTATGTCGATTCTGATGCCACTGCTCATATCGATTCAGTGCAACGGCTGAAAAATCTCGTTACTCTCTGCCTGATACCATGTAAGGGTTTGAGTTTTTTTGTAATTCACCTTAATTGGTGAGACGTATATTCCTGTATTTATAATACAAAGTTTACAAAGGAAAAGATAAGTACAAATAAATAACTTCCTATCTTAGTTTATCTACACAATTTGCTAATGTTTTATTTGATGCGCTTGTTATTGCTATTAGTTACCTACAGATTTAAATGGATCGTTAAGATAAAACTTGTAAAAAACATCTAAAACAAACGCAATAACGAAAATATAGTATCTTGCGTTTTACTGAGTATTTTTTTTTTCAAGCTTTACTTCCGACTTATTGGCGTTAAAAAGGGATTATGGGACTAATCTCAATATGTTAGTAACTTATTTTGTAACTTTATTTCACATACTTCGTACTTGATAGACTATACTATTTCTAAATAATTTTTTTACTTTATTTTATACTAAACGCATCGCGTCCAAATTGCGCTCGCAATTGCATCACGCATTACGCAATAGCTTTTGGGACCTTTAGCGCAATGGATCGCAAAACGCATTTTTAAACCAAGTTCGTAACAATTACTTATAGTGTTTAAGAGTGTACTCTACTTCGTAAATGATGACTTACCCATCAAATGTTTTTTAACTTGAAAGACTTGACATGCAATTTCTTCCTTAATAGGTCTACCAACCCTACAATGGTATGTAGTGCCTATAAATGGTCAAAGCACAACTATTAGACAAATACGCTAGTTTGCCTTATAACCAATTAGCGGTAACTTTTGATAACTCAAAATATGCACTTTCCTTAACTATTAAAATTTGCTATGAGTTATGGATTTGAATTTGACATTTCTAAAATTCTTATTACTCCTTCTTTACCCATGAAAAAGAGTTTTAGGTTTATCTTTCATTTGTAAATTGACTCTATCCTCAACCATACGGTTTGTAGATCAATAAATGAATAAACCACGTTTACGGTGTAACGTTGCATTAATACATTTGCAAAAGAATTTACAAAATTCAATTTTAGTATTTTCGATAATACCATTCAAGAAAATAAAATTACCCCGGTAATAATAACCATAGTATTTTCCTTGAAAAACTAGAATCCAAATTGACATAATTTCATCACATCAGTTGATCTGCTAGCAATGAAAGTATTCAAGATGGTAACTTGTCGAACAATGATTGACAAACAAATTTGCAATTTCTAGATTTTTAAGGGATTTACATTGCCAAAAGTCATTTTGCATTGTAAACATGTTTCATCCCTTCTTTATGCCTTAAGTTTCCAGATCTCACTGAGTAACTCAATTAAGTCGACTAATCTAAAGAACATAAAACCTTCATGTGCAATCTTATTCAGTCATGAAGTTTTCTCTCCATTACAACATCGTCCGATATCTTATATGACGACAATTGTAACTTCAAGTGTTCGTCAATTAGAGGGCATATGACTTAAATTTTAGGGTATAGATTTTGGTGTCAAAATCATGTATGGAGAAGCATGCATACATCTCCATAACATAAGTTTAATAAAACGTTTAGTAAACTTTTTGTTGAGACTAAAAGTTCATCATATACTTGCAAGTTGAGGTATTGGTTAAACCAATTAAAGATTTTACACACAACTAAATTCACACCGTACTTTTTCTAGAACTTAGCTAAAGCACAAAGCAATAACCTTATTCATTGTGTTTCGGATGTGAATTAATGTAGTTAAATCAACCTTAAAGAATTATACCAATAACAACCGTAGGTAATTCCAATTTTGACGCACAGGCGAGCCGGGAATTTGGTCAGCGCTGAAGCATAACACCTCCTTCCTTAACCGGGTACATGACCAGCGGTGCGTTATACCCACTTTATAGTTTGTCAAAATTGAGTAGGCCGTTAAGTTGCTATTGCAATTCTAATCAACGCAAATCATATGTAATTTAGATCTCAAAATAATTCATTTATTTTAATATGATTTAGTCCATATTAATTTTTCTTGAAAAAATTACCCTTGTTTACAACATACAATTAAAACAAAACGTATGAAAACAAGTAGGTACAAAAAAAAAAAAAACTAAATCATAAACACATAATAACAATTTATATGTGCAATAAATAAATCAAATAGCCACATGCATATGATTTATTCAATAAATAATATCAAATCTAGGTTTTTATATTCATATAAAAGTCTTCCCTAATTTTAGATTTATTGAATCAAATAAAGCATGTAGCAAAAAAAACGTAACAATTACCACATAAAACATATGATCCATGAAAAACATGCATGTTCATCACGGATCTCCCACATATCTTAACAATTAAATCTCTACGGATCGAAACATGAATTCACACAACATAACAATTAATCATGCAATTCATCAAAATTCCACCCAAATCACTTAACAATTAATGAAATCACTACGGATCGTAACCACGCATGACATAACAATTAATTCATGCATACATCTAAAGTTAATTACCATGTAATTTAGGGTTTACAAAAAAAACTTTTTTTTTTTTTTATAAAAAAATTCGGCATAGCCGATTTTAAAAAATAATAAAAAACAAAACTCTAATTTTTATAAAACCTAAAAAACAACATGTAATTTTTAACACAAATCAATATTAGTTAAAAAAAACTTTAGATCTTGATAATTATAATCATGTTAAAACGGCTCTCGATGCCACTGTTGGTTTAAATAGTTCATAACAATTATTTAAAACCCTAATATGGATCAAAGAACGCATAGCGGAAGCGATTAACAAGATCATTAATTTAACACAATTATATTAATCAAGATTAGGATTACATACCTTTATCCTAGCAAGATCCACAAGACGACGGAGCAAACGGCAACTAGGGTTTATCACGAACACCACCAAGAATATAGTCTAAAGTAAGACTATATCACGTTCTTGTACACACGTGATACGGCGAGTTAACCGTGAGTCTAGCACGAACAAACCGAGCTTCCAAGCCTATGGAAAATCTACCCAACAACCCTAGAGAGGGGCTAGGACTAGATCTAGAATAGCTTTATTGAAAATCAAAGAAGAACCCTAATTAGGGGTGTTTGGCCGGCGGCTAAAGCAAGAGAAAAGAGAGATGTGGAGTGAAAAATTATGAGGTATTAAGTTTGTTTATATACACCTTGGAAAACTTCTCTTCCAAGGTTAAACAAGATAAAGCCACAAAATATTTTCTCCTTATCTTTGTCTCCTCTATTTAGGCCGGATATATACATGCTCCAAAAGAGGTTTCCGGAACTTTTCCGACTCCTTCTTTTAGCTTCTTTAACCTTCTATAACGGTCGTTTAATACTTAACTTTTAATTACTTAACGATCGTTAGCTACGGTTTGATTTAATAAATATAATAAATATATTTAATAAATAAATAAATTAACTCTTCACGTAATATGTGCAATCCCGTGATCTCGAGTTCGATCCTATCTCACGACTATTAATTTTAAGTCCATAAACTTTCAGTCCATAGTTGATGCAGAGTAATATCATAATTGTAGTTGATGTTGATTCAAGGAGATATGGTTAGAGATCTGAACTAATCGAGTATTGAGAGTGTTATAGTGATCATCCATCCACAACAGACTCCCATAGGGATTTTATGGTTAAGCTCCATTACAATTTATGCAAATTAGTTTAGCTTTATGTGATTTGAGCTGTACTTGAACTGCTACATGATTGTGATTTGATTTAGCTTTCTATAATATCCGTGTTAGTAGCTTTGATACTTAGTTTTATTTAGTTTTCATTAGACCTCTTCTTCCTTAGCTTAATTTGAATTTTTTTTGTTATAACCTGTGTTTGGAATAAGGAATTGTGGTAAGGGTGGTGATAGCTGTGATTGTGTACCTTGTAGAGTCTTGTTTGTATCCTTTATGTGAGCATAATTCAGTCAAGTAGATAGATTTGATTCAAGTCAGAACTGGTAGTACTTGTTAACTCTAAAGTCATCTATCTAGCTAGTGTTCTGAGCTATCACTTTTGCAAGTTAGTATTTCCTTTATTAGTAGAAATTAGAGTTTAAAATTTGTAGATTCAGATAGTCAAGACTAGTAGCTTTAAGTCTTTAGTTAAGAGGTTAGTTTGTAGCTTATTGGATAAGGCAAAATTTAGTCATAAAGTTGGCTTTTCAAGTTGATTTTTCTATCAGTTTTACTTTCAAGATGATTTAGCTTAACCAATACTTTTTAGGCTTAACCCGTTTATAATAGTTGTTTAAAACTATCTTATTAGTCATTTCCTGTCATTAAATATATTCTCTTTACTAGTCAAAAAGTCAATAAAAAGTCAAACAAGGTCAATAAGCCAGGTTTTGCTTATTAAGTTTTTAGCTTATTCTTTCAGTGGAATTTCAATTTTCTTGGACAAGTCTTATTATTTATAGCTTATAATCAAGTTATGAAAAGCTTATTTCATTGGATAAAGCCTAGATACGATTTCTAAACAAATGTACATGTCAAAAAAATTCAATCAGCAGTTCTAGCTTATCTCCTTTAAAAAGCTCAAAGCTCACGAGCTAATATTGAATTTTAGGAAGTTTAGAGGCGGTTTCAGCTTATTTGGTGGACTATAACTCTAGATCCAGCTTATCAAACTAGTTAACCCGTTTTTGAGAAAATTTGGCAAAAAAATTGCATTTGGGTCCCTTGTCTTTCTGTCAGTTTGTAGTTTGTTTTAATTAATTTTAATTCGGTTATATTTTCAGTAAAAACCATGTGGTTTTTTATTTTGTTAATTTTTAGTTAATTAGTTACAATTAGTTACATTTTACATTTCCAGTCCTTATACTTTGGCGGTTTTATATTTTTAGCTTAAATAGTTATAAATTTCTTGTTACTTGGATTTTGTGCTTAGTTAATTGAATGTGCAACTTGTCTTTAGTGTATTATTATTGGTATATATATATATTTTTTTTACCTTTTTACGTGTTAATTGCAAATAAAAATGGATTCTAAAAACACAAACTGATACAAAAAACAATTAAACTGTTGAAACTAGAAGGGGGTGGAGGTTGAATAGTTTCTCATCGGTTTATCTCCTAATTAAAATTCCTTTCATTTAGGCGAGTTCAAAAACTATCTTTTACTTGAAAGCTAGTTTCATAATGATTATGTTCAATTCTAATGCATTAACAATGTGTAGTAAGTATAATGATAATGAATGTAAGTAATAAGTAAGGAAAGAAACAACCTAGTAGGAAGACACCGAGATTTATAGTGGTTCGGCAACGAGGCTCTATCCTCGTTCCTACTCCACTCCTCGAGTACACCTTACTCGAGATTTCCACTATATCCATAAGCTCCCTTCTTGGCGGAGATAACCTTACAACGTCGCTTACATTATTTTCTGACACTAAGCTAAATGTCGAGACCTAATCTTAGCTAGGACCAATCTACACAACGTCAGCCACTTCACCATTTTATGACACAAGGCTAGATGTCGAGTTCTAATCCAAAGCTAGAACCAATCTTCACAATGTTGCCTACTTCACCATTTTCCGACACAAGGCTAGATGTCAAGTTCTAATCCAAAGCTAGAACCAATCTTTACGACTCTTCACTTTGAAGCTAAGTGAGAACTTCACACAACACAACTACATATCACTTTATAGATTAGTGAGAACTCACAAGACACAACCACATCACTGTATAGTTTAGTGAGAACTAACACAACTAATTACAACTCAACTAAACATATCCAAGTACACACATGTAGCTTGGATCTACACAACACAAATCCAAGCACACACATGTGCAATAGATTTACACACCTCTAATCCAAGTATTCACATATAGCTTGGATGAACACAACTAGTCCAAGTATTCACAAATACATTGGATCTACACAAGACATAAATAAACAAATGATGAACATGACTATATCTTTAGGGGAAGGTGATCTTCATCAATGCTTCATCTTTAATCACATCATAAGTGTGTGAGTGATCTTCTCTTTGGACAAGGTAAAGAAGGAGATCAAGAGGATAATCATAGGTAAACATACTTAAAACATTAAGTGATCATTTACAAATAATTAGGATTAGAAACAAGGAAGAAGACTGAAAAAGATGTCCAAAAAGGGTTAATGAAACTGCAGATTTGATCCACTATTTATAGGAGACAAGATCCCAAAGGCTATCTGGGGGCGGTTCCTTATCTACCCAGGTGGTTCCTTATCGATAGGGAACCGCGTAGGCACTTAAGGAACCGCGGGAAGTAGACTCCGCTCCTTTTTGTCTTTTATTGAATTTGAAATATCTGAGGCTGTTTAAACCTTCAAAGGATATTCTTATGGCATTTGGAATATGCCATATTCAAATTTACATTTTCATTTTAATAAAATATTTTCTTAAAAATAAAGTTTATTAAAAATCTTTTGTTACATTTGACAAAAGTGAGTTTTAAGGCTAATCACTTTTATGATCACTAAGCATGATTAAGATATGTTAGTGTAATGATTATTACCTTGATGATAATGTTTGTTAGATAATTCGTTTCATGCTTGTGTTTGACAATAAATGTCTTTGTAATTTGTCGTGATCAAACTAAGAAAGATTAATTAATACTAACAATGTTTTTAGGCATTGCTTTGCATTAACAATCTCCCCCTTTTTTATTACGACAAACTATAAACTCATTTACGTAAAATACAAGTTTATTCAAATTATTAACGAGTTTATCACTATCATTTCTCCCCCTTTGTCGAAACAAAAAGGTTAGCACAAGTCTTTGAAGAAGAAAAGAACCGGACTTTGCTAGTAGCTCCCCCTTGGTGCTTACTCCCCCTTGCTTGGGGCACCAAGTAAATGAGATAAGGTGACATGCTACACAAAGGTTAGAAGAAAGAAAAGAAACACCAATGTATGTATGTGCATTACTTACTAACTAACTTGAGAAGGAGAAGGAAAAGAAATCTCAAATTAGAAGCAAGCATTTGCTAAGTATGTCCAAAGAGTGTGTATTGACAACATCATAGTTTAATTGGTGGAATAAAGGAAGAAAAGAAACATCCAAGCCAATCAAAGATGATTTAAAATGTCAAGGGGTTAAAATTTAGAATTTATGGAATCACCCATAATTAATTTCAAGTTTTAACCATGATCAACTAATTAACAAATGCGTGAAATAGAATTAGTGGGAAAGATAACACACATAACATTTATATTACACAAATATGAAAAAACATACAAGAAAAATATTCATACACACAATATGAATATTTAAAGCAAAAAATATGGAAAATAAACCACAAAGCATAAACTGTTCTAATAGTGATAATCTTCCAAGATTGCTTAAGTTTTATTGACTAAAACAACTGAAGTACAAAATGTGCCTTAGTTGGAAAAGAAAGACGACGAAGCATCATTCGAAGTTTTGTTCACGGGAACGAAAACTTTGAGAGGAGGTCGAGTGAGGAGGAATTCAAGGAAATTTAGCTTGTCATAGATATGAGCAAGTTCAATTTGTTGAAAACGACAACAAGCACACGAGGAACCGTGATGCAAAACAAAGTCATTAGATGGGGGAGGTCCATCAAAATTAGAAGTTGGTGGAGAGGGAGATAATGGATAAGAGATGTTTTCACAATGCCTAGTGAGATTAGGGAAAGAAGATAGGTCATTGATTTGAGGAGAGTTGAAAGGTTTAGGTGGTGGTGGAAGAATTTCCTTTTCTCTGGTAATTAGATTTATAGAGTAAGTCTCATTCCAATATTGAATAAAAAAGAAAGAGGAATTCTTGGAGGATTTTGGAGAAGAAGAATCATGAGGATTCTTGTTCTTTTTGATCCAAACGGGTCAAACCGAGATTTTCGGTTTCTTTGAAAGCTTAGAAGAAGAAGCTTTAGGTTCAGAAGATTGTGACAAAGAAATATCAAGGTTAGGAAAGGAAGAATTAGGCATTATGAGGGATGAAGAGAAGAACTCCCAAAAGAGAAGAATTTAAAGAAAATAGACAAGGCAAGGATTTGAAATGAAAACAAAAGGTTTTAGAAAATGTGATGAGACTGCAATTATACATAGTCTCATCATCCAAATCGGGCTTAAAATGCTAAAAATATCATCAAAATACCCAAATATACGCTTGTGTTTGTTCATTGTGTATTTTAGGTACAGATATCGTGAATTCACCAAAAGATTACAAGAATCAAGCAAAAACGAACACGGGAAATGAAGCCGCACAAAGAACCGGACCCGAATCATGAATTTCCTTTGAAGTCCTTGAAGTTTGAAGATTTGGCAAGATTGGTCCCTCATCTTTTGAAGACTTGTCATATTATACTCTTGCAAATATCCAAAAATGCATTGGGGTCCCTAATATTTCAATATTTTACATGAATAGCCCTTGAATATTGCATTTGTTGCAACATTAGTCCTTATTCAAAGTTGGAAAATATGTTGGGCCAAATTCAGCAAGTACATGAAACTTTAATACAAAGAGAAATGGAAGATATTCTGTTGTATCTTAATTTAGCAAGAATTTGGGAATCAGGGGACTCAAAGTGTCAATTATCAAACCCATACCCATAAAAAAACCCAACTTTAACCCATCAACTCACACCACCCAACCCAAACCGACCTACCTATTTACCCTCCACCCCACGTCACTCACTCTTTACATAATCAATTTTTTTTACTAATTTATTAAACTTATCATTCCCCAAAAACACTTATCTTTCCCTAAAATGAATTTAACACCAGCTTTTCATCATAAACCCTAAACATCACTCATCTAGATTAAATCAACCATACCAACCAATTAAAACCTAATTAACCTTAGGGTTTTGTTACCCACCCAACACCCGACCATCCCACATGCCCAGAAAATGACTACACATCTCAAAGGGCCCCTCATACTCACGGGTTTAGCAAGAAGACACGCAATTGAAGACCAAATCAAGGGCTTAGGTTGAAAACATGTTTGACACAACAAATGGATGTTCAAGATCGACTTTGCTTGCTGGCACATCATGTGACAATCCGTCAATTTATGGTTGATATTTTTATTCTCAATATTTATTTGAAAACATTATTTTAATGTTACAATATGAACTCACTTATTCTTGGGAAGTAATTTGGATTTACATCTTGAAGTAGCGTCGATTATGTCTAAACCGGAGGATTCTATGTTACGTGCTTACGTTTACATACACCGTCTTCGGTGACAGTCCGACATTTCAGAAAATAAATTTATCCGTGAATATTATTTTGGAGTTTTAAATTTGTGTTAGTTCATAAACTCACAAATTTACGAGAAGAGATTAGGACTTACGATTTTATTTTAACATCCTTTACGACTAAACCGGAAACCTCAGGATTACGTATTTACGTTTTTGAACTCCGTTTTTGATGAGACAATTTTTATTGGATTCGTTTTCTGACGTTGATTCATAATTTATAAAAAATGTTTTTCGTAAAACGACCCGAGGGCACACAAATCGAGGAAACTAGAATCGAGGAATACCCGTAAATAAATGGGGATGAGACAAGTGGGACACTTGTCCCACCCCCACTCAAACCGGCCTAACTAGTTACACCAACACCTTAAGTGTCAAACTTTACTTAACAAGTTTTAACACTTGTCATTGTAAGCTTACAATGTAAGATACTTTCCCCACTTTCCATCAAAACCATAAGCTAAAAACCATTCACTTCATTCACACATGCAAACAACTCTCTCTCAAACCTCTCTCTAACTCATTATGCCGTCCACTTTAACACAAAAACACCACCCTTTGATCTTGATTCAACCACAAACATATGTTATAACTTACATATGATAATCTCCATTCAAAAAGAGGAAGATTGGTGCAATTTTTAACATGCAAGGAGGAGTTTCTATGGAGTATTAGGGCTGATTTTTCACAAGGAGTTCATGAAGAATGGTGGTCTTGAAGATGGTCATGGTTATCCACAAGTTTCTCCATCAAAATCCATGTCCAAATCATAACCTACATCAACTTGGTGGTATAAAGATTATCCTCCTCATCTTCTTGTTATTTTGATTATGTAATCATGTATTTTATTTCCTATTGTATATGTATATGATGATTATATGATGATAAAAGTATTGTGTGGGGATTTGGTATTGATAAACATGCTTAAAAAGATGAAAGACTATAAGAAACAAGGCTAAAATCTTGTTTAAATTTGTTGGCTGTATAAAACGGTAAAGAAACATGTCATGAACTGATAAAATGATAAAGTAGAATTAATATACAGTAAGCTATGGGTCTTGTACACATGTGAGAGTTGGCCATGCAATGGAATCATTGTAATGAGTAAGATATGATCAAAACAAGTTTAAGATACAAATCTGAGTTCACTGTTTCGGACGATTTTTAAAAGATACTTAGAGGATGATTCAACAGTAGCTATAGAAGAGTTAAATGGAGCACATATCATGTAGTTTATGTGATAAAAATTTGAGCTTCTATCTCCATATAGAACTCTAGATATGGTAGTTTTGGTGAAGATGAAAATAAAAATCAGATTTTGAGAAATTAATGTTTATTATTATTATATAAGCACTCAAAATTATATTGTATAAAATGTAAAATAAAAACCCACTAACTTATGGATTTTATCTATATAAATATGTAAAAGGTTAAGTAAGTGTATAAATTATAAAAATGATAGTGGAATAATACTTATAAGTTATAAAACTATAAACACGATTTTTACGACTTTTTCGGCTATTACCGTAAAATTAACGTTTTTGTCAAATAAAACTTAGACGGTTGGACCCGTCTAATGTAAACTTTTATAAACTCATATACTGATATATAGACATGTATAACAAGTAAAAACCGATAAAACCCGAACTATAGGACATACGGACATTAACGAGCTAAGTAAACATATTGGACTAATAATTGGACTAAATAAGTTAAACTCTTATAAAAAGAACTTACTGGGCTTAACCCATTTGGGCCCAACATGAAAAGTATAGATACTGATAATATAAGTACAAAATGGATTAAAACAAGTTAAAGAACTTATAATAAGTTTATTGGACCTAAAACACGTAAATAGGTAAAACTAGAAAACTAGTATAAAAGTTATCGACACATAACACTAAAATGAGCGAATGAGAATATATAAACCCACTTGATCATCATATATATAAAATCATCATATGTATACATAATTGTTATTTTGATAAAGTCATTGGACATGAGTCTAAGACAAGTATTATTTGTCTAGGTTTCCGTGATTGAAGCACGTACCGTACATCCGAATTGCCGATAACCCGCCTTCCCACATCAACGTGAGTTCATAGCCTCGCACTCTTTTAAATGTTCTTATAAAATGTTTCATAAACCCGCGAGGGAGATAACATGTTAGTTTTTATAAAATAGGACACCATTTGTCCCGATTGCTTGTTTATTGATTTGGACCCGAATGATTGTATGACCCGATTGTATGACCTGATAAATGATTAAAGGACCCGATAGATGAAATCAAATGGATTATTAAAGTTAGGTATGTCACTAAAAGTCCCATTAGCATGAATTGTGAACTACCGGGATTTGGTAGACGCTTGTGCATATAATAGTACTATTTGGGGACGATCACCCCAGTTTGCGCCTTGACGGTTGATCCCCGTCGTGCCACATTGATTGGTAAGCGAATTTATGTATGAGAAGATTTCCATAGCGTGACCTTTGTGACGACACGCTACTTTAGATGGGCAAATTGAGTATCGGGTTAGCTACCCGTTGTTTGTTTTAGTAAGGTAACAATGTCATGCGGCTTATAATAATCCAAACTAACGAAATACTATTAGACGCTTCGAATTACGATGTATTGCCTGACTAGAAATACAGGGTCATACTATTGATATTATGTTCGTGTTTTGGTTTTCATAACCATATTCAGATGACGGTTTTTATTTTCATACAACGTCATAAGACGTATTGTATAATGTTTTTACGACATTGGCTCGTATAATGATTTTTAAGGCAAATGCCTATATTATGATTTTCGATAAGGATTTGTATAAAAATGACTTTGGCTATTTTATGGCCTATTAAAATGATTTGTACGAAATGATTTTCAGTATTAATTTTATACTGATATTATATTGATGGATTTTATTAAACTCTATGAATTCACTCGGCGTTATCGCTGACCTTTTCTTTTAACATGTTTTATCTCAGGTACTTGAAGGTAATTCTCGGGAAGACAACAAGAATTCATGGCCCGCACCTAAATACTTATTTCCATTCAAATGCTTTGTAAAACCTGTATTAAATACAAATGACTTGGGACCTATGTAACTTTGATATTTATGAATGGAAATGCTTTATTAATAAACAACGCGATTTTTATGCGTTGTCTATGATGTGAGTAATGTGATATCCCGTAACACCAACTAGTCTTCCGCTGTATTGAGTTGTATAAATTTGGGGGTGTTACAGTTTGGTACCAGAGCTCTCGTTATAGAGAACGAAAGATTTTTAAAACCAAGGTTTTGAATAAAACATTTCAAAATCTTTTAACTATAAACATTTTTCTAAAAATGTCTAAAAATCTTTTGACTATAACGGTGCCGAAGAATTCCCGAGTTACCGACAAGGCCAGACTGAGAAGTATTATTTTATTATATATATAACTTGGATTATATATATATATGATGTAATTTTATTACATGATTGTTTGATGATTATTTTGATATTTATACGAGGTATTTATACGACGTAGATTGTCACAAGGAACCCTAAATCCCCTAGTAAATTAATTGAAGCTATTCCCATAGGAATTCTATCTATCCTAGATCTAAACCAAGTTGTGGATATTTATGATCCCAACAAATGGTTGATATTCATAGAAATGTAGATATTAGTTGATTGTGATATTGAAGAAGAATTGGCGAGATTCAAACTGATATCGATGTTATGACGATCTTTCCTTATAGAGTGGAGTTTGACAAAACGTTACCACCTGGAAAGGTGTCATCTGATTCGTTGTCATCCAATTCTTAAAATTGAAATCGAAAGGGTGAATGTTGTAATTGAGGCTGTCATTGGAACCATTACCCAAAAGCCTCATGCCACTAATACCTTTCCGAGAAGTCTAATTGACTGATCGAGTCATTTCATATTAATGACTCATTTGATAATTGTTGTTGTAAGAGCTATAGGATTGGAAATTAAGCGTTGATCATGTCGAGCTTTTATTGCACTTTGAAGGTCTAATAATAAGGATGAAAGTATTGGAAAATGAGGTAGGATATCGAATTGAGTATAAGTTGATTAAAACTTGAATAAAGTAAAACTTAACCTGTATGGAATATGAGATTGTTAAGAGGAAGTTGTTAAGTTCTGTTATTGAATTAAGGTTTTAAATGATTGTTAGTTTGTGATAAGTGTTGTTCCTAGGCCATTGTCCACTAACGAGGATGCCTAGTGTCCAAGAAATAAATTGAAGAAATCTTCTTCTGAATTGAGACCGATGGATCTTTTGGGACATGTGGAACACCTAATGACTCTTGTAGATTAGTATTCATTGTGGTATCTTTTGAAAATCCCTAGCTTAACTGAGACATCAGTTGGTAGGATGAGTTCTGAGAATTGTATGACATAGTGACACATAATGTGTTACGGTACAATTTTGACTTGTTTGTGATTAATGAAAAGACTACATTTGATTGCTAAATCCTACATATATTGATGTTATCTATCTTTTCTTGCTTGTCTCTAATGTTCGCATTAGTGATGCAACCATTGAACAAGTACTCATCTCGATTTAAGTTATGTTGTGGATTATTCTTCCTGAGTGTCATCGAGGTCATGAACCTCATGATTAATTGGCTAAGCTCATTTCCTGATATATTGAAGTTAGTTCTTGGTGAACAACTCTTCATCACTCCTTTTGTAGATCACTCATTGTTTTTATAAGATACAATAGTATCCCTTGAGGAAAATTGAATTTTCATCACTATAAGGATTATTCAAAGTGAGATTTATAAGTGATTGTTATCAAAATGAAGTTGTTTATAAAACACCTTGGAACTGAGTATTGCATCGTTAATATTGAAATTGTATATAGTTGCGCGCCTACATACAATTTGGAATGGACCATGCAAGGCTGATTAGTAGTCACCATAAAACTGATTAATAACCACTAAATTTTCTTTGAAGATTGTGAAAGATTAAAATTGATGAGATCTGCAAGAAGTGAAAAATAGGGACATAGTGTTAGGGACACCTACATATGTGCCTGTAGCATCTATTCTTCTGAGTTGAATTTACTCATCTGTGGAAATTGTCTTATTTGACAATTGACAATTCTTTCTTGTCCAATTCTCCCGTAGTGAGATTCTTAGGAAAAGTATATGATTACCGAGTGTTGATACCCGACTGGATGTATCGACGTTCCTATCATTTCTTATGATTTGATTTCATTTGAATGACCTGGGTAACGATCCGAGGAGCTTTCGAATGCGTACTCAAATTACGAAAACATGGGATATATTCATATTCGTTAAATGTTTTCATCTGTATCTGATTTGAAATTCTCTCGCATAGATTATGCGTTGACCTTACTCTTTAGATGGTAATTGTGTCTCCATATATCCTTGAATTTGTGAAGGATTACGAGTTATTATTAGCCTTTTGAGAAGTTCACATCTTATCAACGGTAATGAAACTGAAAAGTTGATAGTGCCAGTAGAATGGATTGATTAATTATGACATGGCGACATTGTCTTAATTGATGGGAACTCGAATTGAATTTCCCTTAAAAAGATAAGATGTTGATTATCAAAAGTGATATAAATAATTCTTGATGGATGACCATATCCTGCATTTAGACTTGAAATTATACCGTGAATGGTTGAGAATTAGTCATATATATTGTAATCTAGAAGAACCTAATATGAATTTATTAAAAGATGTTTCCGTTATCTGAAACTTTAGGAGGTATTTATTGATGAATTACCTAGACTTTCGTCATTAAGGCAAGTTGAATTTGGTATTGATTATATTCCCGGTGCTGCACCTGTGGCTTGTGCACTGTATGTCAGCACCATCTGAATTAAAGGAATTACCGTACAACTGAGAGAGTTGTCGGAGAAAGATTTTATTCTACCGAGCTCGTCATCCTGAAGAGCTATGGTGTTATTATTCCTTATATTTATTAGATTTCTGTGAACTGAGTAAATTGACAATCGAAAACGATATCCATAACTCGAAATGGAAGATTTGTTCGATCATTTACAAGGTTCTAGCAATTTGATCCACGGCATGGTTATCATCAACTTCGCGTCCGCGAAAAAGATTATCTATTCCAATCACTACATCCAGAACTTGTGATGAAGATGTCGTTTGGATTGACCGATGCACATGTAGCATTCATAAATTTGGTGAATCACGTGTGTAGGCTGTAATTTGATAAATTAATGCTCGTGATCATTAAGGACTATTTGTTTGTTATAGGAATAAGAATGAGTTAATAATTAGTTATAGACTGCCCTAAATTGGTCGAACAATGAAAACCTGTACCTTGAATCATTAACATGTGATTAAAGACTAAATCCTTTACATGATTTAACCGTGTGATTAATAGATAATGGAATATAAATTGACTCTTTAAAATTTAGAAGTCATTTAAGACTTTGAGTTATACTAAAAAGAAAGTGCAAATATATTTTGACAAATGTTTTAACAAAAGATTTTTAAGGGATTATTCCCTTATACACAAACCATTTAACTAAACTTCTGTTTAGGGGTAAATGTTTGTGTATACCTTAAGACAACCTAAGAAGGATTTAGGAAACCATTTAAACCATGACTTAAAATTTGAGATGACAATTTTTGCTTTTCAACTAAGAAAATTTTTACCAAAGAATAAACAAAGATTTTTCAAACATTTACGAATCCTATTAATTATTTTCAATAAATCAACAAAAATCTTGTTAATTAAATTCAAATTTATTTTGAACATTTTATATAATTGGTCGAACTAAGGAATTTAAAATTTTTACGTTTACGTTTCATAAAAATTTAATAATTATTATTTAATTAATTGTAATAATTATCGATGCTTTAGACGTCAGATTGAGTAAAACAGATAAAGATAATTGTAAAGACGAAACTAAAACATAGAAGATATGAAGAGAGAATTTTCGAATAAATACGGACATGATAATTATATTATCATGAGAGGTGAATATAGATACTGACACATTATGTATAAAAGATAAAGAGCCAATTAGGATGTATTTCTTAATAATGAAGGTACAAAATAAATTGCCGAACGATATAAAAATAAACAATGTTTGTAAAAAGGATAATATAGATAATAAAAGGGGGTTCGCGGCTAATGTGAACCATTAGAATTAAGAAGCCGATGGCGTTAAATGTTTTAAAGACCACTTGTGATTGTCTAAATATAGAGGATTGTGAGATATAGTTATGTTGGAATTTGTAAGTATAAGTATACTATTTATGTCATTTATGACTAATAGTATCCTTGTCTGAAGAAGTTGTACTGATGGCAAATTATGAAGGCAGACATCGCCTCATACATTAGTAAACGTCTAGCTATTGCAAAGGTCATCATCTGAATTTGATTCGATTTGGGTCATCGTCGACAGACTGACCAAATCTGCTAACATCATTCCCGTTAATGATAAATGCAAAAGAGTTATGTAAACATAGTGTGCCTGTATCGAACATCTTTATCAAGATCCTCGCTTCGCATCGAATTTCTAGAGATTTGCTCAGAAATCATTGAGAACGAACCTTGATGAGAGTACTATGTACCACCCCAATCGAAGGGACGAGGTAAAGTAACGATACAAAGTAATATAAGTGCTGTTTTATGTTTGAATGATTGACCTTTGGTAATAGACCGTATAATCGTTTTCCTTTGGAAAGATTATCATTGATAATCATCGTATTAGGATTGAGATCGAATCTTGTTAGGATCTAAATATTAGAGCATCTGTAAGCAGGAGTTGAGATAAAGACACCCGACATACACCCACCGTGAGTTGGACATGTCTTTTAGGTTTAAGGTTTCCTATGATGGCGAACCTAACCTTACAAAATACCCGACCCGCGAGATCTGAAATGATTGTTGAAATTAGGATCTGATTATTGACAGCCGGTAGTGGGAAAGAGGTTATGTGAATGTGAAATGTAGATCTTGAAGTGCCAAATGGGTAGCGAAGTTATGCCACAATTTTTAAACTTGGAAAAATGAATTCATGAACTGACAAATCATGGGATATAAGTCCCCGTTGTATGGGACCATAGAGATGATGTAAAAAGATTGGTTTGAAAGGCATACAAGCTGGATCTACCCTAGGACTTCAAGAGCTTCATGAATTATGTTTCGTAAATCGAACTTGATGGAATATCTATCAAGTGAAAATCTGATTGTTCTTAGTAAAGCTTAGATCGGCGAAAAGTTGCATTCATCAGAAACCCGTGAACATCATGGATAGAGAAAGTAAGTCAACATTAAGCCTGATCTTATTCCCGTAGTTATGTTTGATGAAACTCGTGTATTATAATGGATTACACTTGTGAGAAAAGACCGAATGTGGAGGAAATACCCACATGGCTTTAACTCTATAAGAAGCAAGTAGTAAGGTAAGATGATCTTTGAGGACAAAGATCCTGTTTAGGGGTAAATGCTGTGACAATCCGTCAATTTATGGTTGATATTTTTATTCTCAATATTTATTTGAAAACATTATTTTAATGTTACAATATGAACTCACTTATTCTTGGGAAGTAATTTGGATTTACGTCTTGAAGTAGCGTCGACTACGTCTAAACCGGAGGATTCTATGTTACGTGCTTACGTTTACATACACCGTCTTTGGTGACAGTCCGACATTTCAGAAAATAAATTTATCCGTGAATATTATTTTGGAGTTTTAAATTTGTGTTAGTTCATAAACTCACAAATTTACGAGAAGAGATTAGGACTTACGATTTTATTTTAACATCCTTTACGACTAAACCGGAAACCTCAGGATTACGTATTTACGTTTTTGAACTCCGTTTTTGATGAGACAATTTTTATTGGATTCGTTTTGTGACGTTGATTCATAATTTATAAAAACGTTTTTCGTAAAACGACCCGAGGGCACACAAATCGAGGAAACTAGAATCGAGGAATACCCATAAATAAATGGGGATGAGACAAGTGGGACACTTGTCCCACCCCCACTCAAACCGGCCTAACTAGTTACACCAACACCTTAAGTGTCAAACTTTACTTAACAAGTTTTAACACTTGTCATTGTAAGCTTACAATGTAAGCTACTTTCCCCACTTTCCATCAAAACCATAAGCTAAAAACCATTCACTTCATTCACACATGCAAACAACTCTCTCTCAAACCTCTCTCTAACTCATTGTGCCGTCCACTTTAACACAAAAACACCACCCTTTGATCTTGATTCAACCACAAACATATGTTATAACTTACATATGATAATCTCCATTCAAAAAGAGGAAGATTGGTGCAATTTTTAACATCCAAGGAGGAGTTTCTATGGAGTATTAGGGCTGATTTTCCACAAGGAGTTCATGAAGAATGGTGGTCTTGAAGATGGTCAGGGTTATCCACAAGTTTCTCCATCAAAATCCATGTCCAAATCATAACCTACATCAACTTGGTGGTATAAAGATTGTCCTCCTCATCTTCTTTTTATTTTGATTATGTAATCATGTATTTTATTTCCTATTGTATATGTATATGATGATTATATGATGATAAAAGTATTGTGTGTGGATTTGGTATTGATAAACATGCTTAAAAAGATGAAAGACTATAAGAAACAAGGCTAAAATCTTGTTTAAATTTGTTGGCTGTATAAAACAGTAAAGAAACATGTCATGAACTGATAAAATGATGAAGTAGAATTAATATACAGTAAGCTATGGGTCTTGTACACATGTGAGAGTTGGCCATGCATTGGAATCATTGTAATGAGTAAGATATGATCAAAACAAGTTTAAGATACAAATATGAGTTCACTGTTTTGGACGATTTTTAGAAAATATTTAGAAGATGATTCAACAGTAGCAATAGAAGAGTTAAATGGAGCACATATCATGTAGTTTATGTGATAAAAATTTGAGCTTCTATCTCCATACAGAACTCTAGATATGGCAGTTTTGGTGAAGATGAAAATAAAAATCAGATTTTGAGAAATTAATGTTTATTATTATTATATAAGCACTCAAAATTATATTGTATAAAATGTAAAATAAAAACCCACTAACTTATGGATTTTATTTATATAAATATGTAAAAGGTTAAGTAAGTTTATAAATTATAAAAATGGTAGTGGAATAATACTTATAAGTTATAAAACTATAAACACGATTTTTACGACTTTTTCGGCTATTACCGTAAAATTAACGTTTTTGTCAAATAAAACTTAGACGGTTGGACCCGTCTATTGTAAACTTTTATAAACTCATATACTGATATATAGACATGTATAACAAGTAAAAACCGATAAAACCCGAACTATAGGACATACGGACATTAACGAGCTAAGTAAACATATTGGACTAATAATTGGACTAAATAAGTTAAACTCTTATAAAAAGAACTTACTGGGCTTAACCCATTTGGGCCCAACATGAAAAGTATAGATACTGATAATATAAGTACAAAATGGATTAAAACAAGTTAAAGAACTTATAATAAGTTTATTGGACCTAAAACACGTAAATAGGTAAAACTAGAAAACTAGTATAAAAGTTATCGACACATAACACTAAAATGAGCGAATGAGAATATATAAACCCACTTGATCATCATATATATAAAATCATCATATGTATACATAATTTTTATTTTTATAAAGTCATTGGACATGAGTCTAAGACAAGTATTATTTGTCTAGGTTTCCGTGATTGAAGCACGTACCGTACATCCGAATTGCCGATAAGCCGCCTTCCCACATCAACGTGAGTTCATAGCCTCGCACTCTTTTAAATGTTTTTATGAAATGTTTCATAAACCCGCGAGGGAGATAACATGTTAGTTTTTATAAAATAGGACACCATTTGTCCCGATTGCTTGTTTATTGATTTGGACCCGAATGATTGTATGACCCGATTGTATGACCCGATAAATGATTAAAGGACCCGATAGATGAAATCAAATGGATTATTAAAGTTAGGTATGTCACTAAAAGTCCCATTAGCATGAATTGTGAACTACCGGGATTTGGTAGACGCTTGTGCATATAATAGTACTATTTGGGGACGATCACCCCAGTTCGCGCCTTGACGGTTGATCCCCGTCGTGCCACATTGATTGGTAAGCGAATTTATGTATGAGAAGATTTCCATAGTGTGACCTTTGTGACGACACGCTACTTTAGATGGGCAAATTGAGTATCGGGTTAGCTACCCGTTGTTTGTTTTAGTAAGGTAACAATGTCATGCGGCTTATAATAATCCAAACTAACGAAATACTATTAGACGCTTCGAATTACGATGTATTGCCTGACTAGAAATACAGGGTCATACTATTGATATTATGTTCGTGTTTTGGTTTTCATAACCATATTCAGATGACGGTTTTTATTTTCATACAACGTCATAAGACGTATTGTATAATGTTTTTACGACATTGGCTCGTATAATGATTTTTAAGGCAAATGCCTATATTATGATTTTCGATAAGGATTTGTATAAAAATGACTTTGGCTATTTTATGGCCTATTAAAATGATTTGTACGAAATGATTTTCAGTATTAATTTTATACTGATATTATATTGATGGATTTTATTAAACTCTATGAATTCACTCGGCGTTATCGCTGACCTTTTCTTTTAACATGTTTTATCTCAGGTACTTGAAGGTAATTCTCGGGAAGACAACAAGAATTCATGGCCCGCACATAAATACTTATTTCCATTCAAATGCTTTGTAAAACCTGTATTAAATACAAATGACTTGGGACCTATGTAACTTTGATATTTATGAATGGAAATGCTTTATTAATAAACAACGTGATTTTTATGCGTTGTCTATGATGTGAGTAATGTGCTATCCCGTAACACCAACTAGTCTTCCGCTGTATTGAGTTGTATAAATTTGGGGGTGTTACACATCACATGGGACACTAAGAAGCTCCTAGAAGAAGAATTAAACAAGACATATTCTGAGGATCATCAAGGGTAGATTTTGGGTATTCATAACTAGGGTTTACTTTTATTTTATGTATTCTAGATCATTCTTAGATGTAGTATAAAGAGATGTCGCATGTGACACTCTTTTTCTTGTTCCAAATTCTTGTAAACCTAATTTGATTAATAAGTTAAAGTGTCTTTTTGGCCTTACAAGAACTTTGAGTTCCATTTATTCTTCTGCAAAAATTTAAATTAGTGTTCATTTATTTTTATGCAACTTTAGTTCTGAATTTACCAAAAATCATTTTCAAAACTTAGTTTTGGTCAAGGTTTTGGGACCCAAGGACTGTAGGTTGGATGTGTGTGTGGCTTAACAAACTATGCACAAGCAAGACCTATAACCCTTGTTAGATTTTTGTTGAAGTACCATAGTTTCACTTGAAAAATCTTTGTTTCAATTTTGATTGAAAAAATCAGATTGTGTTCCATGTTTTAGTTTTAGTGAAATTTAACTTTTGAGCAATTCAAATTTGAAGTCTCTTTATTTTTTATGCAAGTTTACTTTCATGGTTCTTTAATTTTCTGCCTTGTCTTAAATTTTTTCTCAAATTGCAAAAGTTTCTCAAATCTAACTGTTCATTAAGCTTGTGTATAAGCTCCTTGACAAAGAGCTTTTACACATAGCCAATGAGCTTGTTTTTCAGGTTTTCATGTTTTAAATTTACTTTTCTCAAGTTACTTTAAAGTTTTGTTCATTTACTTTCAGTTATCAACAAATTTTCAAAAAGTTACTGTAGCATAAGCTACAATAGAGGTTTTTGACAATAACACTCTTTTATAAGCTTATGAAACGTGACAAGTATCTTGGAGGAAGTTTGGAGGTTTGTTGATAATGACGACTTGCTGATTTGAAGATATATGTCCTTGTTCTTTATGTTATTGGCAATAAGCTTTTAAGCAAAGCCATAAGCTCTTATAGCTATTCTTTACAAAGTTGAGGTATAACTTTTTGATGATTGAAGGTTGAGCTACTTCTACAAGTAAGTTCTCTTGTTGTTTTTCAAGTTATCATCCTTTGTGATTTTCTGTCTATAAGCTTATTAAGTGCCTTTGTGTTAACTGCTTATTTGTCCTCTTTTTTTTTGCTTATTTTTCTGTCATGTTACTTTTTTGTACCTTCATATCTCTGGTTGTTCTTTAAAGTTTTAAAAGTTTCCTTGTTAAGTTTATTTTCTGAATTTTAATTGATGTTTGGGAATAGCGTTATTGCTACCCTAGGTATTGATTCATAGGATAAGTTAGATTATTGTAGTTGTATAAGGTTAGTAGTAGTGGTTTATAGCGTTTGTTTTCATTGAAAAACCTTAAAGATAAAAAAAAGAGTCGAGCGTTCTTAAAGTTCCTGTGCTAGAAATTCAGTAGGTGGATAAAGTTAGTATTATTTGTTCTTTGTTGTTTTCATGCTTTATATTTTCCTTGGCCATCAGATATTATAGGATATCTAAGAGTTCTATTTGGTTAGTAGCACTCTAAATATCAATCCATCACTCATAGTAACACATTTAGACAAGTTTCGGACCATTATACATCAACAACATTAGATTGTTAGTCTTGAATTTTTAAGTTTTGAAATTCATAAATCATAGAGATTGAGGATCATTCTCTTGTGGTTTCTTGATATATTTGAGGTTTAAAGCTTATAAGTCGACTTATCAATAATTTGAAAATTGCCCTTGTACCTCTAGATCGCAGCCACTGTACATCAGTTGGTCCCTTTTTTTCATTTTCTGCTTGAATCAAGATGATCTGTGATGTGGTTGTTTTCCTTACTTGAATACGTTAGTTTTAGGATTTATTTTATGTTGCTTTGAGGTCCTAGTGTCGTACCTATAAGCTTTGAATACATTGAAAGATAATTGTCACTCAAAGTTCATAAATTAAGCCTTTGTTCAGTCATAAACACCAGATCAAATTTCTCCTTTTGTTTTAAGTTTTTGGCTTTTGTAATTTAACACACTCCTAGCTTAGTTTGAGTAAAACATCTGTTTTTAGGCGGTTTTGGATTTCGAGCTTATCTCAGCTTGTTGAGCTTAGTTGAATTGGACTTTAGGACCTCGAGTGGCTGATCCAATAAGCTTGCTGCCACTGTTTCATATCTATATAATTCTGAGTAATTTGATTTATTTGTGCTTCATGTGTGTTTCTTTAATGATTACTATCTATGCATCATTCAACAATATGCAAAGTGCTATTGTTGAATTAGCCAAAAGCTGCCAAAAATAGGCTTGTCTTATACTGTATATTTCTTTGCTGTTAAAAGTTGCTGTCAAAAACAAAATAAAGAGAAACCGCCTCAGAAGGGTATTGAACCCCTGACCACAAAGGATCATCAGATATAGCAACAAGAAACATCACCATCTGCACTCTGAGCTCTTTTTGTTTACCCTTCCTTTTGTTTTTCTTTTAAACCTTTGTTATTTGTAATTCTCATAAAATGGTGCATTTGTTTAAAAAATAGAATAAAAAACACGACAGTTGGTGGGTTTCGAACCCATGACCTCTCAACAACAGCAAACACAACACAAAACAATCTTACAATCTGCTCTCTTTGAGCACTTTTGTTTTTTATCCTTTCTAGTTCATTTTGTATTTTTTTATTTCTTCTAGTTTAGCTCACCTTTTATTTTGTAAAAAAAAACGCTTTACATCTCTTTAGTATTCTTTTTTTATGCTCGTTTTATTTTATTTTATTTCATAGGTTCAAAGTAATTTTTATTTTTCTTCTTAAAGTTTATAAAGTTTGGCTTTAATTAGAATTTAAAAAAAAAAAAAACTCAACTTTTGTTTATTTGGTAAGAACGTTGAAGTAACATTTTTTTAGTCCACATCCTTTCTAAATAGTTTAAAAAAAGTTTAATAATAAAGGAAATTTTCATTAAATTAGTTAACATAAGTTTTAAATATTAAAACTAGTTTCTTTTATAAACGCAAAAATAATTTTACGGTGTCGTTAAATTTTTCGTCGTAAGGTTTGCAAGTTTTTAGGTTTTCTAGTTAAATCTTAAACGTATTTTATTTTCACGAGTCGCGTAGTTTTCAAAATTTTTATTTCTAGTCATTTTTGTAAAAAGTTCTTAGTTTAAATTTTTTTAGATTGTCGTTTTTAGGCTAAAAGTGTTTTTAAATTTTTTTATTTTTTGAGTTATTTTTTATTTTATTTTTTCGTCGTGTTTATCGTCGTAGTTTAAAATTAGTGTAACTCGTCTATACTTTTTCAATCTTTCTCAACCAAAAACGTCACTAATCCAAACTTTGATTTTATATAATTGACACTTAATTCACACACCTCCTTCGAGAACGAACTTGGAATTTATTCGACTTGTCGGTTTTCCTAAATCGCCGAGTTTAATACTTGCCCATAATACGTTGTTTTCCTAAACACGTATTTTTACCACAATCATTTTGGCGTCGCTGCCGGGGAGGTGTTTTTAGTGTGCCATTATTATTATCGTGTTTGTGTGAGTAGTGCGTTTTTGCTTTTCAATTTTTGGAAATCGTATATAACGTACATACTCATTTTTGTTATTTTTCCTTAACATATTATAGTATCCAAATATAACGTGTTTAATTTTCCTAAATTAAACAAACAACAATCTTTACTATATTGTAGATATCCCATTATTGTTTTCATTTTTCTTGTGAATATATTACTATATTGTACTTACGTAGAACAATAAATATACAAGTACTCCAAAAGCGTGAAAATGCAACCTTGATTCAGGATTTCATCACTCGATCATTGTATTCGAATCTAAAGCAAAAGTTTAAAGGCAAAATAGATAAATACTTTTGTGAGGCTTAATTTTGATTAACACAAACTATAAGGTGGGTATAAGGCGGTTGTATTTCACGACCTAAGGGAAAAAGGCTCTTAAGTGCTTAGCGCTGCCTCGTTTCCCCGCTTGCTTGTGCGTGTTTTGAGAAAGAGGGCTAATCGAGGGTTTGCCGCCCAAGTATTATCTACGTATACTAGATTTGCTTGTTTTCAAGATTAAACCCTCTTGAACATTTTGGTGTTCCACCAACGTTCTAAAGTCATCGAAGACGTTCACTCCACGTGATCGTTTTCATTCCTTGAGGCTCCTTTAATCGAGAAATCGATTCGAGGAGATATTTGTAGATTTGAGTCTACGTAATACAACCAAAAACCAAAAAAATTAAAAAATAATCTTCTTACCCCTTATCAATTAATTCTTTTTCTAACCCTCTAGTGTTTAATTCTCGTAACACCATTCTCGTTTCGTCATGTTCAACGATGGATATTACTCTTGTCCATATTGTGGAGGTCCGCCCGACGGTGGTAATTGCTTCAATTGCGAGATTTATGGAGGAAAGGAGGGGTATATTTACAACTCTCCTCAACGCGACCATGGTTACGGATTTCAATCCTATGACCAAACTCCACAACCGCCTTTGTCTTATTTGTGTGATTTTTGCGGTTTGGAGCATGATATCGGATTTTGTTGTACGAATTATAATGACCCCGAACCGAATCTTAATTTAGTTGACCAAAATTCGCAATATCCATCGTCGTATTCATGTGAGTCTTGTGGAAACGCACCTCATTATGGGTATGAATGTCAACCGATGAACCAAAGTACGTCTTTCAACAACCAATTCTCCAGTTTTGACCAATCACCTCCACAAAATTTTTTCGATGATGATCTCGGTGCAAGTCGCGTCGACAAGGGATTTGAAGAAATTAAATTTCTTTTTCAACAAATTATGGAGAAAAAGGAACTTTCAATCGTCGAAGTGATCGAAGAAAGCATCAAAGAAAGCATCAAAGATATGGAAGATGAGAAACGACGAATCAATCAAGAAATAAACGATATAACTAATGAACTCGGCATTAGGAGATATCGTAATGAAGAAATAAGTGACGAGTTTAAAAGAGAGTGCGAGATTAGAACCAAACAACTTTTACAAGATTACAATGGTTTAAGCATCGAAATTCGTCATAGGAGAATAGAACTAGAAAGAGGGGAGCATCTAACTAGATGTGATCTCACGCCTCCTATTTATGATGACGACGACGATAGCGGCATTTTTAATCTCACCTCGTCTTGTGAAACCATAACTCACACGCTCCCAACGAAACCCTACGCCTCTCTAAGTATGGGGGAGAAGAATCTTAGCACTAATCCTAGTGTTGAGATCCCTATTCCAATCCAATGTGAGCCTACAGTTGTCTTCGATGAGGAGTTAAGTGATTTTGCTCTCGATGAATTTTTCCACGAAGATTCTAACGAGTATGATACGATTTCATGTGATGATGTCTCTCCCAACGACACTTCGGGTAGAGAATCATTGACTTTTTCGAACCCGCTTTTCGATGATGATTTTTCCACTAGTGATGATGAGTCGATGAGGAAGTTCGTGTCGACGAATTTAAAATCTACTCGAATTCCCTTTTTGAATTTGATGACGAGTTCGTTTTTGGTGACGTAAATCCTCTCTTTGATGAGACGTTCAAGGACATCGAGAGTGAGGATTCTAAGGATCCTAATGCGACAATATAACATTTTCAGGTAGTGAATTATTTTCTCGTATAATATTTTGAAACTTATTTTTGTGTTGGTTGATGAACTCACAATTTACGGATTTAAATTTGGGCTTACGTGCATAATTTAGCGTCCTTTATGACTAAACCGGAAACCTTAGGATTACGTATTTACGTTTTTGAACTCCGTTTTTGATGAGACAATTTTTATTAGATTCGTTTTGTGCTGTTGATTTATAATTTATAAAAATGTTTTTCGTAAAACAACCCGAGGTCACGCAAATCAAGGAAACTAGAATCGAGGAATACCCGTAAATTAGCGGGATGTGACAAAACAAATTTATCCCACCCCACTAACACATGGGACGGCCAAGAGGACTCCACCTCACCCCATTATGTGTTAAGCTTAGCTATTAAGCTAAGACACATGTATACAAACTTTTAATACCACTTTAGCTAAACCATTTTCTCTCAAAAACACACATGCAAAACAACTAAATCTCTCCTCTCTCTCTCTATACTATCCGTCCCACTCCACCATCGAACACCCCTTTTGATATTTTCTAGCCACAAATCTCATGTTATCTAGCCATATTATGGAGAAACCTTGAAGGCTTGATTGATTGGTGGCCATATTAACAACAAGGAAGGTGATTTGCTTGTGTCCTAGGGCTAATTTCTCAACAAACTATCTAGGTGGTTGATGATCTTGGAGATATATTTGGTGTTCATCAAGTTATTGTCATCCAAAAACAAGATATAATCTTGGTTGGTAAAGAAGATCATCCTTTCCATTTCTCTTGTTATTTTTGTAAAGATCAAATGTATTTTCTTTCTTATCGTATATGTATATGATGAATATATGATGATAAAAATGTTGTGTGGGGATCAAGTGTTGATAAATATAATTAAAAAGATGAAAAACCATAAGAAACAAGGCTAAAATCTTGCTTAAATTGTTGGCTGTATAAAAACAGTAAGTAACCAAGTCATAAACTGATAAAATAGCATGGTGGAATCCACTTACAGTAAGTGTTAGATGTCATACACATGTGAGAGTTGGCCATGCAATGGAATCATCAAAATGAGTGAGATATGATCAAAACAAGATGAGTGTACCAATCTGAATAGTCTGTATTGTAGGGACTGTTAAGGAAAGTTAGACATAGAATGAGCAGTAGCTATAACTAACTTATTTGTATCACATAATATGAAGTTTATGCCATCCAAAAATGAGCTTCTATCTCCTTATAGAACTCAAGATATGATAAAAATGGTGAAAATGAAATTAAAAATCAGATTTTGAAGAATTAATGTTTAATAGTATTATATAAGCACTCAAACTAATATAGTATAAAATGTGAATTAAAACCCACTAACTTATAAATTTCATTTATATAAATATGTATAAGATTAAATAAACGGACACTTTATAAAAATGGTAGTTGAATAAGATTTATAAGTTATAAAAACTATAAACATGATTTTTACGACTTTTTCGGCTATTACCGTAAAATTAACGTTTTTCGCCAATTAAAACTTAGACGATCAAACCTGTCTAATGTAAAGTTTTTAAAAGTCATATACTGATATATAAGTACCTAATACAAGTAAAAACCGATAAAACCCGAACTATATGACATACGGACAATAACGAGCTAAGTTAGCATATTTGGACTAATAATTTGACTAAATAAGTTAAACACTTACTAAAATTACTTATTGGGCTTAACCCATTTGGGCCCAACATGTAAAGTATAAGTACTGATAATACAAGTATAAAATGGATTAATACAAGTTAATGAACTTATAATAGGCATATTGGACCTAAAACATGTAAATAGGTAAAACTAGTAAACTAGTAAAAAGTTACCAATACATAAACACTAAAATGAGTAAATAAGAATATATAAGCCCACTTGATCATCATCATATGTAAAAAATCATCATAGGTATATTTGTTATTTTGATAGTCATTGGACAAAATTCTAAGACCGATTATTATTTATATAGGTTTCTGTGACCGAAGCACGCCCGTAGCCGACAATCCGCCTTTCATTATCAACGTGAGTTCATAGCCTCGCACACTTTTAAATGTTTTATAAAATGATTTGTAAACCCGCGAGGGAGATAACATGCTAGTTTTTGATAAAATAGAACACAAGTAGTCCCGATGGTATGCTTAATGATATGGACCCGAATGATGCGATGACCCAATAAACGAGATAAAAAGGATTATTAGTAGTTAGGTTATGTCACTCAAAGTCCCATTAGCATGAATTGTGAACTACCGGGATTTGGTAGACGCTTATGCATATGATAGTACTATTTGGGAACTATATGAATGGTAAGCGAATTGATGTATGAGAAGATTTACATAGCGTGATTTTTGTGATGACACGCTAACTTAGATGGGCAAATTGTTTGTCGGGTTCGCGGCCCGTTGTTGTGATAGTAAGGTAACAATGTCATGCGGTTAATAATAATCCAAATGTATCCATAATGTAATCTAATAAGATTTAATATCAATGCTAGTAACGATAATAATATTACCTATAATGGTAATATTGAGGCTACGGTCTCATGGACGGTTTAAGATGTATGCTTTGATTTATATATTGCCTGACTAGCAATACGAGGACTTACTTCTGATATTATACTTGTGTTCTGATTTCAACGATTGTTTTATATAACGGTTTTATTAAACTCTATGAGTTCACTCGGCATTCGCTGATATGATTTTTGCATGTTTTTATCTCAGGTACTTGAAGGTAATCCGGATGGAGATCCACTCTGATGGCCCACATAATAATAAAAATGTTCATTCGATCTATGTTTTGTAAACTTAATGACCTGTATAATTTGGGACCTGTTATACACTTAAAACTTTTTATCGAATGAATGTATGTTGAACCTTGTACAACCATTTTTATGTGTTGTCTATGATTGGAGTTATTGTGTTATCCCATAACACTCTAAAAGACACTTCCGCTGTACCGATACGAAATTTGAGAGTGTTACAGTTTGGTACCAGAGCTCTCGTTATATAGAACGAAAGATTTTAAAAACCAAAGTTTTGAACAAAACTTTTCAAAATCTTTTAACTATGAACATTTGAGAAAATATTTGAAAAATCTTTTGACTATAACGGTGCCAAAGATCTCCGACGTTACCAACAAGCCCTATTGAGAAGATATATATTTTGATATATATAATTTACTTTATATATATGTATATATCGTGATTTCAGTATGTAATTGTTTAATAAGTATGTTATCCTAATACGAGATATATATAAATGCAGATTGTCATGGCTGACCCTAATATTCTGTAGAGAACCATGCTATTCCCGAACCTAACGTAGATGATGATCCTTATTTAGACTTAGTAGATTATGATATGGATGATGATGAGGAGGAACCATTTGAGGATCCCGAGCCTGAGATAGGACTAGGAGATCAGATTGCCCCTCAGGTTGATATGATAGAGAATGAGATTGATAATGTTGATATTGAGAATGATGATGAGATTGGGTTAGATAATTTAGATGATGAGATTGACGACGAGGATGTCGAGGAGGATATAGGTATAGACGATGAGGTTGAAGATGATGAGGAAGCCGAGCTTATTTACCCTTATGATGTTTCGGAGGGCGAGCCCTTACCCCCTCCAGTTTATTTATCTGATTCTGAGGTTGAGCTACCTAGGGATGAAATGTCTGAATCGTCTGAATCTGATTCTGAATCAAAGGAGGATGAGGATGATAATGCACCTGACGGTACTGATGGTATTACTACTCGTAGACGTGTGATAGGAGAGGCGTCTCGTATTCGAGAGGCTACTCATATGGATGGTCTTGCACCATGGGCATTGAGACGTGATTTAGATGCTTCCCGTGCTCAGAGTAGTATGACAGAGATTGGATTAGGTGTTGTTCAGACTCATGTTGCTTATTTGGAGTCGAAGACTAAGGTTGGTGAGAAAGAGCGGGAATTGCTTAGTTTGGATTTGAATGATGTAGAGCGTGGTTTGAATGAGGCTTTTAGGAGGTTATCTGTATTAGAAAGTGGTGAGTTTGCTGCAATGAAGAAAAATGTGAATTCTATGGAGATTTAGTTGAATGTAGCTCGTGCGATGCGTGAGAAAGCTGAGAAGGAGTTGAATATATCTGTGGGTTGGAATAGTAGATTTTATGCTGACATGGTTGAAAGAGGAGTGATCCGTAAGCGCCCAGCTGAAGATGTGTCTAGTGATCATCCGACAAAGATACAGAAGACGATGGATGATGGACCATCTGGAGGTTCTCAGTAGACCAGTCTGTGTTTAGTAGTGACCTTTGTATCTTTTGTACCTTTGTAACTTTGACTGAACCGACTTGTTAGTAGTAGACCTGGCACAAATTTTAAGTATGTATAGTGCTAGAACTTTGATATGGGATGTAATTAAGATAATGCTTTTGTTTCAAATCCAATGAAATATGTATCTTGTCTTGAATTCCATATTGTGCCTTATTTGTATCTTGATTATGAATTCAATCCATATTATATGAATCCTTTGTTGGGTGAATGCTTAATACTTTGAAGTTGTGAAATTATAGAACTATGCCGCCCAAGAAAACTGTGACTGAGGATGATGTACGTAGGATTATTACGGAGCAAGTTACCGCATCTATGACTAAATTTATGGCAAATGCTAGAAATAAAGTTGGCGGTAGTGGAGCAGGCGGTAGTGGAGCTGGCGGTAGTGGAATTGGTGGTACTAATGTGAATGTGAATGCTAATAATGTGAATGCTAATGCTGGAGGAAATATAGGAGGACTTGGAACTAATGCACCTGAAGTTGGTGGCTGTACTTATGTGACGTTCATGAAGTGTGAACCTCTACCTTTTAATGGAACTGAAGGTGCTGTAGGATTAAGCCAGTGGATTGAGAAGATTGAGTCGGTGTTTCGGATTAGTAAGTATAAGGAGGAAGATAAAGTGACTTTTGCTATGGCTACTCTTAAAGGTGATGCGTTGATTTGGTGGAACGGGAGAATTGCTTCCATGGGTATTGATGCTGCTAATGCTACTCCTTGGCTGAAATTAAGAAGTGGATGACTTTAGAGTTTTGTCCCCGTAGTGTGATCATTAGGTTAGAACAAGAGTTGATTCATTTGAGAATGAAAGGTGTGGACATTGATAGTTACACAAACCGATTCCATGAGTTGGCCTTGCTGTGTCCTCGATTGGTGGAACCCGAAGAGATCCGAATTGAGCAATATATTAAAGGGTTGACCAAGAATATCCGGGGGGACGTGACATCATCTAAACCACTGACCATTGATGATGCTGTTCGAATGACTTACCAACTCATTGGACAGATAATTCAGGATAGGGAAGATGAAGCCCGTGTTGGTGAGAAAAGAAAGGGTGATGGTGATCGTGTAGATAGAGGTGATAATAGGAAAAATTTCAATCGCCGTCAGAACCAGAGAAAGGGGAATGCAGATGATCTTACCAACAACACACCACGCAACGATGATAGATGTCCTAAGTGTGGCAACAAGAGGCATGCTGGCGACTGCTGGAAGTGCCAAAATTGTGGAAAGCTTGGACACAAGGTTGAAAGGTGTAAAAAGGGAACCATTTGCTTCAACTGTAATGAAGAAGGTCATAGGAAATCGGAATGCCCCAAGTTGAAAGCGATTGTACCTGGAAGAAACCCCCAGGGTGGTGTTTATCAACTTGGAACAGTCGAGGTGAAGAAAGAGGATCCGAATGTCGTTACCGGTACGTTTTTACTCAACAATCATTATGCTATTGCTTTATTTGATTCGGGTGCTGATAGGAGCTTTGTATCCACTAAATTTAGTGCCCTTAATGACATTGAACCTGTTGAGATAAATACCAGTTACGAGGTGGAATTGGCTGATGGTAAATTAGTGAAAACTAATAAGCTATTAGAAGGATTCTCTCTAAATATCTTGAACTATTCCTTTCCGATTGATTTGATGTTGATAGAATTAGGTAGTTTTGATATTATTATTGGTATGGATTGGTTGTCGTTGAATAATGCTACTATTTTATGTGGAGAGAAGAAGGTTAAGATTCCTCTTAGGAATAGGACGTTAGTAATTGATGGTAATCGAGGTGAATCCCGTTTGAAAATCGTTTCATGTATTAAAGTCCAAAAGTACATCAGGAACGGTTGCGAGTTATTCTTAGCTCAAGTGACCAGGAATCTAGGGAGAAACGATTGGAAGATGTACCTATAATTTGTGAATTTCCTGAGGTATTTCCTAAAGATTTACCCGGACTTCCACCGATAAGGCAAGTTGAGTTTCGAATCGATTTAATTCCTGGTGCTGCACCGGTGGCACGTACGCCTTACTGATTGGCCCCTTCTGAATTAAAGGAGTTATCTGAGCAACTTAAGGAGTTGTCTGATAAAGGTTTTATTCGACCGAGCTAGTCGCCTTGGGGAGCTCCAATCTTATTCGTTAAGAAGAAGGATGGATCTTTCCGTATGTGCATTGATTATAGGGAACTGAATAAGTTGACAATTAAAAATTGATATCCTTTACCTTGGATTGATGATTTGTTTGATCAACTATAAGGATCTAGTGTGTATTCTAAGATAGATTTGCGGTCAGGATATCACCAACTTCGCGTCCGTGAAGAAGATATTCCTATAACTGCATTTAGAACTCGTTATGGACACTATGAATTTCAAGTAATGCTATTTGGGTTAACTAACGCACCTATGGTTTTCATGGATTTAATGAATCGAGTGTGCAAGCCCTACTAGGATAAATTTGTGACTGTGTTTATTGACGATATTCTAATCTATTCTAAGAATGAAGATGAACATAGAGAACATTTAAGGATTATTTTGAATTTGTTAAAGGATGAAAGGTTGTATGCTAAGTTTTTGAAATGTGATTTTTGGTTAGATTCTGTGCAATTTCTTGGTCATGTGATTAACAAGGATGGAATTCATGTTGATCCTGCAAAGGTTGAAGCCATTAAGAATTGGTTTGCACCGACAACGCCAACGGAAGTGCGACAGTTCTTAGGATTGGCTGGCTATTATAGGCGATTCATTAAAATTTTTTCTTTAAATAGCTAAACCCTTGACTAAGCTTACCCAGAAGAATAAACCTTTCGTTTGGGGAAGTGATGAAGATGGAACATTTCAGACATTGAAGCAAAAATTATGTAGTGCGCCAATTTTATCATTACCCGATGGGAGTGAAGATTTTGTGGTGTATTGTGATGCATCTCTTAGAGGTTATGGAGCTGTTTTGATGCAGCAAGAAAAAGTGATAGCTTATGCTTCTAGGCAATTAAGGAAGAATGAGGAGAATTATACTACTCATGATCTTGAGTTAGGAGCTGTAGTCTTTGCTCTTAGGTTGTGGAGACATTATCTATATGGCACCAAGTGTACGGTATTCACCGATCACAAAAGCCTACAGTATATTCTCGATCAAAAGGAATTGAACATGAGGCAACGAAGATGGATAGAGTTGTTAAGTGATTATGATTGTGATATAAAATATAGCCTAGGAAAAGCCAATGTTGTTGCCGATGCATTAAGCAGGAAAGATAGAGAGCCTATCAGGGTACCTTCTCTAGTCTTGACCGTGCACAATAATTTGCCTGAGCAAATTAGAAATGCGCAAATAGAAGCCTGTAAGAAAGAAAATTTCGTTAATAAGGGGTTCCAAGGAGAAGGAGATCCTTTAGAGGTTAGAGCTGATGGAGTGAAATGCTTAAGAGGTCGTATGTGGATACCTAAGTTTGGAGGCTTAAGAGATTTGATTATGTTAGAATCCCATAAATCTAAGTATTCCATTAATCCGGGATCTGATAAGATGTACCATGATTTGAAGAAGTTGTACTGGTGGCCAAATATGAAAGCTGATATTGCTATGTATGTTCTTTAATGCTTGATTTGTGCTAGAGTCAAAGTTGAACATCAAAAGCCATCAGGACTACTTCAACAGCCAAAGATTCCTGAATGGAAGTGGGAGCGAATTACGATGGACTTTATCACCAAGCTTCCTAGAACATCATCTGGAAACAACTCGATTTGGGTTATTTTCGACAGACTGACCAAATCAGCACACTTCATTCTGGTTAAAGAGCAGTTCTCACTGGAGAAGCTGACTCGTATATACCTTGATAATGATGTATGCAAGCATGGAGTGCCTGTATCGATCATTTCAGATCGAGATCCTAGATTCGCATCGAATTTTTGGAAATCTCTCCAAAGATCTTTGGGAACGAATCTCGACATGAGCACGGCTTATCACCCCAAGACTGATGGACAGAGTGAAAGGACGATACAAACACTAGAAGATATGTTGAGAGCTTGTTTGTTAGATTTTGGTAAGAATTGGGATAAAATTTTGCCTTTAGCAGAGTTTTCTTATAACAATAGTTACCATTCTAGTATTAAGGCTGCACCGTTTGAAGCTTTGTATGGTAGGAAGTGTATATCTCCTGTATGTTGGAGTGAAGTTGGGGATACCCAGCTCACGGGACCGGAATTGATCCGGGAGACTACAGAGATGATAGTTCAGATTACGAATAGGTTGTTGACTGCCCGTAGTAGACAGAAAAGTTACGCGGATGTGCGGCGGAAGCCGATGGAGTTTAAAGTGGGTGACCGAGTAATGTTGAAAGTATCGCCATGGAAAGGCGCTATAAGATTTGGAAAGCGAGGAAAATTGAATCCCCGCTATATTGGACCCTTTATGATTTTATCTAGAGTAGGTCCGGTGGCTTACAAACTAGAGTTATCCCCAGAACTTCATGGTGTTCACAACACATTCCATGTATCTAATCTGAAGAAATGTATAGCAGTGAGTGATGAGAAAATTTCGTTGGGTAAGGTTCGAATAGATGGGAAGTTGCATTTTATCGAAGAACCCGTAGAGGTTATGGATCGTGAGGTAAAGCAACTGAAATAAAGTCAGATACCTATTGTCAAGATCCGATGGAATTCAAAGCATGGACCAGAATTTACTTGGAAACGAGAGGATGAAATGTGGAAGAAATATCCGCACCTCTTTGATTTCAATAAGAAACGGACATCAAAACGAAATGGATCACGAGGACGTTGATCCCTTTTAGGAGGAAAATCTGTGACAATCTAACATTTTCAGGTAGTGAATTATTTTCTCGTATAATATTTTGAAACTTATTTTGTGTTTGTTGATGAACTCACAATTTACGGATTTAAATTTGGGCTTACGTGCATAATTTAGCGTCCTTTACGACTAAACCGGAAACCTTAGGATTACGTGTTTACGTTTTTGAACTCCGTTTTTGATGAGACAATTTTTATTAGATTTGGTGTCGTTGATTTATAATTTATAAAAACGTTTTTCATAAAACGACCCGAGGGCACGCAAATCAAGGAAACTAGAATCTAGGAATACCCGTAAATTAGCGGGATGGGACAAAACAAGTTTATCCCACCCCACTAACACATGGGACGGCCAAGAGGACTCCACGTCACCCCATTATGTGTCAAGCTTAGCTAATAAGCTAAGACACATGTATACAAACTCTTATTACCACTTTAGCTAAACCATTTTCTCTCAAAAACACACATGCAAAACAACTAAATCTCTCCTCTCTCTCTCTATACTATCCGTCCTACTCCACCATCAAACACCCCTTTTGATCTTTTCTAGCCACAAATCTCATGTTATCTAGCCATATTATGGAGAAACCTTGAAGCGTTGATTGATTGGTGGCCATATTAACAACAAGGAAGGTGATTTGCTTGTGTCCTAGGGCTAATTTCTCAACAAACTATCTTGGTGGTTGATGATCTTGGAGATATATTTGGTGTTCATCAAGTTATTGTCATCCAAAACAAGATATAATCTTGGTTGGTAAAGAAGATCATACTTTCCATTTCTCTTGTTATTTTTGTAAAGATCAAATGTATTTTCTTTCTTATTGTATATGTATATGATGAATATATGATGATAAAAATGTTGTGTGGGGATCAAGTGTTGATAAATATGATTAAAAAGATGAAAAACCATAAGAAACAAGGCTAAAATCTTGCTTAAATTGTTGGCTGTATAAAAACAGTAAGTAACCAAGTCATAAACTGATAAAATTGCATGGTGGAATCCATTTACAGTAAGTGTTAGATGTCATACACATGTGAGAGTTGGCCATGCAATGGAATCATCAAAATGAGTGAGATATGATCAAAACAAGATGAGTGTACCAATCTGAATAGTCTGTTTTGTAGGGACTGTTAAGGATAGTTAGACATGGAATGAGCAGTAGCTATAACTAACTTATTTGTAGCACATAATATGAAGTTTATGCCATCCAAAAATGAGCTTCTATCTCCTTATAGAACTCAAGATATGATAAAAATGGTGAAGATGAAACTAAAAATCAGATTTTGAAGAATTAATGTTTAATAGTATTATATAAGCACTCAAACTAATATAGTATAAAATCTGAATTAAAACCCACTAACTTATAAATTTCATTTATATAAATATGTATAAGGTTAAATAAATGGACACTTTATAAAAATGGTAGTTGAATAAGATTTATAAGTTATTAAAACTATAAACATGATTTTTACGACTTTTTCGGCTATTACCGTAAAATTAACGTTTTTCGCCAATTAAAACTTAGACGATCAAACCCGTCTAATGTAAAGTTTTTAAAAGTCATATACTGATATATAAGTACCTAATACAAGTAAAAAACGATAAAACCCGAACTATATGACATACGGACATTAACGAGCTAAGTTAGCATATTTGGACTAATAATTTGACTAAATAAGTTAAACACTTATAAAAATTACTTATTGGGCTTAACCCATTTGGGCCCAATATGTAAAGTATAAATACTGATAATAAAAGTATAAAATGGATTAATACAAGTTAATGAACTTATAATAGGCATATTGGACCTAAAACATGTAAATAGGTAAAACTAGTAAACTAGTAAAAAGTTACCAATACATAAACACTAAAATGAGTAAATAAGAATATATAAGCCCACTTGATCATCATCATATGTACAAAATAATCATATGTATATTTGTTATTTTGATAAAGTCATTGGACAAAAGTCTAAGACCGATTATTATTTATATAGGTTTCTGTGACCGAAGCACGCCCGTAGCCGACAATCCACCTTTCATTATCAACGTGAGTTCATAGCCTCACACTCTTTTAAATGTTTTATAAAATGATTTGTAAACTTGCGAGGGAGATAACATGCTAGTTTTTGATAAAATAGAACAGAAGTAGTCCCGATGGTATGCTTAATGATACGGACCCGAATGATGCGATGACCCAATAAACGAGATAAAAAGGATTATTAGTAGTTAGGTTATGTCACTCAAAGTCCCATTAGCATGAATTGTGAACTACCGGGATTTGGTAGAAGCATATGCATATGATAGTACTATTTGGGGACGATCACCCCAGTTCGCGCCTTGACGGTTGATCCCCGTCGTACCACATTGATTGGTAAGCGAATTTATGTATGAGAAGATTTACATAGCGTGATTTTTGTGACGACACGCTAACTTAGATGGGCAAATTGTTTGTCGGGTTCGCGGCCCGTTGTTGTGATAGTAAGGTAACAACGTCATGCGGCTAATAATAATCCAAATGTATCCATAATGTAATCTAATACGCTTTAATTTCGATGCTAATAACGATAATAATATTACCTATAATGGTAATATTGAGGCTACGGTCTCATGGACGGTTTAAGATGTATGCTTTGGTTTATATATTGCCTGACTAGCAATACGAGGACTTACTTATGATATTATACTTGTGTTCTGATTTCAACAATTGTTTTATATAACGGTTTTATTAAACTCTATGAATTCACTCGGCATTCGCTGATATGATTTTTGCATGTTTTTATCACAAGTGCTTGAAGGTAATCCGGATGAAGATCGACTCTGATGGCCCACATAATTATAAAAATGTTCATTCGATCTATGTTTTGTAAACTTAATGACCTGTATAATTTGGGACATGTTGTACACTTAAAACTTTTTATCGAATGAATGTATGTTGAACCTTGTACAACCATTTTTATGTGTTGTCTATGATTGGAGTTATTGTGCTATCCCGTAACACTCTAAAAGACCCTTCCGCTGTACCGATACGAAATTTGAGAGTGTTACACCTAAACTCGATGAGCTGGATTTCCTAGTCACCCTCCCTAAGTCTCATTTGGATGAGCCTTATCTTTTGACTTGTGATGCCTCCATTCTCGAGGGGTTCACCGATGGGCCGCCTCTCAATGAGAATGTGGATTTTAATGAGGCCTTTGCCTTGGAACCGGGAGGAGACTTTGAGACCCCATTTTTATTGATTCTCTTTCAAATTTGCCTTCATCTCAAAGTAATCCACCCACCCTCTCGGTTCTCATGACTACACGTACTTCGAGTACGTTGTAAGGAGTTTTCTTCCTTACAAAACGTATCCTCCGACTTTACCTTTATCATTTTCCACCAAATGTGAGGATACAATCTTCGATCCCGGTATAAAGGATTTGCCTTTACTCACGGTTGCTTTTGGGCCTTGATTACATGTAAGCCCCACCAAAAATGACCATACCAAGATTATCCCTAAATGATCACATTTATGGGGATCCGAGTCGAGCTTTTGACTCGGTTATCAAAAACAAGGTGCCTCGTAGGGGATTCTCATGCTTATCCTTGTAAATATTATTGCTTTCTAATTAGTTTATGAGAGGGGACTTGTGCTCGTCCAACCTTTGTTCCGTGGTTGTTTGTGATTTATTAGGTTCTTCGTCATCGTTGAATCCTCTCGTGTTAGTTTTACGGATCACTCGAGCTTCGATCGTTGCCTTTGGAGATTCTGATATCCGTTGATATCCTTTCATGTTCTAACGTTTATCTTATTAGCATAATTCATAAACGGCTTTTAGGTTATTCGTTTTACCCTTTCCATGCTCGAGATTAAGCATTCGACTTCGTCTCTAGTATGGGGGTGTTTTCACCCCTTGACTCGAAACATTGAGGACAATGTTTAGTTTTAGTATGGGGGTGATTAGATACTGCACCTTGCTTACGTCAACACGCAATCCAATATTCATCTTTTTGTTATCGTTTTCTGCAAAATAAGGCTAAAAATGGCCAAATTTTAAAAATTTTCTAGTCTTTCATAAGTGTTTAAGACACGAATGTAGGTTTTCCGATGGTGAGAATAAGAGTAATTTTTGACTCGACCGTGCGTGTTGAGCACTTAGCTTCGATTCCTTAACTTTTTTAGGCTAAGTCTCTTAAATGAGGACGAGAAATGATAGAGTTATTTATAAGTCTCGTAATCGTCACGATCTCATGTGTAGTAATTATTAGCTTATTCTCCCCACGCTTTTGTATAATAAATTGTTAATAAATACTGATTTAGCGGTCTAGTCACTATTGCTGGTTTCTAATTTGTTTTAGTAGCTTTCATGTAATTAAATTAGGAAAACATTAAGGTATCGCCAGCGTCACGGTTTGAAGTATTGGCACCCGAATAATCGAAAGCTTCACCTAATAATAAGATTTCAAGTGCTCACCTAAATTAAGCAAAAATTAGAAGCTCACAAGGCCGAAAAATCTATGCCCAAATTGAAAGTGAATCAAGCTTTAATCTTTGAAGCTTTAAAGATCCAAAATTCGCTTTAGCGTGAGGATATACGTCTTTGGCCATAATAAAACCACCGATGATGGCGGATAATAAAAGGCAAGGCAAGACCGAAGTCATAATAAAAGCTCCATGGCGGAGTTAAATAAAAGATGGAGGTAAACCTATGATAATAAGGCCCTTCCGTTAGGGGGCGTATAAAAGTCTTGGTAATAAATCTCATGTTCAAAACCGTTATAAAATCGTGTTTATCGATCCTTCTTGTTGACTTAATTTTTTGACATCGTTGTCTATTAGGGTGAATTATGAATTCGATGATTTTGGTTACACCGTTAAGACTCTATTTTTAGACTTAATCTCTATTCACGCATAAGTCAATGATATATCCTCGTGATCATTAAGACAAAATAAAATATAAGAGATACCAAGTAGGAATAAGGGAGTTTAGGTATATAATTAACACTCATGAGATATGATCGTGTTGCTAACTTATAATAACAATGATCTCGTTACACGCTTAGCGTAGAATTGGGTGAAAATCGAGGACGACGAAATTATTTCTAACGAAGCATTCACGTGTTCTTGTTCTATGATCCCAAAAGTCACTTAATCGTGATGAGAACAATAAATTATGTCTAAAACACGTGTAGTAGTTTATTTAAATTTATGTCTTCAATAAAAGTCATCATAAAATGAATTTTGGAAGTGCTATGATACTTAATTCTAGCATTGCGTAGGGACACGACAATGGTTTAGTATGGGGGAGTGATGAGACTGCAATTGTACAAAGTCTCATCATCCAAATCGGGCTTAAAATGCTAAAAATATCATCAAAATACCCAAATATACGCTTGTGTTTGTTCATTGTGTATTTAGGTACGGATATCGTGAATTCACCAAAAGATTACAAGAATCAAGCAAAAACGAACACGGGAAGCGAAGCCGCACAAAGAACCGGACCCGAATCATGAATTTCCTTTGAAGTCCTTGAAGTTTGAAGATTTGGCAAGATTGGTCCCTCATCTTTTGAATACTTGTCATATTATACCCTTGCAAATATCCAAAATTGCATTGGGGTCCCTAATATTTCAATATTTTACATGAATAGCCCTTGAATATTGTATTTATTGCAACATTAGTCCTTATTCAAAGTTGGAAAATATGTTGGGCCAAATTCAGCAAGTACATGAAACTTTAATACAAAGAGAAATGGAAGATATTCTGTTGTATCTTGATTTAGCAAGAATTTGGGAATCAGGGGACTCAAAGTGTCAATTATCAAACCCATACCCATAAAAAACCCAACTTTAACCCATCAACTCACACCACCCAACCCAAACCGACCTGCCCATTTACCCTCCACCCCACGTCACCCACTCTTTACATAATCAATTTTTTACTGATTTATTAAACTTATCATTCCCTAAAAACACTTATCTTTCCCTAAAATGAATTAACACCATCTTTTCATCATAAACCCTAAACATCACTCATCCAGATTAAATCAACTATACCAACCAATTAAAACTTTATTAACCTTGGGGTTTTGTTACCCACCCAACACCCGACCATCCCACATGCCCAGAAAATGACTACACATCTCAAAGGGCCCCTCATACTCATGGGTTTAGCAAGAAGACAAGAAATTGAAGACGAAATCAAGGGCTTAGGTTGAAAACGTGTTTGACACAACAAATGGATGCTCAAGATCGACTTTGTTTGCTGGTACATCACATGGGACACCAAGAAGCTCCTAGAAGAAGAATCAAACAAGGCATATTCTGAGGATCATCAAGGGAAGATTTGGGTATTCATAACTAGGGTTTAGTTTTATTTTATGTATTCTAGATCATTCCTAGATGTAGTATAAAGAGATGTCGCATGTGACACTCTTTTTCTTGTTCCAAATTCTTGTAAACCTAATTTGATTAATAGTTAAAGTGTCTTTTTGGCCTTACAAGAACTTTGAGTTCCATTTATTTTTCTGCAAAAATTTAAATTAGTGTTCATTTATTTTTATGCATCTTTAGTTCTGAATTTACCAAAAATCATTTTCAAAACTTAGTTTTGGTCAAGGTTTTGGGACCCAAGGACTATAGTTTGGATGTGTGTGTGGCTTAACAAACTATGCACAAGCAAGACCTATAACCCTTGTTAGATTTCTGTTGAAGTACCATAGTTTCACTTGAAAAATCTTTGTTCCAATTTTGATTGAAAAAATCAGATTGTGTTCCATGTTTTAGTTTTAATGAAATATAACTTTTGAGCAATTCAAATTCGAAGTCTCTTTATTTTTTATGCAAGTTTACTTTCATGGTTCTTTAATTTTCTGCCTTGTCTTAAATTTTTTCTCAAATTGCAAAAGTTTCTCAAATCTAACTGTTCATTAAGCTTGTGTATAAGCTCCTTGACAAAGAGCTTTTACACATAGCCAATGAGCTTGTTTTTCAGGTTTTCATGTTTTAAATTTACTTTTCTCAAGTTACCTTAAAGTTTTGTTCATTTATTTCCAGTTATCAACAAATTTTCAAAAAGTTACAGTAGCATAAGCTACAATAGAGGTTTTTGACAATAACACTCTTTTATAAGCTTATGAAACGTGACAAGTATCTTGGAGGAAGTTTGGAGGTTTGTTGATAATGACGACTTGCTGATTTGAAGATATATGTCCTTGTTCTTTATGTTATTGGCAATAAGCTTTTAAGAAAAGCCATAAGCTCTTATAGCTATTCTTTACAAAGTTGAGGTATAACTTTTTGATGATTGAAGGTTGAGCTACTTCTACAAGTAAGTTCTCTTGTTGTCTTTCAAGTTATCCTCCTTTGTGATTTTCTGTCTATAAGCTTATTAAGTGCTCTTTGTGTTAACTGCTTATTTGTCCTCTTTTTTTTTGCTTATTTTTCTGTCATGTTACTTTTTTGTACCTTCATATCTCTGCTTGTTCTTTAAAGTTTTAAAAGTTTCCTTGTTAAGTTTATTTTCTGAATTTTAATTGATGTTTGGGAATAGCATTATTGCTACCCTAGGTATTGATTCATAGGATAAGTTAGATTGTTTTAGTTGTATAAGGTTAGTAGTAGTGGTTTATAGCGTTTGTTTCATTGAAGAACCTTAAAGATAAAAAAAAGAGTCGAGCGTTCTTAAAGTTTCTGTGCTATAAATTCAGTAGGTGGATAAAGTTAGTATTAGTTGTTCTTTGTTGTTTTCATGCTTTATATTTTCCTTGGTCATCAGATATTATAGGATATCTAAGAGTTCTATTTGGTTAGTAGCACTCTAAACATCAATCCATCACTCATAGTAACATATTTAGACAAGTTTCGGACCATTATACATCAACAGCATTAGATTGTTAGTCATGAATTTTAAAGTTTTGAAATTCAGAAATCATAGAGATTGAGGATCATTCTCTTGTGGTTTCTTGATATATTTGAGGTTTAAAGCTTATAAGTCGACTTATCAATAAGTTGAAAATTGCCCTTGTACCTCTAGATCGCAGCCACTGTTCATCAGTTGGTCCTTTTTTTTTCATTTTCTGCTTGAATCAAGATGATCTGTGATGTGGCTGTTTTCCTTACTTGAATACGTTAGTTTTAGGATTTCTTTTATGTTGCTTTGAGGTCCTAGTGTCGTACCTATAAGCTTTGAATACATTGAATGATAATTGTCACTCAAAGTTCATGAATTAAGACTTTGTTCAGTCATAAACACCAGATCAAATTTCTCCTTCGTTTAAATTTTTTGCTTTTGTAATTCAACACACTCCTAGCTTAGTTGGAGGAAAACATCTGTTTTTAGGCGGTTTAGGATTTCGAGCTTATCTCAGCTTGTTGAGCTTAGTTGAATTGGACTTTAGGACCTCGAGTGGCTGATCCAATAAGCTTGCTGCCACTGTTTCATATCTATATAATTCTGAGTAATTTGATTTATTTGTGCTTCATGTGTGTTTCTTTAATGATTACTATCAATGTATCATTCAACAATATGCAAACTGCTATTGTTGAAGGGTTTGTGGGTTTAGACTCCCCGCACATTGTATCCAAACACCTTTCTGACACAGCTGTATAGAAATAACTTCAGTTCCTTTGTCTTTTAGGAATGTAGTTACCTTGACCTATTATACAACAATTTTATAAAACAAAAACAATTTTTTTTTGTTCTCTCTCACACAGACTTACTCTCATTTTTTTCTTTCATTTTATTTACCTACATCTTTCCCTGCCACCATGGGTAATGCTACCACCTTGTGTGTGCTTCAGATCCAAACGGTAACCACCGAATTTAATCGGTTTGTCACCGGAACTTAACAGTAACCAGCGAATTTAATCGATTTGTCATCGGATCTAACGGTTTGTCACCGGATCTAAAGAGTTTACAATCAGACTATCGCTGGCGTTTTTCTTGATAGCGTATTCCGGCAGCATGGTGGTTTTCGATGCTGTTTACAGGGAATGGAGAGATGATTGTGGTCAAATGGGTGGTTAGTGATATTGAGAATGGAGATGATTCCACCTACTGTTGTGGTTAGAAAGGTGGGTGTGTGAGAGAGAAAAAATAAATAGAGTGTGAGAGAGAAAATAATTACAGTATTTAAAAAAATAATTATGTTTTCATATAGTATATTGTGTACATGTCGGTGGACCACATAAAATAAAGGTACAGTATACCAGGAGGTGTTTTAACTATAGAACTCTTGTTGAATTAGCCAAAAGCTGCCAAAAATAGGCTTGTCATATACTGTATATTTCTTTGCTGTTAAAAGTTGCTGTAAAAAACAAAATAAAAAGAAACTGCCTCAGAAGGGTATTGAACCCCTGACAACAAAGGATCATCAAACACAGCAACAAGCAACATCACCATCTGATCTCTGAGCTCTTTTTGTTTACCATTCCTTTTGTTTTTCTTTTAAAACTTTGTTATTTGTAATTCTCATAAAATGGTGCATTTGTTTAAAAAATAGAATAAAAAACATGACAATTGGTGGGTTTCGAACCCATGACCTCTCAACAACAGCAAACACAACACAAAACAATCTTACCATCTGCTCTCTTTGAGCACTTTTGTTTTTTTATCCTTTCTAGTTCATTTTGTATTTTTTTATTTCTTCTAGTTTAGCTCACCTTTTATTTTGTAAAAAAAAAACGTTTTACATCTCTTTAATATTCTTTTTTTATGCTCGTTTTATTTTATTTTATTTCATAGGTTCAAAGTAATTTTTTTTCTTCTTAAAGTTTATAAAGTTTGACTTTAATTAGAATTTCAAAAAAAAAACTCAACTTTTTTTTATTTGGTAAGAACGTTGAAGTAACATTTTTTTAGTCCGCCTCCTTTCTAAATAGTTTAAAAAAGTTTAATAATAAAGGAAATTTTCATTAAATTAGTTAAGATAAGTTTTAAATATTAAAACTAGTTTCTTTTATAAACGCAAAAATAATTTTACGGCGTCGTTAAATTTTTCGTTGTAAGGTTTGCAAGTTTTTAGGTTTTCTAGTTAAATCTTAAACGTATTTTATTTTCACGAGTCGCGTAGTTTTCAAAATTTTTATTTCTAGTAATTTTTGTAAAAAGTTTTTAGTTTAAATTTTTTTAGATTGTCGTTTTTAGGCTAATAGTGTTTTTAATTTTTTTATTTTTGAGTTATTTTTTATTTTATTTTTTCGTCGCGTTTATCGTCGTAGTTTAAAATTAGTGTAACTCGTCTATACTTTTTCAATCTTTCTCAACCAAAAACGTCACTAATTCAAACTTTGATTTTATATAATTGGCACTTAATTCACACACCTCCTTCGAGAACGAACTTGGATTTTATTCGACTTGTCAGTTTTCCTAAATCGTCGAGTTTAATACTTGCCCATAATACGTTGTTTTTCTAAACACGTATTTTTACCACAATCAATATGTTTAGCCAAATTGGGTAAACAATGAATCTTAACCAAGATAGTGGTCAAAGAAGAAAGACCAAAAGTAAGCCAAGAACGGCTTTCCTGTACGCGGTTCCTTAATATAGCTTGCGGTTCCATATCAATAGGAGCCGCCTGGGGGCTAAGGAGCCGCGTCCAGAGGACAGCAAACCTTGATTTTCAAAAGTTTTGGAGAAAAATAAGGCTTTTTCCAAATTTTGCAAATCTTGGATTTGTACCTCTTTTAGCACTAGAGTATGCTAGGGTTGTATAAAAGCAACACATTCACAAAGAATGTCTTGACAAAGGGTGACAAAATATTTAGATAACATTTTGATCCAATTTTAAGTCAAGTTTTTAGAGGTTGTAATAGATTTAGGTTTAATTTTAAATAAATTAAAGTTGATTAATGTGATCACATAGATTAAAACACATAAAAATAAATCCATAGATCATCCACATGATAAAATCATGGGGGAAAAGAAAAGAAATACAATAATTAAAAAGACAATTAACTACTACAAAGATAGCTAAAACTAGCTCTTGAATTCATAGTCCTCTTTAGCTTGAACTTCTTTAAAAGTAATTGATTTAAAAAAAATCATTCATCTCCTAGGAGGAGGAGGATTAGCAAATAGGTTCAACAAGAAGCTTTGCAACTTGATGTGAGCCCCAATCATCTCCAACCTAAGGATATAAATGAGGTGAAAGTTGTTCAAGCAACAAGGACAATTGGTTCCATTGTGCATGAGAAAGTCAAACAAGTGTGGATCACCCAAGAAACAGGAAATGGGAACACCCAAGAGTGGAGTGTTGGAGGCAAGAGGATGAGGAGAAGGCATGGTATACAAGGGTGATATGGGTGAGATGGGTGAATTTGGTGGAGTGAAAGGAAGAGGCTAAAAACAAAGGGAATTCTTTGATGATGTTTAGGTTGAGCATTCACATTTAAGGGAGGACTAGAAATGAGTGGTGAGGAAAACTCATTCATTCTTGATTGGAATGACTAGGAGGTAGAACCATGTGAATGGTTATTACCATGGGTTAAGTTTTTTTCATGAAGCAAGTGGTGGTGAAAGTGATGAAGAGATGAGAATAGGCGAGGCTTCACTCTTTGGTTTGAGAGAAGATGGAGAGCCAAGTTTAGGGGACTTGAGTTTCATCTTAAGGCTTCTTTTGGAGGAGGAGGTTTTGGAAGAATTGGATGTTCTAGTGGATACCATGGTTGTATGTTAAGGTTTAGAAAAGAGTTGAAGGGATGAAGAACCCAATCAACAATGGAGGGTTTAAGAAGAGAATGAGATGATCCAAACTAGTAATAGGTTAAATCATTTTATGTGAACAATGAAATTAGGTAGCCTAGTTTAGGAAAGTGCGGGTTTTTGCAAAAGCTTTATCAAAGTTTTACACAGATTAAAGAAAACAGTGTAAAGCAAAGATTCTGTTGAAACAGTATGAGGCGGTTCCTTACGTAGGTCCGCGGTTCTTTATCGCTAAGGAACTGCGGGTTTGATATGGAACCGCGACCAGAGGTGTTAAAAAATAGCAGTTCCTCAAACTTTTGCTAGCCAAGATTTTATACAAAGGTTTATCAAGCCAAAGTGAACTAATAATAAAAAACTAGGAGGCTATCTAACACACAAGATGCACAAAGCCATGAAAATCGAAATATCGATACCATAGATAATTAAGATTAAAATACTAGATAATCAAAACACAAATTGTTAGTTAAAGAATACGTAACATCCTAAGAGTAAAGATAAAGGAGATTAAGTTCAACAATCCAAACATGTTTACACACATGTTAGTCACACGAGAGTGGTATATATCATTCATCTATGAGCATTTCCTCCTTGCCTTGATTCACTTCTTATTCGATCTTGAAGATGAAGATTGAGACAATACTGATAGTCTGAATCAATGTCTAGTGAAGACAATTGAGAGATAGATAATGAAAAGTCATAACAAGGATTGAGAGAATTGTCTTAAGAGACATTTTCATCTTCATTTGAATCATGCGTGGGAACATAAGAGACATTCCCTTCAATAGGAAGCATGACTCGGTCCACAGAGTGAAAAGATGAAGGATTTAGAGGAGGAAAGTCAAGAAGAACTCTCTTAAGAAGCCATGAGAGAATCATGGCATAAGGGAGAGTAGAACGAGATCCATTGAGAAAAAATATTATTCTTCTAGCTATGAAAAATTCAAGGTTGTATGGAGTGGTGGTAGCAACACAATGCAACATATGTGCAAGACAAGCGGGCACATGGTTGCGATCACCATCCAAACACATTGCATTTTCCCTAATGATTTTGGCCCAAGGGATCATAAAATCACTAAGATCGCTAGTAGTAATTCCCAAGGAGTGAGAGCACGAAATTCTCCTTCAAAATTACCAAGAATAGGATGTGTACGAGGTGTAGCAAGGGCACGAGAGATGGCCGAAGCCAAAGGAATCTCGGTCACATAATGCACATCAATAGGGGCCGCTTCTAAGTGGTTTAAACCCCAAGCATCAGTGAATCTACATTGACCTTCGTATGGAATTCTGAGAATCTTAGCAAATTCCTCAAGAGTGTACACAAAGGTTTTCCCCTTAATGGAAAATCTTATAGATAGACCATTGTTGATGCACATTAGTTTGAACGAGTTAAAGAATTCCATGAGGAAGGAAGGAAAGATTGGCTCATCAATATCAAGGAAACAATCAAATCCAATGGTATTGAACATGAATCTAATGAAATCAAGTCCAAGAAAGTTTGAAGGAACAATACGTCCTTCATGGAAACAATGAGATTCAAGATTATGATAAGTGTTTTGAGTAGAGCGAGTTTGATTTAACAAAGAAAGATTAGGCATGTATCTTCTAGTAAGTAGGTGGTCATTTTGATATCCTGAAGTCATGATAGTACCTAAAAATAACATGCAAACATATTTCCCCAATTACTCATATGTTGCATATAAACCAAAAATCAAAGAAAATGGGAATGTGTTTCATCAATCTCTTGATAAACCAAGTTTTAATCCTTATCATTCCCATATTCACAATGTTCCTAGTTCATCATTAACAATAACACATTGACCATGTAAGATCAAAATTAAACTTGAACATTGGTTTTTGAAAACAAGGTTTTTAGGTAAGCATTTAACAATGCCATTACCAACTTGTTCATGGGTTCATATCAATCAACCAAAACTATTTAGTCAAAATTCAGATTTGTTCTACAAATGGGTTTTAGTGAAATCTCAATGAATATGAACCTAAGGAATCATAGTAACAATACTATGTCAACTCTTATTCCTAGTAAGCTTCTAATTCAATGTCAATTTTAAAAAGCCCCAGTTATGAATGTATGAACGCTAGAACAAATTAGATGAAATTGAATGAAATGAATTACAGATAAATGATCTTTGATGAAGGATGAGTGAAACCCGCAAATCGAAATCAATTAATCTTGAGTAATTGAAGGTTTTGGGAAAACAACAATGGTGGAAAACTGGGTATTTTCGTCGCTGTGTGTGTGAAGGAGAGACAAGGTTTTGTTTGAAAATGTTATTTTAATAAAACTGGCGCTTTAGCGAAGATTCTGCCTGTGGTTCTTGATCGATAAGGAACCGCGCATTGGAACCGCGCTTGATAAGGAACCGCCTACAGTGGCCGGTTTTTATCAAAGAAATACAAAGAATTTTTGAAAACCAAAATTTTTAAAGTACTTAAAAATATATCTTAAACCTTTTAGAATATCATTGGACCACCACAACACTAGGTAATAATGCTTTATTGAAGGATTACGAGTTGAATCGAGATAGGAAAAGACCGAAACGGACAAACGACTACTCGTAGCAAAGAAGCAAAGGGGAGAGGACTCAAGGGAAGTGAATCAAGACCAAGAACATTGATCAAGAGACAAATAATATTCTTCAAATAGAGGATACGAAGAGCTTGTGTCATATATAGTGGTTTAAGACGTGCCTTTCCAACGAAAGTCTAAATGGCTTTGGTAATGAATTATACCAAGCAATTTTGATGCATAGAATACGATCATTTTCAAGAGTAGTCTTATTCTATTTTAAAACATGAGCAAGGTATAAATTCACTTTCTCTCCCACATGATGGGATAATTATTGCTAGAATTAACAATAACAATATCCTTGGAATATTTCAATTCCAAATGTGTTAAATCCACCTACAACTTAATGAAGTAGTTTGGTATCTCAAGGGATTCACTAATCATCCTAGAGATGATCTTAATTTCACAAGTTACACATGGTATTGGGCCTACTAACCGTAAGGGTGCAAACCATGGAAATCATGCTTGATACTTTAAGCTTCTACTAACTCACCCTACATCTCCATAGTGAGTCAAGTATCCAAGCAATGAAGGTTTGAGAGGGAAAAAGGGGAAGAATCACAAACCACAAATAAATGTCAAGGAAAGGATGCCAAGAACAAGAATATAGTCAACTAATGATCAAAAGAATGATCAATAGATCGTGTGGAAGAACGAAAGTGTTAGCCTCAAAATATTGGGTCAAACAAGAATGTTCGGTCATAGGTTTTTATTGTAATATTAATTAGAGCGTTGTAATAGATAGTTAAAATAGTCGTGACATTACGGGCTTGATGATTAGCTTAAAAGGCCTCTTTTAAGGTACTAAGCATTTATTCAAGCCCGAACCAAAACAATATAGTCCATTAGAGAGCCCGCATGTGGGTGGACTATATAAGCACCCTCCTAGCATGTTAGGAGGGTGGATGATCTCATTATTCTTAATTGTTAGAAATACGTTTTTACGTATATTAGAAGTATCGGTCACTCCACAATATTATGAATGTTGTAATAGCTCGTAGTTTATAGTTACTTATTTAGTTAAGTAAGAACCAGTCCATGGGCTTGTCATGGGCCGGCCCGAGTCCACATATGACTTGGAAGTATAAATACCCCTTTCCTCCTTGGAAAGGGGTGGTTGTTGTTCATTTCATGTTTTCATTTTAATAAAGAAGACACACATTTTCTCTCACTTTCTCTCTCTAGTTTCTCTCTCTAGAAAACATCAACCCACTTCATAGATTCATAGGTTATCAATATTCTACATTTGGTATCAAGAGCTATGGGGTGATTTAAGGTAGTGATTTGTGTGGTTTTTTAGTTTTTGATTGTATTAGTGTTCTTTAAGAAGATCCATCTTGATTCTTGGTGTTTTTGGTGTTTTTGTGATTGGGATTAGTAGATAAGTATTAGTTGTTACTTATTATTGTAGAAATCACAAAACTTTTTGGGTTATTTGGTAAAAATCTGGGTTTAATCTTCATTTTTATTGATCGACTGTTCATCGTACAACCTTCTGATTACCCAGCAAAAGTTCCAAACCAACAAGTTCCGGATCAACCAAAGTTCCAAACCAAAAAGTTCCGAACCAAAAAGTTCCGGATCAACCAAAGTTCCGAACCAAAAAGTTCCGGATCAACCAAAGTTCCGGATCAATAAAAGTTCCGAACCAAAAAGTTCCGAACCAAAAGTTCCGGATCAAGGAAGTTCCAAACCAAAAGTTCCGGATCAAGGAAAGTTCCGGATCAAGGAGAAAGTTCCGGATCAAGGAAAGTTCCGGATCAAGGGAAAAGTTCCGGATCAAGGGAAAGTTCCGGATCAAGACTTCCGAACCAAAAGTTCCGAATCAAGGTATTCCAAGCCAAATCTTCTGAATCAAACTTCCGAATCAACAAAAAAGTTCCGAATCAAGGGTTATTTTGCTTGTTTTTTCGTCGATTTTTTAGAGGATTTAATCTTGGTTTCTTACAACAAAAACTCAACACAATTCACAAGCTTTACTTCACTGCTCGATCAACCGATAATCTTTGTCTCTTTTAAGTTAACAAAATGAATCCGAATTCAGTAATGCCTCAGATGACATCACTTACGGATATTTCCGTCATTACGGGAACAGATAATCGCCCGCCAATGCTCATCAAAGAAGTTTTTGAAGCATGGCAAGGCCGGATGATGTCTTACCTTAAGGGAAAACCAGTTTATGGGAGGCTTATGGTTAAGTCAATTTTAAATTGTCCACTTGACTATGGTACCATCGTGGCTAACAATGTGACTCGACCAAGAGAATTTGAAGAACTTACACCAGCTCAACAACTTATTGCCGATGCAGACGAAAAAGCTCTTCAAACCATTCTCCAAGCTCTTCCCCATGACATCTATAGGATGGTAAGTCAGTATACGGTGGCAAAGGATTTGTGGGAACGTCTAAAGGTGTTGCTACAAGGTACGTCTCTCACCAAACAGGAAAGGGAATGTCAGTTGTATGATCTGTTTGATAGATTCACGTACAACCCAGGGGAAACGCTTCACGATTATTACTTCAGGTTCACCACTCTCATGAATGATCTGAATGTATACAATCTCGTGATTGCTCCATTCCAGGTTAACACCAAATTCTTGAATACTTTACCTCAAGCTGAATGGGGTGAGTATATTACCGATGTTAAGTTAACCAGGGATTTGCATAAGTGCAATTTGGATCAACTCTATGCTTTCCTTCAGCAGCATGAGAAACATGTGATCATGCACCGTTCGCCTCGAGGTATGTACCCTGATTCATTAGCTTTGATGGCGAATCAACCAAGCTTTTCTCACAACAACACTCCTTATATCTTGGGACATCAAGCCTATCATCCATCACCTTACATGACACCAACCTTCCCCCAATACTCGATTCTACCGCAACCACCCACCTCACATCAACAACAATATCGGTTTAGTGCACCTTCATCACAATATGCTACACAACCTTACCCAGCAAGTATTGCACCTTATGCTCAATCTTCATATTCTTCTTATCAAGAGAATGCAACATATCCAACAAGCTACCCTGATCAAATGAGTATTCCTTCTAGTGATTATGCAGCTCATCAAGACCAAGCAATGTACTGTGATGATGAGGAAGTCCCCATTCCTGTATTCAAACAAGGTGCTGACCCAGTTGAAGTGTTAACCACTATGTCTGCTTATCTCACAAGGACTTTAAGTAAACGAGGATTTAGGGGATCAGCTCCTACCAACAATCAGTTGAGGAATTCATCCAATTCTCGCCAACAAGCTACTATTGAGAATGGCAGGGTAATGGTTCAGCCTATTCAACCATATCAGGGGAGACCTACCACATCAACTACCAATGCTCGCACGGTCAATCCTGCTCCAATGGTAAATCCTGCTCCACGGGCTAATTCCACAGGCAAGTTGAGAATGATTACATGCTACAACTGCAAGGAAGAGGGTCACATGTCCAGGGATTGTAAGAAACCCAAGAGGAGAAGGGATGGACAATGGTTTGCAGAGAAGATCTATCTGGTGAATGCTCAGGCACAAGGAAGGGAACTTGATGAAGAGGAGCTTACATTTCTTGCTGATCCAGGGATTGCTGAACAAGACACTGTCACCACACAGAATGCAGCATACCAAGCAGACGATCTCGATGCGTATGACTCAGACTGTGATGAATTTCAATCTGCAAAGGCTGCTCTCATGGCAACTATCTCCAGCTTAGGGCCAGAAAAGAGATCTGAGGTACTTATTAATACCACCGATAATACCACTGATGCTAGTGTTCAACCACATCAAGTTGTGCAAGAGAGTGCTGATTCGAATGAGTCTTCGGTGGTGAGTCTTTCAAATGAGGAGACAATCAATGATAGCAATATCAATGTGAGTCCCCAGACTTTGAGTGAATCACAACCGGGAGCCATTTCGCATACGCCTACTCCTGCTCAACAAGATTTGGTCATGGTTCCTGCTACATTACTTAGCCAAATGAATGCTGCACTCTTAGAAACCCTAGCTAAGAATAAGAATTTGTCTGATGAGCTTGCCTTAAGCAACGAGAAAGTTCAAACTTTGGAATTAGTGCCTTCGTCTAGTGTTCTAACTAATCCCGAATATGATCACTTTCGAAACAAACAAATGGGTCACTTGCAAGAAATTGAAAACTTAAGAGCAAATCCGTCTAATGAACTTAAAGAAAAGGAGTTAGTGGTCACGAATTTTCAAAAACTTCAAACGGATTTTGAATCACTCGAGTCTAAGAAGAATGAAATGGAGATTAATGCTACTAATAAGATTAGAAGTCTAGATTACTTGCTTTTAAGACAATATGCTGCTTCTCAACTAGTGAACTTATTTGATGCTTCGTTTAGAGAATTTAACTTATCACGTCAAAAAGGCCTTCCCCCTAACCCAAGGTATGCAAAACAAGCTTTAAGACATAGTCCAAGACTTTATAATGCAACTCAATTAGGATTGGCCTTAGACCCGATTGGTTCTTTCGATGATCGAACAAGTAAGGATCTAGTTGATGAGGATCGGTCATACAATTCTACAAAATATCCCGAGTGTGATTATTTTAAAATCAATAAGGAGCTTGCAAAAACGGATTTTAGAATTCGCTTCCATATGGACAAAGATCTCATCACAGCACCAACCTACATGTTAGAGGAAGAAAACCCTAGTACATTTCCTACACTTGTCAACATGGAAGGTCCTAAGGAAATTCCAAAGAATCTTCCACCTGTTAGCACTGTATGGTTAAACTTGCAAGAGATTAATCAATACTTTACTAATTTTGACAAGGTCATTTTGGAATGTACGACTTCAAATGGCCTAAACGCCGGAGAATGGGCTTTCGACCACATGAATGAGGTGTTTAAAAATGAGATCAATCCGTTTGTCGAAAGACTAAAAGGAAGTTTTGCATCTCTTAAGGAAAATCTTGTGTTTGAAATTGGTGAAGTTCAAAAAGTGTTTTATGAAATGGACACCGCTTACGAACTACAACTAATTGAAAAAGAAAAGATTTTAACCGAATATGACCGATTCTTGTCTGCAGTAATCTCGTGTGATGTGCTTACTACTGTAAATGTTAATTATTCGAATGAGCTTACATCCACTATGATTAATTGTGATGCTGTGCATATATGTGATGATGTTTGTGATCTCTCTGTAAATGTTGCTGATACTGTAAATGAGGTAGATAATCATTCTTGTCACGAATCTAACGCTGAGTTTTTAAAGCTACAAGATTCTTACAATTTACTTTCAAAACGCTTAATCAACTAGAACAACATTGTATATCTTTAGAATTAAAACAACAAACTCAAAATGAGGATCTTTTGATATCAAATGGTTGTGAAAACGGTGTTGAGACGAGTGACAAGATGATTGCAATTGTTAAGGCATTAGAGGAAGAGATTATGAGATTGAAGAGAGATGTGTCATCAAATGAAACACTAAAATTGGAACTAGAGGCTGCAGAGTCAAAAAACCAGGTTTTAGAAGTTAGACTTTCGTCTGTTCTAGGGGAGATGGATCGGACAAGACAGGGACTATCCGCTCTTTATGGTTCACTAGAAGAACGCTTCGCTTTTAATGCGACACAGCAACAATCTTATGTTGAACAACTGAACCAAAAGTGTGAGGAAATCTCTGACTTAAACATCCTGCTCATTGACAAAAACATGGTTTTGGCCGAGTTAAAGGAGACACTTCTTCTCACCCGACAAGAAGTTGTTGATAACTTAGCTACCGACTCTGCACCGTCCACTAGTGCTCCAACAACCAAGTCAGTAGTGCTTTATAAGAACCCGCTTCATGAGAGAAACCCGGTTACCTACGATGATTATATGAGGAATGCCATTAAGCATGTAGATCTTGTTAGGGATATTTTAGACGATCTTTATGCCTTAGATCCCTCAAGTAGCTACTATTATTCGGCTCATGAATATATTAAGCGAGTTTAATATTGCTTAGCATATTTGCAATATATAGGTAAACCAGGCTCTGCACTACTTACTAATAGGCCCATTGCTGTAACTCCATTTAATAAGACTCCAGGAGCGAAACCGTCATTCGCACAATCAAGTAAGGCACCTTTAAAATCTGTTGCTAATGTTCCCACTTTGCCTTCTACAGGATTAAAAGAGACTACTAAGGCTAAAGGATCGCCACTCAAGAAAGATAAGATCAAGCCCTCCACTAGTAGCACCAAAAAGAAGAAAGTAGAAGTTCACAATAGGAATGCTAGTTCAGTTTTAAATAAAAAGAATCATGTTAAGACTAAAAGCTCTGCGCCTGTGCAGAAGCCTAAACCATTCGTGAATTCTAATTTGAATTGTTGGAATTGTAATGAATGTATGTTTTCCCAACGTCATGATTTTTGTCTTATTGATCATGTGAATGAAATGAATGCCATTAGGAATGGTCTTGAATGGAAGCCAACAGGTAGAACTCGTGCCCAAGTTGGCTGGCAATGGCGTCCCACTGGTAGGACCTTTACATTAGATGGAAAAATGTGCCCTTTAACTAGGAATGCATCCATTGAGGTTAGGTCTGAGCGTCCTTTAGTTAGGAACACTCGCACTCAAGTATGGAAACAGCGCCCTTTAATTAGGTCAGCCCCCACTATAGTGCCTATCAGTGAAGAAATACCTCAGGATTTAAGCCAACTAGAATCTACACCACCAACTAGGAAGAAGAAGGCTAGGAAATCTAAGAAACCTAGAGTTAGCAAATCTAGGATTATTAAATTTGTACCTGCTAATAACAAGGAACACTCATATTCCGATACCTCTATATTGTCTTCGTGTGGTGATATTTTCAGGTGGTCCAAATCATCCTGTGGTATTTGGACTCCGGTTGTTCAAAATATATGACCGGAGATCGCTCGATGCTCCGAAATTTCGTCAGCAAGTTTCTTGGTACGGTTAAATTCGGGAATGATCATATTGCAAAGATAATGGGGTATGGTGAATATTAGATTGGAAACGTTACGATTTCAAGGGTATACTATGTAGAAGGTCTTGGTCATAATTTATTCTCAGTAGGACAGTTTTGTGATTCCAACCTAGAGGTTGCTTTTCGACAACACACTTGTTTCATCCGCAACTTGGAAGGAAAAGATTTGTTGAAGGGATCTCGTGGTGCAAATCTTTATACGTTGTCTCTACAAGACATGATGGCCGCTTCTCCAGTATGTCTTCTCTCTAAAGCATCTAAGACCAAGTCATGGTTATGGCATCGCAGATTATCTCATCTTAATTTTGATGCTATCAATCATCTGGCTAAAAACGAATTAGTTCGTGGTCTTCCAAAGCTCAAATTTCACAAGGATCATTTATGTTCCGCGTGTTCAAGGGGGAAAAGTACCAAGAAATCATATAAGCCCAAAGCTGAAGACACCGATTAAGAAAAACTTCATCTTTTGCATATGGATCTTTGTGGGCCAATGAGAACTGAAAGTGTGAGCGGTAAGAAATTCATTCTTGTCATTGTGGATGATTTCTCCAGGTTTACATGGGTTAGATTTCTACGTACAAAGGATGAAGCACCGAAGGCTATCATCACTTTTCTGAAATTCATTCAGGTACGTTTGAATACTACTGTCCGCCGTATTCGTACAGATAATGGAACAGAGTTCGTCAACCAAACTCTTCGTGATTACTATGAAGGAGTTGGTATCTCACATGAAACATCCGCTGCACGCACTCCACAACAAAACGGTGTCGTTGAAAGACGGAATCGTACGCTTATGGAAGCTGCTAGGACTATGCTCATTTATGCGAACGCTCCATTGTTCTTGTGGGCAGAAGCTATATCTACTGCATGTTTCACCCAAAACCGTTCTATCATTCGGAAACGCCATGGAAAAACACCTTATGAGCTTTTACATGACCGTAAACCCGATGTTTCATTTTTTCATGTGTTTGGTGCTCTTTGTTATCCAAACATTAATAGTGAGAACTTGGGTAAGCTTCAACCGAAAGCCGATATAGGTATTTTCATTGGTTACTCACCGTCCAAGAAAGCATACCGAATTTACAACCGTCGTCTTGGCAAGATTGTAGAAACTATGGACGCAAATTTCGATGAGCTGACAGCGATGGCTTCTGAGCAACACAGCTCTGAACCCGCGCTTCATGAGATGGGAACCGGTGCTATTAGTTCCGGATTAGTTCCCAATAATCCTACTTCTACATCATTTTTAACACCATCAAGGCCCGAGTGGGATAAACTGTTTCAACCGTTGTTTGACGAATTCTTTGATCCCCCAAATGATGAAGTTCCAGCACCCGTAGTGATAGCTCCAATTCCTGAAGTTGTTGCTCCAGCCAATGAAGCTTTATCTAATACATCTTCAATTCCCATTGAACCGGATGCACCTTCACCAAGTGATTCTCAAACTACACCTGAATGGTCACCCCTACTTGTGCCTAATGATGTAGAAGAGGATTCTACTGATCACGATTTGGAATATGCTCACCTGCAAGAGCTTCCTTTCTTTGGTGTAGCGATACCAGAAAACCCTTCAGCCGCGTCTACCTCAGAAGAAGCTCCTTCTATTGTTCACTCCAGACCACCTAGGATTGAAAACCATAGCACTAAATGGACAAAAGATCACCCAATTAGGAATGTCATTGGAGATCTAGATCGACCAGTCTCTACACGCCATCAATTACAAGAGAGTGCGCTCTATTGCTACTTTGATGCATTTCTCTCTGAAGTTGAACCTAAAAATTGGCAGCAGGCTATGACTCAATCATCTTGGATTGAAGCCATGCAGGAGGAACTAAATGAATTCCAACGACTTGAAGTATGGGAATTAGTTCCTCTCCCTGACAAGGTTAACATCCTTACCTTGTTATGGGTTTATAAGGTTAAACTTGATGAGATGGGTGCGATATTGAAGAATAAGGCTAGATTGGTTGCTAGAGGATATAAACAAGCCTTGGGTATAGACTTTGAAGAATCTTTTGCTCCTGTGGCAAGATTGGAGGCGATTAGACTATTCCTTGCGTATGCTGCTCATATGAACATGATTGTCTATCAAATGGATGTGAAGACGGCATTTTTGAACGGTGAACTAAGGGAAGAAGTCTATGTTAGTCAGCCGGATGGGTTCGTTAGCACGGAGTTTCCTAATCATGTGTACAAGCTTAAGAAGGCTCTCTATGGGTTGAAACAAGCTCCACGCGCGTGGTATGATCTCCTCTCAACATATCTCATTTCGGAAGGCTTCTCCAAAGGCAAGGTGGACCCCACTCTATTCACTCTCAAGGAAGGCAACGACATGATTCTGGTACAAATTTATGTTGATGATATAATATTTGCTGCCACTAACATAGAATTGTTAAATCGCTTTGAGAAGATAATGTCCACACGCTTTCAGATGTCGATGATGGGAAAAATTTCATTTTTCTTAGGATTACAGATTTCTCAGAATCCCAGAGGCATCTTTATTAATCAATCCAAATATGCTCTAGAATCTCTTAAGAAATATAACTTTGAAAATTGTGACCCCGTGGACACTCCAATGGTGGAGAAATCCAAGTTAGATGAAGATAGGAATGGGACTATTGTCGATCCAAAACTTTACCGTGGGATGATCGGCACCCTTCTCTATCTGACTACTAGCAGGCCTGATTTGCAATTTGCTGTATGCATGTGTGCCCAGTATCAGGCTCGGCCTACCGTAAAGCACCTACATGTTGTGAAAAGGATCTTTCGGTATCTAAAAGGAACACTTCATCTTGGTCTATGGTATCCGAAAGATTCCTCTATTGCTTTAATATCATACGCAGATGCCGATCATGCTGGATGTCAAGACACGAGGCGTAGCACTTCTGGATCTGTGCAACTCCTTGGAGATAGATTGATCAGTTGGTCTTCAAAAAGGCAGAAAAGGGCTGCAATATCAAGCACGGAGGCTGAATACATCGCCATGTCCGGTTGTTGTGCTCAAGTCCTTTGGATGAGATCACAATTAACTGACTACGGTTTGGGATTCAACAAAATCCCGATGTATTGTGACAACAAGAGCGCCATTGCCCTTTGCTGCAACTATGTTCAACACTCCCGGGCCAAGCACATAGACATTCGCTACCATTTCATTAAAGAGCAGGTGGAGAATGGAGTGATCGAGCTGTATTTTGTCACTACTGAGTATCAGCTGGCGGATATGTTCACCAAAGCCTTAGATCGAGGACGAATCGAGTTTTTGATCGACAAGCTTGGCATGAAATCATTCACTCCAGCGACTCTCAAAGAGTTGGCAGAAGAATCAGCTGAATAGTGGTGGTAAACTATTCAGAGTATCCTTTGTTCGTGATCATGTATATTATCGTAAATATATAAACCACAAAAGAAAAATAAAAAAAAATATAAAACCAACAAAAATCATAAAAAATATAAAACCTACAAAAACCATAAAAATTATAAAATCCAGAAAAACCAAAAATATTTTTCGTTTTTAAATCGGGCATGTCTTTTAGTACGGTAATATTTACGGCCTTAGAAATGTCGATTAATATTGACACGGTGCCATAAATAGAGTCCGTATAAAAGTTGTACATTTTTAAAACATGCCCATTATGGCTTGTAGTTATTTCAGACTGCAACCCGGTTTTCATATTAAAGTCACGTATTTCCTTGGAAAACGTTGGCTCAGAACGGGAATTAATTTTCTCGGGCATGATTTACAAGCCAAATCATGCAAAGGGATCAAGTTTACTTTATAACTTGGTCTAACACGAATTTATGTACGTCTCAGTGCATTAATTTGTTAAAATAAGAGAAATCTTATTGACACCACGAATCAATTTTTTCAAGACATCAATTGGAAATGCTTTCATCAATATTTGACTCTTTAAACAATGACTACAGCTCTTTAAATAGAAAACGGGTCATCGTTTAAGGGGGAGAAAATATTAAATCATCTTCGTCATTAAATTGATTTTCAAAAGTGATTGTGGAAAAATAATGGCTAAATGGTAAATGAGTGGTATTGCTTTATAAAACGACTTGTGCTCGTTCAAGGTGATAGGACTTGCTTTAGATTTTGGAGATTTGCAAATAGGTTGCGATTGCTAAGTTGTGTGAAAGATAAGTTGGCTAAGTTTATTGATGGATAGGAGACGAAAAAGGAAAAATGAAAAGATAAGAGCCAAAAAGGAAAAGAATAGAAGAATATAAGGACTTAAGGTGATATTTGTTGAAACTTGTCAAAACTTTGACCTAAGTCAAAACAATACCCCGCCCCCTTTTCTTTTTCTTCATTTCACTGTTTATCTTTCTCACTTTACCGCCATTGATATACACACACACAAGCTCACAACATTCGAGTTTAATCAATCCGTTCCATTCATTCGATTCAATAAGGTAATAAACATCAATCATTTAATTCCTAATTCGTTTAAATCATGTAAATCCAGTTAATTAATTCAGATAATCAATTTAAATCTAGTTAGGGTTCGTTCGCCTCAATTTAGGCTTAATTTATTAGGGATTTTTGATGGGTTTTATGCGGAATATGATTAGATTATGGTTGGTTACCTTAGATTGCCTTAGAACTCACAAACGCGCTTAGAATTAATCATCATAGCTACGTTTGAAAAGTTCCGGATGAACATGGATATAAACTTCCGAATGAAGGAATTTTCTGAAAAACTTCCGAATGAAGGAATGTTCCGATCGAACTTCCGAATGAAGGAAGTTCCGAATGAAGAACTTCCGAATGAAGGAAGTTCCGAATGAAGGACTTCCGAATGAAAGAAGTTCCGAATGAAGGACTTCCGAATGAAGAAGTTCCGAATGAAGAACTTCCGAATGAAAGAAGTTCCGAATGAAGGACTTCCGAATGAAGAAGTTCCGAATGAAGAACTTCCGAATGAAGAACTTCCGAATGAAGAAGTTCCGAATGAAGAACTTCCGAATGAAGAAGTTCCGAATGAAGGACTTCCGAATGAAGAAGTTCCGAATGAAGGACTTCCGAATGAAAGAAGTTTCGAATGAAGGACTTCCGAATGAAGAAGTTCCGAATGAAGGACTTCCGAATGAAGAAGTTCCGAATGAAGAACTTCCGAATGAAGAAGTTCCGAATGAAGAACTTCCGAATGAAGAAGTTCCGAATGAAGGAATGTTCCGGATGAAGAAGTTCCGAATGAAGGAAAGTTCCGGATGAAGAGTTGTTTGATTAATATTGTTTGCCTATTATATGTACTTGTTGTATTATGTTATGAAATGTGTTATGCTTAGAAGTAAGAATGATATATATCTATATGTTTTTGTGCATCAACCTTTCATGTATTATCTTAAGCAGATACAATGACTAATCCAACAGTACAAGCAATCCAAGACTCTAGAGAAGCCGCTATTGCTAAAGCACGAACCCTCAAGTTCATACCAAACAATTACCGGCTGAAGCAAGTCTCAAAATCCACTCACCGTGGATTTAAAGTAGCCATAGCAATCCTTGATCACTCCCATTTCAAGAATGCCCTTAGGAGTACTGCCTCGGTGCCTTATGAGTACATGTATGAGTTCTGGGCTACCAAGGAGAGTACTTCAAACAAGATCACCTTCACCATCGACAACAAGCAGCAGACGCTCACAGTTTCAAACTTCCGTAAGATTTTTGGTATACGGGATACACCCAAAGGCATGTCATTTTCGAGGGATCCTACTAAAGATGAACTCATGGAGTTATTTGACGCTATTGGATGTCCTGAAATACGAGTTGCGTCTGAGTTTACCACTGCTAAAGTAGGACAACCTTGGAGAGCATTGTTAGGTATTCTCAGTAGATGTCTTACACCAAAAACAAGTGGGCATGATGCTTTGCGCAGTCCAATAATGAACATCTTCTATGGCATGTACAAAGGTGCAAATGCAGATTATGCATTGTTGATATGGGAAGAATTCACCTTTCAACTCTTCCAAAACAAGAAGCTGAAGACAAATTTCTTTCCTTATCCTCGGTTTATCAAGCTTATCATTAATTATTTTATGAAAAATGATGCTACTATTGATAGGCGTGCAGCAAGTCGTTATCACACTGAAGAAGCTGATGATACTGTGGATCTAAGGCATGAAGGACCATCTGGTGGTGTGATTCCTGGTCCTATTCCCGATTATCTTCTGACGGAGAAAAGCAAAGGCTCTGCTGATTACAAACTACTGCTGTTAGAAATCAAGAAGCTGAAAGCAAACCTTCAGACTGGAGAAGACTCGTCTACTACGGTCAAGAGTAAAGGTAAACGCAAGCAACCAACTGCGTTACCTGAACCCGAAACCAAGAAGAAGAAGACTGAGGCTAAGAAGGGAAAGGGTAAGGCTGACGAGATGGTTCTACGTGACGAAGAAGATGTTGTTGATCCTACTCTTGACAAGACGGAGAGAAAAATGATGAAGATAGCTATTCAAAGGAGTAGGAAAGATACTGGCGGTAGTGGTTCGGGTGCACGGGTAAATATTGAAGAAGAGTACGAGGAGCCAGAGGATGTTTTTGAGTTTGGATCACCTGAAAGGTATTCTACTTCGAAGGAGACATCCATCCCCCCCGTTTCAGCAAGTGTTGAAAAGGAGTCCGGTGCTCCTACAATCATGGTGTCCACTCAACCATTAGTAACTCAACCTTTAGCAACTCAACCTCCACCAATACAACCCTTACCAACCAGACCGGTTTCAACACCATTTCTTCCACCACCAATAACTCCCATCCTTAGTACCGTAGTAACAACCGAGCCTCTTCAACCTTCCCAGAGTAGCTCTGGAACATCATCAATGGCTGCATTTGTCATGGCAGAAATGTTGGACAAACACACGGATAATCAAAAAAGAGAGATGGATAATCTTCGCCAAGAGCTACTTCGAAGAGTGCAAAGTGAAGAAGCAGCTAAGAAAGCCCAAGAAGAGATGCTTGCTAAGTTCGCTGCAGAGATGGAGTTAACACGAAAAGCTCATGCAGAAGAACTAGCTCAAGTTAAGCAGGCTGAGGCTGATAAGCATGCTGCACGTATCACGAGACTTCAAGCGATGAGGGATAAATACAAGGAGCAAAAAGAAGCACTTGAAGCTTCTGTTGAAGAGAGAGTGCAAGAATCCGTTGAATCCATTATGCCTAAATTGCGTGATGAGTTGAAGACACTAGCAGCTGATAACTTGATGATCAAGTCATCCAATCCTTCAGAATCCGCCTACAAAATTGCTTATGAGTTAACAGATTTTGAATTAAAGAAGATCCTTAAAGCTCGTATGGTGGAACTTGGATCGTTTGATAAATCTAGGATTCAACGGGCTCTCTACAAATCCCTGAATGACGCTATCATGGAGGATGATAGTTTATTTAGAACGTTTGGAAGTGTGGTACCATACCACATTCTACCTGAGGAAGAAAGGGAAGAAAGTGAAGCAGAAGAGGGTACTGGTGAAGATGAAGGTGGAGAAGAAGAAGAAGAAGAAAAGGATGATAAAGATGACGATAATGGTGATGATGATGAGGATGAGGATGATGATGATGATAATGATGATGGCGATGATGGTGGTGATGGTAATGAGGAGAGTGCTAGGGGGAGCAACGGGGATAACAATGAGGATGATGATGGGGGTGAACAGCCTAAAGAGGGAGATAAGGTTACCAGCTCCAAGAAACCTGCTAAGTCTGGAACCAAATCCAAGAAAGATGCAGCGCAGAAGGACAAATCAACATCATCGGAATCAAGACGATCTAAGTGGCGCCACGATGTGAATGCTACTACAGCGTCATTGATTCCCGGTACCTCTATTGCTGTATCTATACCTGTTACCACTAACCCTATTAGTCCTGTTGTTGTTGCTCCTGTGATTGCAGAATCAGTAACGGAACCCGAAGCTACACAACACTCACCCGTTCATGACACCGCCGAGATGCCTGAATCAGAACCAGCAGATGTTCGCGTTTCTACTCCTCTACAACAAGCACAACAATCTACGGTTCCTGAACCAAGCACACGAGACTGGGCAGACACGTTGGAGATTGACGAGACTGCACCGCCACAGGCTTGGATCACGGCAGCAGCGCAATATGATCCGATCACAGACGCTGACAAAGATGTTTTGTATCTCCGTATCCGCAGTCCGATTGACTTATGTGCATTTCTTGCTCATAAGTATAAGACTTCGGTTACTCCATCTTTGGTGAAGAAAGCGCTGAAGGATAAGAGACTTCGTGCCAAAACCCGGTTAACCCGAATGGAGTTCGAGTATTATGCCGATGAGATCCTGAAAGCTCTGAATACCGTTCAACGGCCAAGTCTTCATGAATCAGAAAGAGCTCCACCTCCACTTGATCCTACTCAAGATAATCAGATAGCTCTCGACTTCTTCGTCACCTATGATCTTGAGTATCTTCTGAAGGGTTCATCAAAGTACGCAACATCCTTGACCTTGCTGAAAGCTGCCAACTGGGGGACAATACCCTGGATCGAGGAAAAGGTAAACCGACTCTGGGTCCCAAGGGTAACTCGTAATTATGATATGTATGCTGTTATAGGTGCATCTCATTGGGACGAACGAGTCCGAAGGGCGTACAGGGGTTGCTGTCTAGTCAATTCAGGAAGTAACGTTAGATCTGATATCCGCATCTCCAGTATTTTAGGGCTGAAAACTGAAGCCAAGAATGGCTATTATCATGTGACGGAGATTCCTTTGAAAAGGGAGGATGACAGAGAATACAAAATCCAGCAGGGAGATTTTTCTATCATTCGCCTTGAGGATATCGAAGATATGTTGCTCCTGATGACCCGCGATCAACTCACACATATTCCTCGTGAAGACCTCATTGCCTTGAATACGGCACTTCGTATGTTCACACGAAGCGTTGTTATCAAGAAACGAGTTGAAGATCTGCAGTTGGGAGTCGAAAGCTACCAAAGGAAGCTCAACTTAACCCGTCCAGTGAATCAAGTTCTACCTCAACATGTAGATAGATGTCCCTATACCGGCATTTCTGTTCCGAATTGCGGCATTTTCTACTTGAACAGTCGAGGTTTAATGAAGTTTATGAGGGTGGGTGAGCTTTATAAGTACAGTGATGGGACTCTTCTACAAGTCAGAGGAAAATTGGAGCATCTTAACTCGGGTGGGACTTTGCCAGAGATGACGGAGGATTGGCATCCGGGTTATCGGCAAATGGTGAAGTACGTGATCAAGAAGATTGATCAAAAGCTCCGTGAACGTAGATTGATGAGGAGCTTGGAAAGATTAGTTGGTGGTAGACCATATTTAGTGCACCACAAGCTACTGCAACGATCCATCTAATGGGTCGTACATTTCAGGTCCACTTTATATTGGTTTTTCAATTGTGAATATGTATATTTGTGAATACTGCGCTTTAATGGCTTGATGTAGTGTTAAGGTATGATAATTTTTCAAGAATTTCTCACGAGATTCTAAATCTTTCAAAATATATCATACTAAAGCACTACAACTATCCCTTATTAACTTAAGGGGGAGCATTCACATGTTCTATGGCCAAACATCGATTTCATTTTTTACCCAAAGACCGGTTAATCCATTCAATATCCCAAATATTAATGGTTAACATTTTGGATAAGGGGAGAAAATGGGATTAAGGAGACTTAAGTGATACTTGGCTAAAAGATGAAAAAGATTTAACGATAATCCAACTTAATATGTGTAAAGCACGTATTAAGGGGGAGCGTTTTTGATGATTAAAAACACCTAAGGTACGAAACTTTTGATTTCAATATCACAAGTACTTTAGGTGATTTTCAATGATTTTTCATGGTGGCAATTCCTTCCCAAAACACGCTTAATTCACGACGAATGTGGTGACAAAAGGGTGGTAGGAATAGGTTTAGTCCAATGATTCATCAGAGCTGATGGAATCTTCCCAAGGACAATTCCCTAGATAGAATTAGAAGTCCTAGGAAAGATGGAGAAAGAATGTGAACGTAGCTGAATGCCGACCAAGTACTTAAGCTAGCACTGGAACAATCACAACAAGGTGCTAGTGATGACGTATTGGTAAGCATTGAAGGGGTTGAAGAATGAAAAAGAATTGTAAAGATAAAGGGTGTAAAGAAAGAAGCCCTCCTTACAACTTAAGGCAGAAACCGGGTCAATACATATGCTATTGAGATCATTTTTGTTAATGATTCTCGGTATTGAAGAAAGACATCATGGACCCAGTGATGCAATGCACAACCCTTCCCAGCTAACTCAAATATCTCTCAAAAGGTATTTGTTTTAATCACACGGAGATCAAGACGTTATCTATTGGTTTATTCACTCCGAATAGACTGGTATTGAAAAGGTGGCACTCCTCTCCAGCCATCGCTCACTAAATCAAAACGCACTATCGAGTCTAGAGCCAAGAGATCATCAAAAGTCTCATTAGGACACTTTCCATTTATTCCTTGCTTTCTCACACACTGTGAAAAGTAAGAGATTTTCATGAGTCCTACACAATATTCCTGTAATATTGCCAGAACATCCGAGTAATACGTAAGTATTACAATGAAGATGGAAATCCTGCTTGAGCCAACATCAAACAAGCTCATGGTAGGTTACACGTGCGGTTCTTTTAGAACCAATCTTGTGAAAAACTGGAAAGAAACAGTGGTTTAATTCTTAATTAAACTTAAACTCGTTCCAGGTCTCTACGCATTATCATATGATCTTGCCAGAACACTCAGAGTGACTCTTTATTGATCATAGTGACGAGTGGAAATCCTTCTAGTGTTAACATCAAACATCACTTGGTAGGTGACGTGCAAGATTCTTTACGAATTGAGCTCGTGACAACTGGAAAGCAACGATGGTGAAAATCTTAATTGAAATTCACTTGTTACAGGTTTCATGAATTGACGGCTTCAAATCACAAGGATAATTTATCCAAGTGATTCACTCTTTATGTTCGCAGTCAGCTTTGGACGGTCGAATAAAGAGAACGGGTTTACCCACGAAATCCTGTCAGGAAGTTACTTAATTGAAACTATCCGTCACGGGTACGATATCTAATATCGTCCAACGGTCTTCACCGACTGGAGGTAAAATGCTACCGAATTAGAATAAAATGTTCAAAGCCATTTTATTCGTGTCGTTGCTGTGTACCTGTTAAAGACGGTGGCATTGCTGTGTACCTGTTGAAGACGGTGGCGTTGCTGTGTACCAGTGAAGACGGTGGTGTTGCGGTGTACCTGTAGAAGTCGTTCCCACATGCTTATGTTTTTCTGCATCAAAGCTTAGCAAAAAATTCAAGAAAGTACAAGATAAAGTCTTCCGCTGTACCAAACTCTGAAACTTTCGAGAATTCAACAAAAAGACATAAGTGTGTGGAACATGGAGTCACGAGGAGGCAAGTTTCACAAGAAGTCAAAGATCGCACGTGAAAGGCCAAAAGAACATTGCTCTCAAGCCAAAGCCTAAAAGATCAAACCAACATATTCACAACAAAAGAAAGAAAAGAAGAAAAGACCACGAGCTAAAGAACGAAGACTTAGTATAGTATGCTAGGTTTAGAACTTTGTAACGTGGAGTGACCTCCCTTAGGGGGAGATTGTTAGAAATACGTTTTTACGTATATTAGAAGTATCGGTCACTCCACAATATTATTAATGTTTTAATAGCTCGTAGTTTATAGTTACTTATTTAGTTAAGTAAGAACCGGTCCATGGGCTTGTCATGGGCCGGCCCAAGTCTACATATGACTTGGAAATATAAATACCCCTTTCCTCCTTGGAAAGGGGTGGTTGTTGTTCATTTCATGTTTTCATTTTAATAAAGAAGACACACATTTTCTCTCACTTTCTCTCTCTAGTTTCTCTCTCTAGAAAACATCAACCCACTTCATAGATTCATAGGTTATCAATATTCTACATTAATCTAATTTCACAAGTTAATCATCTCTCTCTCTACTTTCTCTCAATACTTTCTCTCTCTAAAATCATATTTTTTCCATCTCATTTTTTTAATCTATCATCATATTATTTGGGACAACAACTGGTATCAATCGCCATGGGGTAGATTCGTGTTTAGTTTGTGGTTAGTATTTTTGATTCGTGAGATTTTAATCTTCAAATCATCTCGTCTAAAAAAATTTTGTGTTTTCGAGCTCTAAATCTTCGTACAAATTGTCTACAAAGTTGTGGTAGGAATTTGTGTTCCTCATTTTGGTGATTTCCACGAAAAAATTGGAAGTTTTGGCTTGATTTTTGGTTAAAAAATTCGTCATTTTTAGTTTTTGGTTAAACAATTCGGAATCTGTGGTTTATTTAAGTCGGGAAACTAGGGTTTAGAAATATTCCAAATTAGGTGGGAAAAAGGGGTATTCTGAACTAGGTCAAGGTTGGGTTTCTTCATATTCCGGATAAGGTGGTGTTTCTTTGTATTCCGAACTAGGTGAGAAACTTGTATTCCGAACTAGGTGAGAAACTTGTATTCCGAACTAGGTGAGAAACTTGTATTCCGAATAAGGTGAGAAACGTGTATTCCGACTTGCTTCAGGGAATTTGGATTCCGAATTAAGTAGAAGATTACATATTCTGGATTAGGTGTAGGACACAGATTCCAAACTAGGTGTGGATCTTGGATTCCGAACAACGTGCAAAACATTATTTCGAACTACGTGTTGACTACATATTCCGAAGTCGGTCAGTGATTAACAGATTTCGAACTAGGTCAGTGATTAACAGATTCCGAACTAGATCATTCCCTCACATATTCCGACCTAGGTCTTGATCAAATATTCCAAACTAGGTTTTGATCACATATTCCGAACTAGCTTTTGATCTCATATTCCGAACTAGGTTTTGATCACATATTCCGAACTAGGTTTTGATCACATATTCCGAGCTAGGTGTTGAACTTGGATTCCGGATTAGGTTCAAGATTGGATTCAAGATTGGATCCCGGATTAGGTTCAGAACTTGGATTCCGAACAAGATTGGGTTCAAGGATTCCGGATTAGGTCAATTTTTGTGATTCCGAATTAGGTTGAGTTCATTGGATTCCGAATTGCTCTTTGAAGATTTATTCCGACTTATTCTAAAATTTTCAAAAAAGTGATTTTGAAAATTTCGTGTGATTTTTCGCTTAAGAATTTTTGGTTTCATACGAACACATTGTTTGGGGTTTTCACACCATTTCTTGAAGTTTCAACCACAATCTACTCACAACAACATCTACTTAAGATCCTATTCACTTCACTTCATTCTTGAGATGGATTCTACTACTGAATATCGTGTTACTCATAACAACATCATGGTGGCGAGTAACAAAGAGAGACCACCAATGCTTGTGACTGGTAGATATGCACAATGGCAGTCACGATTCCTTCGATATCTTGACACCAAACCCAATGGTGATGTTCTTCGACGTTGCATCAAAGAAGGACCTTATACTCCCACTACAATCACCATTCCTGCAATTCCAGCAACCGACTCGATGACCGGTTCCGATGAGCAAACAATTAAGGAAACATATGAGAACACTTCGAAAGAGAAACGTGCTTGGATTGATGCCGAAAAAGAAGCAATCTATTTGATTCTAAGTGGGATTGGGGATGATATTTACTCAATGGTTGATGCATGCTCTACTGCTAAAGAGACATGGTTTGCCATTGAATGCTTGCAACAAGGTGAATCACTTAACAAGCAAGATGTCAAAACTAACTTGTTCTAGAACTTTGGTAAATTTACTTCATTGGATGGGGAATTAATTGATTCATATTACTCAAGGTTCTACAAGATGATGAATGACATGACAAGAAACAATTTGCAAGTCTCCACCATGCAATTCAATGTGTAATTTCTACATCAACTTCAACCTGAGTGGACACGATTTGTAACTTTGGTGAAACAACAAAGTAAGTTAGACTAGGTCAACTATCACACGCTCTTTGACATTTTGAAACAATTTCCATTTGAGGAAAATGAACTTCAAGCTTAAAGGATAGCAAAGACTGCTAATCCACTTGCTTTGGTGTCTACCACTCAACACACTCAAGATCATCGCTCTCGTGCTTCAAAGTCATACTCCACTACATCATCCTCACCAAGGTACTCAACCACATCCTCCTCACCAAGATACTCCACTTCATCTAAGTATTCTGATCCCACACGATCACGAGAAAAAGAACCAAGAGCACCATCACCATCACCTGAGCCATCATTTGAAGAGGACACTGATGAAGAACTAGCTCAGAAGGATAGGGAGATGAAGCAACAAATTGCTTTTATTATGAAGACCTACAAGAAAATCTTCAAACCCACCAACAACAATCTTCGAACATCATCAAATACAAGGAACCAATATGTTGAGAGTCCTCGAAGGTATGACACACGTCAACATGATGAAATTCCTCCTAGGTATGATCGACGTAATCCAACACATGTTGAGGGTTCTACAAGATATGATCGACAAAATGCTAAGTATGATACTCAGAAGATTGCTACTGCTTTTGGGAATAGGGAAACTGTTGGTACTTAAGTGGTTCAACAAAGTGGGATTCAATGCTTTAAGTTTCAAGGCTATGGGCATATGGCAAACGAATGTAGGAAGCCGAAACGGGTTAGGGACTCTGGCTATCATAAGGAAAAGATGCTGCTATGCAAGAAGATGGAAGCTGGGGTTAAATTGTTGGCTGAGGAAGGAGCCATGCTTGATGATACTGATGATGAAGCCTCTGATCAAGAACTTGAAGCACATTACTCGTACATGGCCAACGTTGAAGAAGTTCTCAATGTCACTGAAGATGACAATGGTCCAATCTTTGATACTGAGCCAATCGATAAGGTACACACTGAAGAGGAATATAATGTGTTTGGTAATACTCATGAGCATTGTGAGCTATGCAAAGCCATTAATGACACATGTATGATGGAAACGGTTGATAGCAATACCACACCCGATTCATCAAAGATGTGCAATAATGAGTCTAAGGATGATCAACATGCAAATGAGTATGATGATGACGAGGAGCGTATTGCGCTTGCTAACTTAATTGCTTCTTTGCAAAAAGATGTCAAAGAAACTAGAAAGAGTCCAAAGCAATTAAAGAAGGCAAACACTACGCTCACTCAAAATTTTGAAGAATGCAAAGCTGCTCTAATTAAATCTAGTGAGACCATTGATAGCTATAGAGCTCAGCTTCTTCAAAAGACCAATGAGGTTGAGGGATACAAAGGGTGTTTAATTAATGTTAAAAAGGACGATTTTCAAGAGAAATATAACGAAACTCTTAAGCTTCTTGAACAAGAGAAACGTAATTTTAACACCTCTTTGAGTACTGAACATCACAAAACGTATCTTGCTACCACTAAAGTCAATGAGCTAACTCAAGTAAATGGTTTTCTTCAAGAGGATAAAACTAAATTTGTTAATGAAAAAAGCAGTGGTTGAAAAAATGGAAAAGGATTTCAAAACTAAACAAGCGAATGACATCGACAAAATGGTGGAACTTGAAACTCAACCTGATTTTTACAAGAAAATTGTTTACAAAACTAATCAATCAATTCAAACCATGAGAATGTTGGCACCTCGTTCGTTTTTCAAGGACAGACCTAGTTTTGCAAATCCTAAGTACCTTGAGCATGCTCAATCTGAGAATCAGCACTTATATCTTGATGAGTCCCAATGGACCGATCTTGATTGTCTTGTTGTTAGGCCCGATAGTGAAGAGACACACGATTTGGAAGAAGAGAGTAGACCAAAAGTTAATAAAGAATTTGTTAAACCATATAATTATGCTTATGAAAACAGTCTTTATGGTCTTTTCAAACCGCAAACACAGAAAACTCGTGAGCAAATATTTTTCGAATGTGAACAAATAAGAATTTAATGGAGACAAGCTTTTGCCACTAAGAAAACTAATGTTTCAAAATTTATTGACTATTCGCCATATAAAGCTTCTGTAAGCAAGAGTAAGCAAGCACTTAGTATTCTCAAGAGTAACATTGAAAATTTCAAAAAGGTTGTTGATGATGACTGGAAAAAACGTGAACTTTCGAAAGGAGACAAAGAAATTCCTCACGATATAACTGTGCTTGTGAAAAGTATTTTGATTCCGCTTGAGGAAAGAACGCAAAAACATATTTTGGAATTTGAAACACTAATTAAGCAAGAAATGTTTAATGATTTGAAATATGTGGAATCTCTTGAACAAGAAGTGAACGACCATCAACCTGAAAGAGACGATTTTTCTACAGCATATGATATACTCTTATATGAATGTCTCTCAAAAGATATTATGTGTGCTTATGTTACATCTTGTGCTGATATTGATGAATATTCTGATGTTGCATGCAAATATCTTGATCAAGTTAAAGAATGTGAACGTCTTGAAACCGAACTTTCGAATAAAGTTAACCAAAAAGAGTTTTCGTTACTTCAACATAGATATGATTATCTTCAAAAACATTGTCACTCACTTGAACTTGCTTTGCAAAAGAAAGTTGGCAGCTTTTCAAATGATACACCTTTAGAAGAAAAATTATCTAAGTCATGTCGATTATTAAACGAAAAAAGTCTTGATATTTCGGATTTGAAAGCTCATTTACAAAAAAAGACATAGCAATAGCAGAGTTGAAGAAACTCGTTGCTAAGATGGGTGGGCAAGTTGTGGAACCTAGCGTTAAGCAACCTGTTGTTAGACAACCCAATGCCTCTAGAGTGAATAGATCCTCTATCTTGGGAAAACCATCTGCTTTCTCAAATTCTTCGTTCGTAAAACCTGTGTTTGCCCCCAAGATGGATGGAAAGGAAAGGTTACCACATACTCAACCCATAAGGAATGCTATAGCACCAAGCGTTAAGCACAATAATGTGATTAAACCAGGGATGTATAGAATGACCACTAAACCCACAAACAAAGTTAGTCACTCACCTCAGACATCTAGAAACACTAATATTCGTGTGTCTTATACTACAGGAGTAGTCTCCACTACTAGGGTTAGCTGACCTCAGCTTAAGAGCACTCAAGTGAATAATAAGGTCTGGAAATACAAGAATCAAGGGAAGATGAAGGAAGTAGAAGAACACCCTAGGAATTGGAATGATTTTAAGAATAAAAAGTCTGTAATCGCATGTAATGACGATTTGAATGCTATGAATGTGCAATTTGTTTGTGTCAAATGTGGAAAATGTGCTAATGCTAATCATTCTATGTGTGCTATCAATAATGTCAAAGGCCTAGATACTAGAACTAAGAAGCAAGTTATGATGCCTATTAGTTCTAGTAAACCCAAACACAAAGTGAACCATTCTGGTGCCACCCCCACTATGAAAAGTAATGCATCAGACTCCACCACTAAGAACCCTAGAAGCAGAATTAAGGAATTATACGAGTCTCCTAGGAAGTCTTAGAAATGGTGGTTTGCTAATCAATGTCCTCCAGGATATAAATGGATGCCTAAAGTTAGGACATAAATGTGACAACGAGTGTTAGCTAGCCTTTAAATGTTGCTAAGGACACTAATGATTCTACAATCACAACTACTGTGGTATCCAATTTAGCAAATGCTCTATCGTGTTCTAACTCTTCTGCAGGTGATACAAATAATTCTCTTCATACTAGACTTTGGATGCACGAAGCACATGACGGGGAATCTCAAGCTTCTAATTAACTTCATGGAGAAGTTCCTGGGTACGGTCCGATAGGATATGGAGATTTGGTTCAGGGAAATATAACGATAAAAAGGGTATACTACGTCGAAGGGCTCAATCACAATCTTTTCTCGGTTCGTCAATTCTGTGATGCAGATTTGGAAGTTGCTTTCAGAAAGAAGACTTGTTTTGTTCGTGATTATGATGGGAATGATTTACTCACCGGTTCACGAAATACCGATCTTTACACAATTTCACTACAAGACACAAATTCTTCAACTCCAGTTTGCTTCATGGCTAAAGCTTCAACGACTCAGGCATGGTTATGGCATCAACGTCTATCTCACCTCAACTTTGATACCATCAACTTGCTTTCCAAGAAAGATATTGTGAGAGGCCTTCCAAGTCTGAAATTCATCAAAGATCATCTTTGTTCTTCTTGTGAGCTTCGTAAAGCTAAACGAATTAGCTTCAAAACAAAGACCACACCAAGCTCTAAAGGACGGTTAGATCTTCTGCATATGGATCTGTGTGGTCCCATGCGTGTTCATAGTATCAATGGGAAGAAATATATTTTGGTAATTGTCGATGATTACTCAAGGTACACATGGACTCACTTCTTGAGGTCCAAGGATGAAACACCCAAAGTTCTCATCAGCTTCCTTAAACAGATACAACGTGGTCTTCAAGCTCAAGTTAAAGTGGTTCGTACTGACAGAGGTACATAATTTTTGAATTCAAATCTGAGAAAATATTTTGAAGCTGAAGGAATTGAACATAAAACATCTATTGCTCGAACACCCGAACAAAACGGCGTTGTTGAAAGACGAAACCGTACTTTAGTTGAGGCTGCTCGAACATTATTATCCGCTTCAAAACTTCCACTATACTTTTGGGCCGAAGCCATGTCAACCGCATGCTACACACAAAACCGCTCCTTAATTATCCCAAGACACGAAAAGACACTATATCACATAATTCATGATCGAAAACCTTCACTCAAACACCTTCACGTTTTTAGATGTACTTGTTATATAATACGAGATGGTGAAATTTTGGATAAGATGAAAGAGAAAGGTGATGCATGTATTCTTGTGGGATATGCAACTCAGTCTAAGGGGTATAGAGTATATAACAAGAGAACAAAATTGATAGTCGAGACTATTCACATCCGATTTGATGAATTACAAGAAATAACACTTGAACAAAACACTTTAAGTCCCGATCCACAATGACAAATGACTTCCGTTCACAACCGCACAGAACTCGGAACTCAAGACCACAGCAATGAACCGTCAAGTTCAAAGCTGGTTCCACAAAGTGTTCCAAGAGCAGATATGACAGTCAACACGACAATTGAAGAGTTGGAAATGTTATATGGACCAATGTATGATGAATATTTCACGGGGGAAAAACATGTTGTATCGAATTCTTCTGCTGTCACTCATGATAAGAATGATGATACTGATCATCGTCAACAAAAGGATACAAATTCATCTACTTCAACACGGGTTGCTGCAGATTTACCTCCTCAGAATATCACATCAATAACCGCTCCTACAACATCCACAACTATTGTCATTGCTCCAGAGAACACAAATCAAGCAGACAATGCATTATCTGACGAAGACGAATTTATCAACCCATTCGGTACACCGGTACACGAAACTGGGGAGTCTTCTACTCGCCATGTTGATCCGTCAAATATGCATACGTTCTGTCAACGACATACTTCAACACATCACTGGACCCGAGATCATCCTTTGGTTCAAGTAATTGGAAACCCTTCACAGCCTGTTCGCACAAGACGACAACTTAACACCGATGGCGATTTTTGTATGTTCGCACTCGCCGTGAGTTCAGCTGAATCGAAAAACATCAAAGAAGCCATGGCTAATCACGCTTGGATTGAATCGATGATGGATGAACTTCAACAATTTGAAAGACTTAAAGTCTGGGAACTTGTTGACAAACCATACGATGTTATACCATTAAATCTTTGATGTATCTGGAAAAACAAGATGGATGAAGTGAACACGACCATCAAGAATAAATCTAGGCTAGTGGCTAAAGGGTATGGACAACAAGAGGGTATTGATTTTTAAGAATCATTTGCACCTGTTGCTCGAATTGAAGCGGTCAGGATTTTTCTTGCTTATGCTGCACATAAGGGATTCATCGTTTATCAAATGGACGTAAAGACGACATTTCTTAACGGTCCTTTTAAGGAAGAAGTCTATGTCACGCAGCCGGAAGGATTCGTCAATCCTCATTATCCTGAAAAGGTGTATCGTCTCCATAAATCACTTTATGGACTCAAGCAAGCTCCAAGGGCGTGGAGCGAAGAGCTCTCAAAATTTCTGGTCTCCAAAGGTTTCTCAAAGGTTCCATTGATCTAACTTTGTTCACTTATAAATATGGGGATGACATTTTGCTTGTGCAGATTTATGTTGATGACATTATTTTCAGGTCTACAAACCCAAAACTTTCAAAATGGTTTGAAAAAGTAATGCACAACAAATTTGAAATGTCTATGATGGGCAAACTAAAATTCTTTCTAGGAATTCAAGTTTACCAATCCCCATGTGGTATCTTTATTAACCAAGCTAAGTATTTTCAAGAGATAATCAAAAAGCATGGTATAACTTCATGTGACCCCGTTGGGACACAATTATCAACCACATCCCTAGATGCTGATTTGGAGGGAGATGCCACAGATCAAACGAGATATCGTTCCATGATCGGCTCTCTCATGTACTTAATAGCAAGAATACCAGATATATCACATGCAACGTGTTATTGTGCACGATATCAAGCACGACCCACTGAAAATCACCACAAGGAGGTTAAACGGATCTTTCGGTACCTTAAGAATACCATTCACATGGGACTCTGGTATCCGAGAGAAACCGGTTTCTTTCTAACGGCCTATTCAGATTCTAATCATGAAGGGTGTCTTGATACACGTAAAAGTACTTCTGGTGGTGCACAATTTCTAGGTCAAGATAAGCTTGTGGGATGGTCTTCCAAGAAGCAGGATTGCACGTCACTGTCATCAGCCGAAGCAGAGTATGTGTCTCTATATGAATGTTGTGCTCAAGTTCTTTGGATGAGAACACAACTCACGGATTATGGCTTCTACTTTGATAAAGTACCTATGTACCGTGACTCAAAGTCCGCCATAGCCATCTCCTGCAATCTGGTACAGCATTCCCGCACGAAGCACATTGATGTCTGATATCACTTCATTAAGGAACAAGTTGAAAAGGGTATCGTTGAATTATACTTTGTTAGAACTGATTACCAATTAGCTGACTTGTTTACAAAATCTCTTTCGAAAGAGAGGTTTGCGTATCTTGTTAGGCAAATTGGTATGAGATGTTTGACTCCAGCAGAATTGGAGATTCTGGCAAAGAAACCTGCTTGATTCATCTATCAAACATCTACATGAAAATAAAAATCTTTGAAAATCCAAAAATATTCTTCTCGACATGTCTTTCAGTATCGATAATATGGACGTACCTAGAAATGTCGCTCAATAACGACACGGGTGTGTACATAAAGCTCGAATGAAAGTTGTAAATATTTTTCAAAACATGTCATTTCTATCTTTTATAAAGGAAATTGTTTCTTTTGGACAATATTTCCAACAACGGGTAGAGCAATCTATCTCGGGTTGAGCTTGTCACAAAACATTCAACATTTTGAGCTCAACACAATGGCTTGTAATCACTTTCAGATTACAACCCGGATCTACATTCACGGGGGAGTGTACGCTTTCGTGCCCTTACTCTTAGCCAAAGAAGTTAAATCTTCTTACAATTGAGTGGATTCGTCAAGACATTCAAAGTCTATGAACTCAAGTTTATGCTTTAGAAAAACCTTTTCGCCAAAAAGAATTGATTTTTCAAAAAGCGTTGAACACAATTGTTTCAAGAATTTCTCAATGATATTCAAAATCTTTCAAATATTATGTGTTCAACAACTCCTATTGTGACATTCGTCAAATTTCCATCATTTATTTATTCATGTAGTACGAGTATTTTAACTGTTTACCGACTAGTTGTCGTCATGAACGTGTTAATTGTTTTGCTTTACGGACAAAGCCCTTTTTAGGGAGAGCATATGTAACATCTCAATGTTTCGCGATTATTAAGTTGAATGCATACACAAGTTTGTGAGCGTCTTATGTTTTTGCCGTACGTTTATTTGTTATAGTTATTAAGTTTTCGTGACGTCTCGCACAATTGTTTTGGTTTTGGGATCGTATACTAAACGGTTTTGGTGTCGGGAGTATCCAGTCGCGTCTAAACTTAACCATTGTGAACCGAGTCGAGTGTATAAGCTATCACAGCATGTGTACATATACTGAATATATAAACCTTCAATTTTATTGCCAAGCTTGTCATACAAGGGTCTCAAATCAGTCACAAGTCTACATTACACATAAACTTTATAGTTTATTTGCCCCACTAAAGGACAGCACATTTGCCTAGTTTACCCCTTTTGGGTATATCACAAGTTAACATTTCCAGATTTACACTAACCCTAGACTAACTATACAAGTTTAAATACAAACCCAAAGTATTATCCAATGTCCAAATACAAATTATCTCAGTCCAAAATACAAACATCAAAAATCTGCACAAGTCTTCACAATACAACTCCTGGATAGAAGATTAGGTCCAGCCGACCCATAAGTCGCGTCGAACCTGCAAAACAGAAAGTCTTCATCCCGTCCGAACCTGCAAAACCGAACGTAGCATCCCCATTGTGAGTCTTTTGTCTTTTCGTCTTTCTTTCGAAGTCTAGATGTGCTTGTTTTGTACGAACCTGCGAATAAACGAAATAATGTGTTAGTCATTGTAAAGGCCTTATACTTTTAACCAAAAACTGAAAATTGCTAAACTTTTTAAATACAAACATGTTTATGTTATTATTTTGCTGTCAACCAAACCGAGACCCAATTTAGACCAAACCGAGACCCATGTTCAACCAAACCGAGACTCAATCAAGAACCAAACCGAGACCCATGTTCAACCAAACCGAGACCCAATCAAGAACCAAACCGAGACCCATGTTCAACCAAACCGAGACCCAATCAAGAACCAAACCGAGACCCATGTTCAACCAAACCGAGACCCAATCAAGGACCAAACCGAGAATCAAAGCAAACCAACCAAAGTTCTACTTTCTGCCAAATTATTAACCATTATTACCAACAAAACCAAATGTCTTAATCAAATTTATTTTACAGAAAACATTAATCATGCCGCGGGTATAGAAACCCCCAATTCAAATCAAAACCCTAATTATTTTAAAACCTTTTTAAACATCTAATTAACATTGCCACATTCCAGAAACATCATATAAACACGAGTAACATTCGAATACATAAAAACCCCCAATTTTTATAAAACCCTAGATTTACTTTTTATTAATTAAAATGCTAATTAAACCTAATCTAAACCCAAACCCCTTAATTAATTTAATTAAAAGTGAGTTATACAAAAACCCCCAAATGACCGAAACCCTAATTTTTATAAATCGACTTTATATCAAAATTAGTTTGATTTTATAAATGAAAACATCAATTAATCATGTTTAAACCCGATTTTGATGAAAACCCCCAAATATTTCAAAACCCTAATTTTGTTTATTGTTAATCCGAGAATCATATGATTCACAACAAGTATATGCAGATAAATTAAACCCATTGATATTTATTAAATCAAAAATCAATTAATCCTTTTTAAAAGAAAACAAGGAGAACAAACTTATCTTGATTTCTTGGCTATTGATTCGCGTGACCGCAAGGGAGACACATCAGAAAAACCAAATCGGTTGATGTGGGGATTAAACCCCACATCTCACGCGATATAGAACCTCAGACCACCCATATTTGATTCTATAACCCAAATTGATTAGATGATAACCAAGGTAGATGATTGAACCGATCTAGATTAAGAGAGAGAGTGTTTTTGAGACGGTGGAGATAATATCGAGAGAGGAGAGAGAGAGTCAACTCCCAGATATGGGAAGTTGTGTGTGATAAACACACGCATATACTCCTTTCGTTTCCTTGTTTATTCTGCCAGGTGGGCCGGGCCGGGTCTATTGACCTTGGGCCGGTTTGTGGTGTAAATGTGTTGGACCCAATTTGGGCCTCACATGTTTAAGTTAGTTTGGTTAAAGCCCAAAACGAAATTTGGTAAATTTAAGTTATATTTTGACCCGTAAAACCCGACCATTTAATAAACCGATTTTATTTATCGTACTTTTCCGTAAAATCGTACTTTTCATAAACGTATGGTTTCGTCAAGCACAACTAGGGTGTCGAGTCATTTAATCATACAATTATTCGTATCGTAACTCGATTCTCATAATTAATTAGGTCGCGGCTAGCGTAACCGTACTCTCGAGCTATTTTATCTTCGTTCTCTTTGCTGAATTTACGAGGTGAGTTTATAGCCCCATACTTTACCATTTTCACTGCTTTTTGGGGTGAGACATTGCTTGATTTTTAACGTTTGAACACAAGTGCATTTACTGATTTATATATTAGTCTAAGTCCCACTAAAAACCCAGTTGCTTTGGCCCGTGAATCGTGAACCGTTAATTACTTTGTGTAAGCGCGAATGTAATGGATAGATCTATCGGGATTGACGTCCCTGTCTGTCTTGTCCAACAAGGGGACAAGCGGGCACAGTTTCATTTGAATCTGATATAGGATGTCGTGGGTTTAGGCATCTAGTTTGGGCTACATTTATATGATTATACTGCCGGTGTTGTTAACGCTTCGGTGTCACGAGCTTAGACTGTAATAAATACTTTTGGGATGACTTTGTATCTGTTATATTGTCATCACATTTGGGAAAATCTTGTGGTTCATTAAACATTTCAAACTAACTAAACCTATGAACTCACCAACTTTATGTTGACACTTTAGCAATGTTTTTCTCAGGTATTAAGAAGGAAGATGCTAAATGAGGTCTCATGCATTGCCGTCATTTCTTTGAAACAACGATCATTTGTACCATTTAAGAAAACTATGTTTTGTAAACGTATTCAGTTTATGCTTCCGCACTTTGTTAAAACAATTTATTTTATTAATTACAAGTGATCTATTTTCCGAACGTCCCATTTAGAGGTCGTTCTTTGTGACTATGTGTGTATGATAATCATGACGTCACCACTCCCTTGTCGCCATTATACTCTGATATTTTGGGAGTGTGACAGATTGGTATCAGAGCACTAGTTATAGAGAACTAGGTTGCATTTAGTAATTCTAGACTATAACTGCTCTATGTTTAATCGATTATCATACAGATTGTAAGTATTAAGTATATGTAGATACATAAGTAATAAATGGGATACATGTGAATCAACAATTACGAGGTATATTTACATGGGTTACATGTGCAACAACAAAATCTGAATTATGTTATATGGGATACATGTGGATTCAACAATGATTGCTATGTTATGTTAATGTCCTTTTTACGGACTAATTTTATAAGATATTTACACACCTTTATTTTGTTTATGATTACAGCGATGTCTTCATCCGATGATTCCACGTCTACAGGAGCGTACTACAACCGTAGTTCACAGTCGACCATCAGTTCATCAGTAGGACTACCTAGAGGATCGCCGTCAGGATATCCGTGGTACCGGATGGTTTCAGATGACGATATAGAGAGAGAGACTGAGGAGGTTCGTCATTCACCGATTCGTATTCCTGATGCATCAGCTGACGATGTGCTTAGCCTAGAAGGCGGGGGAGAGGATGACTTAGACACTGACGTGGTGCAGTCACCAGGTCAGACATCAGTGACTGGAGATGAGACGGTAGAGGAGACAGAGGATGATGGGATGGAGTTTACAGATGGGGAAGGAGAGCCTATGGAGGTCACAGACACTGAGGACCCTCCTACTGCATATGCCGCTACTCCTGAGGTTTCCCTAGCACACATCTCCTCATCTTCATCTGAAGACGAAGGAGAAAGGACTGCTATTCCTGCTCCAGCACCTGGTACTCTACCTTTCTACTATGTGAGACGACGTCTTCGGGGGAGAGCTGCTCGACCACCACTTTCACCTTACAGACCCCTCATACCTTTCACTGCCACTGACAGGCATGCAGCCCGCACACCTGCCAGTTCTGTCCCAGAGACACCATTACTGCTACCACCACCAGAGACTGTACCTGCAGTATACCAGGAGATGCTTACTGACGCTGGTATCTCTACAGGACCGAGAGCTACGACTCCTCTTCCTAGGAGAGCTACGTCGACGGTGGTGATGCTTGGGGCGGCAGATGGATGTGTGACGACACGGTTGAACAGGTTGGAGGATGCTGTAGAGGCGTTAGGTGAGGAGTACAATGAAGTGCAGGATAAGTTGGAGGCACTGGCGAAGAAGAGTCCAGTCAGGGATGAGACAGTGTTGACAGTATGTGTGACCCGTCTACGAGGACAGCTTCTTACTGTTCTTGGTCAGATGGAATCCATGCCAAACACTCGTCTTGAGGAGATTGAGAGCCTGATGACCCGATGGGGAGTAGAGCCATTGGTGGAGACAGGCGGACTAGAGGCACCAGTGGATGACCCTGTTGCAGACTTGGATAAGAGGTTTAGAGCCGCTTGTCATGACACCGATGTTAGATTGAGAGATTCCCAGGCTCGTGAGCTAGTGGTTGAGAGGAGGTTAGCAGAGTTGGAGAAGGAGCTTCATCAGCGCCGTGAGGGCACTAGTTAGATTATCTTGTACCATCGACCTATCCCTGTATGACCACTAAGCTTTGAAGTTTATCTTAGCTAGTTGGTATTTTATTTTCTCTATTTATGTTAAGACAAACTATGATGTATTATCAAACGAATCCATGAATGATATTATGAGTTGCAAAAATTGTGAGATCATTATATATTGTGTATTATATCTTGGAGCATTTCATAATTGTGTTGTGTGTGCCATGCATGTTATGTCTGGCAAAAACTCATTATCCTATTACCTTGTTAGATTATGGCGCCAGTGAGAAGATCCGAAACGCAGAATCCGCCAGCCGCTACCGGTGGAATTGACACCGCCCTGTTAAGCCAAATGATAGCCGAACGAGTGGCCGAGGCACTCGCGACCGCTGAAGCAAACCGTACAGCTAGCACACAGGAGGAGACCAACCAAGGAGCTACTAATGCTATTGCACGTACTTGTACCTACAAGGAATTTCGTGCAGTTACGCAAGTAAGTTTCCGAGGTACTGAAGGAGCAGTAGGATTAACCAGATGGTTTGAGAAGCTAGAATCCCAATTTGGGATTAGCAATGTCGCTGAAGCCGACAAGGTGAAGTTTGCGTCAAGCACGTTAGTGGATGGTGCTTTGACTTGGTGGAACGTCTATGCTCGTGCAGTGACCATTGACGTTGCCCAAGCGACGCCCTGGAGTGAATTTAAAGCCATGTTTGTGAGGAAATACTGTCCCCGAAATGAAGTCAAGCAGATGGAAGTTGAGCTGTGGAACCTAAAGGTCAAGGGTACTGCTCTTACTGCTTACAATCAGCGCTTTCAAGAGCTGATTTTGTTATGTCCTGAAATGGTACCCAACGATGACCGATTGTTGGAGCGCTACATTGAAGGACTACCTTTGAGCATCAAAGGGAATGTGACTTCATCCAAGCCGACTGATTTGCACGAGGCAATCGACATGGCTCAGAGTCTGATGTACCAAGTGGTACAGGAGTTGGGAGAAAATACTGGGGATAAAAGAAAGTGGTCTGGCAACCACTACAACAACAATACCAACAACAACAACAACCCAAGCAACTACGACCAGAACAAGCGACAAGAAGTAGCAAGAGTGTTCACTGCTGGACAAGGAAATACTGGGAACTACGCTGGAAGACTACCTTTCTGCGGAAAATGTGGTCGACACCACGAAGGAGCATGTCCCCCTACGTGCTACAATTGTGGGAAGGCGGGACATAAGGCAAAGGAATGCCGAGCACCACCTCGTGCTACTAATCAAAGAGGAACTGGAACGCAAGGTGGTCAAGGAGCAAATGTCACTTGCTTTGGATGTGGAGAGAAAGGTCACTACAAGAACAAATGTCCGAGCGGTGGGAACCAAGGTCGTAGTAACCAGATTCGAGGGAATCAAAATCAGAACCAAGGGAACCAGAAGCAGAATCAAGGGAACCGAGGAGGGAATAACCGAGCCACAACTAGTACTCCTGGAGGATTCACGGCACCTAGCAAAGTGTATCATCTCTGTGCTGAAGCTGCTGTGCAAGACAACAATGTTGTGACTGGTACGTTTCTAGTCAATAACAACTATGCTTCAGTACTATTTGATTCTGGTGCGGATAGGAGTTTTGTGTCGTCTATATTTAGTGAACGCCTAAATATTACCCCTACTGCGTTAGACGTTAAGTATAATGTAGAGTTAGCCGATGGGAAGTCAGTAACCACCGACGTTATTCTGAAAGGATGTAGTGTAAGGCTACAAGGTCGTTCGTTTAGTATCGACCTACTCCCTATAGAATTGGGAAGTTTTGACGTCATCATTGGAATGGATTGGATGTCGAAGCATCACGCGGAGATTATATGTCATGAGAAGTGTGTCCGTGTTCCTTATGGAAACGACGTACTCATCATACAAGGCGAAAGAAGTGGTGTGAAGAATGGATCAAGATTGGAAGTCATCTCATGTATCAGGACCCAAAGATACATTGAGAAGGGATGTCCGGTATTCTTGGTTCAAGTAACACAAAAGGAAGGAGAAGAAGATCGCGAGAAGAAGGTGGAAGATGTACCGATCGTTAGAGACTTTCCGGACGTATTCCCAGAGGATTTACCCGGACTACCACCAGCACGACAAGTGGAGTTTCACATCGAGCTTACACCAGGAGCCGCGCCTGTTGCTAGAGCCCCATACCGTCTAGCACCGGACGAGATGACAGAGTTAGCTGAACAGATAAAGGAACTTTCTGACAAAGGTTTCATTAGACCAAGTTCCTCACCTTGGGGAGCGCCGGTCTTATTTGTCAAAAAGAAAGATGGATCCTTTAGAATGTGTATCGATTACCGAGAATTGAATAAGCTGACGATAAAGAACCGCTACCCATTGCCGAGGATTGACGATCTTTTCGACCAATTGCAAGGATCTAGCATATACTCGAAGATCGACTTAAGGTCAGGATATCATCAACTAAGGGTTAGAGAGGAAGACGTTCATAAAACGGCTTTTAGAACCCGGTACGGACACTACGAGTTCCAAGTTATGCCTTTTGGTTTGACAAACGCACCTGCGGTATTCATGGATCTCATGAACCGAGTTTGCAAACCATACTTGGACAAGTTTGTGATTGTATTTATCGATGACATCCTTATCTATTCTCGTAATGAAGAAGAGCACAAGGAACATTTGAAGACCATATTAGAGCTGCTAAGGAAGGAGAAGTTATATGCAAAGTTTTCCAAATGTGAGTTTTGGATAAACACAGTGCAATTCCTTGGGCATGTGATCGACAGCAGTGGTATTCACGTTGATCCTGCTAAGATCGAGGCTGTAAAGGATTGGGCGACTCCAACAACACCCACGGAGATCCGTCAATTTTTAGGTCTTGCTGGTTACTATAGGAGATTCATTGAAGGTTTCTCCAAGATAGCTAAACCAATGATGGAATTGACTCAAAAGGATAAGAAGTTTGAGTGGAAGGAGGAGCAAGATTTGGCATTCCAGACGTTGAAGCAGATGTTGTGTGAAGCACCGATACTAGCCCTACCTGAGGGTAATGAAGACTTTGTGGTGTATTGTGATGCATCCATAAAAGGGTTAGGTGCAGTACTGATGCAAAGGACTAAGGTCATAGCTTACGCATCAAGACAACTAAAAGTGCACGAGAAGAACTACACAACCCATGACCTAGAGTTGGGAGCAGTGGTGTTTGCCTTGAAGATTTGGAGACACTACCTTTATGGTACTAAGTGTGTTGTATTCACTGACCATAAGAGTCTACAACACATTTTGAATCAAAAGGAACTCAACATGAGACAACGACGTTGGCTAGAGTTGCTCAGTGATTACGATTGCGAGATCCGTTATCACCCAGGCAAGGCAAATGTCGTGGCCGACGCTTTGAGTCGAAAGGAGAGAGTTCTTAGGGTGAAGGCTTTAGTGATGACCATTGACTTAGACCTTCCATCCTTAATTCTCAAGGCTCAGAAAGAAGCAGTCGAGGAAGAAATACTTAAGACTGAAGATGTTGGAGGAATGATAAAGAAGTTGGAAGCACGTTCGGATGGAACGTTATGCCTTGATAATAGGAGTTGGTTACCATGCCATGGTGACCTACGATCCTTGATTATGCATGAGTCGCATAAGTCAAAGTACTCCATACATCCGGGATCTGATAAAATGTATCATGATCTGAAGATGTTGTATTGGTGGCCGAACATGAAGGCGGATATTGCTACATACGTTAGCAAGTGTTTGACTTGTGCCAAAGTCAAAGCCGAACATATGAAACCATCAGGATTATTGGTCCAACCCGAACTGCCAGAATGTAAGTGGGAAAGGATCACTATGGATTTCATTACCAAGCTACCAAAGACCGCAGCCGGATTCGACACGATTTGGGTAATCGTTGACCGACTCACCAAATCGGCTCATTTCCTACCCATCAAGGAGACTGATGGAATGGATAAGTTAGCAAGGACGTACTTGGAGGAAGTAGTCACGAAGCACGGTGTGCCTGTGTCTATAATCTCCGACCGAGACAGCCGATTTACTTCGCAGTTTTGGAAGTCACTGCAGAAGGCATTGGGAACGCAGTTGGATATGAGCACTGCGTATCATCCTCAGACCGACGGTCAAAGTGAACGGACCATTCAAACCCTAGAAGATATGCTGAGAGCTTGTGTGATTGACTTTGGAAATAAATGGGATAGACACCTACCTCTGGTGGAATTCTCATACAACAATAGTTATCACACTAGCATTAAGGCAGCGCCGTTCGAGGCACTGTATGGTAGGAAGTGTCGTTCACCCGTGTGTTGGGCAGAGGTCGGTGAAGCACAACTCACTGGACCTGAGATCATACACGAGACTACTGAGAAGATCTTTAAGATTAAGAGCCGTATGCAAGCCGCAAGAGATCGACAGAAGAGTTATGCTGATATGCGACGCAAACCTCTTGAGTTTGAAGTTGGTGACAAAGTCATGTTGAAGGTCTCACCTTGGAAAGGTGTGATTCGCTTTGGAAAGCGTGGAAAGTTAAACCCTCGTTACATTGGACCCTTCAAGATTATAGAGAGGATTGGTCCCGTAGCCTATCGTTTGGAATTACCCCAAGAACTTAGCCGAGTGCATAATGTGTTCCACATTTGCAATCTGAAGAAATGCTTAGCCGACGAAGCACTCGTTATTCCTTTGGAGGAGATTCAACTCGACGACAAACTCAATTTCGTAGAAGAACCGGTAGAAGTCATGGACCGTCAAGTTAAACAACTCAAGCAAAGCCGTATACCGATTGTGAAAATCCGATGGAACGCGCGTAGAGGTCCAGAATACACGTGGGAACGTGAAGATCAGTTCAAGAGCAAGTATCCTCATCTTTTCGCTAACCATCCTACTACAACAACGTCTTGATTTCGTGACGAAATCTCTAAAACATGGGAATACTATGACATTCGTCAAATTTCCATCATTTATTTATTCATGTAGTACGAGTATTTTAACTGTTTACCGACTAGTTGTCGTCATGAACGTGTTAATTGTTTTGCTTTGCGGACAAAGCCCTTTTTAGGGAGAGCATATGTAACATCTCAATGTTTCGCGATTATTAAGTTGAATGCATACACAAGTTTGTGAGCGTCTTATGTTTTTGCCGTACGTTTATTTGTTATAGTTATTAAGTTTTCGTGACGTCTCGCACAATTGTTTTGGTTTTGGGATCGTATACTAAACGGTTTTGGTGTCGGGAGTATCCAGTCGCGTCTAAACTTAACCATTGTGAACCGAGTCGAGTGTATAAGCTATCACAGCATGTGTACATATACTGAATATATAAACCTTCAATTTTATTGCCAAGCTTGTCATACAAGGGTCTCAAATCAGTTACAAGTCTACATTACACATAAACTTTATAGTTTATTTGCCCCACTAAAGGACAGCACATTTGCCTAGTTTACCCCTTTTGGGTATATCACAAGTTAACATTTCCAGATTTACACTAACCCTAGACTAACTATACAAGTTTAAATACAAACCCAAAGTATTATCCAATGTCCAAATACAAATTATCTCAGTCCAAAATACAAACATCAAAAATCTGCACAAGTCTTCACAATACAACTCCTGGATAGAAGATTAGGTCCAGCCGACCCATAAGTCGCGTCGAACCTGCAAAACAGAAAGTCTTCATCCCGTCCGAACCTGCAAAACCGAACGTAGCATCCCCATTGTGAGTCTTTTGTCTTTTCGTCTTTCTTTCGAAGTCTAGATGTGCTTGTTTTGTACGAACCTGCGAATAAACGAAATAATGTGTTAGTCATTGTAAAGGCCTTATACTTTTAACCAAAAACTGAAAATTGCTAAACTTTTTAAATACAAACATGTTTATGTTATTATTTTGCTGTCAACCAAACCGAGACCCAATTTAGACCAAACCGAGACCCATGTTCAACCAAACCGAGACTCAATCAAGAACCAAACCGAGACCCATGTTCAACCAAACCGAGACCCAATCAAGAACCAAACCGAGACCCATGTTCAACCAAACCGAGACCCAATCAAGAACCAAACCGAGACCCATGTTCAACCAAACCGAGACCCAATCAAGGACCAAACCGAGAATCAAAGCAAACCAACCAAAGTTCTACTTTCTGCCAAATTATTAACCATTATTACCAACAAAACCAAATGTCTTAATCAAATTTATTTTACAGAAAACATTAATTGTAAAACCCAAAAATTTGATTTATACTTTATTCTTCATTTTGACGATAACCTAAAGTTTAAATATACAAAAAAAATATCATTAATATTAAAATCTTAGTTTATAACTTACAGTTGACTCACATTTAGTAAATAATAATTATACACATGAAAATGGTTAGCTACTAAAGGTTACATATTATATAAAAATAAGTATAATTTATTAAAGCAGTTACATGAAATAGCTAAAACCACGAAGCCCGAGTTACAAGCCCATAATCTCGTTTCATATATACCGCTGGACTTTCAGTTGATCATCAGCAACCCTAAATTGCTTTCACTGCCGCCACAAAATATCCGTTGTGAAGTTTTCAATGGCCGCAAGAGATCCTTAGAGAGACAACCTCTCTCTACAATACATCTTAACTCATATCGATAAAGAGTAGACGCGTAACTGTTCGAGTTGGTTTTCAAGTCCTTGGAGAGTAGTGGAACGCACTAAATCTTTCACCTTGGTTTTGGTCGTGTGATGAGTCTTTGTTTGTTGTACATGAGTACGTCTCAAGTTTCGGTTTCATTTGTTCTAGTTCGAGTGTGCTTCGGTGGTGATTCGCGATTGAAGTTCTGTTAGGTTGATATGGTTGATTCATGTATGTGAGAAAGGTTCTCATTCGTACCGTTGGAGGATCGGTTTCGCTTTTGAGGTTGAGCTTCGTGATCATATGTATGGTTCTGGGTCATTGGTGTTGTTACTCGAGTTCGATTTGATCTTAGTTCTCGTCTGGTTAAAACTTCAAAGGTACATTCACGTTTGATTTACGAGTCGCAATATCGAGTTATACTTTGTCTCGTTTATTATCATTTATGTTGCGAACACGTTTCTTAAACCTGTTCGGCTTAAAACATGTATTTACATAATCTTATTTAAGTTGTAAACTAAGCGAAACGCCATGATCGAATATACCGCTAGCAATGTTTAAACCGTGATATCACAAAGAGCTTTATAAGATGCGTCTGTAGTTCCATATGATAAGGAAGACAATATTGATGTTTCCTGATTCCCATGCAAGGTCTTAATTCTTATAGTTTTGTTAATGTTGATTATCTCAACACAAGAGTAATGTATACTAAATATGAGTTACAAGTTACATAGCTAAAAACCAGTATATAGTTAATCACTAAAGAACGTCCTATATGCGGTTTTAAGTTTGTCACAAATAAACGTTTTGAAGAAACACATATACTCGCTAGTTAGGAATGTCATTATGTTTGTAATTGAATAGATATTCGTAAATTAATTCATAGAGATCGAAGCTGAAATTTTTACGAGAAGGAAAAGATAGCATGAGTTTTACATCGCATGAATTTTACATGCTCATTGGATTTGTTAAATAATTTTGTTAAACTAATAATATCATAGAGCTGTTGTGTTGTAGCCCATAAGATTTTGTCATACAAATAATAAGCTCATAACATATTACGTATCTATTAAGTATTAAAATGTTGTAGTGATTAAAGGGTTTTTTTTCAAACTTTATTTTGTAGATTATGGGAGGTAGTTTTGGGATTTTAAGAACATGAAGGTACGGATATTCCTATCTCTCTATTATTATTTGTCGCTGTCGTTTATTCGACATGTGTACAGAATTTCAGGAATAAAATAAATAAATGAAAAACAGATAAGATCAGTAAATTAAATAAATATCAGATAATTTATTTCCGTCTATTATTATTGTAGCTTACGTGAAGCCCGAGTAGTGTTCTTTCAGTTTCCATCAATCAGTTACTGGACAAGAGGTACGGATTTCCGTTCTTTCAGTAAGGACTTCCTTTCCTATGCATGATTAGGATTCCCCGTCTGCAGCCAAATGTTTTCCCCAGTATATGTTTAAACTTATCAGTAATCATGTTAAGAATTAAATAAATTGCCTGAGCACTATATACAAGCATGATTAGTTTATGTACTAGTTACGGAGGTACCGTAACCACGGCACTAGAGGCACCGGTGTCGTGACTCACATGCAGGAGAGTGATATCCTGCATCGTCCCACTCAGCTCAGCTTGGCCATTTTATCAGTATTATTAGTGGGGCGTATGGATGCATCCTAGGCTACAGTTTATAGTTTAGCAGGTGAATGTGGTGTGTGCTCTACATCCTTCACATTGGAGCTGATCCCTCCACCCAGCACAGTTATCTAGAGGTCACCCCTCTACAGCATGACGAGGTCACCCCTCCAGTTATTCATGCAACGTTGTTACAGCACATGACCTATATAAGCTCTGGCAATTAAATTACAGTAAATGCATGTTTTCAGATTTAACAGATAACAGTTCAGCTCTATTATTTATAAATCAGGCTTTACAGATTATACACAGATTTCCGCTGCAACTTTACTTATCAGTCATACAGCTCCAGTATTTTATCATCTGTTTCATTTTAGTAATTCCCTATCATGCTTTATATCCGTACACTGAGCGTTATGCTCAGCCGTAGTTCCTTTCATGTTCTAACGGCAGGTACACCAGGACGTTTTAGGATTCTGAGAGCATGTGCATTTGGATGGAAGCTATCCAGACTTCTTACTTTATGCATTCTTACATTATTCTGCTTATTTGGACATTGTTTGGTCCTTTCCTTCAGTATTTTATTTTTCATGTTTTGGGCTTGTTTGGATTGCCGATGTTTGATTCCGGTATTTCCTTTATGGTTAGTTAATGTTTTAGGACATTTACCTTATGCTTTGATGACACGCCATAAATACACGTAACGGTCCACTTATCCAAGTGGGGTGTTACAATTATGGTATCAGAGCGCAAGGTTCGACCTGTAGGCTCTAAAACTTGACCTGTGACTAGTGGGTAGTCACCAGGAACTTACCAGATTTTGGCGCTGTTACCTTTCATGTTCCTCATGAAATTTTCAGTCAATTGTTTTCATTTATCAGTCAGTTTTCTTAAAGTTTTTGACTAAGTAAAAGGTTGGGACAAGACTGGCCATATTTAGTCGCATGTGATTTTTGCGAATTTCGTTTTGGTGAACCGACCAAAGGCGTTCACCCTTGCCGTTCAGATTTTATATTGATGGACCGACCATAGGCGTTCATCCTTATTCATGTCAGATTCATGTTATCAGTCGTTGTTATTTGGTGAACCGACTCATATGCGTTCACCATTTCTCAGGTCAAATTTCATGCTTTCAGTCGAATGTTGTTTTGTGAACGGAGCCATAGACATTCACCTTTGCTCATATCATGACCATTTATAATATTTCTGACAAGTGTGGATTGGACTACAACCAACCATATTTAGTCCCAGATTGTAAATTCTATACATGACAGTTCTCATAAGATTTTGACAAGTATGGATCAAACCAGAATCGCCTATACTTAGTCACATGTTTTCTTTTGAAAATTTGCGAATTAAACAATAACCATCCGCATCAGTTGATGTTAAACCTCAGTTGATTATATCCTCATGTTCTTTGTAACAATCCAGTTTTCAATCTCACGTTAATGTCGTTTTCATGATGATTCAGTTTCATGTCTCTTTATGAAGATTAAGCTATCAGCAGGGTGATGTTGTTTTCATGCTAATACACGGAAGGATTTCAGTGAGATCCTGTTACATGATAAATCATTTTGGTCTTCATCAATCATGTCTTCATGCTGACCATTGTTGAAATTCCGTTTAATCATATTCTTGACCTCTATACAACCAGCAGTAAGTCGATGCAGGAATTGTCAGCCTATTATGTTACTTATTTCAGTTCAATTTACTACCGTTTAAATCAATTTATTTCTTTGACCGTGTCAGACGGTTTACACCAGTATCGATCATATCAGCAAACCTTCAGCGGTACCACATGAATAGTATTCATCGTGTACTTCACGTACAGTATTTCAGGTGTACCCCATGCACCTTACACCATGGGTACCGTTAATCGATCCTTAATCACCTCAGGCATTTCCGCTTGTCGATATTCTACCAGATGCTGATGCTGCTCGTGAGTTGAAGATTTTGCCAGATGCTGATGCCGCTAACACTTAGAAGACCTCTCAAATGCTGATGCTGCTGATACTTGGAGATTTCTCAAGATGCTGATGCTGTTTATACTATGAAGACTCTGTAGAACAAGGACGAAAACTATAAAGTTGAAATTTTAGACAAGAATAAATTTCAACCATCGGACACTACCATTCCATTCCATGCTTTTACCTTCTTAGCTAGATGTCACACTTCACTCAGCTAACCTTCCATTCAGAAGAGTGTGAACCGGAACCTAGCCGGCCACTCAGCAGATACTTACATGAATCACGGTCATGATAATGACCGTCATAAATTGACAAACAAAGTAGTAGTGACAACCACCGTGCTTATAGTTAATCAGTCAGTAACCATCGGATCATCGGAACGGACGTGACCAGAAATACAGAGGTCAGCAGTCTAACCGGTCCGCCAACCCTAGCAGTTACCAAAAATTTTCAGCCTTGTTCAGATTCATCTACTAAAAACATATGTCAAGACATCAGTCAAGACACAGGTCTCAGGTATCATTTTGGAAGACACATATCAGGACACCAGTCATGATACATGCCATATGAATATCTTCTCAAGGTACGAGTCAAGACCCATAACTCCAGTATGTTTTATAAAACAGGCCCTCGGAAATTCAGGGTACCCTCCAAAAAGGGTATACCGCTCTGTTATGCCACGCATAAATCATACCATTAAAAATTCAATACCACCACTGGATTATTTTCCAGATTAGACACGCGGTGTTTATTCTGTGAGGTTACAAACGATATAAATTCAGTGAAATCTGCCGCATTTACTTCACGTATTCATATGCCAACTTCCTCTTAAGTCAGGTACTACCTACCTCTCAGCCAGAAAAGACTCCACAGTATCATCATATTTATAAAAGCTTTTCCTTCCTGTTGAAGACGAAATTCGTCTTACTAAATCCTGAAATTGTTCATTATATTTCTAGCCAGAAAAATATCAGTACAATTTGTTCCTACTGTACCAGTGCGTGACTTATAGTCCAAAGCTACGAAGACTTTTAGCTACCGTTATGAATCAACTTCTGAAGCTCCTTAAATTCATGATCACCATATTTTCCAGAGTTTTTCGGATGTATTTCTCGAAGGGTTTCTAGAAATCCCTCCCTAACCACGAGACAGAGTTTAAAATCGAGCTTGTCTCAAGGATAGAACCTGTTTTCAAAACTCTTTATTACAGGGCTTCAGCTAAGTTAACAGAGTTGCAACAATTGCTGCAAGAGTTACCAGAACAAGGCTTTATTCGCCCTAGTGCACACCAGGAAGTGCATCGTTTCTGTTTGTCAAAGAAGAAGGCCGGTAACATGAGATCATGTATCGACCACCGGAAAAATTTCCAGATCACCATTCTTAATCGATATTCATTCCACGTATAGAAGGTTTATCTGACCTGCTACGATGCCTTGAACATTTTTTTTTCCAGAATAACTCACGATCAGTCTACCATCAGTGGCGAGAGTAAGAACACGATGTTTGCAAGACTGCTTTGCACACGTTATAGTCTCCCTAATACTCCAGCTATAGTATGAAATTATGAATAAATTTTTTCATGGGTTCTCAGACAAAATCGTCAGTATATTCATTGATAACATTCTGATCTGCTAAATTCTAAGAGAAGTACATGAGGATCATCTTTTCACGATCCTGCAGATTCTTCGATAGGAGGAAATTATATAAGCAGCTTTCCAAATGTGAATTTCAGTTGAACGAAGTGGCATTTCTGAACCACCTTATTTCAGCAGAAAGAAATTTCAGACAATCCTGCTAAGGTGAAGGCCATCACCTGATGGTCCCGACCGACGCTTGTGAACGAAGTACGAAAATTTTCTAGAACTCAATTGACTGCTACCGCAGAAATTGCTGACACTTCTCACTAAAAATTCTTCCATGACTATCCAACCAGATTTTCACTAGAATACCCCATAATCCCAGGTAGAATTTTTATAGAAATAGTATAACACGTTGAGGCAGCTATGTTCATATCTAATGCCTGCCATTTCAGCAGGTTTAAGATAGAACGCCGTCATGCTATCAAGTTATTACTACCAGTAGAAATTCTGGACCGAAAGCCGACAAGACTCCATGGAGATTGTTATCAGTTTACCACACACTTACCACACATTCAGAAAAAGTATAATACTATTTAAGTCATTGTCGACCATGTAATCAACCTACGCGTTTCCTTTCATCCGGAAGGATTACGCAATAGCGGACCTCTAGAAAATTCAGCAGTAAATCGTATGATTTCGAGGCATTCCATCGATCATCATATTAGACAGAATTCATGTTCACAATCACGTGTATGTTTACGTTCACCTTACGTTCACGTTTATTTTCACTTTCACATTTACGTCTCATTCACAGTATGATGTTGTTTCAGTTCATGTTTATGATATCTCATGATTTAAATTCACGATTCGTGTTCATGACATTGTTCACGATCAGATTCGTGTTCTATCTCATGATACACATTTCACAGTGTATTACCAATTCGGTTACATGAAGCTTAAGGAACCAGACTCAAGTTAGCAGAGCTTCTCCATACGCAGGCAGACATTTCACGTCTCAGGCCGTATCGTTTAGCGTTCTTTCCTCAGTCAGCATATGTTCATGATATTTCCTAGCATCACGTTCACAGAATGTTTCATGTATTGTCGTGCACAATATATTCCATGCCCAGCATTCCTCATATAATCGTGAACCACGTTCACAATTGCTCACGTATCATGTTCACGATCGTTCACGTGGTTCGTCCTTATATGTTTCAGCAGCGTACTCAGAGATATAAATGTTATCTTTCAGGATACTTGTATGTATCGCTTCATGTATCTTGCATGCTATGGCGTCTCATTCTATCAGATTCAGAAAACCCATCTTAAGTATGGAACCAGAAACTATTTCAGCACCATCAGGACAGGGTCATCAGGACCAAGATGTTCATTATGTTTAGATCTTTGAAGGAATCGTTTCGAGCGGGAGGCCATTCGAAACAGAGGAGTCCGTCCGGACCTCTCATCACTTTTCCTTCAATAAATCCAGTTAAGTTCTTTCAGTCAGGTTACGTCTAGGTCCTCTTCAGCCACGTCATGCCACATGTTCACTTCAGTCATGTCATGTTTATACCTTTTAGCAACATTATATCTTAATTAGAAGACGAATTATACTTTCCGCTCATAAGCCTTTCAGCTTTCATGTTCTTTCAGCCTATGTGTGTTCTTTCAGCTTATACGCCTTTCAGCTTATGTAGACTTTCAGCTTTTCCAAGCTTCACCAGCTTATTTACCGTGAATTCAAGGAAAAATTTTTCCTTTTAGAGAGGAAGAATTGTAACACCACAGCATTATCGCATTCTTAATTCGAGGACGAATTATTTTTTTTAGAGGGGAAGAGTTGTAAAACCCAAAAATTTGATTTATACTTTATTCTTCATTTTGACGATAACCTAAAGTTTAAATATACAAAAAAAATATAATTAATATTAAAATCTTAGTTTATAACTTACAGTTGACTCACATTTAGTAAATAATAATTATACACATGAAAATGGTTAGCTACTAAAGGTTACATATTATATAAAAATAAGTATAATTTATTAAAGCAGTTACATGAAATAGCTAAAACCACGAAGCCCGAGTTACAAGCCCATAATCTCGTTTCATATATACCGCTGGACTTTCAGTTGATCATCAGCAACCCTAAATTGCTTTCACTGCCGCCACAAAATATCCGTTGTGAAGTTTTCAATGGCCGCAAGAGATCCTTAGAGAGACAACCTCTCTCTACAATACATCTTAACTCATATCGATAAAGAGTAGACGCGTAACTGTTCGAGTTGGTTTTCAAGTCCTTGGAGAGTAGTGGAATGCACTAAATCTTTCACCTTGGTTTTGGTCGTGTGATGAGTCTTTGTTTGTTGTACATGAGTACGTCTCAAGTTTCGGTTTCATTTGTTCTAGTTCGAGTGTGCTTCGGTGGTGATTCGCGATTGAAGTTCTGTTAGGTTGATATGGTTGATTCATGTATGTGAGAAAGGTTCTCATTCGTACCGTTGGAGGATCGGTTTCGCTTTTGAGGTTGAGCTTCGTGATCATATGTATGGTTCTGGGTCATTGGTGTTGTTACTCGAGTTCGATTTGATCTTAGTTCTCGTCTGGTTAAAACTTCAAAGGTACATTCACGTTTGATTTACGAGTCGCAATATCGAGTTATACTTTGTCTCGTTTATTATCATTTATGTTGCGAACACGTTTCTTAAACCTGTTCGGCTTAAAACATGTATTTACATAATCTTATTTAAGTTGTAAACTAAGCGAAACGCCATGATCGAATATACCGCTAGCAATGTTTAAACCGTGATATCACAAAGAGCTTTATAAGATGCGTCTGTAGTTCCATATGATAAGGAAGACAATATTGATGTTTCCTGATTCCCATGCAAGGTCTTAATTCTTATAGTTTTGTTAATGTTGATTATCTCAACACAAGAGTAATGTATACTAAATATGAGTTACAAGTTACATAGCTAAAAACCAGTATATAGTTAATCACTAAAGAACGTCCTATATGCGGTTTTAAGTTTGTCACAAATAAACGTTTTGAAGAAACACATATACTCGCTAGTTAGGAATGTCATTATGTTTGTAATTGAATAGATATTCGTAAATTAATTCATAGAGATCGAAGCTGAAATTTTTACGAGAAGGAAAAGATAGCATGAGTTTTACATCGCATGAATTTTACATGCTCATTGGATTTGTTAAATAATTTTGTTAAACTAATAATATCATAGAGCTGTTGTGTTGTAGCCCATAAGATTTTGTCATACAAATAATAAGCTCATAACATATTACGTATCTATTAAGTATTAAAATGTTGTAGTGATTAAAGGGTTTTTTTTCAAACTTTATTTTGTAGATTATGGGAGGTAGTTTTTGGGATTTTAAGAACATGAAGGTACGGATATTCCTATCTCTCTATTATTATTTGTCGCTGTCGTTTATTCGACATGTGTACAGAATTTCAGGAATAAAATAAATAAATGAAAAACAGATAAGATCAGTAAATTAAATAAATATCAGATAATTTATTTCCGTCTATTATTATTGTAGCTTACGTGAAGCCCGAGTAGTGTTCTTTCAGTTTCCATCAATCAGTTACTGGACAAGAGGTACGGATTTCCGTTCTTTCAGTAAGGACTTCCTTTCCTATGCATGATTAGGATTCCCCGTCTGCAGCCAAATGTTTTCCCCAGTATATGTTTAAACTTATCAGTAATCATGTTAAGAATTAAATAAATTGCCTGAGCATTATATACAAGCATGATTAGTTTATGTACTAGTTACGGAGGTACCGTAACCACGGCACTAGAGGCACCGGTGTCGTGACTCACATGCAGGAGAGTGATATCCTGCATCGTCCCACTCAGCTCAGCTTGGCCATTTTATCAGTATTATTAGTGGGGCGTATGGATGCATCCTAGGCTACAGTTTATAGTTTAGCAGGTGAATGTGGTGTGTGCTCTACATCCTTCACATTGGAGCTGATCCCTCCACCCAGCACAGTTATCTAGAGGTCACCCCTCTACAGCATGACGAGGTCACCCCTCCAGTTATTCATGCAACGTTGTTACAGCACATGACCTATATAAGCTCTGGCAATTAAATTACAGTAAATGCATGTTTTCAGATTTAACAGATAACAGTTCAGCTCTATTATTTATAAATCAGGCTTTACAGATTATACACAGATTTCCGCTGCAACTTTACTTATCAGTCATACAGCTCCAGTATTTTATCATCTGTTTCATTTTAGTAATTCCCTATCATGCTTTATATCCGTACACTGAGCGTTATGCTCAGCCGTAGTTCCTTTCATGTTCTAACGGCAGGTACACCAGGACGTTTTAGGATTCTGAGAGCATGTGCATTTGGATGGAAGCTATCCAGACTTCTTACTTTATGCATTCTTACATTATTCTGCTTATTTGGACATTGTTTGGTCCTTTCCTTCAGTATTTTATTTTTCATGTTTTGGGCTTGTTTGGATTGCCGATGTTTGATTCCGGTATTTCCTTTATGGTTAGTTAATGTTTTAGGACATTTACCTTATGCTTTGATGACACGCCATAAATACACGTAACGGTCCACTTATCCAAGTGGGGTGTTACATTAATCATGCCGCGGGTATAGAAACCCCCAATTCAAATCAAAACCCTAATTATTTTAAAACCTTTTTAAACATCTAATTAACATTGCCACATTCCAGAAACATCATATAAACACGAGTAACATTCGAATACATAAAAACCACCAATTTTTATAAAACCCTAGATTTACTTTTTATTAATTAAAATGCTAATTAAACCTAATCTAAACCCAAACCCCTTAATTAATTTAATTAAAAGTGAGTTATACAAAAACCCCCAAATGACCGAAACCCTAATTTTTATAAATCGACTTTATATCAAAATTAGTTTGATTTTATAAATGAAAACATCAATTAATCATGTTTAAACCCGATTTTGATGAAAACCCCCAAATATTTCAAAACCCTAATTTTGTTTATTGTTAATCCGAGAATCATATGATTCACAACAAGTATATGCAGATAAATTAAACCCATTGATATTTATTAAATCAAAAATCAATTAATCCTTTTTAAAAGAAAACAAGGAGAACAAACTTATCTTGATTTCTTGGCTATTGATTCGCGTGACCGCAAGGGAGACACATCAGAAAAACCAAATCGGTTGATGTGGGGATTAAACCCCACATCTCACGCGATATAGAACCTCAGACCACCCATATTTGATTCTATAACCCAAATTGATTAGATGATAACCAAGGTAGATGATTGAACTGATCTAGATTAAGAGAGAGAGAGTTTTTGAGACGGTGGAGATAATATCGAGAGAGGAGAGAGAGAGTCAACTCCCAGATATGGGAAGTTGTGTGTGATAAACACACGCATATACTCCTTTCGTTTCCTTGTTTATTCTGCCAGGTGGGCCGGGCCGGGTCTATTGACCTTGGGCCGGTTTGTGGTGTAAATGTGTTGGACCCAATTTGGGCCTCACATGTTTAAGTTAGTTTGGTTAAAGCCCAAAACGAAATTTGGTAAATTTAAGTTATATTTTGACCCGTAAAACCCGACCATTTAATAAACCGATTTTATTTATCGTACTTTTCCGTAAAATCGTACTTTTCATAAACGTATGGTTTTGTCAAGCACAACTAGGGTGTCGAGTCATTTAATCATACAATTATTCGTATCGTAACTCGATTCTCATAATTAATTAGGTCGCGGCTAGCGTAACCGTACTCTCGAGCTATTTTATCTTCGTTCTCTTTGCTGAATTTACGAGGTGAGTTTATAGCCCCATACTTTACCATTTTCACTGCTTTTTGGGGTGAGACATTGCTTGATTTTTAACGTTTGAACACAAGTGCATTTACTGATTTATATATTAGTCTAAGTCCCACTAAAAACCCAGTTGCTTTGGCCCGTGAATCGTGAACCGTTAATTACTTTGTGTAAGCGCGAATGTAATGGATAGATCTATCGGGATTGACGTCCCTGTCTGTCTTGTCCAACAAGGGGACAAGCGGGCACAGTTTCATTTGAATCTGATATAGGATGTCGTGGGTTTAGGCATCTAGTTTGGGCTACATTTATATGATTATACTGCCGGTGTTGTTAACGCTTCGGTGTCACGAGCTTAGACTGTAATAAATACTTTTGGGATGACTTTGTATCTGTTATATTGTCATCACATTTGGGAAAATCTTGTGGTTCATTAAACATTTCAAACTAACTAAACCTATGAACTCACCAACTTTATGTTGACACTTTATCAATGTTTTTCTCAGGTATTAAGAAGGAAGATGCTAAATGAGGTCTCATGCATTGCCGTCATTTCTTTGAAACAACGATCATTTGTACCATTTAAGAAAACTATGTTTTGTAACCGTATTCAGTTTATGCTTCCGCACTTTGTTAAAACAATTTATTTTATTAATTACAAGTGATCTATTTTCCGAACGTCCCATTTAGAGGTCGTTCTTTGTGACTATGTGTGTATGATAATCATGACGTCACCACTCCCTTGTCGCCATTATACTCTGATATTTTGGGAGTGTGACACCTATCCTCAAAAGTTTAATGTGGATCATATCCTCATAATGACAATTCCATTGGATCAATTTTTGAGGGGGAGCATTCCAAATTCATGCTAAGTTTGACACATTTTTCTTCCGAAAGGTTTTCAAGACTACTTTTCACAATATATTTTAATCAAATTTGGTATCTCTAATATCAACCGATTTTATATATTAGAGATAGGGGAGAAAATGTGATTAAAATGTGATCTAAAGACTCAAGCACTCATGGTTATGATTAAATACCCACAACATCTTTAATTCACGACATTATTGGTGTCAAAAGGGTGGTTAGGTTTAAGTCCTATGATCCAACCAGAACCGAAGGGATCTTCCCAGGGACAATCCAATAGATTATTAGAAGTCCTTAGGAAAGATGGAGTAGAATGTGAACGAAGCTGAATGCCGACTAAGTACTGATGCTAGCACTGGAACAATCACAACAAGGTGCTAGTAATGATGTCTTGGTAAGCATTGAAGGGGTTGAAGAATGAAAAAGAAATGTAAGGATAAAGGGTATAAAGAAATTAGCCCTCCATACAACTTAGGCAGAAACCAGGTCAACACATCATGAAGACAACGCATCATGGACCCAGTGATGTAATGCACAACCCCTCCCCAGCTGACTCAGGCTTCTCTCAAAAGAAGTTTGTTTTATTGTCACGGAGATCAACATGACTTCTATTGACTTTCTCACTCCGAGATAGTTGATATTAAATAGGTGGCATCTGCTCCAGCCTTCGACTACTAAAAGTGCACAAATTGAGTCTAGAGCCAAGAGATCAATCAAATCTCAATAGGGCACACGGATGACGATCAAGAAAGTCCTACGCTATATCCTTGCGATATTTCTAGAGCACTCAGGGTGATACTACTTAGTATTCACAATGATGAGTGGAAATCCTTCTAGTGTTAACATCAAACAGCACTGCGGTAGGTCATGTGTAAGATTCTTTATGAATTGAACATATGTAAAACTGAAAAGCAATAGTGGTTTGTTTCTTTATTGATTCAAACTCGTTTCAGGTTTCTACGCAATATCTTTATGGCCTTGCCAGAACATTCAGAGTGATATTTATTAATATTCACAGTGATGAGTGAAAATCCTTCTAGTGTTAACATCAAACAGCACTGCGGTAGGTCATGTGTAAGATTCTTTATGAATTGAACATATGTAAAACTGAAAAGCAGCAGTGGTTTGTTTCTTTATTGATTCAAACTCGTTTCAAGTTTCTACGCAATATCTTTATGGTCTTGCCAGAACATTCAGAGTGATATTTATTAATATTCACAATGATGAATGGAAATACTTCTAGCGTCAACATCAAACAGCGCTATGGTAGGTAACTTGCGAGATTCTTATGAATCAAGCTTGTGTCATCTGGAAAGCAACAATGGTAAGATTCTTAATGAATCAAACTTGTTCCAGGAATTTGAATTGACGACTTTAATCAAGCGGATATTTATCCAATTGATTCACTCTTTATATTCGCAGTCTTGCTTTGCGATGGTCGAATAAAGAGAACGGCTAGTACATCCGCGAAACCCTGCCAAGGAGATTCTTAATTGAATCTACCTAATCACAGGTACGATATTTAATATCGTGTAACGGTCTTCACCGACCGGAGGTAAAACGCTACCGATTTAGGACGAATGTCAAAGCCATTCAGGCCGTGTCTATGTTTTGTCTCAAGAAGGTGACGTTACGGTGTACTCAGCAAAGTCAGAGATTCAAAACCACATACTCATGCCCAAAGACATTCAACAATCAAGAAAGCTAAAGACTTCCGCAACTCTGACGACCAAAATCTTCCTTAACAATTAATGTAGAGGAATGACCTCTATTCAAAGGAGATTATTAGTAAACTTTCAAGATGGTGCGAAGTATGAGCATGTGGATAAAGACATAAGATCACAAGATGGCAAAGACAAGTCAAGGATAATTTGAAGATCTCAAGATAAAAGTTAAAGTCAAAAGACAACGACAAAGGCTCAAAGATCACATCATGAAGGAACAACACTACTATTACATGTTCAAGACTCATTTATGACAAAATTCATAATCTCCATTGAAATCCAAATATTGAAGAGGAATGACCTCACATTGGGGGAGATTGTTAGCCTCAAAATATTGAGTCAAACAAGAGTGTTCGGTCATAGGTTTTTATTGTAATATTAATTAGAACGTTGTAATAGATAGTTAAAATAGTCGTGACATTACGGGCTTGATGGTTAGCTTAAAAGGCCTCTTTCAAGGTACTAAGCATTTATTCAAGCCCGACCCAAAACAATATAGTCCATTAGAGAGCCCGCATGTGGGTGGACTATATATGCACCCTCCTAGCATGTTAGGAGGGTGGATGATCTCATTATTCTTAATCTAATTTCACAAGTTAATCATCTCTCTCTCTCTACTTTCTCTCACTACTTTCTCTCTCTAAAATTCATATCTTTTCCATCTCATTTCTTTAATCTATCATCATATTATTTGGGACAACAGAAAGCGTACCTTGGCCACAAATTGCATTCCAAGCTTTCAAGGAACCAATGCAAAGCCCAACTATGACTAATAGTGACTACTAACTCTTCAAGGACTAGTATCACTCCTACCCATCTTGATATCATCATTCAATGATGTTGGAAATCAAAGAAGATGAGTCTTCTACAAGTGTAAGTAACTCAATCCATAATCAATAGAATGATTTATCTTCATGAGTACCTACACATAACAAGATGCAAACTAGTAGATACATTTCAAGAGTAAATCTAAAATGCATTAATACTACTAATCTAATTGAGATGCAATATTATCAACTTAAAAGGCTTATTTTCAACAAAAAAAAGTTTAGACCAAAGAAAAACTTTAGTACAACTTAAACTTCTAATTTGAGGAGACAATGGATCGATCCAAGTTTTAAAGTCCAATATACTTCAAAGATCTTGTGTCACCATCGCTTTGATACCAATTGTAGAAACTAGAAGGGGGGGGGGGGGGGTTGAATAGTTTCTCATCGGTTTATCTCCTAATTAAAATTCCTTTCAATTAGGTGAGTGCAAAAACTATCTTTTACTTGAAAGCTAGTTGCATAATGATTAGGTTCAATTATAATGCATTAACAATGTGTAGTAAGTATAATGATAATGAATGTAAGTAATAAGTAAGGAAAGAAACAACCGAGTAGGAAGACACCAAGATTTATAGTGGTTCGACAACGAGGCAATATCCTCGTTCCTACTCCACTCCTCGAGTACACCTTACTCGAGATTTCCACTATATCCACAAGCTCCCTTCTTGGGGGAGAAAACTTTACAACGTCGCTTACATTATTTTCCGACACTAAGCTAAATGTCGAGACCTAATCTTAGCTAGGACCAATCAACACAACGTCGCCCACTTCACCATTTTACGACACAAGGCTAGATGTCGAGTTCTAATCCAAAGCTAGAAAATCTTCACAACGTTGCCTACTTCACCATTTTCCGACACAAGGCTAGATGTCTAGTTCTAATCCAAAGCTAGAACCAATCTTCACGACTCTTAACTTTGAAGCTAAGTGAGAACTTCACACAACACAACTACATATCACTTTATAATTTAGTGAGAACTCACAAGACACAACCACATCACTTTATAGTTTAGTGAGAACTAACATAACTAATTACAACTCTACTAAACATATCCAAGTACACACATGTAGCTTGGATCTACACAACATAAATCCAAGCACACACATGTGTAATGGATTTACACAACTCTAATCCAAGTATTCACATATAGCTTGGATGAACACAACTAATCCAAGTATTCACAAATACATTGGATCTACACAAGACACAAATAAAGAAATGATGAACATGACTAGATCTTTAGGGGAAGGTAATCTTCATCAATGCTTCATCTTTAATCACATCATAAGTGTGTGAGTGATCTTCTCTTTGGACAAGGTAAAGAATGAGATCAAGAGGATAATCATAGGTAAACATACTTAAAACATTAAGTGATCATTTACAATGTTTAGGATTAGAAACAAAGAAGAAGACTAAAAAAGATGTCCAAAAAGGGTTAATGAAAATGCAGATTTGATCCATTATTTATAGGAGACAAGATCCCAACGGCTATCTGGGGCGGTTCCTTATCTACCCAGACGGTTCCTTATCGATAGGGAACCGCGTAGGCACTTTAGGAACCACGGGGAGTAGACTCTGCTCCTTTTTATCTTTTAGTGAATTTGAAATAACTGAGGTTGTTTAAACCTTCAAAGTATATTCTTATGTCATTTGGAATATGCCATATTCAAATTTACATTTTCATTTTAATAAAACATTTTCTTAAAAATAAAGTTTATTAAAAATCTTTTGTTACATTTGACAAAAGTGAGTTTTAAGGCTAATCACTTTTATGATCACTAAGCATGATTAAGATATGTTAGTGTAGTGATTATTACCTTGATGATAGTGTTTGTTAGATAATTCGTTTTATGCTTGTGTTTGACAATAATTGTCTTTGTAATTTGTCGTGATCAAAACTAAGAAAGATTAATTAATACTAACAATATTTTTACGCATTGCTTTACATTAGCATAAACCTTGCTTGATAACTTGGGATCTGTTCAATAAGATATCGAGAAATGAATGTGTAGAAACTAGAAGGGGGGGGGGGGGGGGTTGAATAGTTTCTCTTCGGTTTATCTCCTAATTAAAAAAAAATTCAATTAGGTTTGTGTCAAAACTGTCTTTTACTTGAAAGCTAGTTTCATAATGATTAGGTTCAATTCTAATGCATTAACAATGCCAAATATTAATGGTAAGTAAAGTGATAATGAAAGTAAGTAAAGAGTAAGGAAAGAAATAACCTAATAGGAAGACACCAAGATTTATAGTGGTTCGGAAACGAAGCTCTATCCTCGTTCCTATTCCATTCCTTGAGTACACCTTACTCGAGGTTTCTACTATATCCACAAGCTCCTTTCTTGGCGGAGAAAACCTTACAACGTTGCTTACATTATTTTCCGACACTAAGCAAAATGTCGAGACCTAATCTTAGCTAGGACCAATCTACACACGTCGCCAACTTCACCATTTTTCCACACAAGTCTAGATGTCGAGTTCTAATCCAAAAGATAGAACCAATCTTCATACGTCACCTACTTCACCATTTTCCGACACAAGGCTAGATGTCGAGTTCTAATCCAAAGCTAGAACCAATCTTCATGACTCTTCACTTTGAAGCTAAGTGAGAACTTACACAACTCACACACAAATCACTTTGTAGTTTAGTGAGAACTAACACACTACACATTACAACTCAACTAAACATATCCAAGTTCACACATGTAACTTGGATGTACACAAGACAAATCCAAGCACACACATATACAATGGATTTACACAACACTAATCCAAGTATTCACAAATAGCTTGGATGAACACAACTAGTCCAAGTATTCCCATATACAATGGATCTACATAAGACATAAATAAACAAATGATGAACATGACTAGATCTTTAGGAAAGGATGATCTTCATCAAGGCTTCATCTTTAATCACAACACAAGTGTGTGAGTGATCTTCTATTTGGACAAGGTAAAGAAGGGGATCAAGAGGATAATCATAAGTAAACATATTTAACACATTAAGTGATCATTTACTAATGATTAGGATTAAGAAAATAGAAAGAGGGCTGAAAGAAATGTCCAAAAAGGGTTATTGAAAATACAGATTTGATTCACTATTTATAGGTGACAAAAACCAACAGCCATATGCACGCGGTTCCTTATTGGTGTAGGCGATTCCTTATCAATAAAGAACCGATAGGTACTTAAGGAACCGCGGATGTAGACTCCGCTCCTTTTTGTCTTTTAGTGGGGTAGAAATATCTGAGGTAGTTTGAAACCTTCAAAGGATATTCTTATGGTATTTGGAATATGCCATATTCAAATTTACATTTTCATTTTAATACAACATTTTCTTAAAAAGTAAGTTTATTAAAAATATTTTGTCACATTTGACAAAAGTGAGTTTTAAGGCTAATTACTTTTATGATCACTAAACATGATTACGATATGTTAGTGTAATGATTATTACCTTGATGATAGTGTTTGTTGGATAATTCGTTTTACGATTGTATTTGACGATAAATTTCTTTATAATTTGTTGTGATCAAAACTAAGAAAGATTAGTTAACAATAAAAATGTTTTTAGGCATGCTTTGCAGTAACAATCTCCTCCTTTTTGATTACGACAAACTATAAACTCATTTACGTGAAATACAAAATTATTCAAATTATTAATGAGTTTAGCACTATAATTTGTCCCCCTTTGTCGAAGCAAAAAGGTTAGCACAAGTCTTTGAAGAAGAGAATCGACTTTGCTAGTAGCTCCCCCTTGGTGCTTACTCCCCCTTGCTTAGGGCACCAAGTGAGTGAGCTAAGGTGACATATGTGCACTACCTACTAAATAACTTGAGAGGGAGGAAGAAAAAAAATCTCAAATTAGAGGTAAGTATTTGCTAAGTATGTCCAAAGAGTGTGCGTTGATAACATCAAAGTTCAAGTGGTGGAATAGAGGAAGAAAAGAAACATTCAAACCAATTGAAATGATTAAAATGTCAAGGGGTTAAAAATTTAGAATTTATGGAATCACCCATAAGCAATTTTAAATTTTAACCATGATCAACTCTTTAACAAATGTGTGAAAAAGAATTAGTGGGAAAAAGATAACACACATAACTTTCATATTACACAAATATGAAGGAACAAACAAAAGAAATATTCATACACACAATATGAATATTTTAAAAGAAAAAAATGGAAAATAAACCACAAAGCATAAACTAATCTTGTAGTGATAATCTTTCAAGATTTCTAAAGGTTTATTGACTCAAACAACTAAAGTACAAAGTTTGACTTAGTTGGAAAAGTAAGACAACAAGGCATCATTCAAAGTTTTATTCACGTGAACGAAAACTTTGAGATGAGGTCGAGTGAGAATGAATTCAAGGAAATTTAGCTTGTCATACACATGAGCAAGTTCAATTTGTTGAAATCGACAACAAGCACATGAGGTTCCATGATGCAAAACAAAGTCGTTAGATAGGGGAGGACCATCAAAATGAGAGTTTGGTGGAGAGGGAGATAATTAATAAGAAATGTTTTCACAATGCCTAGTGAGGTTTGTTGGGAATTGTTTGTTAAATGTCAAGTACCGTCAGTGTAATTTAAATGCTGTTAGTATTATGCAAGTACCGTTAGTGTTAACGCGGTATAGTAAGTACTGCTACTTATAAAGTAAGTACTGCTATATTGATTAGGATGAATATATCTTTGTATAAGATATGTCATAGTTATAGTTAGAGTATATCTTATGTGATATACTTAAATAGTTAGAATATTGATAATATATCGTCTATGATATAGTTATATTTATAGAATATTCTAAGGTTTCTAGGGTTCCTTACTCTATAAAAGGAACATAGGTACAATGTCATTATGTACCTCATACAAGTCGATTAATAAGAGAATCAAATAGTTAAAAGTAATTCTGTTCTTCTGTGTTTTATAAGTTAGATTCCGTATAACTTATTTAGTTTGAGTAAGAGTTCTCAAAGTGTTTTAGTTTGATTACAAACTACTATACTAGTTCTTAACAGAATATAGATCCAATCAAAGGGATCAACAAGTGGTATCAGAACTTGTTGAGAAACTCTAAAAAAGAAGAACACAACCCCAAACACTCCACACATACCAAAACTCAATGTCTCAACCAGAAGGTGATGATGCTCACTTGGATGATGTTCAGAACCCTGATCCTATACCACAGGGACAACCACAAGTTGTACATCCTGCACCAATACAAGGTGTTCAAGCCATGATTGATGTAGCTACCTCTACAACCGCAACACCTTCTCATATTCTATCTGCTGTTAAACTCCCAGTTCTCAAAGGTGAAAATTATGAGACATGGGCTATGCAGATGGAAAATTACTTGAATCACACAGATCACACTATGTGGCAAGTTCAAGCCATGAATGCTGTAGCTACCTCTACAACCACAACACCTTCTCATATTCTATATGATGTTAAACTCCCAGTTCTCAAAGGTGACAATTATGAGACATGGGCTATGCAGATGGAAAATTACTTGAATCACATAGATCATACTGTGTGGCAAGTTATCAAGAATGGGAACACACCTAAGAAGCTACACTGGTTGCCAGACGGTACATGCTATGCTCTACCTGTTGTGACTGCTGAGGAGGTACAAACAGAGATCAGAGAGAGAAAAGCCAGAACTTCTTTGGCTATGGCTCTTTCAGAAGACATCTTACCAAGCTTTCATCATTATAAGGATGCTAAAGCTATGTGGGATGCTATAAAACTTAGATTTGGAGGTAATGACAAATCTAAGTAGATAAAGAAGATTGTTCTTAAGCAAGAATTTGATAACTTCTCAATTTCCAGTATAGAGGTAATACATGGTGGCTATAGAAGGTTCAGTAAGCTGCTTATTCAATTGGCAGTTTATGGACAAGTAATTCCTAATGAAGAAGCTAATCTAAAATTCTTAAGAAGTGTTCCACCAGAGTGGAAAGCAATGGCTATGCACTTCATCACAAGAGATGATCTGGAAACAATTCCTTTTAATCATCTCTACAACAATCTTAGAGCATACGAGATGGATGTGAAAGGCATTAAAGTGACTAAGGCAGCGACTACTACAAAGTCTAACTTGGCTTTTGTGTCAGATGGAAACAACGGTACTTATTTTCATAATATTGCTGGTGGATCAAACAATGGTACATACTTCACAAAAACCGCTGGAGGACTTACAAGCAGTACTTACCTACAAAGTATTGAAAGCAGCCCCATAGTCTCTCAAAATCCACACGGAAGGTCTTCACCATTGTTTAGTGACAATGATGCCTTCTCATTCTTCGCTGGACAAGACAACAGGCCAAGATTAACACTCAATGACTTGTTCCAAATGGATGATGCTGATGTTGAAGAGATGGATCTTAAATGGCAAGCTGCTATGGTGTAACACCCCAAAATATTCATACTTTAGTTCAGCGGAAGAGTCGTTGGTGTTACGGGATAGCACATTACTCAAATCATAGACAACGCATGAAAACGCGTCGTTTAATAATAAAGCATTTTCCATTCATGAATATCAAGTTACATTGTAACACCCCCAAATTTATACAACTCAATACAGCGGAAGACTAGTTGGTGTTACGGGATAGCACATTACTCACATCATAGACAACGCATAAAAATCGCGTCGTTTAATAATAAATCATTTCCATTCATAAATATCAAAGTTACATTGGTCCCAAGTCATATTTTTTTCATACAAAGTTTTACAAAGTATTTGAATGGAAATAAGTATTTAGGTGCGGGCCATGAATTCTTGTTGTCTTCCCGAGAATTACCTTCAAGTACCTGAGATAAAACATGTTAAAAGAAAAGGTCAGCGATAACGCCGAGTGAATTCATAGAGTTTAATAAATTCCATCAATGTAACTTTGGTATAAAATTAGTACCAAAAATCAATTCGTACAATTCATTGTAATAGGCCGTAAAATAGCCAAAATCATTTTATACAAATCTTTGTAGAAGGCCTTAAAATAGCCAAAGTCATTTTATATAAATCCTTATCGAAAATCATAATATAGGCATTTGCCTTAAAAATTATTATACGAGCCAATGTCGTAAAAACATCATACAATACGTCTTATGACGTTGTATGAAACCAAAAACCGTTATATGAATATGGTTATGAAAACCAAAACACGTACATAATATCAATAGTATGACCCTGTATTGCTAGTCAGGCAATACATCGTAATTCGAAGCGTCTAATAGTATTTCGTTAGTTTTGGATTATTATAAGCCGCATGACATTGTTACCTTACTAAACAAACAACGGGTAGCTAACCCGATACCAATTTTGCCCATCTAAAGTAGCGTGTCGTCACAAAGGTCACGCTATGGAAATCTTCTCATACATAAATTCGCTTACCAATCAATGTGGCACGACGGGGATCAACCGTCAAGGCGCGAACTGGGGTGATCGTCCCCAAATAGTACTATTATATGCATAAGCGTCTACCAAATCCCGGTAGTTCACAATTCATGCTAATGGGACTTTTAGTGACATAACCTAACTTTAATAATCCATTTGATTTCAACTATCGGGTCCTTATATCATTGATCGGGTCATACAATCGGGTCATACAATCATTCGGGTCCAAATCAATAAACAAACGATCGGGACAAATGGTGTCCTATTTTATAAAAACTAACATGTTATCTCCCTCGCGGGTTTATAAAACATTTCATAAAAACATTTAAAAGAGTGTGAGGCTATGAACTCACGTTGATGTGGGAAGGCGGGTTATCGGCAATTCGGACGTACGGTACGTGTTTCAATCACGGAAACCTATATAAATAATGATCGGTCTTAGACTCTTGTCTAATGAAAAAAAATATCAATTATGTATACATATGATGATTATATACATATGATGATCAAGTGGGTTTACATATTCTCGTTTACTCATTTTAGTGTTATATGTCGATAACTTTTATACTAGTTTACTAGTTTTACATATTTTCGTGTTTTAAGTCCAATAAACTTATTATAAGTTCTTTAACTTGTTTTAATCCATGTTATACTTATATTATCAGTATCTACACTTTACAAGTTGGGCCTAAATGGGTTAAGTCCAATAATAGTTTATAAGTGTTCTAGTCCATTTTTGTTGTATTATTAGTCCAATAACGTTAATTTAGTCCGTTAACGTCCGTATTTCTTATAGTTCGGGTTTTATCGGTTTTTACTTGTATTAGTTACTTAAACATCAGTATATGACTTTTATAAACTTTACATTAGACGGGTTTGGTCGTCTAAGTTTTATTTGGCGAAAAACGTTAATTTCACGGCGATAGCCGAAAAAGTCGTAAAAATCAAGTTTATAGTTTTTATTACTTATAAATGTTATTTTACCACCATTTATATAATTTACCCATTTAATTAACCTTTTATACATTTATATAAATAAGTTTTATAAGTTAGTGGGTTTATATTTTTACATTTTATACATTATAATGTGAGTGCTTATATAATAATAATAAACATTATTTCCAAAAATCTGATTTTTAACTTCATGTTCACCATTTTTAACATATCTAGAGTTCTATAATGAATTAGAAGCTCAAGTTTTTATCACATAAACTACATGATATGTGCTACATTTAACTCTTCTATGGCTACTGTTGAATCATCTTCTAAATATTTTCTAAAAATCGTCCAAAACAGTAACCTCAGATTTATACCCTAAACTTGTTTTGATCATATCTCACTCATTACAATGATTCCATTGCATGGCCAACTCTCACATGTGTACTAGACCCATAGCTTACTGTAAATCCATTATACTTCATCATTTTATCAGATTACCATATAGTTCTTTACTGTTTTATACAGTCATCAAATTTAACCAAGATTTTAACCTTGTTTCTTATGGTTTTTTACCTTTTTATCCATGATTATCAACAACAAATCCCCACATAACATTTTTATCATCATATAATCATCATAAATATATACAATAGGAAATAAAATACATGTTTACATAATAAAAATAACAAGAAGATGAGGAGGACAATCTTTATACCACCATGATGATGTAAGTTGTGATCAAAACATGGATTTTGATGGAGAAACTTGTGATGCATCAAGACCATCTTCATGACCATCAATCTTCATGAGAACCTTGTGGAAAATCAGCCCTCCTACTCCATGAAAACTCCTCCTTGGATGTTATAAGCACCACCAATCAATAGGGTTTCAAAGGGGCTTCAACATATGCAAGTATAACATAGGATTTCATGGTTGTTTTTGATCAAATTTGGTGTTTAAGGGGCAATATGGGACGGCATCTTTGAGGGAGATGAGAGAAAATTGGTGTGGTATTGCATGTGTGAAATGAGTGAAGTGGTTTGTGTTTGTTAGTTTTGATGTAAGTCTTAGCTTACATGGTAAGCTTAAGACATGTGTAGTCTTTGTTCATGAGGTTTTGACACCTCATGGTGTTAGTTACTTAATATGGCCGGTTTTGGAGTGGGGTGGGACAAGTGTCCCACTTGTCTCATCTCATTTATTTACGGGTACTCCTCGATTCTAGTTTCCTCGATTTGCGTGCCCTCGGGTCGTTTTACGAAAAACGTTTTTATAAATTATGAATCAACGTCACAAAACGAATCCATAAAAATTGTTTCATCAAAAGCGGAGTTCGAAAACGTAAATACGTAATCCTAAGGTTTCCGGTTTAGTCGTAAAGGACGTTAAAATAAAATCGTAAGTCCTAGTCTCTTCTCGTAAATTTGTGAGTTTATAAACTAACACAAATTTAAAACTCCAAAATAATATTCACGGACAAATTTATTTTCTGAAATGTCGGACTGTCGCCTAGGACGGTGTATGTAAACGTAAGCACGTAACGTAGAATCCTCCGGTTTAGACGTAGTCGATGCTACTCCAAGACGTAAATCCTAATTTCTTCCCAAAAATAAGTGAGTTCATATAATAATATTTTCAATTAAATATTGAGAATAAAATATCAACCATAAATTGACGGATTGTCACAGCATTTACCCCTAAACAGGATCTTTGTCCTCAAAGATCATCTTACCTTACTACTCGCTTCTTATAGAGTTAAAGCCATGTGGGTATTTCCTCCATATTCGGTCCTTTCTCACAAGTGCAATTCATTATAATACGCGAGTTTCATCAAACATAACTACGGGAATAAGATCAGGCTTAATGTTGACTTACTTTCTCTATCCATGATGTTCACGGGTTTTTGATGAATGCAACTTTTCGCCGATCTAAGCTCTACTAAGAATAATCAGATTCTCACTTGATAGATATTTCATCAAGTTCGATATACGAAACATAATTCACGCAGTCTTTGAAGTCCTAGGGTAGATCCAGCTTATATGCCTTTCAAACCAATCTTTTATATCATCTCAATGGTCCCATACAACGGGGACTTATATCCCATGATTTGTCAGATCATGAATTCATTTTTCCAAGGTTAAAAATTGTGGCATAACTTCGCTACCCATTTGGCACTTCAAGATCTACATTTCATATTCACATAACCTCCTGCCCACTATCGGCAGTTAATAATCAAATCCTAATTTCAACAATCATTTCAGATCTCGCGGGTCGGGTATTTTGCAAGGATAGGTTCGCATCATAGGAAACCTTAAATCTAAAAGACATGTCCAACTCACAATGGGTGTATGTCGGGTGTCTTCATCTCAACTCCTGCTTACAGATGCTCTAATTTCTAAATCTTAACAAGATTCGATCTCGATCCTAATACGATGATTATCAATGATAATCTCTCCAAAGGAAAACGATTATACGGTCTATTACCAAAGGTCAATCATTCAAACATAAAACAGTACTTATATTACTTTGTATCGTTACTTTACCTCGTCCCTTCGATTTGGGGTGGTACATAGTACTCTCATCAAGGTTCGTTCTCAATGATTTCTGAGCAAATCTCTAGAAATTCGATGCGAAGCGAGGATCTTGATATAGATGATCGATACAGGCATGCTACGTTTACATAACTCTTTTGCATTTATCATTAACGAGTATGATATTAGCAGATTTGGTCAGTCTGTCGACGATGACCCAAATCGAATCAAATTCAGATGATGACCTTTGCAATAGCTAGACGTTTACTAATGTATGAGGCGATGTCTGCCTTCATAATTGCCATTAGTACAACTTCTTCAGACAAAGATACTTTTAGTCATAAAATGACATACATATAATACTTATACTTACAAATTCCAACAAAACTATATCTCACAATTTTCCATATTTAGGCAACCATAAACGGCCCTTTAAAACATTTAATGCTATCGGCTTCTAAATTTTTAATGGTTCACATTAGCCGCGAACCTCTTTTATAATCTACATTATCCTTTTTACAAACATTGTTTATTTTTATATCGTTTGGCAATTTATTTTGCACCTTCATTATTAAGGAACATGTCCTAATTGTTTCTTCATCCTTTTTATATAATATGTCAGTATCTATATTCACTTCTCATGATGATGTAATTATCATGTCCATAATTCACTTAGATATTCTTTCTATATTATGCGTCAGTAATTACGTTCACCTTCCTAATGAAATAAATATCACAACCGTATTTATTTAAAATTCTTTCTTCTTATCTTCTATGTTTTAGTTTCGTCTTTACTATTATCTTTATCTGTTTTACTCAATCTGTCGTTCTAAAGCGTCGGTAATTATTATAATTAATTAAATATTTATTACTTAATTTTTATGAAGCGTAAACGTAAAGATTTTAAATTTCTTAGTTCGACCAATTATATAAAATGTTCAAAAATAAATTTGAATTTAATTAACAAGATTTTTGTTGATTTATCCAAAATATTTAATAAGATCCGTAATTGTTCGAAAAATCTTTGGTTTATATTTTGGTCAAAATTTTCTTAGTTTGAAAAGTAAAAATTATCGTTTCAAATTTCAAGTTATGGTTTAAATGGGTTTCCTCAATCCTTCTTAGGTTATCTTGAGGTATACACAAACATTTACCTCTAAACAGAAGTTTAGTTAAATGGTTTGTGTATAAGGGAATAATCCCTTTAAAATCCTTTGTTAAAAACATTTGTCAAAATATATATTTCCATTTCTTTTTGGTAAAATCCAAAGTCTTAAAAGGGCTCTAAATTTTTGAAGAGTCAATATGCATACATCTTACCATTATTAATCCAACGGTCATTTTATATAAAGGATTAAGTCTTTAATCACGTGTTAATTATTTAAGATACAGGTTTTCATTGTTTAGCCAATTCAGGGCAATCTATAAATGATTATTAACCTCATTCTCATTTTTATAAACAAATGGTCTTTAATGATCACGAGCATGATTTTATCAAATTACAGTCTACACACGTGATTCACCAAATTTATGAATACTACATGTGCATTAGTCAATCCAAACGACATCACGTGAAACTCATAATGTTCATTACAAGTAACGGATGTAGTGATTGGAATAGATAATCTTCTTCGCGGACGCGAAGTTGATAATAACCATACCGTGGATCAAATCTTTAAAACATACGCTAGAACCTTGTAAATGATCGAATAAATCTTCCATTTCGAGTTATGGATATCGTTTTCGGTTGTCAATTTACTCAGTCACAGTAATCTATAAATATAAGGAATGATAACACCATAGCTCTTCAGGATGACAGGCTTGGTATATGAGATCTTTCTCCGACAACTTTCTCAGTTGTACGGTAATTCCTTAAATTCATATGGTGCTGACGTACAGTGCACATGCCACATGTGCAGCACCGGAAATATAGTCAATACCAATTTCAACTTGCCTTAGTGGCGAAAGTCTAGGTAATTCATCAATAAATACTTCCTAAGGTTTCAGATAACAGAAACATCTTTTAGTATATTCATATTAGGTTCTTTCTAGATTATAATATTTATGACTAATTCACAACCAATCACAATATAATCTCAAGTCTAAATACAGGATATGATCATCCGTCAAGAATTATTTAGTTCACTTTTGATAATCAACATCTTATCATTTAGGGGAATTCAATTCGAGTTCCCATCAATTAGGACAATGTCGTCATGTCATAATCAATCAATCCATTCTACTAGCATTACCAACTTTTCAGTTTCATTGCCGTCGATAAGATGTGAACTTCTCAAAAGACTAATAATAACTCATAATCCTTCGCAAATTCAAGGATATATGGATACACAACTACTACTAAAAGAGTAAGGTTAACGCATAATCTATGCGATAGAATTTCAAATCAGATACGGATGGAAACATTTAACGAATATGAATATATCTCATGTTTTCATAATTTGAGTACGCATTCGAAAGCTCCTCGGATCGTTACCCAGGTTATTCAAATGAAATCAAATCATAAGAAATGATAAGAACGTCAATACATCCAGTCGGGTATCAACACTCGGTAATCAGATACTTTTCCTAAGAATCTCACTACGGGAGAATTGGATAAGAAAGAATTGTCAATTGTCAAATAAGACAAATTCCACAGATGAGTAAATTCGACTCAGAAGAATAGATGGCACGGGCACATATGTAGATGTCTCTAACATTATGTCCCTATTTTGCACTTCTTGCAGATCTCATAAAATTTAATCTTTCACAATCTTTAAAGAAAATGTAGTGTATATTAATCAGTTTTATGGTGACTACTAATCAGCCTTGCATAGTCCATTCTAAATTGTATGTAGGCGCGCAACTATATACAATTTCAAGATTAACGATGCAATACTCAGTTCGTCAAAATTTTATCATCATGTTTATAATAAAAACATCATTATGCTTAATTCTTAAATAAGAATCAAAATTTAAATTTACAAAGATTTTCTCTGTTATGAAAACAATTAGGTTCTCCAAGGTGTTTTATAAACAACTTTATTTCAATAACAATCACTTATAAATCTCACTATGAATAATCCTTATAGTGATGAAAATTCAATTTTTCTCAAGGCATACTGTCTTATTTTATAAAAACAATGAGTGATCTACAAAAGAGTGATGAAGAGTTGTTTACCAAGAACTTAACTACAATATGATAGGAAATGAGCTTTAGCCAGATAATCATGAGGTTCATGATCTCGATGGCACTCAAAAAGAATAATTCACAACGTAACTCAAATCGAGATGAGTACTTGTTCAATAGTTGCATTACTAATGCGAACATTAGGATGAAGCAATAAAAGATAGATAACATCGATATATGTAGGATTTAGCAATCAAAGGTAGTCTTTTCATTAATCACAAACAAGCCAAAATTGTACCGTAACACATTACGCGTCACTATGTCATACAATTCTCAGAACTCATCCTACCAACTGATGTCTCAGTTAAGTTAGGGATTTTTAAAAGATACCACAATGAATACTAATCTACAAGAGTCATTAGGTGTTCCACATGTCCCGAAAGATCCATCGGTCCCAATTCAGAAGAAGATTTCTTCGATTTATTTCTTGGACACTGGGCATCCTCGTCAGTGGACAATGGCCTAGGAACAGCCCTTAACACAAACCTACAATCAATTAAATCCTTATAATTCAATCACAAAACTTAACGACTTCCTCTTAATAATCTTATATCCCATACAAGTTAAATTTTACTTTTTTCAAGTTTCAATCAATTTTATACTCAATTCGATATCCAACCTTATTCTCCAATACTTTCAATCTTATTCTTCGGCCTTGTAAAGGCAATACAATCTCAATATGAGTCAACACTTAATTTCCAATCCTATATCTCTTACAACATCACTTATCAAATGAGTCACTAGTATGAAATGACTCATACTTTCAATTAGATTTCTCGGAAAGGTACTAGTGCCATGAGGCTTTTGGGTAATGGTTCCAATGACAGCCTCAAGTGCAACATTCACCCTTTCTATTTCAATTTAAGAATTGGATGACAACGAATCAGATGACATCTTTCTAGGCGGTAACGTTTTGTCAAACTCCACTCTATAAGAAAAGATCGTCATGACATCGATATCATATTTAATATCGCCAATTCTTCTTCAATTTCTCAATCAACTAATATCTACATTTCTACGAATATTAACCATTTGTTGGGATCATAAATATCCACAACTTGGTTTAGATCTAGGATAGCTAGAATTCCTACGAGAATAGCTTCAATTAATTTACTAGGGGATTTAGGGTTACTTGTGACAATCTACGTCGTATAAATACCTCGTATAAAAATCAAAATAATCATCAAACAATCATGTAATAAAATTACATCATATGTATATATATATAATCCAAGTTATATATATATATATATATTAAAATAACACTTCTCAGTCTTGGCTTCGTCGGTAACTCGGGAATTCTTTGGCACCGTTATAGTCAAAAGATTTTTAGACATTTTTAGAAAAATGTTTTTAGTTAAAAGATTTTGAAAAGTTTTATTCAAAACCTTAGTTTTTAAAAATCTTTCGTTCTCTATAACGAGAGCTCTGATACCAAACTGTAACACCCCCAAATTTATACAACTCAATACAGCGGAAGACTAGTTGGTGTTACGGGATAGCACATTACTCACATCATAGACAACGCATAAAATCGCGTCGTTTAATAAATCATTTCCATTCATAAATATCAAAGTTACATTGGTCCCAAGTCATATTTTTTCATACAAAGTTTTACAAAGTATTTGAATGGAAATAAGTATTTAGGTGCGGGCCATGAATTCTTGTTGTCTTCCCGAGAATTACCTTCAAGTACCTGAGATAAAACATGTTAAAAGAAAAGGTCAGCGATAACGCCGAGTGAATTCATAGAGTTTAATAAATTCCATCAATGTAACTTTGGTATAAAATTAGTACCAAAATCAATTCGTACAATTATTTGTAATAGGCCGTAAAATAGCCAAAATCATTTTATACAAATCTTTGTAGAAGGCCATAAAATAGCCAAAGTCATTTTATATAAATCCTTATCGAAAATCATAATATAGGCATTTGCCTTAAAAATTATTATACGAGCCAATGTCGTAAAAACATCATACAATACGTCTTATGACGTTGTATGAAACAAAAAACCGTTATATGAATATGGTTATGAAAACCAAAACACGTACATAATATCAATAGTATGACCCTGTATTGCTAGTCAGGCAATACATCGTAATTCCAAGCGTCTAATAGTATTTCGTTAGTTTTGGATTATTATAAGCCGCATGACATTGTTACCTTACTAAACAAACAACGGGTAGCTAACCCGATACCAATTTTGCCCATCTAAAGTAGCGTGTCGTCACAAAGGTCACGCTATGGAAATCTTCTCATACATAAATTCGCTTACCAATCAATGTGGCACGACGGGGATCAACCGTCAAGGCGCGAACTGGGGTGATCGTCCCCAAATAGTACTATTATATGCATAAGCGTCTACCAAATCCCGGTAGTTCACAATTCATGCTAATGGGACTTTTAGTGACATAACTTAACTTTAATAATCCATTTGATTTCAACTATCGGGTCTTTATATCATTTATCGGGTCATACAATCGGGTCATACAATCATTCGGGTCCAAATCAATAAACAAACGATCGGGACAAATGGTGTCCTATTTTATAAAAACTAACATGTTATCTCCCTCGTGGGTTTATAAAACATTTCATAAAAACATTTAAAAGAGTGCGAGGCCATGAACTCACGTTGATGTGGGAAGGCGGGTTATCGGCAATTCGGACGTACGGTACGTGCTTCAATCACGGAAACCTATATAAATAATGATCGGTCTTAGACTCTTGTCCAATGAAAAAAATATCAATTATGTATACATATGATGATTATATACATATGATGATCAAGTGGGTTTACATATTCTCGTTTACTCATTTTAGTGTTTATATGTCGATAACTTTTATACTAGTTTACTAGTTTTACCTATTTTCGTGTTTTAAGTCCAATAAACTTATTATAAGTTCTTTAACTTGTTTTAATCCATGTTATACTTATATTATCAGTATCTACACTTTACAAGTTGGGCCTAAATGGGTTAAGTCCAATAATAGTTTATAAGTGTTCTAGTCCATTTTTGTTGTATTATTAGTCCAATAACGTTAATTTAGTCCGTTAACGTCCGTATTTCTTATAGTTCGGGTTTTATCGGTTTTTACTTGTATTAGTTACTTAAACATCAGTATATGACTTTTATAAACTTTACATTAGACGGGTTTGGTCGTCTAAGTTTTATTTGGCGAAAAACGTTAATTTCACGGCGATAGCCGAAAAAGTCGTAAAAATCAAGTTTATAGTTTTTATTACTTATAAATATTATTTTACCACCATTTATATAATTTACCCATTTAATTAACCTTTTATACATTTATATAAATAAGTTTTATAAGTTAGTGGGTTTATATTTTTACATTTTATACATTATAATGTGAGTGCTTATATAATAATAATAAACATTATTTCCAAAAATCTGATTTTTAACTTCATGTTCACCATTTTTAACATATCTAGAGTTCTATAATGAATTAGAAGCTAAATGTTTTATCACATAAACTACATGATATGTGCTACATTTAACTCTTCTATGGCTACTGTTGAATCATCTTCTAAGTATTTTCTAAAAATCGTCCAAAACAGTAACCTCAGATTTATACCCTAAACTTGTTTTGATCATATCTCACTCATTACAATGATTCCATTGCATGGCCAACTCTCACATGTGTACAAGACCCATAGCTTACTGTAAATCCATTCTACTTCATCATTTTATCAGATTACCATATAGTTCTTTACTGTTTTATACAGTCATCAAATTTAACCAAGATTTTAACCTTGTTTCTTATGGTTTTTCACCTTTTTATCCATGATTATCAACAACAAATCCCCACATAACATTTTTATCATCATATAATCATCATAAATATATAAAATAGGAAATAAAATACATGTTTACATAATCAAAATAACAAGAAGATGAGGAGGACAATCTTTATACCACCATGATGATGTAAGTTGTGATCAAAACATGGATTTTGATGGAGAAACTTGTGATGCATCAAGACCATCTTCATGACCATCAATATTCATGAGAACCTTGTGGAAAATCAGCCCTCCTACTCCATGAAAACTCCTCCTTAGATGTTATAAGCACCACCAATCAATAGGGTTTCAAAGGGGCTTCAACATATGCAAGTATAACATAGGATTTCATGGTTGTTTTTGATCAAATTTGGTGTTTAAGGGGAAATATGGGACGGCATCTTTGAGGGAGATGAGAGAAAATTGGTGTGGTATTGCATGTGTGAAATGAGTGAAATGGTTTGTGTTTGTTAGTTTTGATGTAAGTCTTAGCTTACATGGTAAGCTTAAGACATGTGTAGTCTTTGTTCATGAGGTTTTGACACCTCATGGTGTTAGTTACTTAATATGGCCGGTTTTGGAGTGGGGTGGGACAAGTGTCCCACTTGTCTCATCCCATTTATTTACGGGTACTCCTCGATTCTAGTTTCCTCGATTTGCGTGCCCTCGGGTCGTTTTACGAAAAACATTTTTATAAATTATGAATCAACGTCACAAAACGAATCCGATAAAAATTGTTTCATCAAAAACGGAGTTCGAAAACGTAAATACGTAATCCTAAGGTTTCAAGTTTAGTCGTAAAGGACGTTAAAATAAAATCGTAAGTCCTAGTCTCTTCTCGTAAATTTGTGAGTTTATAAACTAACACAAATTTAAAACTCCAAAATAATATTCACGGACAAATTTATTTTCTGAAATGTCGGACTGTCGCCAAGGACGGTGTATGTAAACGTAAGCACGTAACGTAGAATCCTCCGGTTTAGACGTAGTCGATGCAACTCCAAGACGTAAATCCAAATTTTTTCCCAAAAATAAGTGAGTTCATATAATAATATTTTCAATTAAATATTGAGAATAAAATATCAACCATAAATTGACGGATTGTCACATACATAGGTCCCAAGTCATAGTATTTCATACAATTTTTACAAAACATTTGAATGGAAATTGTTATTTAAGTGCGGGCCATGAATTCTTGTCGTCTTCCCGAGAATTACTTTCAAGTACCTGAGATAAAACATGTTAAAAGAAAAGGTCAGCAAAAACGCCGAGTGAATTCATAGAGTTTAATGAAATCCATTAACATATCATTGGTATAAAATTATTACCGAAAATCATTTTTTAACTTCTTTATCGTAGGCCAAAAATAAGCCAAAAACATTTTATACAAATCTTTGTTGTAAATCATACTATAGGCTTTTGCCTTCAAAACCATTATACGAACCAATGTCGTAAAAACATCATACAATACGTTTATAACGTTGTATAGAGTTAAATAAAAACCGTTATATGAATATGGTTATGTAAAACAAAAACACAAACATAATATCAATAACAAGACCCCGTATTGCTAGTCAGGCAATATATTGTAATTAAATGCGTATAGCAGTAATTTCGTTATTGGATTATTATAAGCCGCATGACATTGCTACCTTACTATACCAAACAACGGGTAGCTAACCCGAAACTCATTTGCCCATCTAAAACAGCGTGTCGTCACAATAATCACGCTTATATAAATCTTCTCATACATAAATTCCTTACCAATCAATGTGGCACAACGGGGATCAACCGTCAAGGCGCGAACTGGGGTGATCTTCCCTAAATAGTACTATTATATGCATAAACGTCTACCAAATCCCGGTAGTTCACAATTCATGCTAATGGGACTTTTAGTGACATAACCAAACTAATAATAATCCATTTCATTTTATTCATCGGGTCATATAATCATTCATTGGGTCATACAATCATTCGGTCCAAATCAATAAGCAAACAGTCAGGACAACTGGTGTCCTATTTAAATAAAAACTAACATGTTATCTCCCTCGCGGGTTTATAAAACTTTTCATAAAACATTTAAAGGAGTGCGAGGCTATGAACTCACGTTGATTGGGAAAGGCGGGTTATCGTCGATTTGGATGTACGGTACGTGCTTCAATCACGAAAACCTAGACAAATAATACTCGGTCTTAGACTTTTATCCAATGACTTTATAAAAATAATAGCTATGTATACATATGATGATTTTATAAATATGATGATGATCAAGTGGGATTGTACATCTTTATTATAGTGTTATGTGTTGGTATATTTCTATACTAGTTTCACTAGTTTAACTTGTTTACATGTCAGGGCCTAATAAGCCCATTACATTCTATTAGTCCAACTTTATACTTTTAACCTCAGCCTTATGCTTACATGTTGGGCCCAAGTGGGTTAAGCCCAATGAGTAAGTCCATTAGAGTTTAGCCAAATTAGTTGGGTTAATAGTCCAATAAGGCTAATTTGGCCCGTTAATGTCCATAAGTTATAAAGCTCGGTTTTTATCGGTTTTGACTTGTCAAATGTACTTATACATCAGTATATGAGTCATAAAAAGTTTACATTAGACGGGTCCGACCGTCTAAGTTTTAATTGACGAAAACGTTAATCTTTCGGTTTTAGCCGAAAAGACGTAATACTTATGTATATAGTTTTATAACTTATAAAACTTATCAAATTGCCATTTTTATAAAATGTTACTTTTATTTATTAAAGTGCATACTTATTTATATATAATATATAAGTTAGTGGGTTTTAGGTATGATACAAGGCTTTTACCTAGTAAAAATTAAAGTTCGAAGTAGTCTAATCGAATTGATCTGGTTTAACTATGCGACTCAGTCGTTCTTTGGTGAAACAAAAGTTGTGTCGTTGTAGTAATTAAAAAGTGCAAAACCATTAAAGTAAATGACTTTAAAGTAAATCTAATTCTAACTTAAAATAAGTGGCGAGTATTTAAAAGCGTGACGAGAAATTAAAGTGCAATTAATGTAAACAACGCAAACTTAAATCTATCTAAGGCAAACTTAAAACGCAACTAAAACTTAAAACTAGGGCAAGGCTAAAATAAATCTAAGACAATTAATCTTAAAGTGCGACTAAGTAAAAGGCGAGAAAAGTAAAGCTTGAAAATTAAAAACAGAAAATTAAAAACAGAAACTTAAAAGAACCTGAAAATTAGCTCATCCGGAATAATCCTTCGTTCGGAATAAACATTCATCCGGAATGTCACCTTCGTTCGGAATGTTCTTCTTAACTCGGAATATTGCCAAAACTCTTGATCCGGAATAAAATTCTTACTCGGAATATGTCACCTATCCGGAATAAACTTCTTTATTCGGAATGTAGCTTTGATCCGGAATGTTGCCCTTGATCCGGAATATCTCTTGATCCGGAATAATATTCCGAATAGAACTCCTTGATCCGGAATATGTCACTTATTCCGGATAGAAGCCCTTGATCCGGAATATGTCCTTGATTCGGAATGTCTGATATTCCGGATGAACCGTTTGATCCGGAATAATAAATTATTCCGAATAAACTAATTGATTCGGAATGTTCTTGCTGATCCAGAATATTGCCTTGATCCGGAATATTCGATATTCCGGATGAATCACCTTGGCTAAAACCTTGATCCGGAATGTTCCTGGGAAAGATCAGAAACAGAAAACCGAAGAACAAGGGATACAAAGATACACGAATCTAACCAAAACATAACCAAATCAAACAAAAGATTAAATCAAACTAATCACAAAACATCTACTAAACATAAACAAACAATCCAAATCAACAAAACTAACAAAACTAATCAAAATAATCAAAACCCACTTAAATAAATCAATAAAAAATCAAGAGCATGAACATAAACAATGAAGCATGAAGATTAAGATCAAATAAAGAAAGGTAGATAAGAGATTAACAAGAAAAAGTAAAGATTGACAAGAATTAAAAGAGAACTTACTTGAAATTAAATGTAATTAAGGTGCAAGACAAAGTATTTAAATTTGACAAGTAATTAAATGGACATGAATTTAAATGTGCAAGGTAAATAAAATGGAAGAAATAGTGTGTCAAACTATCCAACAAAATGAAATGATTAATCCTAATGACTATTTATAGGGGAGGATTAAGGAGTGCTTAGGAAGCTTCCTCCCCTCTTTCATTTCTTCTTAATTGCACCATTAAGTCCTTTTCTTCTTAATCTTTTGTTAATCTTGGACTTTAATGACTTTTGGCTCGGGATTTCTTTGAACTTGTCTATTAATTCTTCAATAAATAAGACTTGAGTTCTTTGGCTTTAAGTAAACTTCCATCTTTTGACTTTTTCTTCGATAAATCTTCAGAATTGGTCTTGGACTTCCGTTCTTTTTGCACTATTGACTTCTTGACTTCATCTTTCGTCTTTTTCTTCGAAGCCCGTGAATGCCCGTGTTTTCTCCACTTTTCATATTTTCGTCCTATATCACAACAAAAACACAAACCACGCATAATTCCGACATAAATGACATAAAATACACGTTTTGGCTCGGTTATTATTGTAATTGTGTGGTAAAAAGGATGGGTGTTTACACACCTATCAAATCCCCTACACTTGACCATTGCAATGTCCTCATGCAATGCATTAGTTACAAAGCACGTTTACATTTTTCATCATAATCAATCCACATTGGCCTTTATTAAAGAGATAGAAAATTATAAACATTCAAAGTAAAGAAATAAAAAATATACCTTGGGTTTTGGAAGTGTCATGAATAATCATCATCCTCAAGTTTTCACTTTCTCCAAACCAAGCTTAAAAACGAGATCATTGTTATTATAAGTTAGCAAACTAACACGAACTCATGTGGGCCAATTATTCACTTAGACTCCCTTATTATTAGGTGTATCTCTTATATTTTATTGTTGTCTTGAATGATCACAAGGATGCATTGTTGACTTATTTCGATAGTTATTAAGGCTGAAAATAAAGTGGGACGATTTAATCAATAGTTAGCTAAAGGACAAAATCTTTTAAAACTGCTTCTCGGGACCTCATAAAGTTCATATCTTGGCATAAATAGCTTCGCGATTTGAGACCTTTCTCGAACCGATATTTGGCAGCGACTTCATACTTCAAACCTTGAGAGACGTTCATGAAATAATGGTCTTCTCTTCATAATAGGAATTTCTTCACTTGAAGTTTTGAGATATTCTTCATACTTAAACCACGACTTCTTCATTTTTCTCCAATCTTTATTTTGGACTTTGATATACAATGATCCGCCTCCTTTTTGGACTTGGCTTTATTTATCCTCATACCTTGCTAGGGCCTTTTTGGATAGACTTCTCCATGACTTTTGGGGAGTTTTTGCTTTTCGTCGTGTGTCTCGATCCTTCATATTGATCTTTGATAAATGATTCTTCACGTCACTTTGGATCTTTAGCAACAAAATATAGCCCTCATGCCTTGTTAGGGCCTTTTCGGACTCGCCAATCTTCGCATCCCGCTTCAATAAGTTATGCCTTGGCTATGAACTCTAATCCATACCGAGCAACTTTTAAACGATCTTGGGCTAGAAGCTAAGTAACTTTTCAAATCGTACAACCTTATTTATTGCAGATAAATTTATTAGCAAGCGATGGGAGAATAGGCTTATAATTAACTCACATAAATTCACGAAAGAATACTGAAATTATAATTGGCTCTATCATCTCTCGTTCTCCACAGTTTAAAATCTCAAAGAATGAGACTCGTGGATGCTTAGCCTATTAAATCAAAGTTTTGGGTTTTCGAGTCGCCTATAGGATCTTGCAAATTCATAGACTCTTTCAAGTTTAGAAATCGCATTTTAAAGTTCCCTTGATAAACGACTCTATAGGATCAATTATAGGAACTTGCGAAAAGTTCTTGTTCTTAACCCGTGAGAGTTAAGACTTTCGCGTTTTATAGCTCCCTATATAAAAGCCTAGCAAAACTTGACTTAAACACGTTAAGGATACTAGCTAGAGTAAACTTAGACAAGTAAACTCGGGTTGAGTCAAAAGATTCACAACGTTTGAAAATTAAAACCACTTTATTAAAAATTTATTCTAGCAAGGAAAGAAAATAACTATACAAAGGGAAAACCTAATAGGCCAAAATAGATCAAAAATTTTGAAAAATGTCGAAAAATTGATTTTCCGGTTAAAATGAGGACAAATACAAGGAAAAGGCCACTTAACTTCGATAGAAGTCCCCCTACACTTAATATAAACATTGTCCTCAATGTTTAAGCATGTGGGAGTAAACTCCCCTACACTTAGGACATTGTGCACTTTGTTTAAATCTCACTAAGAAAGAGACAACTAAAGAGATTCATATTTTAATGTTAAGAAAATATAAAATAGTGAATCGAAAAGAGTTTAGGATAGATACGGGAAGAAGGGAACACGGGATCACGGGTCGTCAAAAATCATCAAGAGTGGATCATTGAGCGCTCGAATCCCTGATTAGTAGAAGAGAGGAAATAGCAAACACCAACGGGTCTCCCCTACACTTAGGATAAATAAAGCTAAAAGATAGATACATGGGTTGCCTCCCAAGAAGCGCTTGATTTTTGTTAACCGAGTCGTAAGCCTGACTCGACCTTGATTATCATAGGAAGAAGCATGAAACACATCCACCAGGATCAAAGACATAGTTTTCGTCCATCAAATAGCAGAGGCTTAAGGAGAACAAGGCAAGCCAACGAAGAATAGGTAAGGTTCCCTTAAGCAATGATGGAGCACGGTGGGAGCAAGTATGGTGAAGCGGTGCAAGCAGATTTCCATAAGTTCCAAAGATATTTCCTTTTATTTCATCAGGTGGATACTGAGATGGCTTAAAGATTTCAATACCGGGGTCGAACACCTTTTCCTTTAAGGGAAAATAGCACTCAGGCTCAGCAGAATGTAAAGATGATCCGCGAAGAAGATGCACAACCTCGTCCTCAGAAGGTGGACAAAGAGGTGTTAACTCATACGTGCTGCGGATGTCGGTGTCTACCGGTTTCTTCTCCTTTGAAAGAATGTTCTTCAAATCCAAAGTAGGATCAAGACGATAATCTTCAAAATCCAAAGGAGGTGCATCACTCTCATGAGGGAAGTAAGTATTAAGAAAAGCAGAGAAATCTTCCTCAAATGAGTAATAATCCAAAGTAGGATCAAGTGATGGCGGAGGATCTTCATCATGTGAAGAATCACTCGAAAGAGTATCGGCCTCATCAAAATCATCGTAAGTGGGCAGATCGGGATACTCAGAAGTAAGGTCATCATAATCATCCGAATCTGAGCTAGAATCATCATCATAAGCATCAAAGATCGGTGGAGAATCATAAATGGGAGAAGGTTCCAAATTGGATAGAGAATCATCCACATCATCTTCAAAAAGTGGATTATCAATGTAAGATTCGAATAGAGGATTGTTGTAGATGATAAAATCATCGAGTACATTAATCATATTCGCAGATTCTCGTCCATAGGATTTGCTTGTAAGCTTCCCCATTTTTAAAACTTGTGCATCATCCCCGACTCTTAAGATTAACTCGCCTTCGGCAACATCAACTAGAGCTCGACCGATTCTCAAGAATGGCCGACCAAGTATTAAAGGAATACGAGGGTCCATTTCATAATCAACAACGACAAAGTCGACCGGGAAAGTAAATGTGCCAACTTTAATGAACACGTCTTCGACAATACCAACGGGGTAAGCGAGAGTGCGATTTGCTAGCTCGAGAGTCATCCTTGTTGGAGTAAGGTCGGGTAATGATAGTGTTTTCCAAACACTCAAAGGCATAAGATTAATACTGGCCCCGAGATCAGCTAGGGCAGTAAATTCTTCGGTTTTGTTGAAAACGCAAGGCAACACAAAACGACCGGGATCTCCAAGTTTTTCCGGAAGTTCTTTAAGAATAACTGCAGAACAGATTTCATTTAAGCGTGTGTTGGCGAGCTCAATCAACTTCTCCTTCTTGTTAAGCAATTCCTTGAATGCTTTAACAAATTTCGGCATATGGACAAGTGCTTCAACAAGGCTAATGTTGAAATTCATTTGAGAGATCATCTTCAAATAATTTGACATTTGACCGTCTTCCTTGGTGAGCATTGTGGTCTTGCCTAGCCGTGAAGGATAAGGGATTTTGGGTTTGGGTGGTGAAGGTGCAGGTGTAGTAGGTAAAGGTTGAGATGTTGAAGGGTCCTTCCTAGATACATCGTCATGACGAGGCGGAGACGGTAATGGTGCACTAATACTAGGTGTAGGAGGAGTAGGGATAAATGGTGGTGGAGGAGGTGTAGATGATGGGGCGAGATAGGTGGTCCTACGATGGTAACTCCACTACGGGTAGTAATATCACTCACATGTGCTCACGGATTGGTGACGGTGTTTGAAGGTAGAGAACTCGAAGAAGAGGGTTGAGTAGTGGGCAATAAACTAGCCAACATATTCTTAATATCATTCGTTTGATTGCTGAAGGAGGATTGGATATTATCTCGAAGCTCGTATCGAATGTCATTTCCTTGCTTGGTGATGTCCCCTTTCAAATTGATAATTTAGCTCTGTAGATTCTTGATTTGCTCACCTTGGGTTCTCATTATGGCTTCAACATCGGGGTTAATGGGTGGGGCTTGTTGAGTGGGTGGGTGATAAGGATTAGAAGCTCTTGGTGGGATTTGGTTGCTTCTAGTATAGTTGTTGTTGGGGTTTTGGTTTTGAGGAGAAAAACCGGGGGAAAGGTAGTTGTTTGATCGGTAACTTAGCAAGTTTCTATCCCCTTGTGGTCGAGCTTGGTAATTTTCCGGTGAGTAATTACCATAAGCTGCATACACGTTTTCCGAATTTCCTTGAGTAGAAGGACAATCAGTGTATGAGTGTGGACCACCGCATGTTTCACAAGAAGGTGCAACCGCTTTAACTTGTTGTTGTTGGTTTGAAGCGAGAAGCAAGATACTTTTGTTCATTTCAGTCATCATGCGGGTGAATTCGGTCATATCAGGGGTTGCTGAAGTAGAAGAAACATTGACCCTCGGGTTGTTTCTTGAAGACGCGGAGGAATCCTAGTTTTTATGATGAGTAGTCATGTTTTCAATAAGCTCTCTACACTCCTCGGGTCTCCTTTTCATAAATGTGCCACCGGCGGCTGCATTAATCGTATCACGATCACGAAAAGTCAATCCGTTGTAGAAAGTATCAATTAAGGTCACAGGGAGCATGTTGTGGTTTGGACAACGATCAATCAAAACATTATATCTTTCCCAAGCATCAAAAAGAGATTCATCGGGGTCTTGCATGAAACCGCTGATTTGATTGCGAAGGCTCGTGACCATGGATGGTGGAAAGTAGCGCGACAAAAAGCGTTGAGTCATGTCATCCCAAGTATGAATTGAATTCTTCGGGAGATGATCAAACCATTTATCGGCATGGTGTGATAGAGTATGTGGGAAGAGTTGTAGGCGAAGGACATCCATTGTGGCACCGGGCAACTTCATGCTTTGGGTGATTGTAACGAACTTGTCGAGGTGTTTGTTGGCATCATCATCAGGCATTCCGGCGAATGGATTAGTTTGCACTTGCTGAATCATGTGGTGCTTCAACGAAAACTCCGGAGCCGTGATTTGCATCGGCGCAATCGGTCCTCCTCGTCCAAACTTGGTAGGTTGACAAAGCTCCTCCGTTGTCCGAAGATCAGGATGTGGAAGAACAGTATTGTTATTGTTGAGGTGCGGTGGATTATTGTTGTTAACACCTGCCATAACTAAATCTTCTCGAGTCTCGGGCTCTTGATAATTAGAAGATCTAGTACGCATACACCTACAAAGGCAAAAGAAAACAATACCAAACGCAAAGACAATATATATACACAATAAAGATAAAATCTTTTTGGATTTTTTTTAATTTTAATTTTTATGGATTTTTAACAATTTTTTTTAATTTTTATGGTCTTTTTGAATTTTTTAGGCAAGAAAAACAACGCTCACGAATGAACGGATCCCAAAAAACAACGCGTCTCTCACAGAAAACCGTTAATCTTTACGAAAAGAGACGGCAGCGGCACCATTTGATACAAGGCTTTTACCTAGTAAAAATTAAAGTTCGAAGTAGTCTAATAGAATTGATCTGGTTTAACTATGCGCCTCAGTCGTTCTTTGGTGAAACAAAAGTTGTGTCGTTGTAGTAATTAAAAAGTGCAAAACAATTAAAGTAAATAACTTTAAAGTAAATCTAATTCTAATTTAAAATAAGTGGTGAGTATTTAAAAGCGTGACGAGAAATTAAAGTGCAATTAATGTAAACAACGCAAACTTAAATCTATCTAAGGCAAACTTAAAACGCAACTAAAACTTAAAACTAAGGCAAGGCTAAAATAAATCTAAGACAATTAATCTTAAAGTGCGACTAAGTAAAAGGCGAGAAAAGTAAAGCTTGAAAATTAAAAACAGAAAATTAAAAACAGAAACTTAAAAGAACCTGAAAATTAGCTCATCCGGAATAATCCTTCGTTCGGAATAAACATTCATCTGGAATGTCACCTTCGTTCGGAATGTTCTTCTTCACTCGGAATATTGCCCAAAACTCTTGATCCGGAATAAAATGCTTACTCGGAATATGTCACCTATCCGGAATAAACTTCTTTATTCGGAATGTAGCTTTGATCCGGAATGTTGCCCTTGATCCAGAATATCTCTTGATCCGGAATAATATTCCGAATAGAACTCCTTGATCCGGAATATGTCACTTATTCCGGATAGAAGCCCTTGATCCGGAATATGTCCTTGATTCGGAATGTCTGATATTCCGGATGAACCGTTTGATCCGGAATAATAAATTATTCCGAATAAACTAATTGATCCGGAATGTTCTTGTTGATCCGGAATAATGCCTTGATCCGGAATATTGGATATTCTGGATGAATCACCTTGGCTAAAACATTGATCCGGAATGTTCCTGGGAATGATCAGAAACAGAAAACCGAAGAACAAGGGATACAAAGATACACGAATCTAACCAAAACTTAACCAAATCAAACAAAAGATTAAATCAAACTAATCACAAAACATCTACTAAACATAAACAAACAATCCAAATCAACAAAACTAACAAAACTAATCAAAATAATCAAAACCCACTTAAATAAATCAATAAAAAAATCAAGAGCATGAACATAAACAATGAAGCATGAAGATTAAGATCAAACAAAGAAAGGTAGATAAGAGATTAACAAGAAAAAGTAAAGATTAACACGAATTAAAAGAGAACTTACTTGAAATTAAATGTAATTAAGGTACAAGACAAGGTATTTAAATTTGACAAGTAATTAAATGGACATGAATTTAAATGTGCAAGGTAAATAAAATGGAAGAAATAGTGTGTCAAACTATCCAACAAAATGAAATGATTAATCCTAATGACTATTTATAGGGGAGGATTAAAGAGTGCTTAGGAAGCTTCCTCCCCTCTTTCATTTCTTTTTAATTGCACCATTAAGTCCTTCTCTTCTTAATCTTTTGTTAATCTTGGACTTTAATGACTTTTGGCTCGGGATTTCTTTGAACTTGTCTTTTAATTCTTCAATAAATAAGACTTGAGTTCTTTGGTTTAAGTAAACTTCCGTCTTTTGATTTTTTCTTCGATAAATCTTCAGAATTGGTCTTGGACTTCCGTTCTTTTTGCACTCTTGACTTCTTGACTTCATCTTTCGTCTTTTTCTTCAATAAAAGCCCGTGAATGCCCGCGTTTTCTCCACTTTTCACATTTTCGTCCTAAATCACAACAAAAACACAAACCACGCATAATTCCGACATAAATGACATAAAATACACGTTTTGGCTCGGTTATTATTGGAATTAAGTGGTAAAAAGGATGGGTCTTTACACACCTATCAAGGTATACATTTTATTATATTAACTTGAGTGCTAATATTATACTATATACTTTTATTTTAAAAATCTGATTATTATTTTCACTTTCACCATTTTTACCATATCTTGAGTTCTACAAAGAGATAGAAGTTCATTTTTGGACACCACAAACTACATGATATGTTCTACAATTAACTCAGCTTTAGCTACTGCTCATACAACCTCTAAATGTCTCTAACATTTCGTCCAAAACAGACTACTCAGATTTGTACTTCAATATTGTTTTGATCATATCTCACTCATTTTAAGGACTCCATTGTATGGTCAACTCTCACATGTGTACAAGTATCATATCTTCCTGCATATTAATTAATTCATGCCATTTTAACAATTTAACATAAGTTTCTTTACTGTTTTTATACAGCCTACTAATTTAAGCAAGATTTTACCACTTTTACATATAGTTTTCAATCTTTTTAACCAAGTTTATCAACACATGATCCCCACATAATATTTTTATCATACATCATCATATACATATACATAAAAAAGGAAAATACAATTTACATTTACAAAAATAACAAGGAAATGGGAAGGATGATCTTGTTACCACCAAGATTATGAAAGTTAAGATCAATCTTAACTTTTGTTGGCAAAACTTGTGGTACACCAATATCAACTTCAAGATCACCAATCTTCAAGAACACCTTGTGGAAAATCAGCCCTAAAACACCAACAAATATCCTCTTTGGATGTTAAAATCACCACCAATCAATACAGCTTCAAAAGGTTTTCATCATATGTGTAAATAACATAAAATTTTATGGTTAAATTAGATCAAATGGTTGGTTATGGTGGTGAGTTTGGGACGGAAAGAGTGAGAGAGAAGAGAGAGTTTTGGTGGCTTGCATGACTTGCAAATGAGGTTGTTAGTTTGTGTGAGTGGTTTTGTTGTTGTAGCTTGTTTATGAAGTGGCTAAGACATGTGTCTTAGCTTACTTCTTAAGCTTTGACACCTCATGGTGTATGTGGATAGCTTAAGCCGTCCCATATTGGGGGTGGGGCAAAAGTGGTTTTTTCTCATCCCCATTTACTTACAGGTACTCCTTGATTCTAGTTTCCTCGATTTGTGTGCCCTCGGGTCGTTTTACGAAAAACGTTTTTATAAATTATGAATCAACGGCACAAAACGAATCTAATAAAAATTGTCTCATAAAAAACGGAGTTCAAGAACGTAAATACGTAAACCTAGGGTTTCCAGTTTAATCGTAAAAGACGCTAAATTATGCACGTAAGTCCTAATCTCTTCTCGTAAATTTGTGAGTTTATGAACCAACACAAATTTAAAATTCCAAAATAATATTCAAGGATAAATTTATTTCCTGAAGTGTCGGACTGTCACCAAAACGGTGTATGTAAACGTAAGCACGTAACGTAGAGTCCTCCGGTTTAGACGTAGTCGATGCTACTTTAAGACGTAAACCCAAATATCTTCCCAAAAATGAGTGAGTTCATAATATAACATTAAAATAATGTTTTTAAATAATACTTGAGAATAAAATATCGACCATAAATTGACGGATTGTCACACCATTTACCCCTAAACAGGATCTTTGTCCTCAAAGATCAATTTATCTTACTACTCACTTCTTATAGAGTTAGAGCCATGTGTGTATTTCCTCCACATTCGGTCTTTCCTCTCAAGTGTAATTCATTACAATACGCGAGTTTCATCAAACATAACTACGGGAATACGATCAGGCTTAATGTTGACTTACTTTCTCTATCCATGATGTTCATGGGTTTTTGATGAATGCAACTTTTCGCCGATCTAAACTTTATCAAGAAGTAATCAGATTTTCACTTGATAAACATTTTATCAAGTCCGATATACGAACATAATTCATGCAGCCCTTGAAGTCCTAGGGTAGATCCAGCTTATATGCCTTTCAAACCAACCTTCTTACATTATCTCAATGGTCCCATACAACGGGGACTTATTTACCATGATCTTTTAGATCATCAATTTATTTTTCCAAGGTGAAAATTTTTGGCATAACTTCGCTACCCATCCTGCACTTCAAGATCTACATTACATATTCACATAACCTCCTGCCCACTAATGGCAGTCAATAATCAGATCCTAATTTCAACAATCATTTCAGGTTTCACGGGTCGGGTATCTTGTAAGGTTAGGTTCGTCATCATAGGCAACCTTAAACCTAAAAGATATGTCCAACTCACAATGGGTGTATGTCGGGTGTCTTCATCCCAACTCCTGCTTACAGATGCTCTCATATTTAGATCCTCACAAGAATCGATCTCGATCCTAATATGATAATTATCAATGATAATCTCTCCAAAGGAAAGCGATTACACGGTTTATTACCAAAGGTGAATCATTCAAACATAAAACAAGACTTCTAGTGTTTTGTATCGTTACTTTACCTCGTCCCTTCGATTGTGGTAGACAGTACTCTCATCAAGGTTCGTTCCTAATGACTTCTGAGCAAATCTCTATAAATTTGATGCAAAGCGAGAATCTTAATAGAGATGATCGATACAGGCACACTATGTTTACACAACTCCTTTAAATACAAAGAGTCAATTTCTTCATCGAGAATTTATCATTAACAGGAATGATATTAGTAGATTTGGTCAGTCTGTTGACGATGACCCAAATCGAATCAAATTTAGATGATGACCTTTGCAATAGTTAGACATTTACTAATGTATAAGGCGATGTCTGCCTTCATAATTTGCCATCAGTACAACTTCTTCAGATAAAGATACATTAAATCAGAAATGGCATGAATAGAATACTTAATGTTATGAGATTTCAACATGACTAAATCTCAAAATCTACATATTTAGGCAACCACAAGCGGCCTTTAAAACATTTAACGCCATGGGCTTCTCAATTCTAATGGTTCACATTAGCCGCAAACCCCTTTTATTATCGATATTATCCTTTTACAAGCATCGCTATATTTTAAATTGCTCGGCAATTTATTTTGCACAGTCATTATTAAGGAACACATCCTAATTGATTATTTATCATTTCTACATAATGTGTCAGCATCTACATTCACCTTTCCTGATGAAGTAATTATCATGACCACAATTCACTCAGAAATTCTTTCTTCATATTTTCTAAGTTTTAGTTTTATCTCAAATATCATTTTTATCAGTTTTGCTCAATCTGACGTCTAAAGCGTCGACAATTATTACAAGTAACTAAATAATAAATATTTAATTTTTATGAAACATAAACGTAAGAAGTTTTAGATTTCTCAGTTCGTACAATTATAGAAAAATGTTCAAAATAAATTTGAATTTAGTTAACATGATCTTTGTTGATTTATCGAAAATAATTAATAAGATCCGTAAATATTCGAAAAATCTTTGTTTATACTTTGGTCAAAATTTTCTTAGTTGAAAAGCAAAAATTGTCGTTTCAAATTCCAAGTCATGGTTTAAATGGTTTCTTCAATCCCTCTTAGGTTATCTTGAGGTATACACAAACATTTACTCCTAAGGGAGTTTAGTTAAATAATCTGCGTATGAGGGAACAATCCCGTAATAATCCTTTGATAAAATATCTGTCAAAACGTTTTTGCACTTTTCTTTTTGGTATAACCCAAAGCCTTAAATGGCTCTAATATTTGAAGAGTCAATATAGATTCCATTATCTATTAATCACACAGTCAAATAATGTAAAGGATTAAGCCTTTAATCATATGTTAAATACTCAAGGTACAGGTTTTCATTGCTCGGCCAATTCAGGCAGTCTATAAATGATAATTAACTCCTTCCTATTCTTATAAACAAACAGATGGTCCTTAATGATCACGAGCATGAATTTATCAAATTACAGCCTACACACGTGATTCACCAAATTTATGGATGCTACATGTGTATTAGTCAATCCAAACGACATAACATGAGACTCATAATGTTCATTACAAGTCCTGGATGTAGTGATTGGAATAGATAATCTTCTTCGCGGACGCGAAGTTGATGAAAACCATGCCGTGGATCAAATTTTTAGAACATAAGCTAGAACCTTGTAAATGATCGAACAAATCTTCCATCTTCATTAATGGATATAAATTTTGATCGTCAATTTACCTAGTTCACGGTAATCAACAAATATAAGGAATGATAACACCATAGCTCTTCATGAGGACGAGCTTGGTAGAATAAAAGCTTTCTCTGACAACTCTCTTAGTTGTACGGTAATTCTTTTAATTCAGATGGTGCTGACATAGAGTGTACATGCCACAGGTGCAGCACCGGGAATATAATCAATACCAAATTCAACTTGCCTTAATGGCAAAAGTCTAGGTAATTCACCAGCAAATACCTCCTAAAAATTCAGATAACAGAAACATCTTTTAGATATTTTACTTTAAGTTCTTTCTAGATTACAAGATTTATGACTAATTGATAACCATTCATGGTATAATTTCAAATCTAAATGCAGGAGATGGTCAACCATAAAGAATTATTTAGATCACTTTTGTTAATCAACATCTTATCTTTTAGGGGAATTCTACTCGAGTTCCCATCAATTAAGACAATGTCGTCATGTCATAATCAATCAATCCATTCTACTGGCACTATCAACTTTCCAGTTTTGTCATCGTTGATAAGATGTGAACTTCTCAAAAGACTAATAATAACTCATAATCCTTCACAAATTCAAGGATATCAGGAGACATAACTAACTTAAAAGAGTAAGGTCAACGCATAATCTACGCGAGAGAATTTCAAATCAGATACAGACGAAAACATTCACGAATATGAATATATCCCATGTTTTCACGAATTGAGTACACATTCGAAAGCTCCTCGGATCGTTACCCAGGTCATTCAAACGAAATCTAATCAAAAGAAATGATAGGAACGTCGATACACCCAGTCGGGTATCAACATTCGGTAATTAAATACTTTTCCAAAGAATCTCACTACGAGAGAATTGGACAAGAAAGAGTTGTCAATTGTCAAATAAGACAATATCCACAGATGAGTAAATTCTACTCAGAAGAATAAATGGTACGGGCACATATGTAGGTGTCTCTAACAATATGTCCCTATTTTTGCACTTCTTGCAGATCTCATAAAGTTTGATCTTTCACAACTTCAAAGAAAAGGTAGTGTTTATTAACAATTCCATGGTGACTACTAATCAGCCTTGCATAGTCCCTTCCAAACTGTATGTAGGTGCGCAACTATATACAATTTTAGGATTAACGATGCAATACTAAGTTCGTCAAAACTTTTTCATCATGTTTAAGATATATACTTATGCTTAATTCAAAATGAATTTACAGAGATGTTCTTTGTTATGGAAACAATTAAGTTTTCCAAGGTATTTCATAAACAACTTTATTTCGATAGTAATTTCTTATAAAAACAATGAGTGATCTGCAAAAGGAGTGATGAAAAGTTGTTCACCAAGAACTAACTACAATATGATAGGAAATGGGCTTAGCCAAATAATCATGAGGTTCATGATCTCGATGACACTAAAAAAGAATAATCCACAACGTAACTCAAATCGAGATGAGTACTTGTTCAATGGTTGCATCACTAATGCGAGCATTAGGAAGAAGCAAGAAAAGATAGACAACATCGATACATGTAGGATTTAGCAATCAAAGGTAGTCTTTTCATTAATCACAAACAAGTCAAAATTGTACCGTAACACATTACGTGTCACTATGTCATACAATTCCAAGACCTCATCCTACCAACTGATATCTCAGTTAAGTTAGGGATTTTTAAAAGATACCACAATGAATACTAACCTACAAGAGTAATTAGGTGTTCCACATGTCCCGAAAGATCCATCGGTCCCAATTTCAGAAGAAGATTTCTTCTATTTATTTCTTGGACACTAGGCATCCTCGTCATTGGACAATGGCCTAGGAACAACCCTTAACACGAACCAACAATCATTTAAAACCTTATAATTCAATCACAGGACTTAACGACTTCCTCTTATCAATCTCATATTCCATATGTGTTAAATTTTACTTAATTCAAGTTTCAACCAAATCATACTCAATGCGATATCCTACATCATTCTCCAATACTTTCAACCTTATTCTTGGGCCTTTAAAGGGCAATAAAAGCTCGATATCAACAATGCTTTTACAATCCTATATCTCTTTCATCAATAGTTATCAAATGAGTCACTAGTATGAAATTACTCACACAATCAATTAGACTTCTCGGAAAGGTACTAGTGGCATGAGGCTTTTGGGTAATGGTTCTAATGACAGCCTCAAGTGCAACATTCACCCTTTCGATTTCAAATTTAAGAATTGGGTGACACCGAATCAAATGACATCTTTCTAGGTGGTAAGGTTTTGTCAAACTCCACTCTATAAGGAAAGATCGTCATGACATCGATATCAGATTTAATCTCGCCAATTCTTCTTCAAGATCACAATCAACTAATATCAACATTTCTATGAATATCAACCATTTTGTTGGGATCATAAATACCCACAACTTGGTTTAGATCCAGAATAGCTAGAATTCCTATGGGTATAGCTTCGATTGATTTGCTAGGGGAGTTAGGGTTTCTTGTGACAATCTACATCGTATAAATACCTTGTATAAATACCTCGTATAAATATTAAAATAATCATCAAACAATCATGTAATCAAATCACATCATATATATATATATATATATATATATATATATATATATATATATATATATATATATATATATATATATATATATATATATATATATATATATATATATATATATATATAATCCAAGTTATATATATATTAAAATAACACTTCTTAGTCTGGTCTTGTCGGTTACTCGGGAATTCTTCGGCCTGTTATAGTCAAAAGATTTTTAGACATTTTGAGAAAAATGTTTATAGTTAAAAGATTTTGAAATGTTTTATTCAAAACATTGGTTTAAAAAATATTTCGTTCTCTATAACGAGAGCTCTGGTACCAAACTGTAACACCCCCAAATATTCATACTTTAGTTAAGCGAAAGAGTCGTTGGTGTTAGGGGATAGCACATTACTCAAATCATAGACAACGCATAAAAACGTGTCGTTTAATAATAAAGCATTTTCCATTCATGAATATCAAGTTACATAGGTCCCAAGTCATAGTATTTCATACAATTTTTACAAAACATTTGAATGGAAACTGTTATTTAAGTGTGGGCCATGAATTCTTGTCGTCTTCCTGAGAATTACCTTCAAGTACATGAGATAAAACATGTTAAAAGAAAAGGTCAGCGAAAACGCCGAGTGAATTCATAGAGTTTAATGAAATCCATTAATATATCATCGGTATAAAATTATTACCGAAAATCATTTTGTACAATTCTTTATCATAGGAAAAAAAAGCCAAAAACATTTTATAGAAATCTTTGTTGTAAATCGTACTATAGGCTTTTGCCTTCAAAACCATTATACGAACCAATGTTGTAAAAACATCATACAATACGTTTATAACGTTGTATAGAGTTAAATAAAAACCGTTATAAGAATATGGTTATGTAAAACCAAAACACAAACATAATATCAATAACAAGACCCCGTATTGCTAGTCAGGCAATATATTGTAATTAAATGCGTATATCAGTAATTTCGTTATTGGAGTATTATAAGCCGCATGACATTGCTACCTTACTATACCAAACAACGTGTAGCTAACCCGAAACTCATTTGCCCATCTAAAACAGCGTATCATCACAATAATCACGCTTATATAAATCTTCTCATACATAAATTCGCTTACCAATCAATGTGGCACAAGGGGGATCAACCGTCAAGGCGCGAACTGGGGTGATCTTCCCTAAATAGTACTATTATATGCATAAGCGTCTACCAAATCCCGGTAGTTCACAATTCATGCTAATTGAACTTTTAGTGACATAACCTAACTAATAATAATCCATTTCATTTTATTCATCGGGTCATATAATCATTCATCGGGTCATACAATCATTCAGGTCCAAATCAATAAGCAAACAGTCGGGACAACTGGTGTCCTATTTAATTAAAAACTAACATGTTATCTCCCTCGCGGGTTTATAAAACATTTCAAAAAACATTTAAAGGAGTGCGAGACTATGAACTCACGTTGATTGGGAAAGGCGGGTTATCGACGATTTGGATGTACGGTACGTGCTTCAATTACGGAAACCTAGACAAATAATACTCGGTCTTAGACTTTTGTCCAATGACTTTATAAAAATAATAGCTATGTACACATATGATGATTTTATAAATATGATGATGATCAAGTGGGATTCTACATCTTTATTCACTCATTATAGTGTTATGTGTTGGTAAATTTTTATACTAGTTTCACTACTTTAACTTGTTTACATGTCAGGTCCCAATAAGCCCATTACATTCTATTAGTCCAATTTTATACTTTTAACCTCAGCCTTATGCTTACATGTTGGGCCCAAGTGGGTTAAGCCCAATGAGTAAGTCCATTAGAGTTTAGCCAAATTAGTTGGGTTAATAGTCCAATAAGGCTAATTTGGCCCGTTAATGTCCATAAGTTATAAAGCTCGGTTTTTATCGGTTTTGACTTTCAAATGAACTTATACATCAGTATATGAGCTATAAAAAGTTTACATTAGACAGGTCCGACCGTCTAAGTTTTAATTGACGAAAACGTTAATCTTTCGGTTTTAGCCGAAAAGACGTGAAACTTATGTATATAGTTTTATAACTTATAAAACTTATCAAATTGCCATTTTTATAAAATGTTACTTTTATTTATTAAAGTACATACTTATTTATATGTAATATATAAGTTAGCGAGTTTTAGGTATACATTTTATATTATATTAACTTGAGTGCTAATATTATACTATATACTTTTATTTTATAAATTTGATTATTATTTTTACTTTCACCATTTTTACCATATATTGAGTTCTACAAGGAGATAGAAACTCATTTTTGGACACCACAAACTACATGATACGTTCTACAATTAACTCAGTTTTAGCTACTGCTCAATCAACCTCTAAATGTCTCTAACAGTTCGTCCAAAACAGACTACTCAGATTTATACTTCAATATGGTTTTGATCATATCTCACTCATTTTAAGGAGTCCATTGTATGACCAACTCTCACATGTGTACAAGTATCATATATTACTGTATACTAATTCATTCATGCCATTTTAACAATTTAACATAAGGTTCTTTCTACTAATTTAAGCAATACTTTATCACTTTTACATGTAGTTTTCAATCTTTTTAACCAAGTTTATCAACACATGATCCCCACATAATATTTTTATCATCATACATCATCATATACATATACATCAAGAAAGAAAATACAATTTACATTTACAAAAATAACAATAAAATAGGAAGGATGATCTTGTTACCACCAAGATTATGAAAGTTAAGATTAATCTTGACTTTTGTTGGCAAAACTTATGGTACACCAATATCAACTTCAAGATCACTAATCTTCTAGAACACCTTGTGGAAAATCAGCCCTAAGACATCAAAAAATATCCTCTTTGGATGTTAGAATCACCACCAATCAATAGAGCGTCAAAAAGTTTTCATCATATGTGTAGATAACATAAGATTTTGTGGTTAAATTAGATCAAATGGTTGGTTATGGTGGTGAGTTTGGGATGGCAAGAGTGAGAGAGAAGAGAGAGGTTTGGTGGTTTGCATGAGTTGCAAATGAGGTTGTTAGTTTTTGTGAGTGGTTTTGTTGTTGTAGCTTGTGTATGAAGTGGCTAAGACATGTGTCTTAGCTTACTTCTTAAGCTTTGACACGTCATGGTGTATGTGGCTAGCTTAAGCCATCCCATATTGGGGGTGGGGCAAAATTGGTTTTGTCTCATCCCCATTTATTTACGGGTACTCCTTGATTCTAGTTTCCTTGATTTGCGTGCCCTCGGGTCGTTTTATGAAAAACTTTTTTATAAATTATGAATCAACGACACAAAATGAATCTAATAAAAACTATCTCATCAAAAATGGAGTTCAAAAACGTAAATACGAACCTAGGGTTTCCAGTTTAATCGTAAAAGACGCTAAATTATACACGTAAGTCCTAATCTCTTCTCGTAAATTTGTGAGTTTATGAACCAACACAAATTTAAAATTCCAAAATAATATTCAAGGATAAATTTATTTCCAGAAGTGTCGTACTGTCACCAAAACGGTGTATGTAAACGTAAGTACGTAACGTAGAGTCCTCCGGTTTAGACGTAGTCGATGCTAATTTAAGACGTAAACCCAAATATCTTCCCAAAAATGAGTGAGTTCATAATATAACATTAAAATAATTTTTTAAAATAATACTTGAGAATAAAATATCGACCATAAATTGACGGATTGTCACATATGGTGTCAGTAAGATCTAATAGGTTCTTCAAGAAGACTGGAAGAAAGATGACTGTTGATCCTAATGAGCCATTAGGATATGACAAGTACAAAGTTGAATGCTATAACTGTGGAAGGAATGGACACTTTACAAGAGAATGCTCTAGAGACAAAGTTGAGAGTAGCAGTCAGAAGTCCAAGCATAACTATAGAACCAGTCCAAGAATAACTGAAAGCTTTCCAAAAGGAAACAACAGGAGTCCTAAAGGAACCAAAGCATTGGTAACTGTAGATGGAGTTGTGAACTGGGCTGAAGATGAAGAAGAAGAAGATCTTGGTCTAATGGCTCTCTCACATGAAGATGCTGAGGTACATCCTTGTTCTAAAGACTGTGTTCTTAAATTTAATAGCTTAAAAGTAGAACTAGAGGAACAATATCAAAAGGTTAACACATGCACTATAGAATTAAATGCTTTTAAATAGGGTGTTGTTAAATTGGAAGAAAATATAGTTTTGTATAAAAAGGCTCAACAAAACTATGAAGAGAAAATAAGAATTTTAACTCTTCAAATGAGGGAAAAAGATGTGGAAATTAAAGATTTTGAAAGACAACTTTTATAAATATCAACAGAAAATGAAGCTTTAAAAGCCAGTCTTTATAATGAAAGGGAAGTGATTAATCATTGGCAAAAGTCCTCTAAAAGATTGGGAAAATTGATTAATTCACTAATGGGGTATTATATAAATCATGTCTAGGATATATTGAGGACCAACCTGGAATAACTTTAACTGACAAGGAATTATCAAAAGGGATTTTTGTATTTCTAATGAGGTAGATGATACACCTGAAAATGATAGATATGCTGAAGGAATGAAGGCGTTCCTCCACCACTATCAGGAATTTTCATGCCCCCTAGTAATGATACAAGTATAGAGTTAGAAGAACCAAAGGTTAAAAATACCTCAAACTCTAGTACTTTGTCCCAAGAAAAGACTGTTGTCACCAAAAACATTGTTTATCCACCTTTAATGAACAACTTTGTTTCTGAATAATCTAAGACTAGTTCTGCTCCCAAGCAGGTAAAAACTCCTAGCAAAACATTGGAAAACAATGTAAAACATAATAAAACCAAAAGGGGTGGGCTAGGTTTTGAGAAAGTTAAGTCAAAACAACCTTTTGGGTCTTCTTTAAGAAGAAAAGGATGTTATGTTTGTGGTAGTCTAAGTCATTTTATCAAAGATTGTACTCTACATGAAGATAAAATTGTGAAACAAAAGGCTGCACAAAGAGTCATGAAAAACAGTAATGGGAAAAATCCACAGGTTAATAGGAATCAGAAACTTAAGAATGACAAACCTAAGTTTGATCACTCAAGGGTAGCCAAACATATTAAATATAACCCTGCTAATGTAAAACCTGAGAATTTCAGGTTTTGACTTGTGAACATTATGTACGTCACTTCATGATATCTAAATATTTTATACCACTTTTCTTTGCATGAATCATTTGAACCATCCCATGCATTTCATAAGCATGCATCATCTTAACATTTCAGCAATCATATCACAATTTTACTGTGACTATGCATTTTATCACAAAAGTGTGACTACATTTATATGATTATATTTCAGTAATCATACAATGACCTAATATGAAAGACTTTGAGTCTTTTGAAACATATGATCACTTGCATGCATCCCACTGATTTTTCTCCAAGAATAACATCATGATCACAGTTATGAATGATTACCTATTTATAAACATATAAACATTGGTAACTTTAAATAATATATATATATATTTTTACAGTCAATGATTTCAGATAACCCTAACTATCACTCTTACATATGATCATTTAATAAATCATACTATAAGTATATTTTATACATAAATGTACTAATATAACTACCTAGGGACCATTCTCTCACCAAAGGCACTAAAACGTAATTAAAACACCTAAGACCCGGGCTTACTCACATTACTATAACTTAAAATCACTTGACATATATTTTAACCCGTCTAATGAGCAAAATGAACCCAAACCTATCCCTACCCGTATATACATACTTAACCAACAAACCTTTTTCACTAAAACATTTTAATTCACTCAAACCTTTATAACTTAACATTACATTTTACTTAAACCTTACAACTTTTATAACTTAACTTTTATTTAAACACTTAATACACAAAAATTACTTTTCCCTCCCAAACAATAACCAAAACCGCCGGTATGGTTTATGTTATACTAAAACCAGGGGTAAGTGTACAAAATTAGCATTTATGGAATGTACTAAGTGTGATTAAAGAAGCTAAGACTCATCCCTCTTTCCCTTTTTCCTTGAGCCGTGTAACCTTCCCACACCATACACATATTGTGTACAACCTTAATCCCATCATCACTTACACACTTCCCACTCCTTGGGAACCTCAAAATGCCACGGTAGAACACACAAAACTGCCAACTTTGTACATTTTGGGAGCAATTAAGGTTTAGTACCTTCTTGGTACAAATCAAGCTAGCAAATCTTGCTAATACTCTCTCTTGCCGTGTCTCACTCCCTAGCCACTCCTCTCTTCACCTCACACTTGATTATATATCACCTAGACACATACTACCCTCCCTCACCACAAAACACTCGGATCAAACTCTCACAACCTACCTAGACTAAACAAACTCAAGCTATCTCATTTACTACCCAAATCAAGCATTGAAGACCCCTAAGACTCGTGTGTTATTTAAGCCGCACCATTCTCATCCCTTTTCGTCTACATTTTGCCAAATCAAGTAAGCATGAACTTCTCATATACTTTCCTTATTTCATTTTCGCGTTTCATGCACTCCTATGCTAAACATATTAGGTTTAGGTTTCATGCACACGTAAAAAGCTTTTAATCTCACTCTAAACAACCTATAAACACACGGCATAAATAAAATTGGGAAACCTTACGTCTTAAATCCTTAAAAACAAGCATATATGAATCTATAGGTGCGTTAGTATTTTCCCTTGCCTTAAAAAGAAATATAAGCTAACTTGGAAATATAAGCTCACTAATAAGCCGAACACTTAAAGCACTAAAATAAGCCCATAAGCCTCCAAAAACATTAAGATTAGAAGTAATATATTTATAAGCCAAAAGTTATATAAGCCCATGTGTAAAAGAAATAAAAGCCGAAACTAAATAAGCCTAGTGGTAATAAAATTTATATAAGCCGGATTTAAATAAGCCCAAGTAGTAAATTACTAAGCCCATTAGTGGAAAACTTAACTTTTACCAAGTTACCACCAAGTTTTAACCAAGCCCAAACCTTTTTACCTTGACCGGATATTAAATGGGCCGTATAGCCCATTAAGGAAATTAAGTAAGTTACCTTTTGTGCCGGTTTTGTAATATGGTGAAAGACTTGGACCCAAAGTGGAAATATTAGGATTTCAACCTTATTTACTATTTTACTACACGGTAAGAATTTATTTAACTTGGTAAAATTTATTTACTTGGTAAAACTTAATTAATATGGACCGAGACCTTAATGGGCCACTTTGGCCCGTTTGATTTAAAAGGATTACTTTTCGTGCCATTTTTGTATATAGATGATAGATTGGACCCAAAAGTGTAACATTAAAATAGAAACATTATTTACTAAATTTTTACTACTTAGTAAAATCTATTAACTTTGGTAAAACCTAAATAAAATGTACCGTAACCCTTGTTGGGCCATTTAAGCCCAATAAGCCTAAACACACGCTAACCGTGACCTTAATGGGCCACTTGGCCCATTTAATTTTAAAAGGGTAACTTTTTGGGCCATTTGTGTCAAGTCCCGAAAGTTATGGCCAGTTTTGAGAAACAAGAGAAATATTAATTATTTTCGTGACTTATATAAAAATACAAGGGTCATTTATGATGTTTTTGAAACTCAAAGGATACCAAGATTCAAACCGTGTGTATTAATGAACTACAAGGACCATTTGTGTCATTTTTGAAACTTTAATCAAACCCTAATCCCATTTATTATTATGCCGTGGGATTGGAGGGGGTATTTTGCCATTTTGCCGAAAGTTTATCAAGCCCTAGGGGCGTTTATATTAAACGGGATAACCAACAAGGACTAACGATGTAATAACTTTAACGGATGAAAACTTATACGATTTCTAAACTATACATTATTTACAAGTGTAACTTAATCATTTAAAAAGGGTTATCATAAACGGATTATTTATATTGAATTACAACTATACGATATTAACAAAATCGTTTAACCATCTCTTTTGTGAAACCTTAAAACCATAACAAGGTATAAAGTTTAATCTTTTTTAAATTAAATAAAACATGTGGATTTATTTAATTTACTATACCTTTTTCCTTAAACATAAACTCGTACATTAATATATATTATTTCTTGAAAACAATATATATCAACACATCCTTAATTTATTGAGAATAAATTAAGCCAACGTATCAAGCTATAAACTGTGATCATACATTTTTCATATGCACCCATTGTCATGCATAATTATTTCTACATTCACTGAGACATTCAAATTACTTAGGTAATTTCTCCAGTACGTGACTATACTGTGACATCATCCTCATTACCACATTATCACTAAGGTGAGTTCATGGCCCCATCTTTACTGTTTTATAACTGGGGGAGAAAACATGTCAACTTTTATTTTTATGCAAGCATGCACAGACAACAACAATTTATTGCCTACTGTTACCCCATTCCCGTGGACTGTAATAGTTAATAGTGTAGCGCGAAATGTATGGATAGTACTATTCGGGTGTTGACAACACCCGGCCTGTCGTGATCAGCTGTCACGTGATGCTTAGGCCGAGCAGCAGGTTTATGTCATTGTCGGATTAAGGGAAACATACATCAGGATAGACCCAATGGGCGTACTGAAAATCATGTCTAGCTTCTATTACAGGGCAGTAGGAACTACTGTAGTATTGGGCTGTGATGTCCTGCTACCTTCGTGGTGCTTTGCATATTAATACTTTATTTAATTAAACCTGTGAATTCACCAACCTCGTGTTGACCCCCACATTTTACTTTCATGTTTTCTCAGGAAAGTAAGCAGGTTCATGCATTGGATTCCAGCATTATAGGAAAGCATCATGTTGACCATCGGGCTGGGATATTTAATTCTGTTTTTCAATAAATGTGGTTTTCTTTTGAACAAGATACAATGTGTACGATTAATTCATGTAATATGTATTTGAATGACTTTATGATCATCGCTCTATATGCTATGTGCTATCGATCCACCCAAGTAACACCCCAACTATTATTCCGCTGCATTTGACCAATCTGGGGGTGTTACAGAGAATGGTATCAGAGCGCATAGTTATAGAGAACCAGATCAAAGACTTAAAAATTTTAAGAAATGAAATTTTTAAAACTGGACTATAACTGAACATAAAAATCAGTTTGAAAAGAAAAAAAATTGATTTTTGGGGAACCTATAAGTTAGGCATATGGCATTATAGAGCATGCATATTATATGAGCTAGCCTCACATTGATTTATTTCCTCATGGTAAATAAATCACATAAGTATCTATATTTATACTTTCTACCTCATGGTTAAAAGTTTTTAAACCACATCCCATATGCATCATGAAAACATTTTATGTTGTGTAAGTTGAAAACTTGCTCAAAACTATAAAATATTACTTTCAGATATCATGACGACGCCTACGGTTGTTACTACTTTCGAGGAGCTTATGGTTCCTACCATCACACCCATATCACCGACATCAGTGTTAGTTGGACCTACATCTGACACGGAGTCCCGAGATGACCAGCAGGACGGGGTCATCATGCTCACAGATTCACCTACTCCTTCACCACCCATGGCACCTTCTACTACACCTCTACGTGTAGTACCTGCATCCCCTCCCAGAGAGGCGGACCAGGTCGTACCTTTCCTACCACCACCACCTTCTATACCTCGCACTCACCCCACCAGCGTCTTGCCACCTCGTAAGAGGAGGCATGACCCTATCACCGATTCGACCTATGAGGTCGGAGAGGGTTCAGGAGCCGGGTAGGCTAGACTTAGTGCCCTTCAGGCACAGGTCGATGCACTTACAGCCCGACAGGCACAGGACACCACTCTCATTCACTCTCTATTACAGGCGGACCAGCAGGGTCGCGCCATGCTCCAGGAGAGACTAGACTCTCTCTATTGGGCCATGGCCGGGGAGTCATATACCACCAGAGAGACCATACATTGGCTATTGGACGAGGTAGCTTACCTTCGTTGCCGTTTAGCTATGTTAGAGAGTCATTCCTACGAGACTCGAGCCGCCATCTACACACAGGAGGACACCTTCAGGACCTTCGTGGATCTAGCAGATCTCCGTCACCAGGGGATTACTACAGAGACTGAGCAGCTACGCAGTGCCGACACTACCCGCCAGCAGCAGCTACTAGAGGCTTTGAGACTCACCAGAGAGACCCGGAGCGCTGTGATCCGTATGCAGGACAGGCATACACCACCAGTTGGACCATCTGCACCTGCAGGCAGCCACACTAGTGTAGGGTAGATGTTTAGTTGTACATCATGACAAGCACTGAGTTGCATCTCAGCTCTCATGATTTATCTCTTTTGTATTGTATTTCCTTTTCTGATGTATTTGTAGTACCTAGCCTTAGTAGGTAGGATATCTTTTGGTTGTATCACAAACATATGTACCACTATTTCAGACAGGTTGCTATGACCCTGTCTTAGATCGGTTGTACTTGTACTATATTATTATTCACAGGAATGATATGCTACTGTTCGTTTGTTTGGTTACATTTATATTATTATGAACTCTTAACGGATTATCAAATTTGTTGTGAATTCTATGCATAGACATTTCCCATGCAGTTTAATATAACCATCTTTTATCAACTAACAAATCTCAGAATTTTCTTATAGAAAATGCCACCAAGACGCGCACGCCCAAACGCCGCTGAAACACCTGCAACAACCATATCTGATGCACAACTCAGAGTACTGATTGAGCAAGGCATTACTGACGCCTTAGCTGCCAGGGAAAACCGCCCCAGCGGAACCCATGGAGACAGTGAAAACTCTAATAACCGCAACCGCGAAGCTCGAGGATGTACTTACCCTGACTTCCTAAAATGCAAACCCTGCTATTTCAAGGGCAAGGAAGGGGTAGTCGAGCTCATGCAATGGTTCGAAAGGACCGAGACGGTATTTCGTATTAGTGACTGCACCGAAGAGAACAAAGTGAAGTTCGCCACTTGTACTCTTTTGGAACATGCACTCACATGGTGGAACTCACAAGTTGCTACCCTCGGACACGATGGAGCCTATGGAATGACATGGACTGCATTGAAGGAAAAACTCACCATGAAATACTGTCCTCGTAGCGAGATCAAAAAGCTGGAGATTGAATTGTGGAATCTCAAGTGTATCAACTTCAATATCACAAGCTACAACCAGAAATTCCAAGAGCTAACCTTGATGTGTACCCGCATGTACCCGAAAACAGCGGATAAGATAGAGAAGTACGTCAGTGGACTTCCCGACTCTGTTCATGACAGTGTGCTTGCATCTCGACCTACTACCATCGAGAGTGCTATCGAGTTTGCCACAGAACTAGTGGACAAACGTGGTCGTGATCATATGACTAGGCAGGCAGAACACAAGAGGAAAGTCGATGATAACTACCGTCATCATCCTCAGACTCAACAGCCCAAGAGGCAAGGCTTAAGTCAAATCTGCAGTGCTATTTCCTCAGGACCACCGCTATACGTGGGAAACAAACCCAGATGCCCCAAGTGCAATTTCCATCACTACTCCGCTAATGGATGTAGAAGACCCGAGCAGAGCAATGCACATGTCCCGACCAACAGAAACAATTTCAGTGCCAACAACAAGCCCCACAACGGCAACAGACAGAATTCCCGTGGAAGTGGATACCAAGGAAACCGCCAGCTCACAGGTAGTGGAAACATGGCTCGCAAGGAAATTCATTGCTTTGGTTGTGGAGAAATTGGACACATCAGACCTGACTGTCCAAAGCGTAAGAATGAAAGTCAAGGCGGAGCACCCGCCAGGGTTTATGTCATAGGAGAGAACAGGACCAACCCCGACTCCAATGTAGTTACTGGTACGTTCCTTATAAATAATCGCTATGCAAATATTTTATTCGATACGGGAGCCGATAGGAGTTTCGTATCCACTGAATTTGGTAGCTTGCTAGGCATTTTACCAACCCCACTAGATAATTGCTACAGAGTTGAACTAGCAGACGGAAAAATCATAGAAACAAACACCATCATAAGAGGCTGTACTCTAAACCTTCAGAACCACCCATTTGATATCCAATTAATACCCATACAACTCAGTAGTTTCGACGTCATCATTGGTATGGACTGGTTAGCCAAGTACCATGCAACCATTGTGTGTGACAAGAAACTAGTCCGCATCCCATGGGGGAGCACAGACCTAATTATCCGAGGAGACGGAAATACAGATAAGACAGACACTAGGTTGAGTGTAATCTCGTGCACCCAAGCCCAGAAATATCTACTAAAAGGATGCCCTATCTTTTTAGCACATATATCTAAAGCAGATCAGGAAGAGAAACCTAAGGAGAAACAGATCAAGGATGTACCCATCGTCCGTGATTATCCCGAAGTCTTTCCAGACGACTTGCCAGGATTACCTCCGACTCGTCAAGTGGAATTCCAAATAGACTTGGTGCCAGGAGCTGCACCTGTAGCTAAAGCACCTTACCGTTTAGCACCCACCGAGATGAAAGAACTCGCGGAACAACTCAAAGAACTGTCAGACAAAGGCTTCATAAGACCCAGTTCCTCACCTTGGGGAGCCCCAGTGTTATTTGTCAAAAAGAAAGACGGTTCATTCCGAATGTGTATCGATTACAGAGAACTGAATAAGTTAACTGTGAAAAACCGCTACCCGTTACCACGAATCGATGACCTATTTGATCAACTTCAAGGATCAAGTATATACTCCAAGATCGACCTACGATCTGGGTATCACCAATTGAGGGTCAGAGAAGAAGACATACCAAAAACAGCTTTCAGGACACGATATGGTCATTATGAGTTCCAAGTCATGCCATTTGGACTGACCAATGCACCAGCCATATTCATGGATCTTATGAACCGAGTATGCAGACCCTACCTGGATAAGTTCGTAATAGTGTTTATTGACGACATCCTCATCTATTCCAAGAATGAGCAAGAACACGGAGAACATCTGGCTCAAGTGCTAGAGTTGCTCAAGGAAGAAAAGTTGTATGCAAAGTTCTCAAAGTGCGATTTTTGGATCCCAAAAGTACACTTTCTTGGTCATGTAATTGACGACAAGGGAATCCAAGTTGATCCGGCGAAAGTCGAATCCGTGAAAGATTGGACATCTCCCACATCTCCAAAGGAGATTCGTCAATTCCTAGGACTTGCCGGTTACTACCGACGTTTTATCGAAGACTTCTCCAAGATCGCTAAACCAATGACCAAACTAACTCAGAAAGGCATAAAGTTTGTATGGGGAGAAAAGGAAGAAGCTGCATTCCAGACCATCAAGCAGAAACTATGCAGTGCACCCATTCTATCTTTACCAGAAGGTAACGAAGACTTCGTTGTCTACTGTGACGCATCACACAAAGGGTTGGGAGCTGTGTTGATGCTGAGACAGAAAGTGATTGCTTACGCTTCAAGGCAACTGAAGAAGCACGAGCAAAATTACTCCACCCATGATCTAGAGCTTGGATCCGTGGTTTTTGCCTTAAAAATCTGGAGGCACTATCTGTACGGTACCAAATGCACAGTCCACACCGATCACAAGAGTTTGCAACATATTCTAGACCAGAAGGAATTAAATATGAGGCAACGTCGTTGGATAGAACTACTCAGCGACTACGACTGTGACATCAAATACCACCCAGGCAAAGCAAATGTAGTTGCCGATGCACTAAGCCGAAAGGGAACTGATCCTCCCATGAGAGTTCGAGCCCTAGTCATGACCATTAGTTTGGACCTACCCAAACAGATATTAGAGGCTCAACTTCAAGCACAAAAGCCCGAGAACATCGGAAAAGAAGACATAGGAGGAATGCTTAGGACGGACCTAAGCAAAGAAAAGTTGGAAGCGAGAGCAGATGGAACATTATGCCTACATGGAAGAAGTTGGCTACCCTGTTATGGAGACTTAAGAAACGTAATCATGCACGAATCCCATAAATCCAAATACTCCATACACCCCGGATCCGAAAAGATGTATCAAGATGTGAAAAGGTTATACTGGTGGCCGAACATGAAAGCCGACATTGCCACCTATGTGAAGAAATGTCTGACTTGTGCTAAAGTAAAAATCGAACATCAACGACCATCAGGGTTACTTGTTCAACCCGACATACCAAAGTGGAAATGGGATAATATCACCATGGATTTTATCACCAAACTTCCCACATCATCTCACGGATACGATACAATCTGGGTAATCGTAGACCGCCTCACAAAATCCGCCCATTTCCTACCCATCAGGGAAAATGATTCTCTAAGCAGATTAGCCAGGATATACTTGAAGGAAGTCGTGACAAGACATGGAATACCAGTATCAATCATCTGTGATAGAGATGGCAGGTTTACATCGAACTTTTGGAAAGCTTTTCAAAGAGCGTTGGGGACAAACCTGGATATGAGTACCGCATACCATCCATAGACAGACGGGCAGAGTGAACGAACAATCCAAACACTAGAAGACATGCTGAGGGCATGTGTGATCGACTTTGGAAAAGGATGGGTCGAGCACATCCCATTGGTAGAATTCTCCTACAACAACAGTTACCATGCCAGTATCAAGGCAGCCCCATTTAAGGCCCTCTATGGCCGCAAATGTCGCTCACCAGTATGCTGGGCAGAAGTGGGAGAATTTCAGCTAACAGGACCCGAGCTAATCCAAGAGACCACTGAGAAGATCACTCTCATCAAACAACGAATTCAGGCTGCCCAGGATAGACAGAAGAGTTATGCTGATAGGAAACGTAAACCTATGGAATTTGCCGTAGGTGACCGTGTTATGCTAAAGGTGTCACCTTGGAAGGGTGTTGTACGGTTTGGGAAACGAGAAAAGCTAAACCCACGATACGTAGGACCCTTCAAAGTGGTTGCCAGAATTGGAGAGGTTGCCTACCGTTTAGAACTGCCTCAGCAGTTAAGCCGAGTGCACCCTACATTTCATGTCTCAAACTTGAAGAAGTGCTACTCAGATGAACCTTTAGCAATGCCATTGGACGGAGTCCATTTCGATGACAAGCTTCAATTTGTAGAAGAACCAGTGGAAGTTGTGGAGAGAGAAGTCAAGAGGTTGAAGAGAAGCCAAATCCCGTTAGTTAAAATACGATGGAACTCTAGGAAAGGACCTGAGTTTACTTGGGAACACGAAGATTCATTCAAAGCCAAGTATCCACACCTTTTTGCCTAAGCAGTGACGTCACCTTAAGCTTTGAGGACAAAGCTAAAATAACGGGTTTATGCTGTAAAACCTGAGAATTTCAGGTTTTGATTTGTGAACATTATGTACGTCACTTCATGATATCTAAATATTTTATACCACTTTTCTTTGCATGAATCATTTGAACCATCCCATGCATTTCATAAGCATGCATCATCTTAACATTTCAGCAATCATATCACAATTTTACTGTGACTATGCATTTTATCACAAAAGTGTGACTACATTTATATGATTATATTTCAGTAATCATACAATGACCTAATATGAAAGACTTTGAGTCTTTTGAAACATATGATCACTTGCATGCATCCCACTGATTTTTCTCCAAGAATAACATCATGATCACAGTTATGAATGATTACCTATTTATAAACATATAAACATTGGTAACTTTAAAGAATATATATATATATTTTTACAGTCAATGATTTCAGATAACCCTAACTATCACTCTTACATATGATCATTTAATAAATCATACTATAAGTATATTTTATACATAAATGTACTAATATAACTACCTAGGGACCATTCTCTCACCAAAGGCACTAAAACGTAATTAAAACACCTAAGACCCGGGCTTACTCACATTACTATAACTTAAAATCACTTGACATATATTTTAACCCGTCTAATGAGCAAAATGAACCCAAACCTATCCCTACCCGTATATACATACTTAACCAACAAACCTTTTTCACTAAAACATTTTAATTCACTCAAACCTTTATAACTTAACATTACATTTTACTTAAACCTTACAACTTTTATAACTTAACTTTTATTTAAACACTTAATACACAAAAATTACTTTTCCCTCCCAAACAATAACCAAAACCGCCGGTATGGTTTATGTTATACTAAAACCAGGGGTAAGTGTACAAAATTAGCATTTATGGAATGTACTAAGTGTGATTAAAGAAGCTAAGACTCATCCCTCTTTCCCTTTTTCCTTGAGCCGTGTAACCTTCCCACACCATACACATATTGTGTACAACCTTAATCCCATCATCACTTACACACTTCCCACTCCTTGGGAACCTCAAAATGCCACGGTAGAACACACAACACTGCCAACTTTGTACATTTTGGGAGCAATTAAGGTTTAGTACCTTCTTGGTACAAATCAAGCTAGCAAATCTTGCTAATACTCTCTCTTGCCGTGTCTCACTCCCTAGCCACTCCTCTCTTCACCTCACACTTGATTATATATCACCTAGACACATACTACCCTCCCTCACCACAAAACACTCGGATCAAACTCTCACAACCTACCTAGACTAAACAAACTCAAGCTATCTCATTTACTACCCAAATCAAGCATTGAAGACCCCTAAGACTCGTGTGTTATTTAAGCCGCACCATTCTCATCCCTTTTCGTCTACATTTTGCCAAATCAAGTAAGCATGAACTTCTCATATACTTTCCTTATTTCATTTTCGCGTTTCATGCACTCCTATGCTAAACATATTAGGTTTAGGTTTCATGCACACGTAAAAAGCTTTTAATCTCACTCTAAACAACCTATAAACACACGGCATAAATAAAATTGGGAAACCTTACGTCTTAAATCCTTAAAAACAAGCATATATGAATCTATAGGTGCGTTAGTATTTTCCCTTGCCTTAAAAAGAAATATAAGCTAACTTGGAAATATAAGCTCACTAATAAGCCGAACACTTAAAGCACTAAAATAAGCCCATAAGCCTCCAAAAACATTAAGATTAGAAGTAATATATTTATAAGCCAAAAGTTATATAAGCCCATGTGTAAAAGAAATAAAAGCCGAAACTAAATAAGCCTAGTGGTAATAAAATTTATATAAGCCGGATTTAAATAAGCCCAAGTAGTAAATTACTAAGCCCATTAGTGGAAAACTTAACTTTTACCAAGTTACCACCAAGTTTTAACCAAGCCCAAACCTTTTTACCTTGACCGGATATTAAATGGGCCGTATAGCCCATTAAGGAAATTAAGTAAGTTACCTTTTGTGCCGGTTTTGTAATATGGTGAAAGACTTGGACCCAAAGTGGAAATATTAGGATTTCAACCTTATTTACTATTTTACTACACGGTAAGAATTTATTTAACTTGGTAAAATTTATTTACTTGGTAAAACTTAATTAATATGGACCGAGACCTTAATGGGCCACTTTGGCCCGTTTGATTTAAAAGGATTACTTTTCGTGCCATTTTTGTATATAGATGATAGATTGGACCCAAAAGTGTAACATTAAAATAGAAACATTATTTACTAAATTTTTACTACTTAGTAAAATCTATTAACTTTGGTAAAACCTAAATAAAATGTACCGTAACCCTTGTTGGGCCATTTAAGCCCAATAAGCCTAAACACACGCTAACCGTGACCTTAATGGGCCACTTGGCCCATTTAATTTTAAAAGGGTAACTTTTTGGGCCATTTGTGTCAAGTCCCGAAAGTTATGGCCAGTTTTGAGAAACAAGAGAAATATTAATTATTTTCGTGACTTATATAAAAATACAAGGGTCATTTATGATGTTTTTGAAACTCAAAGGATACCAAGATTCAAACCGTGTGTATTAATGAACTACAAGGACCATTTGTGTCATTTTTGAAACTTTAATCAAACCCTAATCCCATTTATTATTATGCCGTGGGATTGGAGGGGGTATTTTGCCATTTCCCGAAAGTTTATCAAGCCCTAGGGGCGTTTATATTAAACGGGATAACCAACAAGGACTAACGATGTAATAACTTTAACGGATGAAAACTTATACGATTTCTAAACTATACATTATTTACAAGTGTAACTTAATCATTTAAAAAGGGTTATCATAAACGGATTATTTATATTGAATTACAACTATACGATATTAACAAAATCGTTTAACCATCTCTTTTGTGAAACCTTAAAACCATAACAAGGTATAAAGTTTAATCTTTTTTAAATTAAATAAAACATGTGGATTTATTTAATTTACTATACCTTTTTCCTTAAACATAAACTCGTACATTAATATATATTATTTCTTGAAAACAATATATATCAACACATCCTTAATTTATTGAGAATAAATTAAGCCAACGTATCAAGCTATAAACTGTGATCATACATTTTTCATATGCACCCATTGTCATGCATAATTATTTCTACATTCACTGAGACATTCAAATTACTTAGGTAATTTCTCCAGTACGTGACTATACTGTGACATCATCCTCATTACCACATTATCACTAAGGTGAGTTCATGGCCCCATCTTTACTGTTTTATAACTGGGGGAGAAAACATGTCAACTTTTATTTTTATGCAAGCATGCACAGACAACAACAATTTATTGCCTACTGTTACCCCATTCCCGTGGACTGTAATAGTTAATAGTGTAGCGCGAAATGTATGGATAGTACTATTCGGGTGTTGACAACACCCGGCCTGTCGTGATCAGCTGTCACGTGATGCTTAGGCCGAGCAGCAGGTTTATGTCATTGTCGGATTAAGGGAAACATACATCAGGATAGACCCAATGGGCGTACTGAAAATCATGTCTAGCTTCTATTACAGGGCAGTAGGAACTACTGTAGTATTGGGCTGTGATGTCCTGCTACCTTTGTGGTGCTTTGCATATTAATACTTTATTTAATTAAACCTGTGAATTCACCAACCTCGTGTTGACCCCCACATTTTACTTTCATGTTTTCTCAGGAAAGTAAGCAGGTTCATGCATTGGATTCCAGCATTATAGGAAAGCATCATGTTGACCATCGGGCTGGGATATTTAATTCTGTTTTTCAATAAATGTGGTTTTCTTTTGAACAAGATACAATGTGTACGATTAATTTATGTAATATGTATTTGAATGACTTTATGATCATCGCTCTATATGCTATGTGCTATCGATCCACCCAAGTAACACCCCAACTATTATTCCGCTGCATTTGACCAATCTGGGGGTGTTACAGCTAAGAGTTTTGTTCCTAGGGCAGTACTTATGAAACAAGGCCTAGTACCTTTAAAGTCTTGTAAACCATGTACCGGCAAGTCTAGACCTGTAAGTACTGCTAGACCAAACTTAAGTACTGCTGGTTTAAAGTCTGTCAAACCAAAGTTCTCTAAGACTTCTAAGAATGTTGTTGAAAAAACTAAAACATCTAGAAGTAAGGATAATAACAAACCAGTGCAAATGTGGGTTCCTAAAAGAGAAAAATCATGTGTTAAAGCAAGTACTGCTAAAGCAGTACTTAAGGCAAAGAAGTCTTAGCACATAGAGTCACCCTATGTCTTTGACTACATAACTGAAACCATGAAGTATAAGAGAAAAAGTAGCATTACTGGTAATGCTTCAGAACAAACTCTTAAGTGTGTAGGTCCCACAAGATCCGAGCCAAATGTGGCTTGGGTCCCTGTAAAAAACTAATAAGTTTTATTTGTGTGCAGGGGCATCTAATTGATGAATTGAAGGACAAAGGTATAGTAGATAGTGGATGCTCAAGACACATGACAGGAAACACAGATTTTCTTGCTGAATTTGAAGAATTCAGAGGAGGACCAGTAGCCTTTGGAGGTAGCAAAGGTAGAATCACTAGCAAACGGAAAATCAACAAAGGGATGTTGGAATTTGAAGATGTGTTCTTTGGAAAGGAATTTAATGAGTTCAATCTCTTTTCTGTATCACAAATGTGTGATAAGAAGAACAAGGTGCTGTTCACAGAAAAAGACTGCTTGGTGTTGTCTAAAGACTTTGAGATGCCTAAGGAATCTCAAGTACTGCTTAAATTACCCAGGCAAGAAAATAAGTACACCTTTAATCTTTATACTATTACTCCAACAGGTGGTATTACATGTTTGCTAGCTAAGGCTTCTTTTGATGAGTCTAATTTATGGCATAGAAGGTTAGGTCATGTGACTTTCAAGAATCTTAACAGATTAGTGAATAGGGATCTGGTTAGAGGTTTACCTAACAAATATTTTCAAAATGATTTCATATGTGTTGCCTGTCAAAAAGGTAACCAACATAGGGCCTCTTATAAGACCAAGACTGTCAACACTGTGACAAAACCTTTGCATCTTTTGCATATGGATTTGTTCGGTCCAGTTTCTATAAGAAGCATTAGTCATAAGACCTTTTGTCTATTCATAACTGATGATTATAGTAGATTCAGTTGGGTTTTTTTAGCTCTTAAAAGTGAAACAAATGAATTACTTAAGGATTTTATCAATTTAGTTGAAAAACAGTTCACTAAACAGGTTTTAATCATTAGGACTGATAATGGGAAAGAATTCAAGAATGCTGAATTTGATGAGTTCTGTATGTCTAAAGGAATTAAGAGACAATTTAGTAATCCTAGGACTCCAAAACAAAATGGAGTAGCTGAAAGGAAGAATAGGACACTGATGAGGCTGCTAGAACTATGCTGGATGATTCTATTTTTCCAAATACCTTTTGGGCAGAAGCAATCAACATTGCATGTTATGTGTTAAATAGAGTCTTAGTGGCCAAGCCTCAAAACAAAACACCTTATGAACTTTTGACTGGTGTAAAGCCTACCATAAGTCATTTAAGACCTTTTGGGTGTCATGTGTCTATACTAAATACTCTTGATTATTTAGGAAAGTTGGATAGAAAGTCTGATCCAGGATATCTTGTAGGATATTCAGTACAAAGTAAAGCATATAGGGTTTATAATTTGGCATCTAAAAAGGTTGAAGAAAATGCCCATGTTAATTTCTTAGAAAATAAACCCAATGTCCCAGGAATAGGTTATGCTTGGATATTTGATTTAGATTATCTAACTAACTCCATGGATTACTATTCTCTGCAAAAGGATTGTCAAACTAACAATGCAGGTGAGGAGTCAAGTGAAACTAATGTAGGTACTCAAGAAGATGTTTCTTCATCAGATGATGATGTTCATATCTATGTGCCCAATATGCCTACTGTTACTCCCATGTCTGCTATTCCCAAGAAGCAAACTATGCCATCAAAAGATGATCAAGCCTCCCAAGAGCTTCAGAGGCTTCAAGATCAAGAAAAGAATGCTACATCTGCTAATAAGCATTCAGGAGAAGAATCTTTTGAGTCACAACACTCAACAGTACATACTACACGTAGCGGTACTTCATCTGCAAGTACTGCTAAGTCAAAATCTGCTAAATTTGTTGACTCACTAGAAGAGATTTTACAAGATATGGACGATGAGGAATTATATGCTAGTCCAGCTGAAGGAATCTTCTCCAAAGCTTCCTATGATGAGCAGGGTGTAGTAACTGATTTCAACAATTTGGAAACAGAAATTCCAGTCAGTTCTATTCCCACTCATAAAGTCAACAACAACCATCCTACTACACAGATCATTGGAGATCCCAAATCTGCTGTACAAACCAGAAGACAACTTCAAACCAATATTGAAACTCATGCACTTGTGAGTTATGTCAAACAACAACAGATAACAAATCATAAAGATACTCAACTTTGTTTGTTTGCCTGTTTCTTATCACAAGTAGAGCCCAAAAACATTTCTCAGGCTCTTGATGAAGAAAGTTGGGTAGATGCCATGCAAGAAGAACTAACACAATTTGAGCTACAAATAGTTTGGATTATTATGGATCTTCCCTTAGGTAAGAGAGTAATTGGTACTAGATTGGTTTTTAGGAACAAGAAGGATGAAAGTGGAGTTGTTGTGAGGAACAAGGCAAGACTTGTTGTTCAAGGCTATAGACAAGAAGAAGGTATAGACTATGATGAGGTTTTTGCACCAGTGGCAAGGATAGAAGCCATTAGGTTATTTTTGGCCTTTGCAACATATATGGGTTTTATAGTCTATCAAATGGATGTGAAAAGTGCCTTTCTATATGGTACTATTTCAGAGGAGGTATATGTCTCACAACCTCCAGGTTTTGTAGATCCTAAATTACCCAATAGAGTCTACAAGGTTATCAAAGCACTTTATGATCTACATCAAGCTCCAAGAGCCTGGTATGCAACTTCATCCATTTTTCTGCTAGAGCATGGATATAGGAGAAGAACCATTGACAAAACTCTGTTCATCAAGAAGAATGCTAAGGATATCATTCTAGTTCAAGTTCATGTTGATGACATCATTTTTGGGTCTACCAAGAAGACATGGTGTGAAGAGTTTGAAGCTTTGATGAAAGGAAGATTTCAAATGAGTTCTATGGGAGAACTAACTTTCTTTTTGTAGTAAACCGAACTTTAAAATCAACATTTAGACCGAGTTCTAATACTATTTTAATATTCGGACCATATTTATTAACCGACTTTAATTTGTCATGTTGGTTCAACAAATAATATTAAAATCTTGACTAACCAACAAAGTTAAGGTTTTAACATATCGAATACGTGTCATGTATTATTTATCGGCAAAGTGTATGTCCGTCATCGACCGTTAACATTTTAGTTATGACATATAAATATTTTCTATTGTCGTCGTTTTAATTTTCTTTTTACGAGCATTCTTCGTAAATTACGCCAAACCTTTAGGCGACATTCGTTTATATAAAGCGTTAGCGTATTTTAAATTATAAGCCCTCACTTTTTTTTATCAAAATATCAGTGTTCTCCGGATGTCGAAGTTTCTATTTTATATTAAGCATTTATTTTTCGTGTTTCACGCATATCGTTTAAATCGCGTAAAGCTAAAAATATCGTGCTTCGATAAGACCCGCTTTACTAATTATATGACATATATAATAAACTAAACACAATCCATGGTTTTATATATCACCATTCATACGTGTTCTCTAATTAACACAACTTAGACACGTGTTAAGAAATTTGGCATGTCTTGCACTAGTAAGATATCACATTTCTTAATCATTAAAAATCTCAAACTCATTTTATTGCTTCATTTTTTGTGGTCCATTTTCAACAACCAGCATCAAATTCATTTTGAAACTAAACTAAAGAAAGTATTATAGAAGTTAAGGATACTTTCTACTTGCTACCTTGTTACCTTGATGTTTATCATCCATAAAAGTAAAAGTTTAGAAATTATTTTTTTTTATAATTGGGGGCTGGGATAAAAGAGCCAATATGAAGAATTTATAGTTTGGTGAAAATCTAATGGTGAAGTGATCTTTGGATCGATCTTAGAAGCTTGGTGATGGTAATAAATTGTTAGATTTTTGTACTTCATTATTGAAGATTTTCTACCTATTTTCTTTTATTCAATTTGGATATTATTTTCATGTGTATGTATATAATCATTTTTTTTCTACTGATTATATGATATAATAGTTATTTGAGTTGGTTGGGCATTGTATATGAATTTGTTACACCAAAATGCAAGCTAAACAAGCCCTTAGTGTTGATTAGAATTTTTGTAATAGATCAGTGGCAAAAATTGTATTTCGTGGCAAATCAGTAGATTTTAAGGATGGTTTGTAGTCATAGGCTGATAGAGCCATGTTTTGCGGTAATTTTTCCGGTTCGCTCGTGTTGTGACGATACCCGGTGAATTAGATATGACAAGAACACGAAACTAGGTCAGATCTGAACATGCTGTATAAATCGTCTAAAAACTTATAGATTCTTACAGAATCAATGAAAAAGGTAAGACTATAGGTTGTAGATAAAATCATGAAGAACTAAAATCAATCGGATAGTTTACCAAGTCATTATAGTTTGGAAATGGCGACCAAAACCGTAGAACTGAAGTTGGCTGCGAATGACAGCTCTGACTTTAAGTAATAAATTGGACAATTAGGCTCTGTTAAATATAATTTGAGGCCATATATGCTTAAGATCAGTAGAGTACATGTTTTCATGATCACTTCGATACAAATAAATGTTTTAGATAATTTACGGTTTAGGCATAACGGCTTAAATATTAAGATATGTCGTAAAATTTTTTAAGTTAAATCATAGAGATAAAACACGTAACTTAATTATTTGTATACAAGACAAAGTGGAAAGACCTACTTGTCGGTAAATATAGAATAATTTATATGTTTTAAATTATAATACTCGATAACCGACCATCATGAAATATTAAGTGAATATCATTTTGAGGCGTTTTAGAACCCGAAACCTATATAAAGTGGACTTGGGCCACAAAAGTCAAATTTAAATTTGTAATGGATATTGAGCCTGAGATTAATAGCCAAATTGAAGTCTAATATTGATGTTGAAATGGTCTTAGGTCACATGATAGGTCTCGTTCGGTTATATGTCGATCGTTGGGCATCTCGTTCTCGACCTATGAGCGATTGATATCTCGTGAAGTTGTGTGTCGTCTATTGGACGTTTGTTCCTTGATCTACATGTTATAGCTATACCAGGTGAGTTCATAGCCTCGCTTTTACTGCTTTATATGTGTTTATAAACCCGCGAGGGGGGATACATGCTCTTGCTAAATTAACATACGCGTTGTATCCTTTTGAAAGGATACATGATTATGAATAAACATTCGTTGTTGGAATATATGCTTTGAATGAATACAAGCTGTTATTAATAAACGTAAAGACGTTTGATTGAATGCCTTTGGAAAATGAACACAAGCGTTGAATGAGCCACTATTAGTAAGGCTAGGTTGCTTATTGCCAGTGAAAAGTCCCTATAAATCGTGAACCATTAACTACCTATGATGGGTAGGCGCTCGTACAGACGAAAGGATCCATTGGGAATGATGACCCCCACCCGGGCAGGTCGCACCTGTAAGTTGGAGGCTCAGTCGGGTGTGTTGTACGTGAGGTATGGGGTATTTGGCAAGATACCTGACTAGGGCAAATATATTGATTAAGGCATCGGTGTCACGAGCTTAGCATAATTGTGTGGAATATAGATATTGTATGTGTTGCAATATCGCCAATGGATGAGATTCTTGTGTTCAAATGCTTTTTGCTTTATTCAAAAGCCCATTATTGTTTATTTAAAAAAACCTATGAATTCACTCAACCGTTGTGTTAACATGTTAGCATGTATTCTCAGGTGTATAGGTTTAAGAGCAGCTGGAGCATGGAGCCGCGCGGGATAAATTAAAGGCAAAACAAACAATTTCCATTCGATACATTTTACAAATCTTTATTATTTCTTATGGTTTGTATAAACTGGTGGGACCTCTTTTTAGTTAACTCTGATTTAATAAAATTATTGAATGGTTTATTTTATAAAACGTCTCTTTTTAGTTTGTTTTCTATGACTGTGTGTGATGTGCTATGAAGTAACACCCAATGTTGGTATTCCGCTGCCTTGTGAGTTTGCGGGTGCTACAGATTGGTATCAGAGCACTAGTTATAGCGAACTAGGTCATTTTTAAAACCTAGACTATAACTGCTCTTTTGTAAACTTGTTTGATTTCCTTACAAAGTATCCGCACGCTCATGGCTCCTAGAGACCAATGCTTGGTTGTGATAATACGATCATGTGTGTATGTATAAAGGGTTGTATGTATATGAATGTATATACTATGGTATTTAAGGGCATTGCGCATGAAGCAATGGTCCTTGCGTGATTATCGTACATTTTATGATACGGTTTTATAGAGTGTTCGGCCTCGCCGCCAATCACTTTTCTCGATAATTAATTTATTATCCGAATAAGAGTATGGAACTCGTTTGATATTTTGGGTACATATATATTGTTTCATAATCTATCGCATGTCACCTAATTTAAGCTCGATTTTGTCATCGCATCGTGATGTGCCATTTAGGACATCTCCTTGTGAAACGTAATTGATAAGCGTATTATTATATTTCTGCACTCCTTATGATTTTGAAGAATCATTTCTTCAAGGAAACATCTTCTATGTAGTATAACGTTTAATTTAATTGTTTTTTATTACGTTTTGTGGCAAAAAGGAGGATGCCAATGTTGTACCTAAAATATTTATATACCCAAATCAATTCTATATAATTTGGGTACAATAAAGATATGCTCATAGTAGTCATTAGTTGAGAAATTTAATACTTTGTATTTAAATGGAATGGGACATTTAAATATAATGATTTTAAATCGCCCAACTATGTGTCGTTTAAGGTTCTCTTATTGAAATAGATCGGGACATTTGAATAAGAAAGTTTTAAACCACTGGACCTTAGATTGTCGATGGTTTCTTTATTCAGATGGAATGGGACGTTTGAATACAGAAATCATGGAGTAAGTTTGACACCCTGTACTTTTCTTGGCATTTAATTTAGTTATGATATCGTGTTTTGTGACGGTATTACTGAGTAGGATGATTTATAATCGTCTTGTTGAAATAAATTCGGACGCCTTTTTATTTGAACAAGAAAGTTATAAGTTCTTGAACCATTAATTTATAAATTCTTGTTTACATGGATTGGGACGCCTTTGGATGTAAACAAAAATTATAAATAAGTGGGCTCAAGATTGCTTTACTTGGTTTGTGATTATTTTTGTATACGGATGTATTTCTTCGACTCATGTTTTGTTGGTACAAATCGTTCGTTTTCATCGTCATTATGGTTATTAGTGATTATCGTCTATGTATGAGTAACCCTGTTAGTCTTCTGTTGAGTTATAATTCGTTTCTATGGACCATTCCTAATGTGTCCTAACTATCGCGAGCATTATAAGTTAATCGTTAAGAACTATTACCTGTTCCGAGAACAGATGACTTGTGTAATCGACATTAGTTGTGTACTTGTGGATTGACTGAGGATTAAGTTATCAACACAACTCCTCGTGAATGAAAAGATCTTGAGAATTTTTTCTTGTTATTATGGATGGTTCATCAAAGAATTTTTCAAATGTAAAGATAAAATATTTTGGGTATGGATCCGTTTGTGAGCACCCTGTAATATCTTTTGGTTATGAATCCGTTTGTGAGCACCCTACAATGTCATATGGGTATGGATCCGTGTGTGAGCACCCTCTAATGACGAAAATATTGTTCTATATGCATCTATGCAATCAAGATCGTGAACATTCATTAACTTGCAAACTTTCCTTTGACTGAACTTTTCTGAAAATCCTATCAAATATTCTTATTTATCATGGCTTGGCTACTTAGCAAGCATGATTTAACTTGATTGAACTTATTTGATTTGGCATGGCTTGGCTTTTTTGCAAGCATGTCGTAATGTTATTATATGTGCCTAAATATGGCTTTTATATTTGATTTGGATCATAGTTCCTCCGATCGGGTAATGTATACTCCGAACGATTTCTGTGTCGATGAATTCGCTTTTGACGAAATAAGTTTACATGTTCGAGATCAATGCAATTAGGTGATTTTGTATGACTAGTACTAATTACCTCGTCTTGATTATTTTGTAACGTTTCGATGGACTTATGTGTGATCCATGCGATTTTCTTTTACGACGTAATTGTTTTTATCAGACCCCTGGACGAGGTGTGTTTTAATTTGATCTACGTGATCACCAATTGTTTTAAATTGATTGTCGCATTGGAAAATTTCTCAAATGCGCCCAATTCTTTTGTCTCTTCACTTTTCATGTGGAACTTTTCTAACTTATATCGACCGTCGCAAGTTTGATAAGCTAGTAGTAATGTACCTTGAAGCACTTCCAAAAATTAACGACTTGTTAATTTTTCGCTTCCAATGGTTTCTCCTTCGAGTTATATATTCATCTTTCCTTATATGGATTGAAGCTACATTCAAACCATTCATGTGTGCCCGTTACATGTACTCATCACTTTGACTTTTGTTCATTCAACCTTCGTTAGGAACCTCGGCGATGACTTGTCTATTCCTTACCTCTTCGCCATTATATCGAATACTATTTAAACGAATTAAGCACCGGGACACCGCTTCCTAAAGGGGTAGCTAATGTAGTAAACCGAACTTTAAAATCAACATTTAGACCGAGTTCGAATACTATTTTTAATATTCGGACCATATTTATTAACCGACTTTTATTTGTCATGTTGGTTCAACGAATAATATTAAAATCTTGACTAACCAGCAAAGTTAAGGTTTTAACATATCGAATACGTGTCATTTATTATTTATCGGCAAAGTGTATGTCCGTCATCGACCGTAAACATTTTAGTTATGACAAAGAAATATTTTCTATTGTCGTCGTTTTAATTTTCTTTTTACGAGCATTCTTCGTAAATTACGCCAAACCTTTAGGTGACATTGGTTTATATAAAGCGTTAGCGTATTTTAAATTATAAGCCCTCACTTATTTATCAAAATATCAATGTTCTCCGGATGTCGAAGTTTCTATTTTATATTAAGCATTTATTTTTCGTGTTTCACGCGTATTGTTTAAATCGCGTAAAGCTAAAAATATCGAGCTTCGATAATACCCGCTTTACTAATTATATGACATATATAATAAACTAAACACAATCCATGGTTTCATATATCACCATTCATACGTGTTCTCTAATTAACACAACTTAGACACGTGTTAAGAAATTTGGCATGTCTTGCACTAGTAAGATATCACATTTCTTATTCATTAAAAATCTCAAACTCACTTTATTGCTTCATGTTTTGCCATCCATTTTCAACAACCAGCATCAAATTCATTTTGAAACAAAACTAAAGAAAGTATTATAGAAATTAAAGATACTTTCTACTTGCTACTTTGCTACCTTGATGTTTATCATCCATAAAAGTAAAAGTTTAGAAATGATTTTTTTTATAATTGGGGGCTGAGATAAAAGAGCCAATATGAAGAATTATAGTTTGGTAAAAATCTAATGGTGAAGTGGTCTTTGGATCGATCTTAGAAGCTTGGTGATGGTAATAAATTGTTAGATTTTTGTAATTCATTATTGAAGATTTTCTACCTATTTTATTTTATTCAATTTGGATATTATTTTCATGTGTATGTATATAATCATTTTTTTCTACTGATTATATGATATCATAGTTATTTGAGTTGGTTGGGCATTGTATATGAATTTGTTACACCAAAATGCAAGCTAAACAAGTCTTTAGTGTTGATTAGAATTTTTATAATAGATCAGTGTCAAAAATTGTATTTCGTGGCATATCAGTAGATTTTAAGGATGGTTCATAGGCTGATAGGGCCATGTTTTGCGGTGATTTTTCTGGGTCGCTCGTGTCATGACGATACCCGATGAATTAGATATGACAAGAACACGAAACTAGGTCAGATCTGAACATGCTGTATAAATCGTCTAAAAACTTATAGATTCTTACAGAATCAATGAAAAAGGTAAAACTATAGGTTGTAGATAAAATCATGAAGAACTAAAATCAATCAGATAGTTTACTAATTCTTTATAGTTTGGAAATGGCGGCCAAAACCGTAGAACTGAAGTTGGCTACGAATGACAGCTCTGACTTTAAGTAATAAATTGAACATTTAGGCTATATTAAATATAATTTGAGGCCATATATGCTTAAGATCAGTAGAGTACATGATTTCATGATCACTTCGATACAAACAAATGTTTTAGATAATTTACGGTTTAGGCATAACGGCTTAAATATCAAGATATGTCGTAAAAATTGTTAAGTTGAATCGTAAAGATAAAACACGTAACTTAATTATTTGTATACAAGCCAAAGTGGTAAGACCTACTTGTCGGTAAATATAGAATAATTTATATGTTTTAATTATAATACTCGATAACCGACCATCATGAAATATTAAGTGGACATCGTTTGGAGGCGTTTTAGAACTCGAAACCTATATAAAGTGGACTTGGGCCACAAAAGTCCAATTTACATTTGTAATGGATATTGAGCCTGAGATTAATAGCCAAATTGAAGTCTAATATTGATGTTGAAATGGTCTTAGGTCACATGATCTTGTAATGGACCACTAATGGGCTTTAATTGGCTTAGTTATCACAATGAGAAAATATATGGTAAATTGTTATCAAAGGTTTTATAAAAAGTTTTATAAAACTTATACAATGTCCAGACTTACTAAAGTGAAGTATTTACATATATATATATATATATATATATATATATATATATATATATATATATATATATATATATATATATATATATATATATCTATATATATATATATATATATATATATATATATATATATATATATATATATATATATATATATATATATATATATATATATATATATATATATATATATATATATATATATATATATATATATATATATAGAGAGAGAGAGAGAGAGAGTTAGGATCAAATGAGAAGAAACCTTAAAATAAGAAGGATAAGAAGAAATTATAACCGCATATTCGAGATGCATCCACTTAAATTAGATGCATCTTTATAATCTTAGATGCATTATAATGCATTATAACGTGTTGTATAGCTTTTAATTAGATGCATTAGATGCATTTTATAATTTATCTATATTTTTGTTCTTCTACACGTGCCAAAATCATGAAAATTAATTTGCACCATCTACACATCAAATTAACTTCTGAAACTCAATATGGTGCATCTACTTGAATATAAATGCATCTAATACAAGTCGTTGCATCTCAAATATATTGTTTTAGTCTCTTCTCACCACTTCTTATTTTAAGTTTCTTCTCACTGGATCCTTACTCTCTCTCTCTCTCTCTATATATATATATATATATATATATATATATATATATATATATATATATATATATATATATATATATATATATATATATATATATATATATATATATATATATATATATATATATATATATATATATATATATATATATATATATATATATATATATATATATATATATATATATATATATATATATATATATATATATATATATATATATATATATATATATATATATATATATATATATACTAGCGTCGTAACCCGCCCAACGGGCGGGGTCGCTTTTTTTATTGTGTCAGGATTATTTTTTATCGGTTTTTTTAATGTTTTTTGTGTGTTTTTTTAATTGTTTTATTTATGATTTATTTGCTATTTGCATTTTTGTTTGTTTTTTATTAATGGTCGCAATTGAAGTTGTTTAATGTTAAATTATGTTGATCGAAGAGATTTTTTTTATTAGGGGTTGTTATTTTTCTTTAAACGTATTGGTATCGATTCCCTTATAGGTACTGGTTTCGAATGGTCTTTGGTATGGTATTGGTATCACTAATTTTGTTCGGGATTGGTATTGTGCTTATCTGTAGATGTTTATATGTTTTTGTGTATTAGTTTCGTAAATATTTTTAAGAGTACGTTTGCGTGTTAGTTTTTGGTGTTTACAGTCATGGTTTGATTTTCCGGGTTTTTTTAGCCCAGGGCACTAGTGATCGCGTTTTATTTTCTTTTTAATAATTTGAAGTAAGGCCTCATATGCGTTAAGTATAATTCCTTACTTTCCAGTAGGGGTGTTTAAAAAATCCTAGATACCGAAAAAGCAAGCCGATCCGCTCAACCTGAAACGAGAATATAATCGATGACAAAAAAAAACAAGACCGAAAAAGTTGATTATCACGGTTCGATTTTGATTTTGATTTTGATTTTCAGAATTTTGTGGTTATCCGAACCAAACCGTATGAAATATATGCATGTAGATTTATATAAGAATTCATAAGAATATAAGTATTCATTATATTATTACATTAATTTTTTAATTTACCGGAAATTCACATACCTTATGTCAAGATTTACTAACATTGCAAGTAACCCAAATTTTTTAATGTTCATTCGCTGCAAATCAATAAATTATTTAGTATGGTTAACCGTGAATCGAACTTCGGGTAACCGCTCATTTTGAGTGCGGTATGTCCGGTTACCCGTTTAATATGATTCGGTTTCGGATAGTAAAATTTACTACCCGTCACGCGACGCATAGTTAAAACTTCTAACCGAACCGAGCCGTCCCGTAGCAAGTTTGTCAACTTTGTTATAATGATAGGAGACTGTGGTGCTTTAACGTGTGAGTGGGAATTTTTTAATCACTTTACGTATTCATTACAATACCTCTTGACTTTGCAGTAGACATACATATCCACAAGTCTGTTAAGCCTAAATAAATTTAGGCCAATGAATTCAAATCTAGGAATTAAGAAAGGAACACAACTTTCTATCGGTGGAGGCAATAAGTTATGTGTAATTTAAGTACCAAAGCGTAGTTGGTTGGTTTCCAAAGAAATCAAAGATATTTTTTTTTCTTAAATTGACTTGGCATATAATTGGTTTTTGATGTATGGAATGCTTTTCAGTCAAGTGAGCGACATGCTGATCTGAACTTCTAAGGAATTAATTACTCTGCTGAAGTATATTTAAATGAACACAAAATTGTACTGCGAAAGGGGATGTTTGCAGGCCTTCAAATGATTTGACTGGTATTCTTAAACCTCATCCGCTTACCCATGTAATTGCATTTTAAGCCGAACTCTTATTTTATAAGTATCAAGCTATTCAAATGATTCATAACAGTTTTAACAAATCGGAGGAGAAAAATAGAGTTATTTAGATAATTTTAACAAATGAATGAAAGATGGTTCAGGACGTACAATGGAAAAAGTTAAGTACATCATCAGTTATAAATATACTTAAGATACTCTTAGTGACATCCTCTTCTGAAAGTCCAAAAATGACAAGTTTAGTTAAAGAAAACCATACCAGTTTTGTTGTGTCGTCGCAGTTGCTAGACTCTAAACATGTACTGTTACTTCTTTTAAGTCCTTGAATAAAGCCATAGCGTAGCTGCTACTGTGTTTTCAGGAGCTCTATTCAACAACCGAAAGGTGCAAATGAGGATACGTTGTCTGGGTGCTTAGGAAAAAGAACTGATTGCACGATGCAGAACGTGTGGTATCCTGATATATTCAAAACGTAGTAGTGGTCTTTAGGCACCAAATCTCAAGTATTATCATGAATTAACATACCTGTATAATTATTGAAAGTTGCATTTCACAACTAATAGTAAAAATACATACAACTACTCTCACTTGAGTTTTTAACAGTTTTGATGCAACAATTTGAATTTAGGTCCGTTTTAAAAAAAAATACTCTAATCAATTTACAGAACCTAACACTCTTGACTTGGAAACGCAATAAATCAGATAACTTTATAAGTAAACACTTTGAAATTTTTTAAAATGGTCAAAATGTGAAGGATTACATCCGCTAACTTATTAAAAAAATCATTGGCATAATTAATCTTAATGATCAATAGGAACAACTTCTTACTTTGATGGAGCAAAACTCAAATAAAAGAAGGCCAGAAGAAGGATCTCTCCTTTTCACATGTTAAATATAGGCTTATTGCGTTATTCCAAACGCCATATTATAAGTATTATTAGCTTTTGTACTCATACTTGAAGAAAGACATTAAAGTTAAACATATGAGAGCAAACTTGCATTTGCAGGTGATAAACTTTCAAAATTAAAAGAATCACATCACCTACAATGCCGTAACATCAACCTGAATAAAAAATACACGAATTTATCCTTTGAGGGTCGGACGACTCATGAACCTGTCCAGTAAGAATCTCCACCATCCACATACCTGCGCATAAGAAAGATAGAATGCGAAAATTAGACCCCCGGTTACTTGTTTCAACCAGACTGTAGTTATTGAACCAAGGGTAAGTTATACGGAAAATAAAACTAAGGTTGCCTTCTTCTATCTACTCAATTACAGAATACCAAAATAAAAACCTATAGTTCTAAGTTCCAACAGACGCCTAAGTTTTAATGGTGTCTTACAATATTATTTTCCGCTGACTTCAATTTTACAAAGTAACTAAAACAGTGATGCAATTATCTTGATTGTAAAGATTCCGTTTATTATTGCCAAGGCAAATGGTAGAATAATGTGTCCAAGTGACCAAGTTGCAGATATTTGTGCTCGTTATGGATGGACCATGAATAAAAGTAGTGTCCCTAAATCAGTATTGGGGCTTAGTGATATCTAGAGGGCTATATTGTATTAATTTTTAATATTAAAGCTTTAATGGGATTTATTTTGCAAGGGACTTATATGAAATATGTTCGAGGTCAGGTTTGCATCAACTTTGGTGACACGTTTGGAACAAAAATGTTAGACAGAACCTTTATTTGCTTCGGACGCGTATGCATTTGAGATATGCATATGGGTGCTATAATTATCTGACCATTTAGATAGAGTTGTTGGATCGATTATGGCACAATACCTGATATTAGAGTGCAGCAGTTGCAGCCAAAGCAGTTAACGCAGTAACATCTCTATTCAAACAGGTACTATATCTAAGGCTCTTAACAGAATGTGCGATCGTTTCAGGCAGTTTACCCTAAGAAGTGCTTTAGTAAGCAAAATTTCAAAGGACATAAATCTTACACGTACACATTATGTTCTGTTTTTAGAGTGTTGTAATTATAGCTGCAGCCAAATTATGTTCTGTTTCGGTTATAGATGTGGCATAATATGTAGATACAAAATTAAAGGAATGGATTGTATTAAATTGTACTGGACTTGTGGGTTGTTCATCCATCCATTCAGCAAGACAAATGGAAGCACTTCCTAGTAACAATCTGATTGACTATTGACCGAACTTAATAAATAGATTACAATAATAAGTCATGCAACAAAATAGAATCCATAAGTTTGATCAAAGAAAAGACATTCTACAAATGGCATTATGAATCATGTCTTAAATGATGAGACCTGCTGTGTGGAGGAGTTAAGTCTGAAGGCATGGGTATTTCAGGAGCCATTTATCATAATCCAAGTGATTTGGGTCTCTGGGAATGTTTAAACAAACACAACGCAATCACAATTCACATCACATTGTAAATAAAAATTATCCATCGATTATTTTTGAAAAACTTCATATTCTTGGACAGAAATCGTCTGTCAGAAATAAGTGATTTTAAATCAATATTATGCGAGTTTAATTTAATGCTATAACTTTTATCAGTATATATAGACAAAGGATTTTCTATACATCATGACAATAAGGGAAACAAATGATAGTGTAATTTAATTGCATAAGAAGCATCAATATTATTACCATACTAATATATTTCATCAAAACTTATCAACTTGCCTATAATTCCAAATTTGTAAGAAGCATTCGGATCGACTTTTGGTAGTGTCTGAAACCAAAAGGATCGAGCAAAACCAACTTCTCTAATCTCATAATAGTACTTCGTATAAAAAGAAACTTGTGTAAGAGTCAGACCTTAATCTGCTACAAATATACCTTTCAGTACTACTGTACTGATCTACTAATATGATCCAAAAATCGTGCTCCTATTTTTACTATCTATTTACTCATCACACTGAAAACCGCCTTTTGTTTCTAAATATTGTACTTCCAGTTGTGAAGTGTCGCAGAGGTTGCATCCTCAAAGTTGTGGAGTGTCGCTCATTTCCTGCGTAAAACATGTTTAAAGTGGACAAATATCTACAGAACGACATTGTGCTTTTGTTCAGTTGAACCCTCGCCGAATCCGAAATTATATTACCATCTGCTCCTTTTTCTTAAAAAAAGTAAATTAACAAAAATTAGGATTCAACCAAATGACTGTTTTCTTATTCCATATATAATGAAAATAAAACAGAATGTTTGGCCACAGGAGCTTTAGGTTTCCGAATTTACAGTTCAGAAAGGAAGAAAAAGAAGGGTGGAAAGTTTAGAGATACCTTTCAGAGATTCTGTCGTATGCAGGGCACAAAGACCAGAATATCTTTGGGAGGAGTCTAAGTGGGAGTCAACATGTAATGAGGGTTTTACATTATTCAAATAAGACCCAGAAACACTTGCCTGCTTTCACGTACGTTGCTTCCTACCCCTTTGTTGTCTTCTTTTTAAGCCACTCCATTGTCCCTTCATTTCCCTCTTTCACCCAGTTACAAGCATGTAAGCCATTTAAATATCTCTTGGCCTTATCAATTTCATATTTGCAGACAAGTTCACTTGTGTAATCAGTTTCATCTAGCTGAAACATAACAAATTATGAAAAGGTAATGTGAATTTAAAAAACTGCCCCATATTTTTACCCGATTTGAGACACTTCTATGATTATTACTAATTCCAAAAATAAACAGTCCAAGTAGAAAGCATGCTCGGCCTTCCTTAGTGGCAATGTTCTGTCCACGCAGACTCGTCGATCTGGATGACTGTGATTCCATCCATTTCAAGATCCCCTCGACTTTCTCTTTGATAGATAAAGCAATCTTGTAGCAAGTTTTGGATCACGGCTGGTCGTTACGGACAAAGGAACAGCTGAGGATCGTGAGTGGACCAGTCTGCATACCCTTCATCGGGTGCTTGGACAAACTCTTTCCTTTTATCCGTTAACTGTGTAAATTAATATGTATGGTTAGTTGGTGAGAATATGCTGTTTGGTAACCACATTTTGAGTGATAAGCAGAGAGCTTAGTTTGTATATCTCGTTATATGTTTGCATAAATTTGGAGTTTGTATATGTAATTCAATTGCTTAGAAACTGGTATCTTCTACAATTTTAATAACCGACTTTCTTTATATATAGACATAAATGGCTGAAATTCCAGCTACTTTAAACTAATTTGAGTACCTGAACAGGAATTGCTATTTGAGCTGAGTGCTAGTGGCTGCAACTTTATAAGGGACTGTTTGGATAAGGTCTGACTAAATGGGACTGTTTGGAAGCGCCTTTAAGAGGGCAGGTTTGGAAAACAAAAGAAGTTCAAACAAAACTCGTTATAAAAATCTGATCTAGTGGGTGTTTGGACATGACCATTTTAAAGAAAATGAGGTTCAATATCTATTTCTTCGAGACAAAGCAAAGGAAATTTAATTATGCAATTTCTATCAGATAATAAGTAGTCGCTGTAACTTAAAAAATTGTAAAAACAATCGAGTATAAAATCACCTCGAGTGCGAATATACTGTCCAATACGCAATCCCAACACACCTGAATTCGAATCGACCCTATATACTGCATATAAGTTGCTACCAGAATCTGATAAGTTTTATCGTCTGAACTATCCTCACGGCCAAGATATTTAGACATATGCAGGTAGTTGCGTTGGATGTGAGCCTAACAGTTAACCAAGCTTTCCATATTCTTAATGAACACGTAATAATGTGTGACTTATTTTTCTTAATGGTACACTCTTTAGGCCAGTGCCAAAGCAAGTTATAGACTTAAAGCTGTTACAAAAATCACTGCCATAACAAGACTTGCAACAGCCTTTAAAATCATGTATATCATTGTTTGTTGTTATATATGTGCTGATAAGGTTTAAACGGTGGAGTTGTGAAAGTAACCGTAATGGATTTTCAAACAGGTGGTGGATTTGTGGAAAAGATCATCATAGGTCTCAGGAAGAACGAGGCGCCGTTGACGCCAATGCTGAAGACAATGGTCTTGTGATACTATACTGATCCTACTTAAACAATTAGTTTTTTTGCTGGTCTTTTTTTCTACTTAAAATGTCTCTGCCCTTTGTTGCCTACACATAGAAAGGAATACGTCTTATACCGCCAGTCTCAAAGAGCCGCGCTTGTGGCACTGTTGAACCCGTGGAAAGATTGAAGCATCTATCATCTTTTCCATCGTAAGACTCATCCTAGAGTCCCACGAATGCTGGTGCTACTTTGATACACTGATCTATGAAAAAATCAAATACTGCCCGAACTTATGACAAACCAAATTCTCGAGCACAATTTACTACAGGGGGAGAGCACACTGCAATGAAGTATAAATGCTTGGCTAATGCTTATATTACCCAAATCCCTAATGGTATTGAAAAGTGAATACGGAGTTCAATTTTATTCCATCAAAATTCTGTAAGTATGACATTGACAAATATGTAAGGATATAAAAACTATTCATAAGTTTCTATTCGATTTTGTTTGTAATTGTAGGAACTTCGGTTGCTTATCTTCAAGGTTCTTTACTAGTGGTGTAAAGAGATTAAAAAAGAATTCAAAACCATACTGATCCACCAGTTTCCGTTCGTGCGCAGGTCGGTATCTTTTGTTTAAAATAATAAATGGTTGTGTATTTTGTGGTTTATATGTACATATTTAAATGGTGATGGTCGACTCTAATTGCAATAGCATACGTGACACGGTCTCTTTTCTATCCTTGAAACTATTTATTGTTGTACATTCGTTTTAGTTTCAATATGGTTATAATAAATGTTGAATTACTTTTTCAGAACTTCAGAAATGTGCTTATGAGATATATGCCGAAATGGGATAAGCTCATAAGCCCAAAAATAATATATGAATGTGCGAACACTGGACAAGGGACACCGCCATTCAAATATATCCGTGCAATGGAGAAGTCCTTCCTAAGGTATTTCTCTGTCTATAAAGCTATTCTGATATCTCTTTATGTTATCAAAACTGTAACTTTGATTGGACATTTGTTGTAAGCACATGTTGTAACTTTATAGTGAGTTGTTTCTTTGTTATGAACGCTTAACAAAATTAACATGTCTTCATAATTTCATAAAATGCAGACCTTAATTATGATAAAAGGACTATAGTACTTCTTATCGAACCGTTTTCATGGGTATATATTCTTGACCGGACTTCTTATCAAACCGTTTTGTTGAGAGATGTAGTTCCATCTGTACAGTAAATGACTATTGTGTAATTACAGATGTAGTTCCATCTTTTGTATTTATCATGTTTAAAAGTTATGTTAAGTCAATATAATCATATATGCTGATGTTTAATCATTGTAAATTGTGTTGTGTTGATGACAATACCCATGTGTCAACTATAACGTACGATATATAAATCTTCGGTGTTGTGATGCTGGAGTTGATTACTGATCGTAAAGCAATTGGCATGACTAAAAAGTATGTTGAGCAAAAGTTAGTTCGTTGGGTTAAGTTTCTTTTGCCTTTAAATTGTCCTAAACTTCTGTTTGTTTGGACTTTGGACCAAGAAGCAACCCACACGGCCTTCTAATTTTGCGACCTACAGGTAATTGTTTACATAATCATGCCTATTTTTTGCTTCTTAATGTGCGGTTCGACCCATTTAGGGACATCACTGGTGGTTCGAGTTTAGCTGGCCGGGATGAAGATATCTTGGCAAGATCCTGTGGCTTTTTAGAGTATAAGTTCAAAAACATACAAGCAAGGGATTGGTATAGTCTGTAGCCATTATGACGACGAGGTAAGACATTAATTTTTTTCACATACCCATTTGTATTTCACATATTGGTTTCCATACTTGATCTCTCTTTTAATAACTATATTGCTTAAGTCATGGCCTATTTCGTTCAATCTCCAATCTCTATTTCTTGTATAGGCATATAATGGCATTAATATTTCTACTTTTATTTGACAGATCAGTCCTTTGCAGTTCGAGGCTCATGCCGGATGGGCTGTCAAACGTCAACCGTAAGTTATGTTCCGGGAGAGATTTTCTTATAATATGACCTTGCATACACTATTTTAAGTTTATAGATATGTTCACTTTGCAGATATCGGAATGTATATGTTATTCCTATTGGGATGTCACTAAGGAACTACATCATGCCATAAATTGATGAGCTTACCTGATGGATATATCAGCTGTGCACTTCGATCCAAATTCTGCTCCATTTTTGTTGACTGCTAAGGTAAGATTCTTTTGACTAAAGGTGGTGCAATGGTCTGATCAAGTATGGAGTAAAACTGGGTCTGAGTCAAGGTCATGTTTGGTATAGGTTCTTCCCCGACCTTTAAAACTTGATGATCTCTCCTAATACCAAGAAGAAAAAAAACACAATATTAATAAGAGAAGAAGCTTAGTTACTTGATATGAATCAGATCCAAGAAGTGAGATCAATGCCCAAAAAATGCCAATATAATTGCCAGTTAACATGGTTGTAACGTAATTTGTGTAATTAATCAATGGTTACAGTCAGTCTACTATCACAAATGAAAAAATCATAAAAAGTCATAAAGGTGAACTTACACTCGCTTTTGAGATTCTCTAAACCAGAGCTATACTTGTAGCTTTTATTGAAAGGGAAAGAGCTTCAAAGGCTGGATAAATGGTGTTTGAATTACCACAGGTCTTACATAGCATAGCACACGTCTAACCTGCCTTCAATTCCATTGAAGATTTGTTGGAGTCGCCAAAGGCATACTTTCGTGCAAGATCCATGTGCTAGGGGAATCCCCCGACCTTGTTCATCGTCACAAATGAGACTATGTTCTCATCATTGTACTTGTATGTGCAGAACCACAGAGAGTAGCCCTCAAGATCAAACATGTCCCAAAAACCTGCAAATTCAAGATACACATCAACAACATTTAAAGAGCATAGTGGCTGGTAGAGTTAAAAAATAAATAAAGGTAGATCAGAAAAAGAGAAAATGAATACATACAGAGATTTCAAGAAAGTTATATGCATGGTATTATACCTTCAGATGGTGTTTTTCTTGCATTACTCTATTATCCGTTCTTCTGACCCGTCAAAGGGATGGTAGAACATCCAATTGGTGACTATTGTAATAGTGGTAATAATAAAGGCGGACGGCGGGCAGAGCAGTTGTTGAACCCGTGTGCATAAGCAATTAGTTCTGGTTATGTAACACGTGCCCAACATTTGTTTTTTTTTGTAGACTTTCATTTTATGAGGAATCAGACCTGCCATATGGAAGAATATATTATAAGGACGGATATAAAAAGAACAAAAAAATTCAAGGTACTTAACATTTTTTTTGCAGACTTTCATTTTATGAGGAATCCGCCACTTTGTTCAGGAACAAAAAGTGCAAAAATAGGATCAGTAGGAGACCAACAGAGTCCATCGCATTTTTAACTTTTATGAATTTAACTTTTATGAATTTAACTTTTATGAATTTATTATCAATAGAAGTCCAACACACAAAATAGAATAATATCATTAAAATATTTATTTTTACCTTGGCGCCTAATACAAACCTTCAACACAGATCAGCATGATAAAAAAAACTAAGCAGTTGCGGTGAGCATTGACGGGCCTAATAATGAAACTGAGGCATGTGGCAAGATTAAAGGTAAATATGAGCCTACATATAATAAATGTACCTGCAGTTTTTGGCAGTATTCGTCTGCCAAATAAAAAAATACATCCATAGTTGAAATGTACCAGAATAGGGTTTTTGGTTAAATGGTTTTCTTGAAAAAAAGATACGTATGTTGAATGAGTTTTAAAAAGGGAATAGATTTGAATATGATGGAACAATATTTTAGAAGATTTTATCTCATTATCCTAAAATTATATGTTTCTTTAGAAGAATTTATTTATGAAGTTTTTCACAGAAAAACACAAATACTTGGTTAGTGTAGTCGGTAAATCTGTTTGTAAATAAATCTTGCACATGGATACCCTCAGACCAGGGTTCAAACCTTACTATAAGCATTATTTTTGCCATTAACCTATTTGGCACATTTCATGCCCGACCCATTCCAACCCGGTTCAGATCAATCCTTTGGCCCAAACTTGAACCGGACCAGTCCAGACCTTCAAAACGCGATTTTCAAACGCAATTTTCATAACTACATTTCCAAAACGCGATTTTAAAAAAACTGCCATTTAAAAGCCGAATTTTGTGGAATTTGGAGATTTTCTAGGAAATTCTGAAAAACTATTGGCTAAAAGATGTGACTGGGATATGACTGGATTAAAAAGTGTGGTTTCAAATCATAATTATACCTATATATATATAATATATATATATATATATATATATATATATATATATATATATATATATATATATATATATATATATATATATATATATATATATATATATATATATATATATATATATATATATATATATACTAGTGGAAAAACTCGTCCGATGGACGGGTATGACTTATGATTATTGTTTAACTCTTTTTATTTGGCAAGTATTTGTTTGTATTCTTTTTGTATAGTTGTGTTTTAATGAGTTATCAATTGTCATGGTTTGTTTTTGTTGTCAATATTTGTTATTTGCGAAAATAATTGTTTGTATGTTTATTGTATAAGTATTTGTTTTTTTTAGCATAGCGTTCCTTGTTCAAATACGGTTTTTCAATTTGAATTTGTAAAAGCATCCATTATGAAAGGTTTAAAAATAGATCCCAAAAACTTGAATAAAGTCACAGGAAAATGTTTTAAATTTTAGAACTCTTCTCAATTTATTGCATGTGTTGTTTGCAACGATTATAAAATTTTAAAAAATTTATACCATAATAAAACACGTTTATTAATTTAAAAGGTGTAATATTTTTTAACACGTTATGAATATCCAATTCATAAAGCTTTGTTGAATTTTTTTTGTTTAGCTAAATATTCGTATTAAAAATTATATATTCTGTATAGATATTTTAAAATATAATTGTAATGTTTGTCAAATTATTTGTATTTGTTATATTACCAAGTATATCATATGGTTATAAGATTCATATCAACTTTTTATAAAATTCTACATGACAAAACATTAAATTATATTGTATTGAGTATTAAAAAAGTAACCTTTGACAAACTTGTTATTCATGGTCATACGAAAGCAATATTGATTAACTGTCGTCGTTTTAGTTTAAATAGCATCCTATTATCTGACGGTTAATGACCATACACAGAACTGCGCAAAATACTCACACTACCACCTTATACTACAAAAATAAATTTAAATATGTGTTAATCGATAGATAATTTTGAAACATACAATTTGAATTTGTAAATAAATTAGCATTGCTTTAAATACGCATAAATATACTTTTGATATTGATCTGAAAAATCAAAAGTAAAAAATTAACGAAAACGTTAAAATATTGACGAAAACATAAAATATTAACAAAATAAACTAATTTTGAATTATTGGTCTCAAATTGTAATATCATTTATTTTGTCCATTTGCCTTATGCCCGTTTGTCCGCGCCCGTTTAGCCCGCTCTCGTTTATCCTGCGCCCGTTTAGCCTAAAATTTAAAAATCGCCCGTTTAGCCCGTGCCTGTTTTGCCCGATGTCCGTACCCGCCCCCCGTTTTACCACCTCTAGTAAAAATATACATAAATAACAGAAAATCAAATGTATATATAAACTTTTGTCTATATCTATTAAAATGCCAAAGTATTACACTATTACGTATGAATTTAAGAATGTCTTATGTAGGGTTTTACCAACTACTTTGTGTAGCTAAATTTTTTAATTTTGTAATTATAGTAGTTTAATACAAATTTCAAATATATTTAATGATTTCAATGAACTGTAAACGTTGTAGAGTGAAAAGATCAAACTAATCATAGCACCAAAGTAATACAATAACTAATTGTATCAGAAGTAGTGTGACCTTAAAGGCAGTATCCTTCTTAATTTGAATTACTCGACAATAGTATACCTTCTCTTTTGGTCAGCAGTATTAGAAGTAGTGCTCTCTTTTTTTCTTGTTACCATTCTAACACCATAATTGACATGTGACCTTAAAGGCCATCAGTGCTTGCACAATAGTTTACATGATTACATTTCCAATTTTTCCAACACAAGGTTCATTTTGTTGCCCTTATCACAGTTGACTCAAAGATTTACAGTTTGATATCTTTCACATTCCTATTTTTGCTTGATCTCTTTGCTCTAAAATACTAATCCTTTCTACCTATATCAGATAACCAATGGCCTATAACTTGCCACAAATTTTGATTATTTATCCAATATCTCTTTCGCTTGTGATGATGGTTAGTACTTCGTATCCCCCTTTCTTTGGCTGTTCCTTGTACTTACGAAGCTACACATTGTAGCATAGAAACATCACAATTCTATACAGTAATCAATTAAGTAGTACTACACTATATAGTGGCCGTAAAAGTAATACCTCGTATTTAGTTTTTTCGAGATCATTTTCTCGACTTCCTAAAGCTCAAAGTATGTTATATTCTAACTTTATGTCTATAGTAAGTTGAGTAATACTATGTGTCAAAATGCTAAAACAATAATACAAATAATGTTTTAGAGTAAAATGCAACTGAAGGAAAATTTAGATACGTAGACATACCTTTGTATCTAATGTGATTAAAGGTTAATAAAAGCGGAAAAATGTGTATGTCATGTCAGGTCATGGGTTTAGATGGGTCACCTAGGACTACGGGTCCGGGTCTGCAAATTTGCACATTTATTCATCGGGGTTCGATATGATGCGCCTATTTCCAATTTTTGGTTGAAAAAATCAATGTACTTGACTTCCATGTTTGCACGTATCACCGTGTGTATATTAAGCTGGCATTAGATAGTCGTTTTTAGTTGGTACTTTCAGTATGGATTACGTTTTTTGAATGTTATGCATGTCTGTCAACTGTCAAGCAGGATGCACCAAAAACCATGAGGATCTGGTTTGGGGGTTCCGAGCTATCCACTTCCAATACACCTGTGACAATCCGTCAATGTACGATTGATATTTTATTCTCAAATATTATTTTAAAATATTATTTTAATGTTACAATATGAACTCACTTATTTTTGGGAAGAAATTTGGATTTACGTCTTGAAGTAGCATTGACTACGTCTAAACCGGAGGATTCAACGTTACGTGCTTACGTTTACATACACCGTCTTTGGTGACAGTCCGACATTTCAGAAAATAAATTTATCTGTGCATATTATTTTGGAGTTTTAAATTTGTGTTGGTTCATAAACTCACAAATTTACGAGAAGAGATTAGGACTTACGATTTTATTTTTAACGTCCTTTACGACTAAACCGGAAACCTTAGGATTACGTATTTACGTTTTCGAACTCCGCTTTTGATGAGACAATTTTTATTGGATTCGTTTTGTGACGTTGATTCATAATTTATAAAAACGTTTTGTAAAACGACCCGAGGGCACGCAAATCGAGAAAACTAGAATCGAGGAGTACCCGTAAATAAATGGGGATGAGACAAGTGAGACACTTGTCCCACCCCTATCAAAACCGGCCTAACAAGCCACTACACCACTTGAGGTGTCAACACTTACACATAACAAGTTTACACTTGTAAACTTAAGCTTCACTTTGAAGCTACTTCACCCACTAAGCTAACAAAACCATCAAACCAACAACTAGTTTCTCATTTACCACACACACTACATGCAACACAACTCAAACTCTCTCTCACCCTCCATTTTTGGCTGCCCCATTTCTCCACAAAACACCACCATTCATACAAAATTTAACCATAAACATATGTTATAATTAACATATGTTAATCTCCATTCAAAAAGATGAAGATTGGTGCAAGTTATAACATCCAAGGAGGAGTTTTCATGGAGTAGTAGGGCTGATTTTCCACAAGGTATTCATGAAGATTGGTGATCTTGAAGATGGTCATGGTTATTCACAAGCTTCTCCATCAAAAACCATGTCCAAATCACAACCTACATCAACTTGGTGGTATAAAGATTGTCCTCCTCATCTTCTTGTTATTTTGATTATGTAAACATGTATTTTATTTCCTATTGTATATGTATATGATGATTATATGATGATAAAAATGTTATGTGGGGATTTGGTGTTGATAAACATGATTAAAAAGGTGAAAACCCATAAGAAACAAGGTTAAAATCTTGGTTAAATTTGTTGGCTGTATAAAACAGTAAAGAAACAGGTCATGGACTGATAAAATGATGAAGTAGAATCCATTTACAGTAAGCTATATGTCTTGTACACATGTGAGAGTTGGCCATGAAATGGAATCAAAATAATGAGTGAGATATGATCAAAACAAGTTAGGTGGTCTAATCTGAATAAGCAGTTTTGTAGGGACTGTTAAGGCAAGATGAACTCAAAATGGGCAGTATCTATAACTAAGTTAAATATAGCACATAATATGAAGAACTTGTCACCCAAAAATGAGCTTCTAATTCATTATAGAACTCTAGATATGGTAAAAATGGTGAACATGAAGATAAAAATCAGATTTTTGGAATTAATGTTTATTATTATTATATAAGCACTCACATTTTATTTTATAAAATGTAAAATAAAACCCCACTAACTTATAAAACTTATTTATATAGATATATAAAAGGTTAATTAAATGGATAAATTACATAAATGGTGGTGAAATAATATTTATAAGTAATAAAAACTATAAACTTGATTTTTACGACTTTTTCGGCTGTCGCCGTAAAATTAACGTTTTTCGCCAAATAAAACTTAGACGACCAAACCCGTCTAATGTAAAGTTTATAAAAGTCATATACTGATATATAAGTATCTAATACAAGTAAAAACCGATAAAAACCGAACTATAAGAAATACGGACATTTACGAGCTAATTAAGCATATTGGACTAATAATTGGACTCAATAAGATAAAAACTTGTAAAAAGAACTTATTGGGCTTAACCCATTTGGGCCCAACATGGAAAGTATACATACTGATAATATAGGTATAAAAGGGATTAAAACAAGTTAAAAGAACTTATACTAAGCTTAATGAACCTAAAACATGTAAATAGGTAAAACTAGTAAACTAGTATAAAAGTTATCGACACATAACACTAAAATGAGTAAACGGGAATATGTAAACCCGCTTGAACATCATATATATAAAATCATCATATGTATACATAATTTTTATTTTTATAAAGTCATTGGACATGATTCTAAGACGAGTATTAATTGTCTAGGTTTCCGTGATTGAAGCGCGTACCGTACATCCGAATTGCCGATAACCCGCCTTCCCACATCAACGTGAGTTCATAGCCTCGCACTCTTTTAAATGTTTTTATAAATGTTTTATAAACCCGCGAGGGAGATAACATGTTAGTTTTTATAAAATAGGACACCATTTGTCCCGATTGCTTGTTTATTGATTTGGACCCAAATGATTGAATGACCCGATTGTATGACCTGATAAATGATTAATGGACCCGATAGATGAAATAAAATGGATTATTAAAGTTAGGTTATGTCACTAAAAGTCCTATTAGCATGAATTGTGAACTACCGGGATTTGGTAGACGCTTATGCATTTAATAGTACTATTTGGGGACGATCACCCCAGTTCGCGCCTTGACGGTTGATCCCCGTCGTGCCACATTGATTGGTAAGCGAATTTATGTATGAGAAGATTTCCATAGCGTGACCTTTGTGACGACACGCTACTTTAGATGGGCAAAATTGGTATCGGGTTAGCTACCCGTTGTTGGTTTAGTAAGGTAACAATGTCATGCGGCTTATAATAATCCAAAAACTAACGAAATACTACTAGACGCTCCGAATTACGATGTATTGCCTGACTAGCAATACTGGGTCATACTATTGATATTATGTTTGTGTTTTGGTTTTCATAACCATATTCGTATAACGGTTTTATTTTCATACAACGTTATAAGACGTATTGTATGACGTTTTTACGACATTGGCTCGTATAATGATTTTTAAGGCAAATGCCTATGCTATGATTTTGATAAAGATTTGTATAAAATGATTTTGGCTATTTTATGGCCTATTACAATGATTTGTACAAAAATGATTTTAGGTAAAAACTTTATACCGGTATTATATTGATGGTTTATTAAACTCTTTGTACGAAATGATTTTTGGTAATAATTTTATACCAAAGTTGTATTAATGTAATTTATTAAACTCTATGAATTCACTCGGCGTTATCGCTGACCTTTTCTTTTAACATGTCTTATCTCAGGTACTTGAAGGTAATTCTCGGGAAGACGACAAGAATTCATGGCCCGCACTTAAACAATATTTTCCATTCAAATACTTTGTAAAACTTTGCATGAAATGTAATGACTTGGGACCTATGTAACTTTGATATTTATGAATGGAAATACTTTATTAATAAACGACGCGATTTTTATGCGTTGTCTATGATGTGAGTAATGTGCTATCCCGTAACACCAACTAGTCTTCCGCTGTATTGAGTTGTATAAATTTGGGGGTGTTACAGTTTGGTACCAGAGCTCTCGTTATAGAGAACGAAAGATTTTTAAAACCAAGGTTTTGAATAAAACATTTCAAAATCTTTTAACTATAAACATTTTTCTAAAAATGTCTAAAAATCTTTTGACTATAATGGTGCCGAAGAATTCCTGAGTTACCGACAAGGCCAGACTGAGAAGTGTTATTTTAGTATATATATAACTTGGATTATATATATATATATATATATGATGTAATTTTATTACATGAATGTTTGATGATTATTTGATATTTATACGAGGTATTTATACGACGTAGATTGTCACAAGTAACCCTAAATCCCCTAGTAAATTAATCGAAGCTATTCTCGTAGGAATTCTAGCTATCCTAGATCTAAACCAAGTTGCGGATATTTATGATCCCGACAAATGGTTGATATTCGTAGAAATGTAGATATTAGTTGATTGTGAAATTGAAAGAAGAATTCCCGAGATTAAAGCTGATATCGATGTCATGACGATCTTTTCTTATAGAGTGGGGTTTGACAAAATGTTACCACCTAGAAAGATGTCATCTGATTCGTTGTCATCCAATTCTTAAATTGAAATCGAAAGGGTGAATGTTGCACTTGAGGCTGTTATTGGAACCATTACCCAAAAGCCTCATGCCACTAATACCTTTCCGAGAAGTCTAGTTGAATGATCGAGTCATTTCATACTAGTGACTCATTTGATAATTGTTGTTGTAAGAGATATAGGATTGGAAATTAATTATTGTTCATATCGAGCTTTTATTGCCCTTTTAAGGCCTAAGAATAAAGACGAAAGAATTGGAAAATGAAGTAGGATATCGAATTGAGTAAAAGTTGATTAAAACTTGAATGAAGTAAAAATTTAACTTGTATGGAATATAAGATTGATAAGAGGAAGTCGTTAAGTCCTGTGATTGAATTATAAGGTTTTAATTGATTGTTGATTCGTGTTAAGTGTTGTTCCTAGGCCATTGTCCACTAATGAGGATGCCCAGTGTCCAAGAAATAAATTGAAGAAATCTTCTTCTTAATTGGGACCGATGGATCTTCCGGGACATGTGGAACACCTAATGACTCTTGTAGATTAGTATTCATTGTGGTATCTTTTAAAAATCCCTAACTTAACTGAGATATCAGTTGGTAGGATGAGTTCTGAGAATTGTATGACATAGTGACACGTAATGTGTTACGGTACAATTTGACTTGTTTGTGATTAATGGAAAGACTACCTTTGATTGCTAAATTCTACATGTATCGATATTATCTATCTTTTATTGCTTCATCCTAATGTTCGCATTAGTGATGCAACCATTGAACAAGTACTCATCTTGAATTGAGTTACGTTGTGGATTATTCTTTTGAGTGCCATCGAGATCATGAACCTCATGATTAATTGGCTAAGCTCATTTCCTATCATATCGTAGTTGGTTCTTGGTGAACAACTTTTCATCACTCTTTTGCAGATCACTCATTGTTTTTATAAGATACAATAGTATCCCTTGAGAAAAATTAAATTTTCATCACTATAAGGATTATTCAAAGTGAGATTTATGAGTAATCGTTATCGAAATGAAGTTGTCTATAAAACACCTTGGAAAACCTAATTGTTTCCATAACAAAGAAAATCTTTGTAAATATATTTTTGATTCTTATTTAAGAAGTAAGCATGAAAATGTTTTTATTATAAACATGATGATAAAATTTTGACGAACTGAGTATTGCATCGTTAATCTTGAAATTGTATATAGTTGCGCGCCTACATACAATTTGGAATGGACCATGCAAGACTGATTAGTAGTCACCATAAAACTAATGGATAAACACTACATTTTCTTTGAAGATTGTGAAAGAATAAATTTTATGAGATCTGCAAGAAGTGTAAAATAAGGACATAATGTTAGGGACACCTACATATGTGCCTGTAGCATCTATTCTTCTGAGTTGAATTTACTCATCTGTGGAATTTGTCTTATTTGACAATTGATATTCCGTTCTTGTCCAATTCTCCCGTAGTGAGATTCTCAGGAAAAGTATCTGATTACCGAGTGTTGATACCCGACTGGATGTATTGACATTCTTATCATTTCTTATGATTTGATTTCATTTTGAATGACCTGGGTAACGATCCGAGGAGCTTTCGAATGCGTACTCAAATTATGAAAACATGGGATATATTCATATTCGTTAAATGTTTTCGTCTGTATCTGATTTGAAATTCTATCGCGTAGATTATGTGTTGACCTTACTCTTTTAAGGTTAGTTGTGTCTCCATATATCCTTGAATTTGTAAAGGATTATGAGTTATTATTAGTCTTTTGAGAAGTTCACATCTTATCGACGGCAATAAAACTGAAAAGTTTGTAATGCCAGTAGAATAGATTGATTGATTATGACATGACGACATTGTCTTAATTGATGGGAACTCGAGTAGAAATTCCCTAAATGATGAGATGTTGATTATCAAAAGTGATCTAAATAATTCTTGATGGATGACCATATCCTGTATTAAGACTTGAAATATTACCATGAATGGTTGTGAACTAGTTATAGATATTATAATCTAGAAGGAACCTAATATGTATTTATTAAAAGATGTTTATGTTATCTGAAACTTTAGTAAGTATTTGTTGATGAATTACCTAGACTTTCGCCATTAAGGCAAGTTGAATTTGGTATTGATTATATTTCCAGTGCTGCACCTGTGGCTTGTGCACTGTACGTCAGCACCATCTGAATTTAAGGAATTACCGTACAACTGAGAGAGTTGTCGGAGAAAGATTTTATTATACCAAGCCTGTCATCCTGAAGAGCTATGGTGTTATCATTCCTTATATTTATAAATTACTGTGACTGAGTAAATTGACAATCGAAAACGAAATCCATAACTCGAAATGGAAGATTTTTTCGATCATTTACAAGGTTCTTGCGTATGTTCTAAAGATTTGATCCACGGCATGGTTATAATCAACTTCGCTTCCGCGAAGAAGATTATCTATTCCAATCACTACATCCGGTACTTGTAATGAACATTATGAGTTTCACGTGATGTCGTTTGGATTGACTAATACACATGTAGCATTCATAAAATTTGTGAATCACGTGTGTAGGCTGTAATTTGATAAATTCGTGCTTGTGATCATTAAGGATCATTTGTTTGTTTATAAGAATAAGAATGAGTGAATAAATATTTATAGATTGCCCTGAATTGGCCGAACAATGAAAACATGTACCTTAAATATTTAACATAAGACTTAAGACTTAATTCTTTACATGATTTAACCGTGTGATTAATAGATAATGAGAGTTATATTGACTTTTCAAAGATTAGAACCATTAACGCTTAGGGATTAAAAACTTAATCCTTTACATAAAATGACCGTTGGATTAATAATGGTAAGATGTATGCATATAGACTCTTCAAAAAAAAAAATTAAGAGCCCTTTTAAGACTTTGGATTTTACCAAAAAGAAATGGAAATATGTTTTGACAAAGGTTTTAACAAAGGATTTTAAAGGGATTATTCCCTTATACACAAACACTTTAACTAAACTTCTGTTTAGGGGTAAATGTTTGTGTATACCTCAAGATAACCTAAGATGGATTGAGGAAACCATTTAAACCATAACTTGAAATTTGGAACGATAATTTTTGCTTTTAACTAAGAAAAACTTGACCAAAGTATAAGCAAAGATTTTTCAAACATTTACGAATCTTATTAATTACTTTCGATAAATCAACAAAAATCTTGTTAATTAAATTCAAATTTATTTTTGAACATTTTATATAATTGGTCGAACTAAGAAATTTAAACTTTTAACGTTTACGTTTCATAAAAATTAAATAATTATTGTTAATTTACATATAATAATTATCGACGCTTTAAACGCCGGATTGAAAAAAAACTGATAAAAATGATAGTTGAGACGAAACTAAAACAGAGAAAATGTGAAGAAATGATTTTTGAATAAATACGGTTGTGATATTTAATTCATCAAGAAAGTGAACGTAATTACTAACACATTATGTATAAAGATAAAGAATCCATTTGGACGTGTTCCTTAATAATGAAGGTGCAAAAATAAATTGCCGAACGATATAAAAATAAACCATGCTTGTAAGAAGGATAATATGGAAAAAAGGGGGTTCGCGACTAATGTGAACCATTAGAATTAAGAAGCCGAAGGCGTTAAAAGTATAAAAGACCACTTGTGGTTGCCTAAGTATGGAGATTTTGAGTTATAGTTATGTTGGAATTTGTAAGTATAAGTATTCTACTTATGTCATTTATGACTAAAAGTATCTTTGTCTGAAGAAGTTGTACTGATGGCAATTATGAAGGCAGAGATCGCCTCATACATTAGTAAACGTCTAGCTATTGCAAAGGTCATCATCTGAATTTGATTCGATTTGGGTCATCGTCGACAGACTGACCAAATCTGCTAATATCATTCCCGTTAATGATAAATGCAAAAGAGTTATGTAAACATAGTGTGCCTGTATCGAACATCTATATCAAGATCCTCGCTTCGCATCGAATTTCTAGAGATTTGCTCAGAAATCAATGAGAACGAACCTTAATGAGAGTACTATGTACCACCCCAAATCGAAGGGACGAGGTAAAGTAACGATACAAAGTAATATAAGTGATGTACTAGGTTTGAATGATTGACCTTTGGTAATAGACCGTATAATCGTTTTCCTTTGGAGATATTATCATTGATAATCATCGTATTAGGATTGAGATCAAATCTTGTTAGGATCTAAATGTTAGAGCATCTGTAAGCAGGAGTTGAGATAAAGACACCCGACATACACCCACTGTGAGTTGGACATGTCTTTTAGATTTAAGGTTTCCTATGATGGCGAACCTATCCTTGCAAAATACCCGACCCACGAGGTCTGAAATGATTGTTGAAATTAGGATCTGATTATTGACTGCCGGTAGTGGGCAAGAGGTTATGTGAATGTGAAATGTAGATCTTGAAGTGCCAAATGGGTAGCGAAGTTATGCCACAGTTTTAAACTTGGAAAAATGAATTCATGATCTGACAAATCATGGATATAAGTCCCCGTTGTATGGGACCATAGAGATGATGTAAAAAGATTTGGTTTGAAAGGCATATAAACTGGATCTACCCTAGGACTTCAAGAGCTGCGTGAATTATGTTTCGTAAATCGAACTTGATGGAATATCTATCAAGTGAAAATCTGATTGTTCTTAGTAAAGCTTAGATCGGTGAAAAGTTGCATTCATCAGAAACCCGTGAACATCATGGATAGAGAAAGTAAGTCAACATTTAGCCTGATCTTATTCCCGTAGTTATGTTTGATGAAACTCGCGTATTATAATGGATTACACTTGTGAGAAAGGACCGAATGTGGAGGAAATACCCACATGGCTTTAACTCTATAAGAAGCGAGTAGTAAGGTAAGATGATCTTTGAGGACAAAGATCTTGTTTAGGGGTAAATGCTGTGACAATCCGTCAATTTACGATTGATATTTTATTCTCAAATATTATTTGAAAATATTATTTTAATGTTACAATATGAACTCACTTATTTTTGGGAAGAAAATTGGATTTACGTCTTGAAGTAGCATTGACTACGTCTAAACCGGAGGATTCAACGTTACGTGCTTACGTTTACATACACCGTCTTTGGTGACAGTCCGACATTTCAGAAAATAAATTTATCTGTGCATATTATTTTGGAGTTTTAAATTTGTGTTGGTTCATAAACTCACAAATTTACGAGAAGAGATTAGGACTTACGATTTTATTTTTAACGTCCTTTACAACTAAACCGGAAACCTTAGGATTACATATTTACGTTTTTGAACTCCGTTTTTGATGAGACAATTTTTATTGGATTCGTTTTGTGACGTTGATTCATAATTTATAAAAACGTTTTTCGTAAAACGACCCGAGGGCACGCAAATCGAGGAAACTAGAATCGAGGAGTACCCGTAAATAAATGGGGATGAGACAAGTGGGACACTTGTCCCACCCCCATCAAAACCGGCCTAACAAGCCACTACACCACTTGAGGTGTCAACACTTACACATAACAAGTTTACACTTGTAAACTTAAGCTTCACTTTGAAGCTACTTCACCCACTAAGCTAACAAAACCATCAAACCAACAACTAGTTTCTCATTTACCACACACACTACATGCAACACAACTCAAACTCTCTCTCAACCTCCATTTTTGGCCGCCCCATTTCTCCACAAAACACCACCATTCATACAAAATTTAACCATAAACATATGTTATAATTAACATATGTTAATCTCCATTCAAAAAGATGAAGATTGGTGCAAGTTATAACATCCAAGGAGGAGTTTTCATGGAGTAGTAGGGCTGATTTTCCACAAGGTATTCATGAAGATTGGTGATCTTGAAGATGGTCATGGTTATTCACAAGCTTCTCCATCAAAAACCATGTCCAAATCACAACCTACATCAACTTGGTGGTATAAAGATTGTCCTCCTCGTCTTCTTGTTATTTTGATTATGTAAACATGTATTTTATTTCATATTGTATATGTATATGATGATTATATGATGATAAAAATGTTATGTGGGGATTTGGTGTTGATAAACATGATTAAAAAGGTGAAAAACCATAAGAAACAAGGTTAAAATCTTGGTTAAATTTGTTGGTTGTATAAAACAGTAAAGAAACAGGTCATGGACTGATAAAATGATGAAGTAGAATCCATTTACAGTAAGCTATATTTCTTGTACACATGTGAGAGTTGGCCATGAAATGGAATCAAAATAATAAGTGAGATATGATCAAAACAAGTTAGGTGGTCTAATCTGAATAAGCAGTTTTGTAGGGACTGTTAAGGCAAGATGAACTCAAAATGGGCAGTAGCTATAACTAAGTTAAATATAGCACATAATATGAAGAACTTGTCACCCAAAAATGAGCTTCTAATTCATTATAGAACTATAGATATGGTAAAAAAGGTGAACATGAAGATAAAAATCAGATTTTTGGAATTAATGTTTATTATTATATAAGCACTCACATTTTATTTTATAAAATGTAAAATAAAACCCCACTAACTTATAAAACTTATTTATATAGATATATAAAAGGTTAATTAAATGGATAAATTACATAAATGGTGGTGAAATAATATTTATAAGTAATAAAAACTATAAACTTGATTTTTACGACTTTTTCGGCTGTCGCCGTAAAATTAACGTTTTTCGCCAAATAAAACTTAGAAGACCAAACCCGTCTAATGTAAAGTTTATAAAAGTCATATACTGATATATAAGTATCTAATACAAGTAAAAACCGATAAAACCCGAACTATAAGAAATACGTACATTTACGAGCTAATTAAGCATATTGGACTAATAATTGGACTCAATAAGATAAAAACTTGTAAAAAGAACTTATTGGGCTTAACCCATTTGGGCCCAACATGAAAAGTATACATACTGATAATATAGGTATAAAAGGGATTAAAACAAGTTAAAAGAACTTACACCAAGCTTAATGAACCTAAAACATGTAAATAGGTAAAACTAGTAAACTAGTATAAAAGTTATCGACACATAACACTAAAATGAGTAAACGGGAATATGTAAACCCACTTGAACATCATATATATAAAATCATCATATGTATACATAATTGTTATTTTTATAAAGTCATTGGACATGAGTCTAAGACGAGTATTAATTGTCTAGGTTTCCGTGATTGAAGCGCGTACCGTACATCCGAATTGCCGATAACCTGCCTTCCCACATCAACGTGAGTTCATAGCCTCGCACTCTTTTAAATGGTTTTATAAATGTTTTATAAACCCGCGAGGGAGATAACATGTTAGTTTTTATAAAATAGGACACCATTTGTCCCGATTGCTTGTTTATTGATTTGAACCCGAATGATTGAATGACCCGATCGTATGACCCGATAAATTATTAATGGACCCGATAGATGAAATAAAATGGATTATTAAAGTTAGGTTATGTCACTAAAAGTCCCATTAGCATGAATTGTGAACTACCAGGATTTGGTAGACGCTTATGCATTTAATCGTACTATTTGGGGACGATCACCCCAGTTCGCGCCTTGACGGTTGATCCCCGTCGTGCCACATTGATTGGTAAGCGAATTTATGTATGAGAAGATTTCCATAGCATGACCTTTGTGACGACACGCTACTTTAGATGGGCAAAATTGGTATCGGGTTAGCTACCCATTGTTGGTTTAGTAAGGTAACAATGTCATGCGGCTTATAATAATCCAAAAACTAACGAAATACTACTAGACGCTCCGAATTACGATGTATTGCCTGACTAGCAATACTGGCTCATACTATTGATATTATGTTTGTGTTTTGGTTTTCATAACCATATTCATATAACGGTTTTTATTTTCATACAACGTTATAAGACGTATTGTATGACGTTTTTACGACATTGGCTCGTATAATGATTTTTAAGGCAAATGCCTATGCTATGATTTTGATAAAGATTTGTATAAAATGATTTTGGCTATTTTATGGCCTATTACAATGATTTGTACAAAAATGATTTTCGGTAAAAACTTTATACCGATATTATATTGATTGTTTATTAAACTCTTTGTACAAAATGATTTTTGGTAATAATTTTATACCAAAGTTATATTGATGTAATTTATTAAACTCTATGAATTCACTCGGCGTTATCGCTGACCTTTTCTTTTAACATGTCTTATCTCAGGTACTTGAAGGTAATTCTCGGGAAGACGACAAGAATTCATGGCCCGCACTTAAACAATATTTTCCATTCAAATACTTTGTAAAACTTTGCATGAAATGTAATGACTTGGGACCTATGTAACTTTGATATTTATGAATGGAAATGCTTTATTAATAAACGACGCGATTTTTATGCGTTGTCTATGATGTGAGTAATGTGCTATCCCGTAACACCAACTAGTCTTCCGCTGTATTGAGTTGTATAAATTTGGGGGTGTTACAACACCTTTTGCATCTATTACTTTGTTTCGAGCCGTTGTTTTCAGTTCCAAATGTTTGTGTGCATTTTCGCTAATGTGGTCAAAGTAATTCTTGTGAATCAACAAAGCATGTGCATTGCTAGGCTCTGCATTGATACTTAGCACAAAGACACCTCTTAAACAAACTCTTTTACCTTATGCTAAGGCAAAATATTCACATATAAGTACTATAAGTCGTCCATTGTTTGAGCCAACTCTATCGCTAAACTTAACTGCAGTAAAAAACAATCAGGTACAATACGAACTAAATGTGTGTCGAGTAAATAACACAATGATCAGCACAAAGTCACCTAAACGGCAGAATAAGGATATAATTAGCACATGGACCGTTCATCTTCATGATGCAATGGGACTGTTGGTTTTTATAATTCCTATTCTCCATGGGCATGATGACATTTGTCACCAAAGTGATATCATTTGCTGTAAATGCGGCTTTTGACTACTTGCGAAGAAGAATCGTTTGGAAAGCAGGATGGCATTATAGGATTTCTGATGGTCCTATTCATGTATACAAAAAAAGAGTATCGTAGGGCAAATCCATACCTTGTGGGTTCAGAATCATTCACTATTAGCCAGCTGATTTTTCATAAACTGAAATACAACAAAGATTTTTTCTCAATATTGAGATACTGGAAAAGTAATTCCGCAACTAAAAGACTTTTCAATTATTCCAGCTTATGAGCTTAACTTGGAAATTTAATCGATTATAGAACCATGTACATATATAGAATGAATTTATTTGTTTCTGAGTTTCGTGCTTAGGGAAAGAATGTTGAATCCTCATAGCCGCTATTATAAATTGTGTTTCATCTTCTATATTACCAAACTGAACTGCTTTTGCTTCATCTAAGATTTAGAAGGTCGCGTTGATGAATGTTAAAGTTTACAAATCGGCGACGATATGCAATGAAAATCGAGATGATTAGATTAAGCTATAAAAATAACTATTGATTAAACTTTCCGTCATATCTCATAAGGTAGCTTCAATATCTCTATAATAGAAGAAACCACACCTTCACTCCGAGATTCAGCGTCCTTCTAATTCTCTCTTCACTGTAATGCCTTGGTGGGTCAAAGAGAGGCATGAGTTTGATAAACTCTTACGACCCTCCTGGGCTTTCCTTGTTTCTATCAAGGACTTCCTATTTAAAGAATATCAAAATACAAAGAAGAACTTGCATTGAAGTGACTTTTTGGTGTTCGATAATGTTTTTATACCTGGTATGCTACTACAAGGGATCTCACACGTTCAGCATGTTTATCTATTACGTGATTGACCCTATGCTCAATGTCCGAGTTATTTTTTGCGACATGCAATATCTAAGAGCCATAAAACAATATGTTGTCAATGTCGGAGTTATTATGCTGAAGATGAAAGTTCTGAGAACCAGAAAAATGTCACTAATGACACAACCCTTATAAGCAATGCACTTAGAATTACCTGTTGAGTTATAGACCAAGGGACACTGTTGTCGCGCAATGGTTTTGGGTTCTCTTTTCCACAAAAGTATTTCCTGTTGGATATGTTCACCTGGAAGTAGATGTTGCAGCAGCACATCTAACCTCGTTATCCCCAGCCTCAGCTTATAGCAACTCATCATTTGTTTCGTTCTTATCATCACCACTTACGAATTTTCGGATTCAAATTCTAGTATTTCTAGATGACAACCTACAATTTAAAACCACTTTTTTCAATCCACATGAATATCATGTCTAAAATTGTTCAATCACACCATGAATATCATGTTTAAAGGTATATTACGTTGATAGATGATTCTAGCCAATTCGGTTTTCCCAGAAGCAAAAAACACTCTTTAAGGTCATGTAAATGTAGTAGATATGGTAGAAGAGATACCTTGCTGAGATGTCTAAGTGAGTTTTCATGGCAAAAAAGAAAGAATTCGATATAGCAATTGTATAAGCAACCACAGCTATATTGGTAAAGAAACTGTGAGTTTTAAAAGAATATTGTTTGTGAAACTTGAGTTGAGTAATTTGTGTTAATGATGGACGCATGAGCACAAGAGCCCCCACATTTAAAAGATACAATATTACTCATGTATGAATTCTGAAAGAGAAAAATTAACTTAACATAAGAAACAAAACACATAAATAAGTAAGAATCTCCTAAGATACAAATAAGTTTTCGAGAAAGGAATTGAACTTACTCCTCAAGAGCTGGATTGCCTGCATGAAATGGAACTTGTGGCCATGTAACCATGATATCTGACACTAATGAAATATGTTCCTCGTCCATTAGTCTTTTGAAATCAATGACATAATACAAACAAAACCAAACTCAGTTTAGGATTTTTTTTTTGTAATCCCATATATTAAATTATGTTTAGAATGGTGAACATGAGAAACACCTGGTTGCTGGTGCTCAGTAAGCAATTTGTCTCAGTTTCCATCCAAGTCTTCAAGCATGGGTGTCTTACTATTCTATAGTGAAAGAAATTAACACAATTACCATGGGGAGAGTGTTTAAATTTTTTGTATATGTTTAGTTTATGCGTACTCATAATGATGAACTGAAATGATTCAAATAAATAAATAAAAAAGAAATCCTGATAAGTGATAGGAACTCCTGAAGAAGATACATGGTCTGGAGTGACTTCTCTCTGCGACCATGTAATAACCCAAACTTTAAAATCAACATTTAGACTGAGTTCTAATACTATTTCTAATATTTGGATCAATATTTATTAGTCGACTTTTATTTGTCATGATTATTCGATAAATATTATCAAATTCTTGACTAGCCGACATTGTTAAGGCTTTAATGTATCAAATACATGTCAATTATTATTTATTGGCTAGTCTATGTCCGTCATTAATTGAAAATATTCTCGTTATGACATAAAGATACTTTTATTTGTCGTCGTATTAATTTCTCGTTTTATGAGCATTATTCGTAATTTACGTTAAGGCTTTAAGCGTCATTCGTTTATACGACACGTTAAAATTTATTAATTTATAAACCCTACTTTATATATCAAAATATAAATGTTCTCTGAATGTCGACGTTTTTATTTTATATTGAACGTTCATTTTTCGTGTTTTATGATTACTGTTCAAATCGCATAACTTTTAAAATATCGGACTTCGATAATACCCGATTTTATAAAATTATAGATCAAAAGATAATATTAATTTAACCCATTAATTAAAACATTTGGCTTTAAACAAAAAGACTCACTTGTCTTCATAGCAAAACACGTGTATTGGTTACGTGTGTACAAACCGTATCACACTTCTTCATCATATCCATATTTTCTACTCTATTCAACAAATATAAGTCTTTGGTCATTCTTTTCTGCCGACCATAAGAGACACTTACCATCATTTTCAATAAACTAGTAAATAACATTACTGATAAAGGTTAAGTAACTATACTTGTATTTGTTTGAAATCATACAATCATCATCATATTTTGATGTTGCAAGGGCTGATTTAAAGAGATTATAATAGTTGGTGATCTATAAAAATGGAGATGGGTTTTGTATTTTAAAAGGATTGATCTTGAGCAAGGGTTGGATCATTGTTGATCTCTTGTACTTATTGTTCCTACATGTACTTGTAAGGATTTCTTTGGTTTCTTTGAGTTTCTTGTTGTAAAAGATGTTTTTAAATATGTACTTATCATTTCATTACTGATATTGATATTATAATAGTTTATTAGGGGTTAAAGGACATTGTATATAAATTTGTTACATCAAAGTGAAAGCTAAACAAGTCCCAAGTGTTGATTTTGATTTTGATAATTAAATCAGTGGATAAAACGTGTTATTCAAGTAAACTCAGTGGCTCATGGGACTTAAGTAAAAATATAGGGAGTAAGCCCTGTGTTTTGTGATGATTTGGCCGGGTCGCTCGTCTCGTGACGATACCCGATGTATTAGATATGGCCAAAATGATAAAAAGTATAAAATCTGGTCATACTGTCAAGACGGGCAGAAAACTCATAGAAGCACTTCGAACCAATGAAAAATGTAAAACTATGGGTTGTAGCTAAACTTATATAGAACACACACGAATCGGATAGTTTTCTACGGATAAACGGTTTGAAAATGGCGGCTGAAACGGTAGAAACGAAGTTGGCTGCGAATGACAGCCAACTCTTCTAAGTGATAAAATGGGTAAATGATCTATAATAAATATAAATTAGGGGAAATTGACCTTATAATAAGTAAACTACATAAGTTAATAAAGAATTTGATAAAAATAACTCATCTATACTATTTACGGTTTAGGAGAAGCGACGTAATCTACGAGGGATGTCGAGAAATTGTAAGAAATGAGACTATATTAAATTAATGTTTAACGTGACGATTTTTATAAAACCGAAGTGGTATGACCCACTTACCGGGAATTAGAGACCCATTTACATACTGATAATTAGAATACCCGAGACCCGACCAACATGAAATATTAAGTGGACATTGTTTGGAAGTGTTTTAGGACCCGAAAGGCATATAAAGTGGATTTGGGCCACAAAAGCCCAACATACACTTATAATGGCTATTGAGCCATTATTGGACTTGAGATTCATAATAAGTTTGATATTGATTTTGAAATGGAATTAATTCACATGAGTATGTAATGGGCCACTAATGAGCTTTAATGGGCTTAATTGTCAAAATGAGGAAATATATGGTAAATTGTTAATAAAAGTCTTACGAAAAGTTTTATAAAACTTATACAATGTCCAAACTTACTAAAGTGAACTATTTACATTTGTGTTTGACTTATGTATAATCTCGAGCCTAAGGCGCGTCTCGTCATTTTAGGTCTCATTTGGTCATATGTTGACCGTTGGGCGTCTCGTTCTCGATCAATGAGCGATTGATATCTCGCGAAGTCGTATATCGACTATTTGACGTTTGTTCCTTGATCTACGTGTAATAGCTATATCAGGTGAGTTCATAGCCTCGCTTTTACTGCTTTATATGTGTTTATAAACCCGCGAGGGGGAATACATGCTCTTGATGAAAAATTATATGATGTTTATATATATGGTTTGGAGAGAATACATGTTTATGAATAAACATGTGGTTTGCTATATGCTTTGAACGAATACATTTTGTTGTAAATGAATGCAAGATGGTTGATTAAATGCTTTTGAAAGATGAACACAAGTGTTGATTGTATTGATTGTGAACCGCTATTTGCTAAGTGTTGTATTGCCAAAATTTGAAAGTCCCTAAAACCCATGAACCGGTTAACTACCTATGATGGGTAGGCGCTTGTATAGACGGATGGATCCATCGGGGATGGCCCCCACCTGGGCAGGTCGCACCTGTGGGTTGGAGGCTCAGCCAGGTGTGTTATATGAGAAGTAAGGGGGTATTAGGCAAGATACCTGACTAGGGCATTATTATACTTAAGGCTTCGGTGTCATGGCTTAGTAAAATAGCGTGGACTTTGGGTATTGCATGTGTTGCACTATCGACAGTGGATGAGATTCTTGTGTTCAAAAGCTTTATGGTTTATTTCAAACCCCATTATTGTTTATTTAAAAACCTATGAATTCACTCAACCGTTGTGTTGACTGTTTAGCATGTATTCTCAGGTGTATAGGTTTATGATCAGTTGGAGCATGGAGCCGCGCGAGATAATGTAAAGGCAAAACAAACAATTTCCATTCGATACTTTTGACAAACTTTTATATTTATTAAGGTTTGTATAGACTGTTGGGACCTCTTTTTATTGAACTCTGATTTTGTCGAATGGTTTATTTTATAAAACGTCTCTTTTGAGGTCGTTTTCTATGACTGTGTGTGATGTGCTATGAAGTAACACCCAACGTTGATATTCCGCTGCCTTGTGAAATTGGGGGTGTCACAGATTGGTATCAGAGCACTAGTTATAGCGAACTAGGTCATTTTTAAAACCTAGACTATAACTGCTCTTTCGTAAAATTGTTGGATTGCCTTAAAAAGTATCCGCGCGCTCATGGCTCCTAGAAACCAATGCTTGGTTTTGATTGTGTGATCCTATGTGTATATAGGAATGATTGTATGTATATTTATGTACATACTATGGTATTTAAAGGCATTGCGGCTGAAGCAATGGTCCTCGCATGATTATCGTGCATTTTATAATGCGATTTTATAGATTTTGGCCTCACCGCCAATCACCTTTCTCGATAATTAATTTATGATCTGAATGCGAGTATGGAACTCGTTTGATATTTTGAGTACATATATACTGTTTCATAATATATCGCATATCGACTAACTTAAGCTCGACTGTTGTCATCGCATTGTGATGTGCCATTTTAGGACATATTCTTTTGAAACGTAATTGATAAACATATTATTTTATTTATGTACTCCTTATGATTTTGAAGAATCATTTTTTTTCAAGGAGACATCTTCTACGTAATAAGACGTTTAATTTATTGTGTTTGATTACGTTTTGTGGCGAAAAGGAGGATGCCAATGTTGGACCTAAAATATATATATACCCAAATCAACAATATATAATTTGGGTACAACAAAGATATGCTCATAGTAGTCATTAGTTGAGAAATTTAATACTTTGTATTTAAATGGAATGGGACATTTAAATATAATGATTTTAAATCTCCCAACTATTTTTCGTTTAAGGTTCTCTTATTGAAATGGATTGGGACATTTGAATAAGAAAGTTTTAAACCACTAGAACTTAGATTGTCGATGGTTTCTTTATTCAGATGGAATGGGACGTTTGAATACAGAAATCATGGATTAAGTTTGACACCCTGTACTTTTCTTGGCATTTGATTTGGTTATGATATCGCGTTTTGTGACGGTATTACTGAGTAGGATGATTTATAATCGTCTTGTTGAAATAAATTGGGACGCCTTTTTATTTGAACAAGAAAGTTATAAGTTCCCGAACCATAAATTTATAATTCTTGTTTACAGGGATTGGGACGCCTTTAGATGTAAACAATGATTTATAAACGAGTGGGCTCAAGTGTGCCTGACTTTGTGTGTGATTATCTTGTATACGGACGTATTTCTTCGACTCATGTTTCGTTGGTATGTATCATTTATTACCTTCGTCATTATGGTTATTGTTGATTATCGTCTATGTACGAGTAACTCATTAGTCTTCTCTCGAGTTATTATTTGTCTTTATGGACCATGTCTAATATGTACCGACTATCGCGAGATTTATATGCTAACTGATAAGAACCGTTACCCGTTCCGAGAATAGACGACTTGTCTGATCGACACCAGGATTTAAGTGTGTATTTGTGGTTTGATCGACAATTAAGTCATCAACGAAAAAAAAATTATCTTGGATGTAATGATTTTGAAATTTTACTTGTTATTGTCAAGGGTTCGTTAAAGTCTTTCTCGATGGTTAACAGTGGATAGCCATATTTGAGATTTATGTGCAAAACCTTTGCTTGTTATGTGTTTATATGATATGTGATTCAGTCGATTGGTCATACATTGTGCGAGCTCGAAGCGGCATTGTGAAATGACGTCTGATCTTGGATAACGCGTACCTTGTAATATCTTTTGGGTATGAATCCGTTTCTGAGCACCGTGTAATATCATTTGGGTATGGATCCGTGTGTGAGCACCCTGCAATGTCATTTGGGTATGGATTCGTGTGTGAGTACCCTCTGATGACGAAAATATTGTTTGATATGCATCTATGCAATCAAGATCGTGAACATCCTTTATATTGCAAACTTCCCTTTGACTGGACTCATCTGAAAATCCTATCAGATATTCATTTTATCATGTCTTGACTATTTAGCAAGCATGAGTTAACTTGATTGAACTTATCTATTTGGCATGGCTTGGCTATTTTGTAAGCATGTCGTAATGTGATTATATGTGCCTAATGATGGATTTTATATTTGATTTGGATCATAGTTCCTCCGATCGAGTAATGTATACTCCGAACGATTTCAGTGTCGATGACTTCGCTTTTGACGGAATAAGTTTGCATGTTCGAGATCAATGCAATTAGGTGATTTTGTATGAATAGTACTAATTACCTCGTCTTGATAATTTTGTAACGTTTTGATGGACTTATGTGTGATCCTTGTGATTTTCTTTTACGACGTAATTGTTTTTATGAGACACGTGGACGATATCTGCTTGGTTTTGATCGACGTGATCACCGATGTTTTTGAATTGATTATCGCATTGGAAATTTTCAAATGCACCCACTTCTTTCGACTTATCACTTGTCATATGTACTTTTTCGAACATATATCGACCGCCACATGCTTGATAAGCTAGTAGTAATGTACCTTGAAGCACTTTTAAAAATTGACGGCTTGTTAATTTTTCGCTTTCAATGGCTTCTCCTTCGAGTTATGTATTATTTTTTTACTTATAAGGGTTAAGCTATGTTTAAAACGTTCATTCATGGTTGTTATGTATACTCGTTGCTTTGAATTTTGTTCATTTGACATTCTTAGAAACGTTAGCGATAACTTGTCTATCTCTCATCTCTTCGCCCTTTAACCGAGGACTATTGAGACGAATTAAGCGCCGGGACGTCGCTTCCCAAAGGGTTAGATGATGTAATAACCCAAACTTTAAAATCAACATTTAGACTGAGTTCTAATACTATTTCTAATATTTGGATCAATATTTATTAGTCGACTTTTATTTGTCATGATTATTCGACAAATATTATCAAATTCTTGACTAGCCGACATTGTTAAGGCTTTAATATATCAAATACATGTCAATTATTATTTATTGGCTAGTCTATGTCCGTCATTAATTGAAAATATTCTCGTTATGACATAAAGATATTTTTATTTGTCGTCGTATTAATTTCTCGTTTTATGAGCATTATTCGTAATTTACGTTAAGGCTTTAAGCGTCATTCGTTTATACGACACGTTAAAATTTATTAATTTATAAACCCTACTTTATATATCAAAATATAAATGTTCTCTGAATGTCGACGTTTTTATTTTATATTGAACGTTCATTTTTCGTGTTTTATGAGTACTGTTCAAATCGCGTAACTTTTAAAATATCGGACTTCGATAATACCCGCTTTTATAAAATTATAGATCAAAAGATAATATTAATTTAACCCATTAATTAAAACATTTGGCTTTAAACAAAAAGACTCACTTGTCTTCATAGCAAAACACGTGTATTGGTTACGTGTGTACAAACCGTATCACACTTCTTCATCATATCCATATTTTCTACTCTATTCAACAAATATAAGGGTGTGTTTGTTTTTGGAAAAAATCGTCTGACTGCGTCTGACCAGTCAGACGCGGTCAGACATAACGATTGTTTGTTTTTTCATTGAGATTCAGAGGCTCGAAGAGATATATTGTCTGACTCGGTCAGAGTCGATGTGCAGGTCTGACTGTCTTATTCTTCTACCTCCTTCATCATTTTCATTTGTTTTGATAGGTACACTTTGCTCTTGATTGTTGGTTTTTTTGATTTTACGCTTGTAGATATGTTCAAAAGAGTTGCAGGTATATTATCTTGAAGAAGAAGAGGAAAAGTGAGAAAAGATTTAAAAAATATTATAAGAAAATAGGTCACGTGTACATTGTTAATAAAAGAGTTGTTGGCCTTTAGAAAATGGAAATAATTTATTACTGTATATATGATGATATAAACTTTGTTTTATTTTATATAGTACTACGTATTATTTTAGTCTATCAATATGAAAAAATTGACTTATTTATGTATTATGGTTAAATTTTTTTATAATTTATTATATTTATGAAAAAAAGTTTATTTCAATAAAAAAAAGTGTTTTATATCCACGTAAGAGATCTCGTGTTGCGTCTTTTTGGTTTTTGATTATTTATGGCTCCATATCATACGTGTAAATATTTTGTTTCATGTTTACACAAGATACTTGGTCATTGTAGTGTTGTTGTCAAATATATATTTAAAAAAAATGATTATTGGAACAATTATAGAAAAACAAACAATATTTTTTCGTTCAGATTCAAATATAAAACGTCTTAATGAAACAAACACCACCTAAGTTTATGTATTATTTTAAGTCAATTCATGTAATAGTTTTTACTATGTTAAAATTTAGAATATGTATTAAGATAATTAATTTAAGCGTTTATTATTGTGTTAAGTATGTGATAAAAAAATGTTTTGTTTCATGTTTACAAAAGCTACCTGTTTATTGTATTATTATTGTTAAATATATCTCTAAAAATAAACCATTCAGACAATTATGAAAAAACAAACAACATTTTTTTATTCAGATTCAGACATTTCAACCACCTCTTACTAGTAAGAGGTGGTAGTCAGATTCAGACCTAAAACATCTTATTGAAACAAACACCACCTAAGTCTTTGGTCATTCTTTTCTGCCGACCATAAGAGACACTTACCATCATTTTCAATAAACTAGTAAATAACATTACTGATAAAGGTTAAGTAACTATACTTGTATTTGTTTGAAATCATACAATCATCATCATATTTTGATGTTGCAAGGGCTGATTTAAAGAGATTATAATAGTTGGTGATCTATAAAAATGGAGATGGGTTTTGTATTTTAAAAGGATTGATCTTGAGCAAGGGTTGGATCATTGTTGATCTCTTGTACTTATTGTTCCTACATGTACTTGTAAGGATTTCTTTGGTTTCTTTGAGTTTCTTGTTGTAAAAGATGTTTTTAAATATGTACTTATCATTTCATTACTGATATTGATATTATAATAGTTTATTAGGGGTTAAAGGACATTGTATATAAATTTGTTACATCAAAGTGAAAGCTAAACAAGTCCCAAGTGTTGATTTTGATTTTGATAATTAAATCAGTGGATAAAACGTGTTATTCAAGTAAACTTAGTGGCTCATTGGACTTAAGTAAAAATATAGGGAGTAAGCCCTGTGTTTTGTGATGATTTGGCCGGGTCGCTCGTCTCGTGACGATACCCGATGTATTAGATATGGCCAAAATGATAAAAAGTATAAAATCTGGTCATACTGTCAAGACGGGCAGAAAACTCATAGAAGCACTTCGAACCAATGAAAAATGTAAAACTATGGGTTGTAGCTAAACTTATGTAGAACACACACGAATCGGATAGTTTTCTACGGATAAACGGTTTGAAAATGGCGGCCGAAACGGTAGAAACGAAGTTGGCTGCGAATGACAGCCAACTCTTCTAAGTGATAAAATGGGTAAATGATCTATAATAAATATAAATTAGGGGAAATTGACCTTATAATAAGTAAACTACATAAGTTAATAAGGAATTTGGTAAAAATAACTCATCTATACTATTTACGGTTTAGGAGAAGCGACGTAATCTACGAGGGATGTCGAGAAATTGTAAGAAATGAGACTATATTAAATTAATGTTTAACGTGACAATTTTTATAAAACCGAAGTGGTATGACCCACTTACCGGGAATTAGAGACCCATTTACATACTGATAATTAGAATACCCGAGACCCGACCAACATGAAATATTAAGTGGACATTGTTTGGAGGTGTTTTAGGACCTGAAAGGCATATAAAGTGGATTTGGGCCACAAAAGCCCAACATACACTTATAATGGCTATTCAGCCATTATTGGACTTGAGATTCATAATAAGTTTGATATTGATTTTGAAATAGAATTAATTCACATGAGTATGTAATGGGCCACTAATGAGCTTTAATGGGCTTAATTGTCAAAATGAGGAAATATATGATAAATTGTTAATAAAAGTCTTACGAAAAGTTTTATAAAACTTATACAATGTCCAAACTTACTAAAGTGAACTATTTACATTTGTGTTTGACTTATGTATAGTCTCGAGCCTAAGGCGCGTCTCGTCATTTTAGGTCTCATTTGGTCATATGTTGACCGTTGGGCGTCTCGTTCTCGATCAATGAGCGATTGATATCTCGCGAAGTCGTATATCGACTATTTGACGTTTGTTCCTTGATCTACGTGTAATAGCTATATCAGGTGAGTTCATAGCCTCGCTTTTACTGCTTTATATGTGTTTATAAACCCGCAAGGGGGAATACATGCTCTTGATGAAAAATTATATGATGTTTGTATATATGGTTTGGAGAGAATACATGTTTATGAATAAACATGTGGTTTGCTATATGCTTTGAACGAATACATTTTGTTGTAAATGAATGCAAGATGGTTGATTAAATGCTTTTGAAAGATGAACACAAGCGTTGATTGTATTGATTGTGAACCGCTATTTGCTAAGTGTTGTATTGCCAAAATTTGAAAGTCCCTAAAACCCATGAACCGGTTAACTACCTATGATGGATAGGCGCTTGTATAGACGGATGGATCCATCGGGGATGGCCCCCACCTGGGCAGGTCGCACCTGTGGGTTGGAGGCTCAGCCAGGTGTGTTATATGAGAAGTAAGGGGGTATTAGGCAAGATACCTGACTAGGGCATTATTATACTTAAGGCTTCGGTGTCATGGCTTAGTAAAATAGCGTGGACTTTGGGTATTGCATGTGTTGCACTATCGACAGTGGATGAGATTCTTGTGTTCAAAAGCTTTATGGTTTATTTAAAACCCCATTATTGTTTATTTAAAAACCTATGAATTCACTCAACCGTTGTGTTGACTGTTTAGCATGTATTCTCAGGTGTATAGGTTTATGATCAGCTGGAGCATGGAGCCGCGCGAGATAATGTAAAGGCAAAACAAACAATTTCCATTCGATACTTTTGACAAACTTTTATATTTATTAAGGTTTGTATAGACTGTTGGGACCTCTTTTTATTGAACTCTGATTTTGTCGAATGGTTTATTTTATAAAACGTCTCTTTTGAGGTCGTTTTCTATGACTGTGTGTGATGTGCTATGAAGTAACACCCAACGTTGATATTCCGCTGCCTTGTGAAATTGGGGGTGTCACAGACCATCATTCCACTTTTCCTTGGTTTACTGGAAAGGTGTTAAAGATTTTGAACTTTATGTCTAATCTACAGTCTTTAGGATATATGTGCTCTAAGATAACTAATGGATTTTCCTTTTGTCAAATTTCAGGGCCTTGCAACCATGCTTCCAATCTTTGATAAACGGGTCTTGATCTCTTGCAAGTTCAAACTATTTTTATTTTTATTTTTGAAGAGTTGACTGGACTAAAAGAGGAAAAACAAGGGTTTTTTAAACCAAGTGATGCAATGTCATGTGCACTAAAGTAGTTCAAACATATACCACTACATATAATAGAAAAGGAAATGTTAACCCATTAATGTGAAAATGGGTCAATCTATAACACGTTTTTCCACTTATTGGTCAAATGGCTTAGAAAAATAAACGTAGGCTTCAATCTGAAAGCCCGTTGGTTGAATGTTGATTAATATTGTGTGCGACAACTTAATAAGAGGTAAAGGTGATTAACACAACTAATCCAAAACACATACATTAGCTAGCTGTCTCCTACAACATAATTTAGCGAGTTGTCACTTATGTATCAGGTTGCTATATCACACCAAAGATCTTCTTGTTCCAAAAATTGTAGTTAGTTTTAACGTAGATAATCTCGAGAGACCCGAAAGAACGGTATAGAAAATAGAATTACCAATAGGAGTGACTCAATGCGAAGCGATACGTCGTACAATCTGCTCCCAAGAAAGGCATCAAAATAAACCAAGTATGCATCTTGAGATCGTATTGTTTCCATACCTCTGTATCACTGGGTATAGTTATAATGAAATATAATTATTTTACTAAAACCATACGTAATAGCAAAGAGTGAAAATATTTAGAAGTGATTCCTATATACCAGATCTATTTTTCTTGAACTTGCACAACCAAAGCGAAACAGTCCCAAAGCCGTAGACACGCTCTTTTCGGTCATGTATTCAGGTGATGCACAGATATATCGAGTAGGATTCATCTCGCATAGATGAAGAAGAGCAGGTCTAACTGGCTTTTTGTAAACAGTTGCGTAGGTCCTACATATACATGACTACAATAATAAAAATTTTTGTGAAAAACTAAAAGATATATCGAGTAGGATTCATCTTGAATAGATGAAGAAGAGCAGGTATAACAGATTTTTTTTAAAACAGTTGCGTAGGTCCTGCATATACATGACTACAATAATCAAGATTGTGAAAAACTAAAAGAACTATCTTTTAAGCGAAGCAAGAGATAAATCAATTTTTTAATATACCAATTTAACGCCATTGAAGATCGCTTCATGGTGCCCATGAAAGATTAACAAATCATTTGTGCATACCATCCATCATCCAAGAACGAACAGAAGATGCATGTTAGATTGAAGAATTTCTATTCTAATTAATGGTAAGATAATTTGGGTTGGAAAAGGAAAGTCAGTGTACAAACAAACTGATTCCATTGTGTTCATTTCACTAAAAAGGAGACCAATGTAATATAGCAGAGACCAAAGTTTTAACCAACTTCGCTCTGTGGTGCAGTAGCAACACCAAGATTAACAGACATACATAACCATTGTGGTTCTGAAACCTATAAAAAGAATATATGCATATTCTTAAACAGGCATCTGCATAGCTAAAAAAATAAGATTATAACTAAAAGAACTTAACATGTCGGTCCGGTTCCAACTTTTCCAAAATTTTGGTTCCAAGTTTTCTGATTCGGGTTCTGATTAGCAATGATGTATTGAAAGGCATATAAATAGTATAACATAAAATGAATATTAATTACCAAATTGGTGTGCAACCTCTTTCAGGTGTTTTTTTTCTAGAGTTGATTGGTTATCTTGGCTCATTTCACTAAAGCCACTTCCATCAGTCATAGCCCCTCTTTTTCTGTTCCCCTGGAACGTAAGCTTTATAACTCTATCAGTTGAAGATTCACTTTGACCCTAAGTGATAAAAACTCAGTCTCTTAACTCCTTAATAGCAATCCACCTTATCTTTTAAGTTACTCATACCCATAAGTTCCTCTTGGCTCGTGCTTTAACTATTTCACGTTATTTCCATGCCTTTAACAATAGCTTTACTCTCTTTTGAGATTTCCTGTATAGTTGTATCATTTACATGTTTAATTTGAAATTAAACCATATAATACTGTCATTTTTTAGTCTAGAGTCTGGTCTATGGTTGAATTTTAACATTATGAAATTGCAAAAAAAGAAATAGAGCTACACTTTGGAAAAATTGTTATCTTAATAAATTATGAAATTGTGAAGGCAAAAATAAACCACAACTGTAACTTCTTCTCCAAAAGCAATTCTAGTCAAATATAGTGCTCTACATCTGTTGGTTTATTTGCAACAACTCACAAGATACTGAGCTTAAATACTAATTGATCATTTATCCATTTTCTTTATACTCTAGAAAACATCGCTATAAAATTGTCACAAAATCATGAGCTTATATACTAATTTATAAGAGATCACTCCATGGTAATTAATTGCTTTTGCTAATGAGCTGTTCTCGGAAACAAAGAATTGGCCGATTTATACTTGAGCAATCCTAGAAAATTTCACGCGAATAAGGAAAAAGGGACCACCAAAATGGTGATTCAAGGCAGCCATGTTTAGCTCCTATGTTGTTGTATTCTTACGTCTACTACCATCTAATATGTAGCTAAAATGGACAAATGGTCAACAACGTCTCTAATTGCAATGGGCTGGACTCTACAATGGATTCTTAAGAGCAATACCTGTTCTTAGAGAGCACGAAGTCCCAAAGAAAGTGCAATTGTCTTCTTTGCAAACTTTAAACTTGAGGGTACCACATTGGAATGATTCGAACCAAAAGCATGTCCAAAAATACTTGCTTCTGAATTTAGTCTATCACTATGGTTGTTGTAAATCTCAACTACAGGTGGTACACGCGAAGGTGGCCAAAGATCCATCCTGATTGAACTACATCTGCGTGGAAAATATTTAAAAAGAAAATTATCACATTACTACTTGTGTGTTGGTTGCAACTCCAAGAACTACATATTTAATATCGTAAGGGACATAGATGAACTATTTTTCTTGGAAAATGCATTTGAAACATCAAGTTCTCCACCTGTGTCATAAGGTTCAACCAATATAAAAAAATTCATTAGAAAAAAGAACTAATATTCCTTTGGTTCTTGATTTCTCATGACAAATAAGAAACACAATAATGTTACCTTCGATCCAATTATCAATATTCCATGGGTTGTGAATCATAGTCATATGTTTTAAATTGTGTTCCATCTGAGAAAAAAGGCAAAAAGAATACAAATATTAAATACCATACAAAAAGGGAAAAAGCAGAAACATAATATATGAAAAAATCGTTGTTATAGTGAATGACAGGCTAAAGAGTTTTAGGGTTTTCCATCGCTGCTATATGAGTTTGTTTAGGGTTTTTGTTTCGTTTTGTATCTTCTGTTATGATTTTATCTATATTTGTATATGACTTCAAATATTTTCCAGTGTTTGATGTATATTTAATTTTTCAAAACATAATACATCTGCTATTATAGTCTATTGGTAGATGCGTTTGTTTGTGTGCTAAAACGCTCAAGTTCAAATCCTGTACACGTACAGATTTTCTATAAAACAGAATTTTCGAAAGTTTACAAAATATTTAGAAAATTTTGGATAAAAGAATATTACGGGAATTGGAATATTTATAAGAAAAAATAAATTCCAAAAATTGTGGAAAAAAATGATGACGTAGATTTAAGGATGCTTATGTGGCATATCCCTCCTCAAAGATATATATATATATATATATATATATATATATATATATATATATATATATATATATATATATATATATATATATATATATATATATATATATATATATATATATATATATATATATATATATATATATATATATATATATATATATATATATATATATATATATATATATATATATATATATATATATATATATATACATATATATATATATACATATATATATATATATATATATATATATATACATATATATATATATATATATATATATATATATATATATATATATATATATATATATATATATATATATATATATATATATATATATATATATATATATATATATATATATATATATATATATATATATATATATATATATATATATATATATATATATATATATATATATATATATATATATATATATATATATATATATATATATATATATATATATATATATATATATATATATATAGGGGAGAGATCAAATAAAAAGACTTTTTTTGGTGAGAAGGATAAGAAGGATTTTCAGCCATTAATTTTAAAATCAATGGATGAAATTAAACCATAATCCTAACTAACTAACCAACTAACTAACTAACCATTTAAATATGATTTTTAAAAAGTTTTTCAAAAATTCTGAAAAAATTCGAGTAGATCGGGTATGTTGGTGCAAAAAAGTTTTGTAAAAAAAGTTTTTTTAATTCGAAGATTTTTACGTTTTTTTAATGCACAAAAACGAATTTTTAATGCACAAAAACGATAATTTTTAGGCTTTTTACGTTTTTTATGCATCAAGAATTCATTTTTATACCCAACTTCTTTTGACTTTTTGCTTTAAAATTTGATTCCGCATCAAACTAAAACAACTTAAAAATTTTGTGCATGAAAAAAATTTGTATACAAAATTTCACCTTTTTGTGCATCAAATTTCGTTTTTTGTGCATTAAAAAAACGTAAAAAACTCAAAATTAAGAAAACTTTCTTCACAACTTTTTTATGGACCAACATATCCGATATTATGAAATTTTTCAGAATTTTTCGAGAACTTTTTTAAAATCATGTTTATATGGTTAGTTAGTTAGTTAGTTAGTTAGAAATATGGATTGATCTCATCCATTGATTTTAAATCAATGGCTGAAAATCCTTCTTATCCTTCTCACAAAAAAAGTCTTTTTATTTTAACTCTCCCCTATATATATATATATATATATATATATATATATATATATATATATGACTTATGTATAGTCTCGAACCTAAGACGCGTCTCGTCATTATAGGTCTCGTTCGGTTATATGTCGATCGTTGGGCATCTCATTCTCGATCTATGAGCGATTGATATCTCGTGAAGTTGTGTGTCGACTATTGGACGTTTGTTCCTTGATCTACATGTTATAGCTATATCAGGTGAGTTCATAGCCTCGCTTTTACTGCTTTATATGTGTTTATAAACCCGCGAGGGGGAATACATGCTCTTGGTAAATAAACATACGTGTTGTATCCGTTTGAAAGGATATATGATTATGAATAAACATTCGTTGTTGGAATATATGCTTTGAATGAATACAAGATGTTATTAATAAAAGTAAAGACGTTTGATTGAATGCCTTTGGAAAATGAACACAAGTGTTGATTGTATAGGTAATCAGCCACTATTAGTAAGGCTAAGTTGCTTATTGCCAGTGAAAAGTCCCTATAAATCGTGAACCGTTAACTACCTATGATGGGTAGGCGCTCGTACAGACGAAAGGATCCATTGGGAATGATGACCCCCACCCGGGCAGGTCGCACCTGTGAGTTGGAGGCTCAACCGGGTGTCTTGTACGCGAGGTATGGGGTATTTGGCAAGATACCTGACTAGGGCAAATATATTGATTAAGGCATCGGTGTCATGAGCTTAGCATAATAGTGTGGAATATAGGTATTGTATGTGTTGTAATATCACCAATGGATGAGATTCTTGTGTTCAAAAGCTTTATGGTTTATTCAAAAGCCCATTATTGTTTATTTAAAAAAACCTATAAATTCACTCAACCGTTGTGTTGACATGTTAGCATGTATTCTCAGGTGTATAGGTTTAAGAGCAGCTGGAGCGTGGAGCCGCGCGGGATAAAGTAAAGGCAAAACAAACAATTTCCATTCGATGCATTTGAAAAATCTTTATCATTTCTTAAGGTTTGTATAAACTTGTGGGACCTCTTTTTAGTTAACTCTGATTTAATAAAATTATCGAATGGTTTATTTTATAAAACGTCTATTTTGAGTTCGTTTTCTATGACTGTGTGTGATGTGTTATGAAGTGACACCCAATGTTGGTATTCCGCTGCCTTGTGTGTTTGCGGGTGCTACACTTTTTGGGACTACAAGTCAAACAAAGGAAAGATGGAATATTTATTAGCCAAGATAAATATGTTGCTGAAATCTTGAAGAAAATTTCATGTATGGATACAAGGAGTACAAGCACACCTTTTGAAGCTAAGAAGTCTTTATCAAAAGATGAACATGGAGAAAATGTTGATATTCATCAATACAGATCAATGATTGGTTCATTGATGTATCCTACTGCTTCAAGGCCAGATATTATGTTTGTTGTGTGTGCCTGTTCAAGGTTCCAAGTTCATCCAAAGGTGTCACATCTACATGTTATGAAGAAGATTTTTAAGTATCTTAAAAGTCAACCTAATTTAGGATTATGGTATCCTAGAGATTCCACCTTTGAATTGGAAGCTTACTTAGATAGTGATTATGCTGGAGCCAATCATGATAGGAAATCCACAACAGGAGGTTGTCAATTCCTAGGCAGAAGACTCATATCATGGCAGTGTAAGAAGCAAACCATTGTTGCTACTTCTACAACTGAAGCTGAATATGTAGCTGCTGCTCATTGTTGTGGACAAGTACTTTGGATTCAAAATCAATTGTTAGACTATGGGTTTAACTTCATGAACACCAAGATTTACATTGATAATGAAAGTACTATATGCATTGTCAAGAATCCAGTATTTCACTCCAAGACCAAGCATATTGAAATAAGACATCACTTTAATCAGAGATGCCTATGAAAAGAAGCTTATTCAAGTCTTGAAGATTCATACAGACAACAATGTAGCTGATTTGTTGACCAAGGCATTTGATGCAAAGAGATTTGAATTCTTGGTGACACATATTGGTATGCTCAACCAATAGACTGCTGCATATGTTGAGGGGAGGTAATAGCTGTACAAATTTTTATAATTTTTATTGTATAGTCTATGTTTTGTGTTTTTGATGTAATTGCAGGTTAATAGAAAAATATAAAAGAGGTTACAATGATAGTGGAAAGCATGAACTAGTCAAAATTGTGAGGTACCGTTATAACTCCAAGTACCGCTAGCACAAATTCAAGTACCGCTTATGTTCCATGTACCGCTACATGTCCGTTGTACCGTTAAGGGTCTATTTTGTAAATTTGGCGGTTTCTTCGCGCTTGGGTTTTTTATTTACTTAAATACTTACTCTAATTATACAATTGATTCACCTAATCTTTTAATTTTATCTCTTGATTCTATAAATTTCTCTCTAATTTTTCGATCATCAAAAATACTAATGGCTGCTTTACAAGTGATCTCTAAGCATAATTTGGTTGCGAATCTTGCTACGAATGATGACTCTCTTGGTTTCCATGAGATTCTTGGTTTCTTATCTCAAAGTCATGTTCGTTTTGCACTCACTGTAAATCCATTTGTCTCTATTTCCGTTGTTGAACAATTTTGGAATACTGTTGTGTTAGGTACTCGGTTTAATCAACCTTGCATTAAGGCTAGGGTGAATCATAGAAATATATATGTAACTGAGGTACTGATAAGGGCAAGTTTGAGATTAAATGATAAAAATGGACTTAGTATGCTTAATAATACAGAGATTCATGATGGCCTTGCAGCCATGGGCTATGGAGGTGGTAGGGAAAGTCTTACTTTCTTTAAAGCTTTATTTTCACCTCAATGGAAATTGCTTTTTCATGCTATTATTCACTGTTTAATCTCTAAAATTACATCTTTTGATCAAATTCCTGCTGCATTGGCATCAGCTGGTATTTGTCTTGCAAATAACAGAGTTTTTTATTTTTCAAAATTAATTTTAGAAGGCATGACTAGGAATTTGGAAGGAACTAAAAAGTTTTTGATGTATCCTAGATTCATTCAGACTTTAGTTAGTGACCAAGTACCTAACCTACCAGAGTTAACTGATACATGGGATGTTCCTACATTCACAAAGAGAACCTTCTCTTTCTTGACCAAACAAGGCAATGCCTTTACAGGAATAGTTACACCATTGTTTGCTCATATGTTAGCCCAACCTGCCAATCAAGAAGGTGAGCAACCTAGCGATGCTAGTGCTTCTCAGCAAACTCCTTCTCACCAGAGTTCCCATTCCCTAGAAGATTCACAATCTTCCTCTCACAATGTTGGTGCTCCACCAAACAATGATGGGATGATCCACACACATGCTGCTTCTATTGCTGCTAGTGGTTCCCCACAAGCACAAGCACCAGAGGTGGTGGATGTTGCAAATATAACTGCTTTGTGTACTAGTTTGTCCCAACAGGTACAAGTGTTGTAGAAAGAGAAGCTTGTTCAAGATAAGAAAATTGCTGAATTGGAAGCTAGCTTAATCAAGTTGAGGAACAAAGTATCACCTTGGATGAGGCAACATAGATCTATTCGGAAGGCTGCACTCAAGAAGCAAAGATTCAGGAACCACAAGAAAAGGCAACTGAATGCAACCAAACAGGGGAGGAATTATGAAGAATGGGAACCACCTTCTTCTGATAATCAGACAAGGATCTTTGGAAATGACATCAATTTTGAGCTGGATGAAGATGTCACGGGGACTTATGAAGATGGAACTGGTTTAGATACTAGTGTGGATGGACTTTCAAATATGGAGATTTAACAGGAAGAACCACAACCTACTCATGAGGAGCCACAAGTTGAAGAGATGATGGTAACTCAGCCAGCACCAACACCTCAATCACCACTTCAAGTGAATTGGAGTACTTTCTATGAGAAGTTGGAGGAAATTAACATTCAGTTTCCTATATCATCAAATCCACCACCACAAAGACAAGTATGGTTTCAAAGGAAACAGACTTTGCAAGTATTGTCTAGATCAAGAATGAGCAATGGATCAGACAAGACATAAGGGTGCAAGTTGAAATGATGGCTTCCATGGAAGAAAGAGTATCTGGGGATACACAAGTGATTGAAGAAACAAGTGTGTCTAATACTGGTGAAATCAACATTGTTGAAGATCCAAGTACTGCTAAGCCAACTAAGCCGACTGCAAGTACTGCTGACATTGTTGAACACCCAAGTACTGCTAAGCCAACTAAGCCGATTGCAAGTACCGTTGGTGATCATCCTTCACTAGAAAGTCAAACTCCTTTTGGAGAGGATGAGACTTTAGCCCAATTACTGCTTGACTTAAGAAAGAAGAATTCAGCTGAGAAGACTAAACAAGCAGAGGCAGAGAAAAAGACACAACAAGAAGTTCTTGCCAAAAAGGATCAAATTCAAGGTAAGAAAGTTTAAGCTTCACACCCTACTAAAGGTATAGTTATTCAACAGCAAGCTAATGAGGAAAGACCTTCCAAGCTGAAGAAGAAGCTACCTAAAATTAATCCAAATGATAAGGGGAAGAAGAAAATATTATCAGGATCTGAAAATGAAAGTGATTCAGATGATGATATAAGCAAAATCATGTACAGATTTAATCAATTAGACCATGATGAGGAATATCCTTTCAGAGTACAAGCACAAATTCGTGAAGATGAATTACAAGAAGAACTTGCAGCAAAGCAGCATTTGCTAGAAGCTAAGAGAATACAACAAGAATGAAACATACAAGAGCTTGGTTTGAAAATGCGTTTTGCGATCCATTACGCTAAAGGTCCCAAAAGCCATTGCGTAATGCGTGATGCGATTGCGAGAACAATTTGGACGCGATGCGTTTAGTATAAAATTAGGTAAAATATATATTTAGAAATAGTATAGTCTATCTAGTACGAAGTATGTGAAATAAAGTTACAAAATAAGTTACTATCATATTGAGATTAGTCCCATAATCCCTTTTTAGCACAAATAAGTCGAAACTAAATCTTGAAAAAAAATACTCAGTAAAACGCAAGATACTATATTTTTGTTATTGTGTTTGTTTTAAATATTTTTTTACAATTTTTATCTTAACGATCCATTAAAATACGTAGGTATCTTTTATATGGTTAATGTAAAACCCGCATGCTTTTACCATGAATAGTACCCTTAAGATCGTACGTCCTAGATTTAAACTTACCGTATTTAGTATTGATCACATTCACGTGCTATTAATCAAGTAAGTGCATACGTGTATAACACGATAAGTATCGATTACGTACGAACACATGATAAGTACTTAACAATAATTAATCATAAACGTAATTAAAACACGAACTAATATTAATTACGTATATATATAATTATTACGAACATGAATAAATAATATATTTAGTCACGATCAGAAACTGATTAAAGTACGTAAACTACGTAACACGTAAACATGGATACCAGACACGTTTATTCTTATTACGTATAATTAAATTAATACGTCAATATTACTTATAAGCATGAAGTGATTACAAAATACTTCACGCATAATTTTTACGAGAAACCGAATACGTATTTATTTTAAACACGTACGTTTTATTAAACGAATAAGGTTTTGGGGCTGTTTTGACAATATAGAATAGAGAAGGACTTGGTCTCAAGGCCCAAGTGTTTTTATTACTTCCTAGCCGTGTATAACAAAAAGAGACGGGGGTTCTTTTGTTTTCCTTTTCTGCCGACACAAACACACACATAAGAAACCCTAAACCTAAAACAAAGCAGCCGCATTTTCTTTTGTGTTTTCTCCTTCCCTGCCGCGACCCAAATCAAGGAAACAAGAAGATTAGATCGTGTGTTTAATCCAGAAATCAAGAAATGCAATTGTTGATATCCTAAACCCTAATCAAGGTAAACCCTAATTCAATTTATTTTTTCTCTTTTAATCCGATTTCTTGGATTGTAAAACATATTTAACGAATATAATTAGATGGGTTTGTGTTGTTGGATGTTTCTGGCTCGTTTGGCACACAAACCGAGAGTCAAAAGACTCTCGGTGATGAACTGCACCACCAGCCGCAACCCAAAAGGGTGCTGGCCTGGTTTGGTCTAACAGTGGGAACCCTCGCAGGGGTTGTACTAGCAGTGGGAACCGAGACCTTGGGGGTCTCGGTGGGATAATAATAACAAGCAGGGGAAACGAACAACAGGCAGGGGAAAAACATGTAACTGCCAGTGGGAAAACTGGCAGTAAGGGGGCGTTTGGTAGTGAGTTTTTAAATCAGGGTCAAGGGCTGTTTGGCTACGGGTTTTAGGGCAGATTAAGAGGCTGTTTGGCTAGACTTAATTTGAAAAACATAATACAAGTTTTACATTTAAATTAATAAAACACGGGTTCGGTTTCAACGCGTTTTAATAAAGAATACTTTATTACGGGTTATGATTTTACAAGTTATTAGCTTTAACGTATATATTAATTTACAAGGTAAATTAAATAAATAAAACACGACTTAGTATTACAAGGTTATTTATTACAAGTTAATTAAATTGATTTAACATGCTATATAATTAATTTAATTAAAACATGGACTTAGGTTTATTATTACTAAGTAATAATACATGATTTTAACCTAAGTAATTTTATTATTTAATTCAGACTATAGTAATTAATTAATTATTAAACATGACTTATAATTAATTAATTCTCATGACTTAGGTTATATTAATATAATTAATAATGCATGTTTTAACCTAGGTAATTATATCTTTATTTAATTAAATCACATTATATTTAATTAAATACCTTTAACCTATAGTTTATTTAAATGACATGTAATAATTAATAAACTATACATTACATCATTTTGACTTAGAATATTAATCAGTAAACACTTAGGCTTATATACTTAGCTTATTTAACCAGCTTAATTCTAATTATGGAAACTTTCTATTTTTAGAAACTAATATATTTTAAGCAGTACTTCTAATTATGGAAACTTTCTATTTTTAGAAACTAATCTATTTTAAGCAGTAATTCTATTTTTGGAAACTTTCTATTTTTGGGAAAATTTCTATTTTTGGAAACCTTCTATTTTAGGAAACCTGCTATTTTTGGAAAGTTACTTATTATTGCACACTAAGTATAATAACTCATGAAATATCAGAAACACTTAATCAGATTAATCAGAATATAAGATAAACACAGATTAAAGCTTAAAACAGTAAAACATGACTTGAAACATATAAAATAAGTTAAGACAAGACATAAAACCCAGTACGTATTCAGTAATTCGATACTTATACACGTGTGTATTCATGTAGTGTTAGTGATCCAGAAGTAGGATTCTCTCTTCCGTTCATTCACCAGACTTGAGGTACGGATTCCCGTCCTTTCAGTATGGACATTCTTTCCTTATTAGGATTTCCCCGTATGCAGCCAACTGTTTTCCCGGTATTTGTTTTATCGTTTTTGAATTGCTTATGTTTAATTAGCATAATCTATAGCTATATACAAGCATGACCAGTTTCACCTAGTTATGGAGGTACCATAACCATAACATTGGAGGCACCAATGTTATGACTTCCCCACGGCGGAGTGATTGCTCGTGGCGTCCCTTTCAGTTTTGGCCATATTATTATATCATGTGGGGCGTATGGGTGCATCCTAGTTACATGTTTTATTCAGTATTTCATGGTGAATGTGGTGTGTGCCTTGCATCCTTCACAAGGAGTTGATCCCTCCTACCCAGACCAGTATATTAATTAGAGGCATCCCCTCTAATCAGCATGATGAGGTCACCCCTCCAAGTATTCATGCACGTGACCTTTTCATGATCTATATGGGCTATGGTATATGTATGTTAAAACAGTTTTCATAAGATAAACATAAGGCTTTTCAAACTATAAAACCAGTTTTCTCAATACTTAACCAGTCTACTCAGAACTTAGTCTTCCGCTGTTATATGTTACATGCTTATCCTATTTCATGCTATATTGTATATCCGTGCACTGAGCGTTTTGCTCAGCCGTTACTTTCCTTTCCACGTCCCAAAACGGCAGGTACCCAAGACTCGAGCATTTGGAGGACATGCATAGGATGGAAGCTGCCATAGACTTCTTCTCATGTTTCCTTCATATATTTATGCTTGTTTAGTCTTTCATTCAGTTCATTTACTTTGTTATGTTTTGGGCTTATGTTTGGGAACCGATGTTTGATTCCGGTTTTTCCCTAAGGTCATGTATGTTTTACTACATATTATCTTGCATGCTTTGATGACACGCCATAATTACGCGTGACATTCCATTTATCAAAATGGGGTGTTACAATTATGGTATCAGAGCCAAGGCTTCGACCTGTAGGCTCTAAAACTTGACCTGTGACTAGTGGGTAGTCACCAGGAGCTTCCTAAGTCAACGCTTGTTATTCCACGTATTGACGTTTTCAGCACCTTTTTGTTTTAACCATTATGTTTTCAGCACCTTGTTGTTTTAACCATGATGTTTTCACCAGTATCGTTTTACCAATATAGAATGAACAACCGTCATCCATATTTAGTTATGTGTCAGTGTCTATGCATGATGTTCCTAGTGAACTGTGATTATGTGAACTGAACCCCAGTGGTTCATAATTTTCACATAAAATTTTTTTCTGTTAAGTTTTGACAATGACTTTTAATTATTTATGTTTCATGCATTCATGAATTTATATCATATGTCATCTATTGCAGGAATTTTGACTAAGTAATGGTTGGTACAGGACTGGCCCTATTTAGTCGCATGTGCTTTTATCGAAACTTTTAACTTTGGGACCGATCCATAGGCGTCCCCGCGCCCTGTCATTTTGTTTTGGGTAAACTGACCATAGGCATTTACCTTCGCGCATATAAGTTTTATAAACTACATCATACATTCATGCACTGTTTTTACGCATAAAATTTTTTCATGATTATAGCATAAAATTTTGTTTCATGTTTATTTATATTACGCTTTTGTTTTAGGAGTCGGACCTAGCCTTTCACACCAGTGATTTTCAAACTTTATTTCATTACAGTCACATTTATTTCATGTACACTCATTAAATTTTTCATAGTCTTTATGTCGATTATGGTTTCATACTATCATGGTTAACTTCATTTTCATGCTGATTACGTTTTATACTCCATCTTGATCAATTTCATTCCAATATTGACATGATGATTTCATCTTCATGATTCAGTACGTCTTAAGTTTTATTTTGATTACGTTCTCGTCATGTTGAGCATGCCCTGATACTAAACATGGAAGGGTTTCATTAAATCCTGTTTCATAACAGTCATGGTTGGTTTTCATTAATCATGCTTTCATGATAATCATTGTTGGATTTCGATCCACCACACTCTTAGGTGTTTTCCTATGTAATCAGAACGATGTCTATGCTAATATTGCTAGGCTATCACGATGATCAGCCCAGTTTGGTCTTCAAACCGTTAATCAATTATTTCATGCGAATCATGTTAGATGATCAACCCATATCGATCATTTCATGTGCATTCCATGTGTACTCTAGTACCGTATTCCATGTGTTTTACACTTACCATATTCCATGTCTATTTCTCTGAAAATACTCCATGAGTATTCACTAGACGATTCTAAATCTTATTAGGCGTATTCCACTTGTTGATTTTCTACAAGATACTGATGCCGCTCATAACTCGGAGATGCTACTAAAGGTTGATGTTGCTGATGTTTGGAGACGCTACGAGATGCTGATGATGTTTACAACCTGGAGATCCTAAAAGACGAAGACAAAGGCGTTAGATGCTTCACCACCGGAGGATTTCCATCACAATCCATGTCCTTATTTTATCAGATGTCACACACCGTGCAGTTGTCTTTTCAGTCACATGAGTGAGAACCGGTACCAGCCGGCCACTCAGCTGAATAGTACATGAATTACAGTCATGAAAATGACAGTCATGGAACTGACAGACACGATGATAGTAACCATTACTATCACTGCAACCATCCTGGTAATCACCATAGAACACGGTCATGGACGTGATCGGGTATTACAAGGGTTAGCATGCCAATTTATCGAATTTTGGCATACTAACCTAGTATGGTAGTCCTATTTGTTTCACATCTCGAGACACGTGTCAAGACATCAGTCAAGACACATGTCTCACGTATACTTTGAAGACACATGTCAAGACACCAGTCAAGACATATATCATGCTTATACTTCCAAGACACGAGTCAAGACACATGACTCATGTCCAATTATGGAACATTTCTAAGAAATTCAGGGTACCCTCCCAGGGTATATCCATTTTGTTGTGCCATGTATTAATCAGGCCACAAGAATTTTAGTACCATTACCGGCGTATCGTGAGAACTGTCACACTTTCATTTCTTTCACCATATTTCTTATGATTCATGACCATGAAGGACGTCTTTCGAAGGTTTTCCTTCAGCTTAATGATGAAATCCAAACTGCTAACGCATTTCCTCGGACAGACACGAGATGAATTTTATCCTAATTATGGACCATGAACAGCACACCATGCTACAATTCATAATTATGTACAGTAATGTGCAGGCTCCTGAATACATTCAGCTTGATTTCCCATCAGGAAAATCTGTACAAATTATCTATGCTTACAACATGTGCGTTGTTAGTTGTGGTCGCTAAAATTTTCTAGCTGTCACTTAATTATTCCACGATCTTCCCATACATTCCAAGAGAACCTACAAGGAGAAGCACGGTAACATGAGATTATGTGTCGACTACCGTCAATTTAAACAAATCACCATTCACGACCGTTATTCTCCTCCACGTGTTGACAACATGTCTAATCAACCTTATAGTGTTAATCATTTTTTTCAAGATCGAACTCATGATCATGCTGCCACAGTGACGAGTGAAAGAGCAGGACATGTCCATGACTGCTATTCGTTCACGACTCAGGCATGCTAGATTCATGATTTTTCTTTAGTCTCATGAATGCTCCAACAACATTATGGACATAGTAAATCGAGTTTCCATGAACTCATAAACAAATTCATCAGTGTTTTCTTCAAGGACAACCTGATTTTTCTCTAAGTCTGGAGAAGAGCAGGAAGACCATATTTGCACTATGTTGCAAATTCTACGTCAGGGGAAATTTCAACCTGCAAATTTTTACAATATCAATTCTGTTTGATTACAGTGACATGCTGTCACATATGGATTCCCACGGTTAATCTTACCATGACTCAGCTTATGCGTAAAAGGTGAGAACCCTATACTACATTAGGTGTTCTAGAAAATCCTACGCTAAGAAAGTCTAGTTTTCAAGTTCTAAAGAACAAGATACAGTTATGTTCATATCTTATATCCTGTTATACAATCAGGTTAAGATAGGACACCTACATACTAGTAACTATCTCCACCGGGAACACTTTCCGAGTGGAAATGGTACAGTAACTCCATGGAATTATCAACTGTTGATCAAGTCTGCCAAATCCTTGTATCCGCGAAGATTTCATAGTAGTAGACTCTCAGATATTTCAGCCAAAGATCGTACTATCACGTGGCCTCTTTCGGATATCAGATTAGATTTACACTCATATTCAGATTCATTTTCTTACAATCATGCCTCCAGCCAATCTCATGATTTGCTTCAGCATTCAAGTTCATGAACTATCCATGTTCATGATTGTATTCTAGCTTACGATGTAACTCTCAAATTTCATTTCGGGAAGTTATAGGAACTTGGGAGACCAGACTTAAGTTCAATAATTTTCCATCCTCAGACAGACGTTTCACGTCACACTTCGCGTCTTACCCATACCATTTAGCATTGTCATCTAAGTCATTCTTACGTTCATGATATGTTTCCATATTATGGATTACGACATGTTTACTCATACTACAAAATTTTCACGTATTCAGTTCAAAGTTTTTTCACGCATTCCGTTCAAAATTTTTTCACGCATTCCGTTCAAAATTTTTCACGTATCCATTCGAAATTTTTCACGTACTACGTTTCATTTTGTCTCGCGCATCGTTGCAAATTTTGGTTAAGTTAAATTGTTTTGCACAATAACATTTCAGTTACTCTTATACGTTAATTCGTTTCCCTCGATCAAATCCAGGGAATCCATCTTACGTTGATAACCAACAACTTGGTTTCGGATTTTTACAAATCAAGGTCAGGAGGACCAAGGCTTATCATCCGCAGCAAGACATTAATAAGGAATCGTTCCAAGAGGGAAGCCACTTGGAAACGGACAAGTTCATCCGGACTTCTTATCTGTTTTCTCTTATCAACTAAATATGTCCTTTCAGTCACGTCACGTTCCATGTCTTTTCAAGACAGGTCACGTTCCGCGTTCTTTTGCCAGATCACCTGCACATTCATTATCTCACATACCCTCTCAGTCTGATTCGGGTGTGTTCCGCTTCCAGTTACTTTATCTATAATTCGGGGACGAATTATTCTTTTTAGGGGGGAAGAATTGTAAAACCCGCATGCTTTTACCATGAATAGTACCCTTAAGATCGTACGTCCTAGATTTAAACTTATCGTATTTAGTATTGATCACATTCACGTGCTATTAATCAAGTAAGTGCATACGTGTATAACACGATAAGTATCGATTACGTACGAACACATGATAAGTACTTAACAATAATTAATCATAAACGTAATTAATACACGAACTAATATTAATTACGTATATATATAATTATTACGAACATGAATAAATAATATATTTAGTCACGATCAGAAACTGATTAAAGTACGTAAACTACGTAACACGTAAACATGGATACGAGACACGTTTATTCTTATTACGTATAATTAAATTAATACGTCAATATTACTTATAAGCATGAAGTGATTACAAAATACTTCACGCATAATTTTTACGAGAAACCGAATACGTATTTATTTTAAACACGTACGTTTTATTAAACGAATAAGGTTTTGGGGCTGTTTTGACAATATAGAATAGAGAAGGACTTGGGCTCAAGGCCCAAGTGTTTTTATTACTTCCTGGCCGTGTATAACAAAAAGAGACGGGGGGGGGGGGGGGGGGGGGGTCTTTTGTTTTCCTTTTCTGCCGACACAAACACACACATAAGAAACCCTAAACCTAAAACAAAGCAGCCGCATTTTCTTTTGTGTTTTCTCCTTCCCTGCCGCGACCCAAATCAAGGAAACAAGAAGATTAGATCGTGTGTTTAATCCAGAAATCAAGAAATGCAATTGTTGATCTCCTAAACCCTAATCAAGGTAAACCCTAATTCAATTTATTTTTTCTCTTTTAATCCGATTTCTTGGATTGTAAAACATATTTAACGAATATAATTAGATGGGTTTGTGTTGTTGGATGTTTCTGGCTCGTTTGGCACACAAACCGAGAGTCAAAAGACTCTCGGTGATGAACTGCACCACCAGCCGCAACCCAAAAGGGTGCTGGCCTGGTTTGGTCTAACAGTGGGAACCCTCGCAGGGGTTGTACTAGCAGTGGGAACCGAGACCTTGGGGGTCTCGGTGGGATAATAATAACAAGCAGGGGAAACGAACAACAGGCAGGGGAAAAACATGTAACTGCCAGTGGGAAAACTGGCAGTAACGGGGCGTTTGGTAGTGAGTTTTTAAATCAGGGTCAAGGGCTGTTTGGCTACGGATTTTAGGGCAGATTAAGAGGCTGTTTGGCTAGACTTATTTTGAAAAACATAATACAAGTTTTACATTTAAATTAATAAAACACGGGTTCGGTTTCAACGCGTTTTAATAAAGAATACTTTATTACGGGTTATGATTTTACAAGTTATTAGCTTTAACGTATATATTAATTTACAAGGTAAATTAAATAAATAAAACACGACTTAGTATTACAAGGTTATTTATTACAAGTTAATTAAATTGATTTAACATGCTATATAATTAATTTAATTAAAACATGGACTTAGGTTTATTATTACTAAGTAATAATACATGATTTTAACCTAAGTAATTTTATTATTTAATTCAGACTATAGTAATTAATTAATTATTAAACATGACTTATAATTAATTAATTCTCATGACTTAGGTTATATTAATATAATTAATAATGCATGCTTTAACCTAGGTAATTATATCTTTATTTAATTAAATCACATTATATTTAATTAAATACCTTTAACCTATAGTTTATTTAAATGACATGTAATAATTAATAAACTATACATTACATCATTTTGACTTAGAATATTAATCAGTAAACACTTAGGCTTATATACTTAGCTTATTTAACCAGCTTAATTCTAATTATGGAAACTTTCTATTTTTAGAAACTAATCTATTTTAAGCAGTAATTCTAATTATGGAAACTTTCTATTTTTAGAAACTAATCTATTTTAAGCAGTAATTCTATTTTTGGAAACTTTCTATTTTTGGGAAACTTTCTATTTTTGGAAACCTTCTATTTTAGGAAACCTGCTATTTTTGGAAAGTTACTTATTATTGCACAGTAAGTATAATAACTCATGAAATATCAGAAACACTTAATCAGATTAATCAGAATATAAGATAGACACAGATTAAAGCTTAAAACAGTAAAACATGACTTGAAACATATAAAATAAGTTAAGACAAGACATAAAACCCAGTACGTATTCAGTAATTCGATACTTATACACGTGTGTATTCATGTAGTGTTAGTGATCCAGAAGTAGGATTCTCTCTTCCGTTCATTCACCAGACTTGAGGTACGGATTCCCGTCCTTTCAGTATGGACATTCTTTCCTTATTAGGATTTCCCCGTATGCAGCCAACTATTTTCCCAGTATTTGTATTATCGTTTTTGAATTGCTTATGTTTAATTAGCATAATCTATAGCTATATACAAGCATGACCAGTTTCACCTAGTTATGGAGGTACCATAACCATAACATTGGAGGCACCAATGTTATGACTTCCCCACGGCAGAGTGATTGCTCGTGGCGTCCCTTTCAGTTTTGGCCATATTATTATATCATGTGGGGCGTATGGGTGCATCCTAGTTACATGTTTTATTTAGTATTTCATGGTGAATGTGGTGTGTGCCTTGCATCCTTCACAAGGAGTTGATCCCTCCTACCCAGACCAGTATATTAATTAGAGGCATCCCCTCTAATCAGCATGATGAGGTCACCCCTCCAAGTATTCATGCACGTGACCTTTTCATGATCTATATGGGCTATGGTATATGTATGTTAAAATAGTTTTCATAAGATAAACATAAGGCTTTTCAAACTATAAAACCAGTTTTCTCAATACTTAACCAGTCTACTCAGAACTTAGTCTTCCGCTGTTATATGTTACATGCTTATCCTATTTCATGCTATATTGTATATCCGTGCACTGAGCGTTTTGCTCAGCCGTTACTTTCCTTTCCATGTCCCAAAACGGCAGGTACCCAAGACTCGAGCATTTGGAGGACATGCATAGGATGGAAGCTGCCATAGACTTCTTCTCCTGTTTCCTTCATATATTTATGCTTGTTTAGTCTTTCATTCAGTTCATTTACTTTGTTATGTTTTGGGCTTATGTTTGGGAACCGATGTTTGATTCCGGTTTTTCCCTATGGTCATGTATGTTTTACTACATATTACCTTGCATGCTTTGATGACACGCCATAATTACGCGTGACATTCCATTTATCAAAATGGGGTGTTACAGTTAAAATTTGACAAAAATGACCTAAGTACTAGATTGCGACAATTGCTACCGTTGCTAGCATTACACAAATGTGGTAAATTGTGGTTTAATGCGAACGCAATATGGGATGGCAATGCATTAGGCACCCCGATGCGAAATTTGAAATGCAATGCATTAATGCGTGCAATTTGCGCAATGATGCGTGCATTTTTAAACCAAGTACAAGAGTATGATAGGATTCAAGCTGAATTACATGCAAGTGAGCTTCTTGCAGACTCATTGATAGCTGAAGAGAGATATGCTTATGATGAAGAAGAGAAATCAAAGTTGATTGATGATCTGGTAAGGGAGCAACAAAGATTCTTTGCTGAAAAGAGAAGAAGAGAAAAGATTAAGCCTCCAACTACTATGCAGATTAGGAATCAAATGATGAATTTTGTTAAAAGAGTTAAGGGTTTTACTCATATTCAGCTGGTCAAGAAAGTTTTTGAAGAAATCAAGACTTTGTATGAGCAAAATAAGAGAACTGAATTGAATTCTATTGAGATTGGATCTGAAGCAGATAGAATAGTTATTGAAAGACATAGAAGACATCTGCAACAACAAAGGCAATTTGGAAGTACTCCTAGAATTGAGCCAAGTACTGCTGAACCTACAAATACATCTCCACCTATCAAGACCACTTATGTGAGGAAGAATAGAAAGGAGAAGGTAAGTTTAAGGGAGAAAGAGACTGCTCAAAGAATGAATGAAGGAGTTGAAGCTCAAGATATTGCTCAGACTGAAAATGTACAAGCAGTACATACACAGTCAATAGTACATACTGAAGAAACGGTACATACAAACTTGGAAGAGGGTCCAATAGAACTTGAGGGAACCTCCAAGGGTGTTAAAAGGAAAAGGTCAACAAAGACAAAGAAGAAAGCCAAGAGGGCTAAATCAACAGCAGAAGATAGTGATGATGATGAGAGCTTGAAGAAGTACTTGAAGATTGTAAAATTTGAAGATCAATGTATTGATACAGAGATTTTGGAAAGAGATCATCCATTTCTAGATGGATTTACTCTATGGATCAAGGACTTGAAGCTCATAGAATTCAAAGAACTGATGGCACAACAAGGATATTCAGACTTTTGGAGGATATTCTTCACATTCTTTGTAGAAACTAGAAGGGGGGGTTGAATAGTTTCTCTTCGATTGGTGACCAAATTAAAATTACTTTCAATTTGGTTTGTATCAAAACTATCTTTTACTTGAGGCTAAGTTGCATAATGATTAGGTTCAATTCAAATGCACTAGCAAAGATAATAGGTAAGTGTAATGATAATGAAATAAGTAAAGAGTAAGGAAGGAGACAACCTAGTGGGAAGACACCAAGATTTATAGTGGTTCGACAACGAGGCTCTATCCTCGTTTCTACTCCACTCCTCGAGTACACCTACTCGAGATTTCCACTATATCCACAAGCTCCCTTCTCGGCGGAGAAAACCTTACATCGTTGCTTACATTATTTTCCGACACTAAGCTAAATGTCGAGACCTAATCTTTAGCTAGGAACAATCTACACAACGTTGCCTACTTCACAATTTAACGACACAAGGCTAGATGTAGGGTTCTAATCAAAAGGTAGAACCAATCTTCACGACGTTGCCTACTTCACCATTCTACGACACAAGGCTAGATGTCGAGTTCTAATCGAAAGCTAGAACCAATCTTCACGACTCTTCACTTTGAAGCTAAGTGAGAACTTCACACAACACAACTACTAGTCACTTTATAGTTTAGTGAGAACTCACAAGACACAACCACATCACTTTATAGTTTAGTGAGAACTCCTAATCAAATATATTACAACTCAACTAGACTTATCCAAGTACACACATGTATCTTGGATTTACACAACACAAATCCAAGCAAACACATATGCAATGGATGTACACAACAAATCTAAGTATCCACAAATAACTTGGATGAACACACTAGTCCAAGTATTCATAAATACATTGGATTGACCTAAAACAAAAAGGGTATCATGATGAATATGACTAGCTCATAGATTCATCTTTATCACAACACTAGTGAGTGAGTGATCTTCTCATTGGACAAGGTAAAGGAGGGGATCAAGAGGATAATCATATGTAAACATCCTTAACAATTTAAGTGACCATTTACTAATGATTATGCTATAGAAAATAGAAAGAGGGCTGAGAAAAACGTCCAAGAGGCTTACTGGAAAATGAGATTTGACCCACTATTTAAAGGAGACAAAGTATAACGGATCTATAACGGCTAGCTGTGCGCGGTACCTTATCTCACCCCGCGGTTCCATATCGCTAAGGAACCGCGTAGGTACTTAAGGTACCGCCACTAGACTACGCTCCGTTTTTTGTCTTTTAGTGGGGTGGGAATATCTGAGGTATTTGAAACCTTCAAAGGATATTCTAACAGCATTTGGAATATGCTATTTTCAAATTTTCATTTTCCATTTTAATAAAACATTTTCTAAAAAAGAAAGTTTATTAAAAAGTCTTTTGTCATATTAACAAAAGTGAGTTTTAAGGATAATCATTTTGATGATCACTAATTATGATTAAGAAAGATTAGTGATATGATTATTACCTTGATGATAGTGTTAGTTTAATAATTCGTTTTTATGTTTTATACTAGATGTGTTGTATAGTTTGTTGTGATCAAAATTAAGAAAGATTAGTTAACACTAATAATGTTTTTAGGCATCACTTGCATTAACAATCTCCCCCTTTTTGATTACGACAAACTATAAACTCATTTGCATAGAAACACAAAATTTACGAATTATTAACGAGTTTATCACTATCATTTCTCCCCCTTTGTCGTAGCAAAAAAGTTAGCACAAGTCTTCGAAGAACATCGAACTTTGCTAGTAGCTCCCCCTTGGTGGTTGCTCCCCTTGCTTGGGGCACCAAGTTTGTGAGCTAAGGTGACATGCTACACAAAGGTTAGTAGAAAGGAAAGAAACACCAATGTATATATGATCACTACCTACTAAGTAACTTGAGAGGGAGAGAGAGAAGAAATCTCAAATTAGAAGCAAGTATTTTGCTAAGTATGTCCAAAGAGGTAATTGACAAAATCAAGCTTCAATTCGATGAAGATGATAAGCTTGTCAATGGGTTAAAGTTTAGAATTGATGGAATCACCCATAAGCAATTGTAAAAATTAACCATGATCAACTCAAAATAGAACTAATGAAATAAGACACAAACAACACAAAGGTTACATAAAAGAAAAAGACACAACAAAGAAGATAGTCATACACACAATATGAGTATCTAAAAGCAATAAATATGGAAAATAAACCACTAAGCATAAGCTAGTCTAATAGTGATATTTTCCAAGATTGCTAAAAAAATAAAAGACTAAAAAGATGACGATGCATCATTCGAAGTTTTGTCCACCGGAACGAAAACTTGAATAGGAGGTCGAGTGAGGAGGAATTCAAGAAAATTTAACTTCTCATACACATGAGCAAGTTCAATTTGTTGAAATCGACAACAAGCACACGAGGATCCATGATGCAACACAAAATCGTTTGATGGGGGTATGGCATCAAACTTAGGGTTTGGTGGTGGTGGGTAATGGGTTTGGGAATGTTTTCACAATGCCTTGTGAGGTTTGGGAAGGTTGAAAGGTCATTGAGTTGAGGGGTATTGAAGGTTTGTGGTGGTGGGGGAACATTTTCTTTTGCTCCGGTGATGGGGTTTATGGTATAAGTCTCATTCCAATACTTGATTGGAGAGAAGGTAGGGTTTTTGGGTGGTTTGGACGAAGATGGTTCATTCTTCTTAACCCAAATAGGTCGAACCGAGATTTTCGGTTTCTTTGAAAGCTTGGATGAGGAAGCTTTGGGTGAGTGGGGTTGTGACAAAGAAATGTCAAGGTTAGGAATGTAGGAGTTAGGCATTGTGAGAGTGTGAGAATGAAATCTCAAGGTTGTGTGAGAATGAAATCTCAAGGTTGTGTGAGAATGAAATCTCAAGGTTGTGTGAGAATGAAATCTAAAGGTTGGGAAGTGTGAGAATGAGATCTCAACGTTAGGGTATAAGTAAAATGTAATCAAGGTAAGAATTTGAATACAAAATGTGAAGTGTCAAGGAATGTTTAGCCAAAATGAGTAAACAAGGAATCTTGACAGGGTATAGGGTTTTAAAAGTTTTGACCAAAAATTCGTCAAAGACTGATTTCTGCCCGCGGTACCTTAAAGGGACCGGCGGTTCCTTAGCACATAAGGAACCGCGCGACTTTATTGAGCCGCGTCCAGTGGACATGAAACTATGTTTTTCCAGGTTTTTGGGAAAAACTAAGACTTTTTCAAAAAGTTGCAAATCTTGGAATTTCACCTCTATTAGCACCAAATTATGCTAGGGTTGCATAAAGCAACACATTCACAAAGAATGTCTTGACAAAGGGTGACAAAATAATTTAGATATCATTTTGAACCAATTTTAGTCAAGTTTTTTAGAGGTTGTGATAGATTTAGGTTTAATTTTAATTTCAAATTAAAGTTGATTAATGTGCACATAAGGATAGAAACACACAAAGCTAAATCCATAGATCAACAACATGAAACATTCATGAAAGAAGCAAGTACAATGACAAATAAAACTAACTAATACATAGCTAGCTTAACATTAAATCTAGATAAGTAGTTTTCTTTGGCTTGGTTTTGTTGAAAACTCTTATTAAGAAAAATCCATCATTCATCTTCTAGGAGGAGGCATGGAGAACAAGGCAAGCAAGAACTCTTGAAACCTCCTATATAGTCCATCATATCCATCTTAAGGTTATGGATGATGTAGTGGTTGTAAAGACAACATGGACAACTAGGACCATGTGTTTGTTGAAACCCATAGTATGGATCACCCAAAAGGAGGGAAAGTGGAACACCCAAAATTAGAATGTTTGAGTTGGGTGGAGGTGGAGGAGGTAAGTTCTCCAAGGGTGATGTGGGTGAGAGTGGAGGCATGTTCCCTAAAGGGGAAATGGGTGAGTGTGGAGGTAAATTCTCCAAGGTTGGTGAAATGGGTGAGTTATGAGGGGTAAATGGTGAAGTCACCAAAGTGTCATCAAAGTCATTCACAAAATTGGTTGGGGTTGTGTGGTCACATCCAAGGATGCACTTGGAGTGAAGGGTGAAGAGAGCTCATTCATTCTTGAGTTGAATGAAGAGGAGGTAGAACCAATAGAGTGGTTAGTACCATGGGTGGATGATGTCTTGCATGGTGCAAGAGGTGGGGAAGGTGATGAAGAAATGAGGATAGGAACCATATCATTCTTAGGTATGTGGAAAGGTGAGGAGTTAGGCTTGGCTACCTTAAACCTTATTTTGAGTGTTTTCCTTGGGGTGGAGGTCTTGGAAGTGTTTGAGGTTTTGGTACACACCATGGTTGACAAGGGTGGTTTAAGGTTTAGGGAATGATGTTTGATGTGTGAAGAACATGGCAAACAAGGTAGGTTTAAATGGGTGAGGGGATGGTCCAAACTAGTAATGGGTTAAAATCATTTTAGGTGAATAATGAATTTAGGTAAGCTAGTTAAGGAAATGTGCAGTTTATTACAGAAAATCATGCAGTTTTTACACAGAATTGAGAAAACAGTGCAAAGCAAAGATGCTGTTGGGCACAGTGACCGGCGGTTCCTTATCTATGACCCGCGGTTCCTTATTGATAAGGAACCGCTGGTCGATATTGAACCGCGACCAGAGGTTTCAAAAAATCTTTCATCCTAGTTTTTGTAAAACCCAGATTTTTTCCAAAAGATTCACAAGCCAAAGTTAACTACAGATCATAATCTAAGTAAGCTAACTATCACAAAGATGCACAAGGCTATGTAAATCACAAACATGATGGCATAAGCAACATTTAGGATCAAAATAAATAGTAATCCAAACATGTAACATAAGTCAATACACAACCAAATGAAGAAAAGAAAACAAGAAGCCGTCCTTGATGAGAGTGGCATATAATCATGAGCATAACTTCTAATTTCTTGATTCACTTCTGAGACGTTCTCGAAGAAGATGATTGAGATAAAATTGATAATCGGAATCAATTTCATGGGAGGAAGAAATTGAGATAGAAGAAGTCATGAAGTTGATGAAATTGGAAGGAGGGTTGCTAAAAGACTCTTCTTGAGAAGTATTTTCGACTTGACTCGAGTTTACATTGATCTCGGGTGAAATGTTCTTTTGAATGGGAGACATGACACGATCAACGGAGCAATAAGGTGAAGATAGAAGAGACGAAAAGTCAATAAGGACTCTTCTAAGAAGACGAGAAAGAAGCATTCCACAGGGAAGACTTGAATTAGATTCAAGAAGAACAAATCTAATTCTTCTAGCCATGAAAAATGCGACATTGTAAGGAGTTGTGGTGGCAACACAATACAACATATGTGCAAGGCAAGCGGGTACTAAATCCCGATTCCCATCAAGACACATTGCATTTTCCCTAATTATTTCGGCCCAAGGAGTCATGAAATCATTAATATCACTAGATAGTAATTCCCAAGGAGAGAGAGTTCGAACAACTCCTTGAAATTTACCATGAATAGGATGCTCACGAGGTTTAGAAATGGCATGAATGATGTCCGAAGGAGTTGGAAGCACGGTCACATAATGAGCATCAATAGGGGCCGATTCTAAAGAGTCTAAACTCCAAGCATCGGTGAATCGACATTGACCATTAGATGGCACTCCAAGAATATCACCAAATTCTTCAAGAGTGTAAGTAATGATTTTCCCCATGATGGAAAATCGTATAGATATTCCATTATTGATGCCTATCAAAGTAAATGAGCTAAAGAACTCCATAAGGAATGAAGGAAATATTGGCTCGTCAATATCAAGAAGACAATCAAAGCCAATAGACACAAACATGAAGCGAATAAAGATTTGGCCATTGATTTCGAGCATGGAGTAAGTGCTAAAGAATTCAAGAAGAAACAAGGGATAAATTTCTTCGTCTATGAAGAGCAAGCAATCAAATCCAATATGCTCAAACATAGAGTTGATATATCTATACCCCGTTATTCTTGTATCTACAACCCTGCCCTCATGGAAATTTCGAGTGGAAAGGGAAGGAAAAGAGTTTTGAAGTTGAGGGGAAGCATAGGTTTGGGAAATGTCCGGCATATAGTTTCTAGTGAATTGATGATCTTTTTGATATTGAGAAGGCATGATTAGTACCTAAATAAACACAAGAAAATATTTCTCCAATCACCCTATATGAAAAATAAAATCAAAGATAAAAAATATGAGAATGTGTTATATCAATTTCTTGACAAACATAGGATTGAATCCATATCATTCTCATGTTCACAATGTGTCTATTCCATCATTAACCAAGAACACATGATCTATGTTAGATCAACAATGAATTAGAACATTGGTTTTTCAAAACAAGGTTTTTAGGTAAGCATTAACAATGTCATTACCTACTTGTTCATGGATTCATCTCAAATCCATCTTTTAACCAAAATCATTTAGCCAAAATTCGGATTTGTTCTACAAGTGGGTTTTAGTGAAATCTTAATGAATATGAACCTAAGGAATCATAGTAAAATAACCATGTCAACCTACATTCCTATTAGGGTTTTAATTCAATTTCAATTTTAAAAATCCCCAATTATGAAAGGATGAACCCTAGAACAAAATAGATGAAATTGAAAGAAAATACTTACAATTAATTGATGTTAGATGAAGGATGAGTGAAACCCACAACTTGGAATCAATTAATTTGAGTGATTGAAGGTTTTGGAAGCTTCAACAATGGTGGAAAACAAGAAACCCGTCGGCTGTGTGTTTTTGGGAGAGAGAGGGTTTGGTTTGAAAAAGAATAAAATACTCAAACTGGCGCTCTGACAAAAGTTTCTGCCCGCGGTTCCTTATCGATAAGGAACCGCGCCTTTGAGCCGCTGAGATAAAGAACCGCCTTCAGAGGTCGGTTTTTATCTATGAGGGACGCCAAATTTTAAAAACAATTTTTTCTAAAACACTTAAAAAATATGTCATGAGCCTTCTAAAATATCATTGGATCATCATAACACTAAGCAGTATGCCTAAACGAAGGATTACGAGTTAAATCGAGATCGAAAAGAACCGAAACGAACAAACGACTACTCGTAGCAAAACGACTAAGTGGAGAGAAGTCAAGGGAAGTGAATCAAGACTAGGACAAATGCTCAAGGGATTAATGTCAATCTTCAAATAGTGGTAACGAAGAGCTTGTGTCATATATAGTGATTTAAGACGTGCCTTTCCGGCGAAACGTTAAACGGCTTTGGTAATGAAGAAGCACAAAGCAATTATTCAAGTATAGACTAAGATCACTTTCAATAATAGTCTTAGTCTAAACCAAAATATGAGCAAGGTATTAATTCACTTTCTCTCCCACAAAGGGCCTACTAACCGTATGGGTGCAAACCATGGAAATCATGCTTGATACTTTAAGCTTCTACTAACTCACTCTACATCACCATAGTGAGTCAAGTATCCAAGCAATGAAGGTTTGAGAGGATAAAGGAAAAGAAACACAAACCACAAATAAATGTAAAGGCAAGGATGCCGAGAACAAGCACATAGTCAAGTAATGATCAAAAGAATGATCAAAGGGCGTGTGGAAGAACGAAAGCGTACCTTGGCCACAAAGAGCAATCCATGAAGGAATAAGTGCTATGCCCAATCAATGACTATGATGAGTACTAAGTCTTCAAGGACTAGTATCATTCCCAATCATCTTGGTATCATCATTCAAAGATGTTAAAGATCAATGAAGATGAGTCTTCTACAAGTTCAAGTAACTCAATCCACAACCAATTAAGTGATTGATCTTCATGAGTACCTACACAAAGCAAGATGCAAACTAGTAGATACATTTCAAGAGTATATCTAAAATGTATAAAGGCTACTAATCTTAAGTGGGATGCAATATTATCAATTAAAAGACCTATTTTCAAAGAAAACATAGTTTTGACCAAAGAGAAACTTTAGTATAACTTGACCTTCTAATTTGAGGAGACAATGGATCGATCCAAGTTTCAAAGTACAATATACTTCAAAGATCTTGAGTGACCATCGCTCTGATACCAATTATAGAAACTAGAAGGGGGGGTTGAATAGTTTCTCTTCGATTGGTGACCAAATTAAAATTACTTTCAATTTGGTTTGTATCAAAACTATCTTTTACTTGAGGCTAAGTTGCATAATGATTAGGTTAAATTCAAATGCACTAGCAAAGATAATAGGTAAGTGTAATGATAATGAAATAAGTAAAGAGTAAGGAAGGAGACAACCTAGTGGGAAGACACCAAGATTTATAGTCGTTCGACAACGTGGCTCTATCCCCATTTCTACTCCACTCCTCGAGTACACCTACTCGAGATTTCCACTATATCCACAAGCTCCCTTCTCGGCGGAGAAACCCTTACATCGTTGCGTACATTATTTTCCGACACTAAGCTAAATGTCGAGACCTAATCTTTAGCTAGGACCAATCTACACAACGTTGCCTACTTCACAATTTAACGACACAAGGCTAGATGTCGGGTTCTAATCTTAAGGTAGAACCAATCTTCACGACGTTGCCTACTTCACCATTTTACGACACAAGGCTAGATGTCGAGTTCTAATCGAAAGCTAGAACCAATCTTCACGACTCTTCACTTTGAAGCTAAGTGAGAACTTCACACAACACAACTACTAGTCACTTTATAGTTTAGTGAGAACTCACAAGACACAACCACATAACTTTATAGTTTAGTGAGAACTCCTAATCAAATCTATTACAACTTAACTAGACTTATCCAAGTACACACATGTATCTTGGATTTACACAATACAAATCCAAGCAAACACATATGCAATGGATGTACACAACAAATCCAAGTATCCACAAATAACTTGGAAGAACACAACTAGTCCAAGTATTCATAAATACATTGAATTGACCTAAAACAAAAAGGGTATCATGATGAATATGACTAGCTCATAGATTCATATTTATCACAACACTAGTGAGTGAGTGATCTTCTCATTGGACAAGGTAAAGGAGGGGATCAAGAGGATAATCATATGTAAACATCCTTAACAATTTAAGTGATCATTTACTAATGATTATGCTATAGAAAATAGAAAGAGGGCTGAGAAAAACGTCCAAGAGGCTTACTGGAAAATGAGATTTGACCCACTATTTAAAGGAGACAAAGTATAACAGATCTATAACAGCTAGCTGTGCGCGGTACCTTATCTCACCCCGCGGTTCCATATCGCTAAGGAACCGCGTAGGTACTTAAGGTACTGCCACTAGACTACGCTCCGTTTTTTGTCTTTTAGTGGGGTGGGAATATCTGAGGTATTTGAAACCTTCAAAGGATATTCTAACACCATTTGGAATATGCTATTTTCAAATTTTCATTTTCCATTTTAATATAACATTTTCTAAAAAAGAAAGTTTATTAAAAAGTGTTTTATCATATTAACAAAAGTGAGTTTTAAGGATAATTATTTTGATGATCAATAATTATGATTAAGAAAGATTAGTGATATGATTATTACCTTGATGATAGTGTTAGTTTAATAATTCGTTTTTATGTTTTATACTAGATGTGTTGTATAGTTTGTTGTGATCAAAACTAAGAAAGATTAGTTAACACTAATAATGTTTTTAGGCATCACATGCATTAACATTCTTGACAGACAAGATATTCAGGATCTTTTCATGTTAGTTCAAGAAGATAGTGCAGGTAAAACTAAAGTATCACTATTATATATGGAATTTCTCTTTATGTATGAGCCACACAACTGTGATCAAGAAACATTGAAGGAATTAGAGAATCAGGTTCCTAGTTACTGGAGATATTATAGGTCATGTGGATTGCATATTTTGGATATAGATGATGTTACATACTATATGCTGCAAGAGAAGACTTACCCTTTCAAAAGAAAATTGTTGGAAAGGATGTTAGAACAATAATTGGAAGTTACAGAAGAATCTGTTGATGCTTTAAAGTTGATCAGAATGGTTAAACAACAAATCAAGGATTTGGAAGATGAGGAAGAAGCTGAGAAAGAGCCTTAAGTGTTTGACTTTCAGTCACACTTCACAAATGGTTCTCAGTTCACTATGTCTAACACACATAAGAACTGGCTAGTCCATAAGCAAACGGTTTGTGGTAAAGACTTCTCAAATCTGTTGAAAGCTGATAGTTTGCTAAAAACTATATGGTTCTAACTCACCTTGTTTCGAGACAAAGAGTTGGCTAGTCCTAGACAAACGGTACTAGGTAAAGACTTCATCAAATCCGTTGATGGTTGACAATTTACCAAAAATGGTAAGGTTATCAGTACACCTTATTCTTTATGAATAAAGTATTGACTATTCCAGAGTGTACGGCTAACTGGTAAAGAATTTATCAAATCCGTTGGTAGCTGGTGATTTGCTAAAAATCATGAAGCCAATACATATTGGTTTTTGTTGTTAACTGTTTTATTTCAGGTATGAAGATTGCAAGCAAAGGAGTATTCAAAGAAGAAAATAATTAGAAGGTTTTGTCTCATCAAATCAAGACTGAAGTTCATGATTCAAAGTTCATAGATTTAACTCAAGAAGACAATTCCTGATGCTGCAAAGATAAACGAATGATTAGAAGATACAAAGAAGATCATAGTTTGAAGACAAAGATGATATTCATGATGTTTGAAGATTATCTTATCAGAAGAAGATCTACATTGAAGTGTTTGGCTACATTCAGTTGGATACAAATACAAATTACCAAGTTCAATCCAAGGATGAAGGAAAGACTGAAGACGTGTATTTTAAATACATCTAGTACAAGAGAAACAAGAAGACAACAAGTTATCATTCTTGTTTAGGGGAGGATTGTTGGGAATTGTTTGTTAAGTGTCAAGTACCGTCAGTGTAATTTAAGTACTGTTAGTATAATGCAAGTACCGCTAGTGTTAACGCGGTACATAGTAAGTACTTATACTTATAAAGTAAGTACTGCTATATTGATTAGGATGAATATATATCTTTGTATAAGATATGTCATAGTTATAGTTAGAGTATATCTTATGTGATATACTTAAATAGTTAGAATATTGATAATATATCGTCTGTGATATAGTTATCTTTATAGAATATTCTAAGGTTTCTAGGGTTCCTTACTCTATAAAAGGAACATAGGTACAATGTCATTAATGTACCTCATACAAGTCGATTAATAAGAGAATCGAATAGTTAAAAGTAATTCTGTTCTTCTGTGCTTTATTAGTTAGATTCTGCATAACTTATTTAGTTTGAGTAAGAGTTCTCAAAGTGTTTTAGTTTGATTACAAACTACTATACTAGTTCTTAACAGAATATAGATCCAATCAAAGGGATCAACAAGGTTTAGGAAAGAAGATAGGTCATTTAGTTGTGTAGAGTTGAAAGGTTTTGTTGATGGTGGAAGAATTTCCATTTCTCCGGTAATTGGATTTATAGAGTAAGTCTCATTCCAATATTTGATCGGAGAGAAAGAAGAATTATTAGAGGGTTTGGGAGAAGAGTAATCATGAAGATTCTTGTTCTTCTTGATCCAAACGGGTCAAACCGAGATTTTTGGTTTCTTGGAAAGCTTAGGAGAAGAAGCTTTGGGTTGAGAAGATTGTGACAAAGATATGTCAAGGTTAGGAATGGAGGAGTTAGACATTGTGAGAGATGAAGAAAAGAACTCCCAAAAAAGAAGAATTTTGAAGGAAGTACACAAGGAAAAGATTTGAAATGAAAACAAAAGGTTGTTTTAAGGAATGTTTAGACAAAAAGGGTAAACAAAGAATCTTGACAAAAACAGTGGTCAAAGAAGAAAGACCAAAAACGAGCCAAAAACAGGCTTGCTGTCCGCGGTTCCTTAAAGGGACCGACGGTTCCTTATTGATAGGGAACCGCACGACTGATATAGAGCAGCACACAGTGGACGTGAAACCATGATTTTTCAAAATTTTGAAGAAAAATAAGACTCTTTCAAAAATTTGCAAATCATGGATTTTTACCTCTTTTAGCACTAGAATATGCTAGGGTTGCATAAAAACAACACACTCACAAAGAGTATCTTGACAAAGGGTGACAAAATATTTAGATAACATTTTGATCCAATTTTTTAGTCAAGTTTTAGAGGTTTTGATAGATTTAGGTTCAATTTTAAATAAATTAAAGTTGATTAATGTGAGCACATAGGTAGAAACACACAAAAACTAAATCCATAGAACATCTTCATGAAAAACTCATGAAGGAAAGGAAATACAAGAAAAGAAATAACAACTAACTAATACAACGTTAGCTAAATTAGTTCTTGATAAAATATTCTTCCTTGGCTTGATTTTCTTTAAAAGCATTTATTTTTTAAAATCATCATTCATCTCCTAGGTAGAGGAGGCATGGAGAACAAGGTGAGCAAGAAATCTTACAACCTCCTATGGAGACCAAACATCTCCAACCTTGGGTTTTGAATGATATAGTTGTTATAGATGCAACATGGACAATTGATACCATGAGCTTCTAGAAAGCTAAAGAATTAAGGATCACCTATGAAGTGAGAAACGGGAACACCCAAAATTGGAGTGTTTGAGGGAGGAAGAGGTGGTGGAGGAATAGTGTCCAAAGGTGATATGGGTGAATTTGATGGAGTGAAAGGAGATGTAATCAAAGGCTCAACAACATCATTCACAAAGGGAATGCTTTGAAGAGGTTGAGGTTGAGTATTTACATCTCTAACACCCCACCAAATGCTATGCGCAGCGGAACTACAACATTTGGGTGCTAGGCAGTTATCATCGCACACAAGATATATCGAACGACTCCAAAGAGACGTCAAATTAAAATTTGAATTAAAAATTGTTAAAAGATACATGTCTACGGTTTTTCCAACCCCAATTGATACAACAGAGTTTAGCGTTTACGGTCCCCATGAATCTCAACCCAAAAGTTACAGTTTTCACAACAACATGATAATAAAGTTAAAAATGTTTAAGTAATAACGGGAGGAAAAACAAGCAGACTCCAAGCCATACACACAACATCCATCCAATGCACGCTCCATGCTACTCTTCAGCGGTTACCTGAAACACATGCTAAATTTGGTCAACGAAAACGTTGAGTGGAATTCATAGGTTTTACAATTCATTTTGAACATATGTGAAATAAAAACCATTCACGATCATTCATAGACTTGTCGATCAAACAATCTATATTCAAGATACTGGCAATTGTGTTTAAGCTCATGACACTAAACCGTTAACTCAATCACCCGCGTAATAATTACCGGCGTGATTCAGATGAAACCAAGGCCCCTAATAAGGCATCAGTTGCAATTATACCTTATCTCTTATCAAAAATTATCCGTCCGCAGGGGGTATTAACGTACTAGCCCTCGTCTCGGATAGGGTAGTCAGCCCCATAGTACTATCACTTTGTATAAGCGGCTATTTCTAATCCACACTAGGACTAAACAATAGTTAATAGTTCATGAATTTAGGGACTTTTGCAACTAGGTACTCAACACAATTTCAAAGGCAACATTCGGGTCCAACAATCATTCATGACATATGTTCATTTTAAAAACTAGCATGCATTTCCCTCGCGGGTAAAACAGTTTGAAATCATAATAAGCGAGGCTATAAATTCACACCTTATATAACAAGTAGTCGATAGTTCGAGAGACGGTCACTGACGACGATACGGATGCCGGGTAAATCAACACCTATCAAACCAAATAACGCGTAATGAGTAATCTCATTTTAAAACCTTATGGTACTGTATAAAATACATAAATACTAGTCACTTATGACAATTACAACTCACGCCAAAACAAAACAACAAGCGTTACTCATTTTACACCATTTGTCCTTATTATTAACGTTATCCATTTTTATTCATTTTCGCCGATACTTACCAAAAGTACGGGCTGTTTTACCATACTTAACCATCTTTGTAAAATTTGACAAAATTCTCAAAAATACTATAAGACCTGTAGAAAACACATATTTAATCCCAACAAAAATTTTTACTTCTACGACCCGTTACTCAACACTTTTCCAAAAACTACGTTTTTCGGACTGAAATTGTACTTTGACCAAGTCGGACTCATTTGACCCGTTTAAAACACTCCATTGACCCATTTGACACCTAAGTCCTATAATAGACTCAAATGTGCAGGTTTGACACCAAAATTCAGCCCTTGACCATTTACCAAACTAAACTTATAGTCCCCGGGATTTGACCTAAAACCAAGCATAACTTCGGATTATGACGGTTTTCATCTCCCGGTACACGAATTTCAAAATGTCGTAACTTTTGACTCGTTAGGAGTCGTAAGCTCTACCTTATACCAAATCGAAGCTAAAAAAATACTCTACAATTCTATCCTATCCACAAGACCCGTTTTCAAAATAATTTTTACGAAAATGCCTTAAACTTTCTGCCTAAAATCAACCTTACCAAAATCACACTAACGCTCGTTTTCAAACCCATTTGTCATCACTAGACATCATCCTAAGCATCCCTAATCACAACCAAACAATGTTTTCAGTCCCTAACCCCTATTGATCATCAACCTCATAAAACTAAAATCCTAGAAACAAACATGCAAGTAAATTTACCCATCTACAACATCTAAAAACATGATGATATACACAAAATCAAGCTCAAAACATGAATCACCATGATCCCCAAACACCCCCCATTGAGCCGTGGGGTTTGGGTGATCAAAACCCACAAACCAAATTGATTTTGGTTGATTTGTTTGGTGTTCTAGCATCCTTTTAGCATGAATTAAACATGCAAATGCCCAATTAACATCAAAAACGAATTTGAAAAATCTTGAAATTTTTGGAAGAATTTTTGTTAATGCATGTGTGAAATGAGCATGGATTAACACTCACTAGATGATTTTAGAAGGTGGTCTTTGATTAGAATGGATCAAAACTCAAAAAAAATGGTGTGGTGGTGGTTTTGGGGTTTGGCCGTCGGCCTAAGGAGAAAGGGAAGGGGGTTTGATCTTTTTTTTGTAAAACTGTGTTATGTGTTTGTGTTTGTCCCCATTTGGTGAAATGGGAGGGACCTAAGTTCAATTTTAGCATTCTTTTGGCCTTAAGCAAAAACGACACCAAAACTTTGCGGGATTGACTCTCTAGTCATTTTAGAAAATTTTACGGGAGTCGGAAATTATTCCAAACACTCCAAAATACTTTTGGGATACTTTAAATGTACCCGGAAAGCAATAAAAATCACCCGACTCGACTTAACACGAACCGTAAGTAAAATTCTTGAAAAATTACATTATCGATAAAACGTCAATAATTATAGAAATTTGGGCATCCATCGGGATCGTATTCGTCGTCGTCCTTCTTAAATCGCCAATCGTCAAAATTATAACCTCGAACATCGGTTTCAACCAAAATACTAAAATATATAGCAATTAAAATTTATTAAAAATTTCAAAAATTAGCGTAATTTAGGGTAATGTTAGTGACCTCGGTTCTAGGGTATCACATCCACCCCTCCTTAAAGAGAGCGACGTCCCGGCGCTCGCCTCTTCTTATACTCACATTTCGTGCCGCTGGAACAGATGAGGATACCTTTCCTTGAAAAAGTCCTCTCGTTCCCAAGTGTATTCCGGTCCACGCCTAGAATTCCATCGAACCTTCACAATAGGAATTCTACTACGCTTCAGCCTCTTGACCTCTCGGTCCATAATTTCCACGGGTTTTTCCACAAAATGCATTTTGTCGTCCAGTTGAATCTCGTCCAAAGGAATCACCAATTCTTTATCCGCCAAACTCTTCTTCAAGTTCGATAAGTGAAACGTGTCGTGAATAGCACTAAGCTCGCTCGGCAACTCTAACTTGTACGCTACTGGTCCAATTCGTTTAACGATCTTAAATGGTCCAATATACCTCGGACTCAACTTTCCTTTCTTCCCAAAACGAATTACACCCTTCCACGGCGATACCTTAAGCATAACCATATCTCCGACTTCAAATTCCAACGATTTCCTTCTGTTATCGGCATAACTCTTCTGTCGGCTTCTCGCAGCAAGTAGTCGGTTCTTGATTTGCACAATCTTCTCGGTCGTCTCTAAAACCATTTCGGGTCCAGTCAATTGACTTTCTCCTACTTCACTCCAACACACAGGCGATCTACACTTTCTTCCATACAACACTTCGAACGGTGCTGCCTTGATACTCGCATGGTAACTATTATTATACGAAAACTCCACTAGAGGCAGGTGGCGTTCCCAACTTCCTCCAAAATCAATCACGCACGCTCGGAGCATATCCTCCATCGTCTGAATAGTTCGTTCACTCTGGCCGTCAGTCTCCGGGTTATAAACTGTACTTAAATTCAATTCAGTGCCCATCGCACGTTGAAGCGATTTCCAAAATTCCGAAGTAAATCTACTATCGCGATCCGAAATGATCGATAACGGCACTCCATGTCTGCAGACGATCTCCTTCACGTACACACTGGCCAGCTTTTCCATACTGTCCGTCTTCCTCATAGGTAAGAAATGAGCAGATTTCGTCAATCTATCCACTATTACCCATATCATATCACATCCACTAGGAGTTCTAGGTAAACCCGTCACGAAATCCATAGCGATTTTCTCCCATTTCCATTCTGGGATCTCTGGTTGTACCAACAACCCAGACGGTTTCTTATGTTCTGCTTTAACCTTCGCGCAAGTCAAACACTTACTAACGTAACGAGCAATATCCGCCTTCATATTCGGCTACCAATAAACTTTCTTCAGGTCATGATACATTTTGTCCGATCCAGGATGTATCGAATACTTCGACTTATGAGACTCTTTCATAACCAATTCTCGTACTCCAGGCTTTCCTTCCTCAGATGAACACAATGGTAACCAAATCCGATTCTCGAAATATCTCAATCCGTCTGACCTAATCACAAAAAGAGGTTTCAACATTCTTCCCAAGTTCTCAGCATCAACATTCCCTTTCATTAATCCCCTCTCTTGAGCCTTCAATATAGTTTCGGTTAAATCAACGCTCTCAGTCATCACCAAAGCTCTGACTCTCAAAGGTTTCTCCCGTTCCTTCCTACTAAGTGCATCCGCTACAACATTCACCTTGCCAGGATGGTAGCGAATTTCACAGTCATAGTCACTCAGTAATTCTACCCATCATCTCTGTCGCATGTTCAACTCCTTTTGATCTAAAATGTGTTGCAAACTCTTGTGGTCAGTGAATACAACACACTTCGTCCCATACAAATAATGTCTCCACAATTTCAACGCAAAAACTACAGCTCCTAGTTCCAAATCGTGCGTCGTGTAGTTCTCCTCATTCTTCCTTAGTTGTCTCGACGCGTAAGCTATCACCTTTTCACGCTGCATCAACACCGCTCCATTACCTTTACGAGATGCGTCACAATACACTACAAAGTCTTCGGTTCCTTCAGGCAACGACAATATCGGTGCGGAACATAACTTGTCCTTGAGCGTTTTGAAAGCGAATTCTTCCTCATCTCCCCATTCATACACCCTATTCTTTTCGGTAAGCTTTGTCAATGGCTTTGCAATCAACGAAAACCCTTCAATGAACCTCCGATAATACCCAGCTAAACCAAGGAATTGTCGAACTTCAGTCGGTGTTGTCGGTGCCGACCATTCCCTGATCGTTTCGACCTTGGCAGGATCCACGCGAACTCCTTTGCTATCAATCACGTGACCAAGGAATTGCATTGAATCTAACCAAAACTCACACTTCGAGAACTTCGCATACAGCTTCTCTTTCTTCAGCAGATCCAAAATCTTTCTCAGGTGCTTCTCGTGATCCTCCTTACTCTTAGAGTAAATAAGAATATCATCGATGAAAACAATAACAAACTTATCTAGATACGGCTTGCATACGCGATTCATAAGGTCCATGAATACAGCAGGCGCGTTTGTCAACCCAAACGGCATCACTCGAAATTCAAAGTGTCCATACCGCGTACGAAAGGCAGTTACAGGGATATCCTCCTCTCTTACACGTAGTTGATGATACCCTGATCTTAAATCGATCTTTGAGTATACACTGGAACCTTGCAATTGATCAAACAAATCGTCAATCCTCGGTAATGGTTACCGATTCTTAACCGTCAGCTTGTTGAGTTCTCTATAGTCAATACACATCCGAAATGAACCATCTTTCTTCTTCACAAACAACACTGGCGCTCCCCATGGTGATGAGCTCGGCCTAATAAATCCTTTATCCATCAACTCCTTCAGTTGATCCGATAACTCCTTTAACTCGGATGGTGCTAATCGATAGGGTGCACGCGCAACCGGCGCAGCTCCTGGCACCGAATCAATTCGAAACTCGACCTCACGGGTGGGTGGTAAACCTGGCAGCTCGTCTGGAAAAACTTCCGGATATTCGCAGATAACAGGTACCTCTTCAATCCTCGCCTCTAAATCGCCATCACTCAAAACTTGTGCCAAAAACACATCGCATCCACTTTCTACATACTTCATCATTTTCAAACAAGAAATCACCTTCAAACGAGAAGTGCATTCGTCTCCTTTCACAGTCAAGACTTTATTCCTCAACGGGATCTGAACTAATCTCTCACCACAGACGATCATAGCACTGTGCGCCATCAGCCAATCCATTCCCACAATTACGTCAAACGATCCTAGCTCTATAGGCATCAAGTCGATTTTAAAAGAGTAATTTCCTAACTTCAGGGTACACCCCTTCAGTATAGAATTCGTACTAACAATTTTCCCATCGGCTAACTCAACGTTATAACTAGTCGCTAACAACACCGGTTTTCTATCGATATGACGAATAAATTTAACATCTACAAAACTCTTGTCAGATCCAGAATCAAACAAAACACTAGCATAACAAGCGTCTATCAAAAACGTACCGGTAACCACGTTAGGACCCTGTGGTTTATCAGTCGTCCCTACTTGATACACGGCAGCAGCATTGTTACCTCCTTGCTTGTTTCCTGCCTTCGGGAAATTCCCTTGCATATGGCCTCTCTCTCCACATTCAAAACAACCCCTCACTCTTGTAGCATTCGCCCCAGTGGCTACCCCTTTCGTTCGGCAATCAGATATCCTGTGACCCGCTTTTCCACATTTGCCGCACGCAGGCGGGCAATTCCCTACATGGTATAAGTTGCATCGACCACAGTGGGGATTCACCTTCGCTCCTCTGGGGTTTGTCACAGCTCTCATCCCTTCATTCCTTCGTTGGTTAAACTGCTGACTGCGGTTCTGACCATTGTTGTTTCGGTTTCCACCTCGGCTTTGACCCTGGGATTGATTGCTCTGTACCGCTTCCCACTTCCTCTTATTTCCTTCAGCAATGAAGTTCTTCTTGTCTTAGAGTTTGACATCCATCAACGCGTGAGCCATCTGGACCGCCTCATCAAACAACCCAGGTTTAGACGAAGTCGTCTCACCCTTGATATTACTGGATAGACCTTTGATGTACTGTTTCATCTTCTTGGTATCATCGGCAAAAGTGTCTGGACACAAAAGGCTTAGTTCATTAAACCTCCTGGTGTAAGCAGTGATATCATTGTTTTTCAAAGTCAGGTGCCTAAACTCATCTTCCAATTGACCTAACTCCTCTTCCGGACAGAACTTTTTGGTCAAAAGAGCTTTAGTTGCAGTCCATGTTCTTGCATTCGCTACTGCCAATCCAACAGTGGCTACTTGGGTGTTCCACCAACTCAATGCATCGTCAAGAAACGTAGCAGCCGCAAACTTGACCTTGTTCGCTTCTGAACAACCACTAATCTCGAAAGTACTTTCAACCTTTTCTAACCATCTCCTGAGTTCTAGAGCTCCACCAGTTTCACGAAATTGCGTGGGACCACATTTTATGAAACTAGAGTAAGTACACTCTCGTGGGGCTTGTTGTCTCCCCGCATTTCTGCCCTGGTCTGGATTCCTTCCTGCTCGGTCTGCTTCTAGCGCATTCGCAATGGCTTCCTGAATCATCGTGTTCACACGGTCGGCGGTTAGTTTTGGAGGCATGGTGCGTTATCAAATATACCTTTCTGCAAGACAGGGAAAATAGAAAAACAATGTAAGTATACACATCAAGATTAAGATGGATTTCTCTTTCAAGACATAATATAATTACAACGACACATCACTACAGAGTTACTAATATTCATCAATTCACATCACAAAAGATCAAATTTAAGACATATCACAGATCATGAAAGGTAAACATGGATTGTATTGATAATCAACCAAAATTGTGACAAGTATTGCCACTACAATCATTCACCATAAAACTTAAGTCCTCAAGTTTTTCGTCATAATGCCATCATACAAAAGTCGAAAACAGTTCTATTACAACGATCAAAGATAAAATACAAGACAAGCAACTAGGCATGTGGTGATCCACACGGCCTCTTGGATGGCGGTTCATCATCATCTTCCTCGGGTTCCTCATCGCTATCATACTCATCCACTTCATCCATTTTTCTCTTTCCTTTGTCGTTCGGCCCACATTCAGTCTCCTTTTTCGTCCCTGACGTAGACCCACACTCAACCGCTACATGATTTCCCACAGTGATACAAGCACCTCTGGCAGGTGGCTGGATCATGAAGTCATTAGCTTCCATTTCCAAATCGTCCACAAATCTCCAATCTGGGGGCAATGATGCTCTCACTCGATGCTCCCAACTCTGCATCCTAGACAATCTCACTTGATCTTCCCTAACACGGTCAAGACTGGCGCTCAAGTTCGCGATCATTGATCTTAGACTGTTGATATCACTTTTGTTTGCATTTCCATCATACTCAATTCTTGAAGTCCTTTCCAACAGTCCTTGGTGTGCCCTTTCATTCTTATCAAACCTCTTAATTACCCTGGTCTCAACCACAAACCGCTCATACATCAACCTATCCATCCTCCTCAAACGACCCTCGGGATCCCAGTAGTGTCTTGGTCTCGGAAAGTAGACCCTTGCGATATTCTCATGAATAGGTTGTGATTTTGATAAATTGTTGGACTCTGCACCATTCCCATTACTTACTCGAACAAATCCTGGCACTGTCCTCAAATAGTCCTTACAATTGTCCATCGGGCGACTAAAGGGTTGCTGCTCATATCGATCGGTCGGAGGCACTTCATAACCCTTTGGCGAATTCGGGGATTGAAACAAATCAGGTTTGGTCTGACCTACAGCATTCTCGGGAATACCATCATCCATCAGTTCCTCGGGCTCTTCCTCAGAATCCTCGCTCCCATCACCACTAATACTAAAGTTGTCCACCTCACTTTCATCATTGTCATTTTCCGGCCCTATTTCTTCTTCTGGAGCGATCCATCCATTGTCATTATCCGGCGGGTTCGGAGGAAACGGTCCCCCTTCGTGACTCACGACGTAAACGTTTCCATTACCATTAGGCGGTACCTCGGCCATTCCTGCAATAACAGTGAATTTTGGAGGGTACGTAAGTAACTATACAATATTTATAAATACATGCATGCAAATGCAATGCAAAGGTGGTACATATGCCCAAAATGTAATAATATGATGCTCATGCATGATTAATACAAAAATTACGGTGTCGGATATTCCACGTATAATTTCAACGTCTACATATAGTAATTTCCATACTTACGTAATAATTACCCACATATATACTTCAACTCAAAAGTATACGTCAAATGCTATGAATACAAAAATAAATCTTACCGGAGCCATGCAGGATAGTTGTGTGTGCTTGGACAATTTCTTACGACACCAAAAGTTATAGTTTAGGATTTTCAAAACGACCTAGTTCTCTATAACTCATGGCTCTGATTACCAATCTCTAACACCCCACCAAATGCTATGCGCAGCGGAACTACAACATTTGGGTGCTAGGCAGTTATCATCGCACACAAGATATATCGAACGACTCCAAAGAGACGTCAATTTAAAATTTGAATTAAAAATTGTTAAAAGATACATGTCTACGGTTTTTCCAACCCCAATTGATACAACAGAGTTTAGCGTTTACGGTCCCCATGAATCTCAACCCAAAAGTTACAGTTTTCACAACAACATGATATTAAAGTTAAAAATGTTTAAGTAATAACGGGAGGAAAAACAAGCAGACTCCAAGCCATACACACAACATCCATCCAATGCACGCTCCATGCTACTCTTCAGCGGTTACCTGAAACACATGCTAAATTTGGTCAACGAAAACGTTGAGTGGAATTCATAGGTTTTACAATTCATTTTGAACATATGTGAAATAAAAACCATTCACGATCATTCATAGACTTATCGATCAAACAATCTATATTCAAGATACTGGCAATTGTGTTTAAGCTCATGACACTAAACCGTTAACTCAATCACCCGCGTAATAATTACCGGCGTGATTCAGATGAAACCAAGGCCCCTAATAAGGCATCAGTTGCAATTATACCTTATCTCTTATCACAAATTATCCGTCCGCAGGGGGTATCAACGTACTAGCCCTCGTCTCGGATAGGGTAGTCAGCCCCATAGTACTATCACTTTGTATAAGCGGCTATTTCTAATCCACACTAGGACTAAACAATAGTTAATAGTTCATGAATTTAGGGACTTTTGCAACTAGGTACTCAACACAATTTCAAAGGCAACATTCGGGTCCAACAATCATTCATGACATATGTTCATTTTAAAAACTAGCATGCATTTCCCTCGCGGGTAAAACAGTTTGAAATCATAATAAGCGAGGCTATAAATTCACACCTTATATAACAAGTAGTCGATAGTTCGAGAGACGGTCACTAACGACGATACGGATGCCCGGGTAAATCAACACCTATCAAACCAAATAACGCGTAATGAGTAATCTCATTTTAAAACCTTATGGTACTGTATAAAATACATAAATACTAGTCACTTATGACAATTACAACTCACGCCAAAACAAAACAACAAGCGTTACTCATTTTACACCATTTGTCCTTATTATTAACGTTATCCATTTTTATTCATTTTCGCCGATACTTACCAAAAGTACGGGCTGTTTTACCATACTTAACCATCTTTGTAAAATTTGACAAAATTCTCAAAAATACTATAAGACCTGTAGAAAACACATATTTAATCCCAACAAAAATTTTTACTTCTACGACCCGTTACTCAACACTTTTCCAAAAACTACGTTTTTCGGACTGAAATTGTACTTTGACCAAGTCGGACTCATTTGACCCGTTTAAAACACTCCATTGACCCATTTGACACCTAAGTCCTATAATAGACTCAAATGTGCAGGTTTGACACCAAAATTCAGCCCTTGACCATTTACCAAACTAAACTTATAGTCCCCGGGATTTGACCTAAAACCAAGCATAACTTCGGATTATGACGGTTTTCATCTCCCGGTACACGAATTTCAAAATGTCGTAACTTTTGACTCGTTAGGAGTCGTAAGCTCTACCTTATACCAAATCGAAGCTAAAAAAATACTCTACAATTCTATCCTATCCACAAGACCCGTTTTCAAAATAATTTTTACGAAAATGCCTTAAACTTTCTGCCTAAAATCAACCTTACCAAAATCACACTAACGCTCGTTTTCAAACCCATTTGTCATCACTAGACATCATCCTAAGCATCCCTAATCACAACCAAACAATGTTTTCAGTCTCTAACCCCTATTGATCATCAACCTCATAAAACTAAAATCCTAGAAACAAACATGCAAGTAAATTTACCCATCTATAACATCTAAAAACATGATGATATACACAAAATCAAGCTCAAAACATGAACCACCATGATCCCCAAACACCCCCCATTGAGCCGTGGGGTTTGGGTGATCAAAACCCACCAACCAAATTGATTTTGGTTGATTTGTTTGGTGTTATAGCATCCTTTTAGCATGAATTAAACATGCAAATGCCCAATTAACATCAAAAACGAATTTGAAAAATCTTGAAATTTTTGGAAGAATTTTTGTTAATGCATGTGTGAAATGAGCATGGATTAACACTCACTAGATGATTTTAGAAGGTGGTCTTTGATTAGAATGGATCAAAACTCAAAAAAAATGGTGTGGTGGTGGTTTTGGGGTTTGGCTGTCGGCCTAAGGAGAAAGGGAAGGGGGGTTTGATCTTTTTTTTGTAAAAATGTGTTATGTGTTTGTGTTTGTCCCCATTTGGTGAAATGGGAGGGACCTAAGTGCAATTTTAGCATTCTTTTGGCCTTAAGCAAAAACGACACCAAAACTTTGCGGGATTGACTCTCTAGTCATTTTAGAAAATTTTACGGGAGTCGGAAATTATTCCAAACACTCCAAAATACTTCTGGGATACTTTAAATGTACCCGGAAAGCAATAAAAGTCACCCGACTCGACTTAACACGAACCGTAAGTAAAATTCTCGAAAAATTACATTATCAATAAAGCGTCAATAATTATAGAAATTTGGGCATCCATCGGGATCGTATTCGTCATCGTCCTTCTTAAATCGCCAATCGTCAAAATTATAACCTCGAACATCGGTTTCAACCAAAATACTAAAATATATAGCAATTAAAATTTATTAAAAATTTCAAAAATTAGCGTAATTTAGGGTAATGTTAGTGACCTCGGTTCTAGGGTATCACAACATCCAAGAGAGGACTAGGAGTGAAGGGTGAGGAAAAATCAATCATTCTAGATTGGAATGAAGAAGAAGTAGAACCATGTGAATGGTTGGTACCATGAGTTGAGTTGGTCTTGCAAGGAGCAAGAGGTGGCGAAGGTGATGAAGAAATGAGAATAAGGAAAAGTCTCATTCTTGGGTGTATGGAAAGATAAAGAACCAAGTTTGGGTAACTTAATCTTGATCTTAAGGTTTCTTTTGGAAGAGGATATTTTGGGAGAGTTTAGTGTTCTAGTGGACACCATGGTAGTGTGTAGAGGTTTAGAAATAAGTTTAAGAGATGAAGAACAAAATCAACAAGGAAGGGTTTAAGAAAAAGAAGGGATGATCCAAACTAGTAATGGGTTAAAATCATTTTAGGTGAATAATGAAATTAGGTAGTCTAGTTTAGGAAAGTGCAAGTTTTTGCAAAAATTTCATCGATGTTTACACAGATTAAGGGAAAACAGTGTAAAGCAAAGATTCTGCCGAAACTGGAGCCGGCGGTTCCTTATATAGAGGCGCGGTTCTTTATCACTAAGGAACCGCGGGGAGATAAAGAACCGCCACCGGAGGGTTCCAAAAAATGCACTTCCAGAAACTTTTGCTAGCCTAGATTTCACACAAAAGATTATCAAGCCAAAGTGAACTATTAATCAAAATCTAGGAAGCTAACTAACACATAAGATGCACAAAGTTATGTAAATCGAAAGATCGATCGCATAAAAACTTAGGATTAAAATAGTAAATAATCCAAACACATAGTATTAGTTATTACACATAATATCCTAATAAAAAAGGAAGAAAATGGAAATAGTTCAACAATACAAAACATGTTCAAAAAAACATGTTAACCGTGAATCTCCAAAGCTTCACCTCTTCTTTTTGCCAAGTCCCTTGATCATTTTACTCAAGCTCTTGAAGGAACCACTTGATTCCACTCGATGATCATACAACTCACCTTGAGTTTTAGGATTAGCACGATAGACATCCTCAAGTCCGAAGTTATCCAGAAGTCTACTAGTGGCATGGTGAGGAGGAGGGATAATTTCGTCTAACCCGTCCATGAAAGTGTTCATGGATGGGTGGGAGACACTCGAAGAGCCAACATGAGCACTAGTGCCTATGCCACCACCATCACTTGGTGACATATCAATGTCCTCATCATCGGACTCTTTTGGCTCGTACTTTCTCGAACCTCGATCACTTCTAGTCTCTTGTGGTTGTACCTCTTGAATAGGTAGCATAACCCGATTAACCGGATGAAAGCGAGAGAGATTAAGGTCGGGAAAGTCTTCACCAACCTTCTTAAGAAGGCGAGTAAAGAGCATGGCGTATGGAAGATTTGTTTTGGGTTTGGAAAGAGCATAATTGACCTGTCGAGCGATATAATATGCAAGATTGTACTTGGTGTTGCTAGAGATGCAAAATAACATATGCGCCATACACGCCGGAATATAATCCTGATTTCCACCAAGACAAAACACATTTTCCCTAAGGATGTCGGCCCATCGGACCATACAATTATTAAAGTTGCATAAGAGAACCTCAAAACATTTCACCGAACTCTTGTTTGAGTAGAGGCTTCTTACAACGTTTCAACTACGCTCTTTAGTGATGATGTCAAGGATGAGTCAAGGTCAATATCGTCGTTGTCATTAGGAGGAAAATTGAAGGGAATAATGAGAGCATCAAGCTTCCATTTATCCGTAAATCGACAAGTACCTACAAATGGAACACGAAGAGCTTCACCAAATTCTTCGAGAGAGTATTGTATAAGTCGACCATCAATGATGAACTTAACAAATATTCTACCATTATCAATCATGAGAGAATATGTGTTAAAGAACTCCAAGAGAAATTCGGGATATATATCTTCCTCGATGTACAACAATCAATCAAACTCGATTTGTTCGAACATCGACTTAGTATATACATAGCCCTCAATATCATCTTGGACGACTCTACCCCCGTGAAAGCAAAGGTTTTGAAGTGAATGATAGGTATTGTCAAGTTGTGGGGAAGGACAAAAATCGGCTAGGTTTGGCATATATTGTTTAGTGTATTGGTGATCTTGTTGATATTCCGACGGCATGATTAGTACCTAAATACAACAAACAAAAATATTTCTCCAATCACTCATATGTTAAATATAAACCAAAAATAAAAAAGATGAGAATGTGTTTCATCAATTTCTTGACAAACAAAGGATTAATCCTTATCATTCTCATGTTCACAATCTACCCAATTCATCATTGACAATAACATATTAACTATGTGAAATCAACAATGAACTTGAACATTGGTTTTTCAAAACGAAGTTTTAGGTAAGCATTAACAATTTACCAACTTTTTTATGGGTTTATATCAATTCCATCAATTAACCAAAATAATTTAGTCAAAATTCGGATTGTTCTACAAGTGGGTTTTAGTGAAATCTCAATGAATATGAACCTAAGGTATCATAGTAAAATAACTTCAACTTACATTCCTAGTAAGGTTCTAATTCAATTTCAATTTTAAAAATCCCTAATTATGAAAGTATGAACCCTAGAACAAAATAGATGAAATTGAATTACTTACAACTAATTGATGTTGGATGAAGGATGAGTGAAACCCACAACTTGGAATCAATTAATATTGAGTGATTGAAGGTTTTAAAGGTGCAACAATGGTGGAAAAGAAGAAACCCGTCGGCTCTATTACAGAAGAGAGAGAGGGTTTGATTGAAAAAGTGATTTTTATAAAAATCTGGGTACTTTAGTCACCAGTTCTGACCGCGGTTCCTTTTCGATAGAGAACCGCGCCTTTGAGCCGCGACAGATAAAGAACCGCCTACAGTGGCGAGTTTTTGACAACGAAAATCAAAGAATTTTTCAAAACCAATTTTTTCTAAAATATATAAAATATATCTCAAGCCTTTAGGAAATCATTTGACCACTTCAACACTAAGTAATAACGCCTTTATGAAGGATTACGAGTTGAATCGAGATCGGAAAAAACCGAAACAGACAAACGACTACTCGTAGCGAAGAAGCAAAGAGGAGAGAAGTCAAGGGGGTGATTCAAGACCACGTACAATACTCAAGAGACAAATGACAACCTTCAAGTCGAGGAGACGAAGAGCTTGTGTCATATATAGTGGTTTAAGACGTGCCTTTCTGGCGAAAGTCTAAACGGCTTTGGTAATGAACTATACCAAGCAATTTTGGTACATAGAATAAGATCACTTTCAGGAATAGTCTTACTCTACTTCAAAATGTGAGCAAAGTATAAATTCACTTTCTCTCCCACATGATCGGACAATTATTATTCCTAGTATTTACAATAACAATATCCTTGGAATATTTCAATTCCAAATGTGTAAAATCCAACTACAACCTATGAAGTAGTTTGGTATCTCAAGGGATTAATCAATCATCCTAGAGATGAGCTCAATTGCACAAGTTACACATGATATATGGCTTACTAACCGTAAGGTTGCAAACCATGGAAATCATGCTTGATACTTTAAGCTACTACTAACTCACTCTACATCCCCATAGTGAGTCAGTATCCAAGAAATGAAGGTTTGAGAGGGTAAAAGAACAGAATCACAAACCATAAACAAATGTTAAGGCAAGGATGCCAAGAACAAGCACATAGTCAAGTAATGATCAAAAGAATGATCAATAGGGCGTGTGGAAGAACGAAAACGTACCTTAGCCACAAAGTACATTCCAAGCTTTCAAGGAATCAATGCAAAGCCCAACCATGACTAAAGTGACTACTAAATCTTCAAGGACTAGTATCACTCCCATCCATCTTGATATCATCATTCAATGATGTTGGAAATCAAAGAAGATGAGTCTTCTACAAGTGTAAGTGACTCAATCCATAATCAATTGAATGATTGATCTTCATGAGTACGTACACATAACATGATGCAAACTAGTAGATACATTTCAAGAGTAAATCTAAAATGCGTAAATACTACTAGTCTAAATGAGATGCTATATTGCCAATTAAAAGGCCTATTTTCAATAAAAAAATAGTTTTGACCAAAGAGAAACTTTAGTACAACATAACCTTCTAATTTGAGGAGACAATGGATCGATCCAAGTTTAAAAGTACAATATACTTCAAAGATGTTGTGTGATCATCTCTCTGATACCAGTTGTAGAAACTAGAAGGGGAGGGGGGTGGTTGAATAGTTTCTCTTCGGTTTATCTCCTAATTAAAATTCCTTTCAATTAGGTTTGTATGAAAACCATCTTTTACTTGAAAGCTAGTTTCATAATGATTAGCTTCAGTTCTAATGCATTCACAATGACAAATATTAATGGTAAGTAAAGTGATAACGAAAGTAAGTAAAGAGTAAGGAAAGAAACAACCTAATAGGAATACACCAAGATTTATAGTGGTTCGGCAACGAAGCTCTATCCTCGTTCCTACTCCACTCCTCGAGTACACCTTACTCGAGATTTCCACTATATCCACAAGCTCCCTTCTTGGAGAAGAAAACCTTACAACGTTGCTTACATTATTTTCCGACACTAAGCTAAATGTCGAGACCTAATCTTAGCAAGGACCAATCTACACACGCCGCCTACTTCACCACTTTCTGACACAAGGCTAGATGTCGAGTTCTAATCCAAAAGCTAGAACCAATCTTCATACGTAGCCTACTTCACCATTTTCCAACACAAGGATAGATGTCCAGTTCTAATCCAAAGCTATAACCAATCTTCACGACTCTTTACTTTGAAGCTAAGTGAGAACTTACACAACTCACACACAAATCACTTTGTAGTTTAGTAAGAACTAACACACTACACATTACAAATCAACTAAACATATCCAAGTTCACACATGTAACTTAGATGTTCACAAGACAAATCCAAGCACACATATGCAATGGATTTACACAACACTAACCCAAGTATTCACAAATAGATTGGATGAACACAACTAGTCCAAGTATTCACAAATACATTGGATCTACACAAGACACAAATAAACAAATGGTGAACATGACTAGATCTTTAGGAGATGATGATCTTCATCAAGACTTCATCTTTAACCACAACATAAGTGTGTGAGTGATCTTCTCTTTGGACAAGGTAAAGAAAGGGATCAAGAGGGTGATCATAAGTAAACATACTTAACACATTAAGTGATCATTTAAAAATGATTAAGATTAAGAAAATAGAAAGAGGGCTGAAAGAAATGTCCAAAAAGGGTTATTAAAAATGCAGATTTGATCCACTATTTATAGGAGACAAAAACCAACGGTTATCTGTACGCGGTTCCTTATTGGTCTAGGCGGTTCTTTATCAATAAAGAACCGCATAGGTACTTAAGGAACCGCGTATGTAGACTCCGCTCTTTTTGTCTTTTAGTGGGGTAAAAATATCTGAGGTTTGTTTGAAACGTTCAAAGGATATTCTTATGGCATTTAGAATATGCCATATTCAAATGTACATTTTCATTTTAAGAAAACATCTTCTTAAAAAGAAAGTTTATTAAAAATCACTACTAAAAAATGAAGCTAAAGTAACACCACTAAAGTGTTGTATTATGTCTTTAAAACGTTGCATTATGTCTAATGTGACACTTTATCAAGTGCTACGTTATGCAACGTCGCCTTAGGTTGAAGCAACACTTTTTGTAAGAATATGCAACACTTTATAAAAGTGTTGCCTATGTTTAGCAAATACAATACTTTTAGGTGCAACACTTTTTATACTTAAATGCAACACCTTTTACCTTCAACGGCAACACTTCTATATTCATGTGCAACACTTTTCTGAATCAATTGGAGCATTAGTACAAACTAAATGCAACACTTTTTATACTTTGATGCAACACCTTTTTCCTTCAATAACAGCATTTCTAAATTCATGTGCAACACTTTTCGAAATCAATTGCAACATCAGTACATACCAAATGCAACACTTTTTCACCAAAGTGCAACACAATATTATTCAGGAATGCTATATTGTGACACTTGAATCTATTAAATGCAACAATTTCGGTTGTTTCTATCACACACTTGAACCACTTTTTTAAATGATTTGTAACACTTTTTTTCAATGCAATACAAATGTATTATATCCATTTATTTATTACAAGTCTAACAAATTAGAGCTTTCCACTCCGTAATAGCAATAATATTATACCATAGATAATATCATATTGTACTTTGACATGTACATATAACTGGTATTGTTTGTCTAGTAAACAAATAATGTTATTAAATTAGAATCCTAAAAATCTTCATCTTCTTTGGAAGTTCTACTGGGTTGACATTGTCCAAAACCGCTTGTAGCGTACTGCATATGGAATTGACAAAAGAATGTGATTAGTTTTGTAGCTGATCAACATAATAGTCACATTGCGAAGAATGTAGACTTACAAAAGGAAAAAGTGAACATCTTGCAAACAAAAAATGACAGCCATAAGTAGATCTTAAACAATAAAATCCATTTCGCATGCATGCTACACTGATCCCATTGTGTAAAAGCTTTCCACCTCATCATAAATAGGATAGAAATTTTCGATTCTCTTTACTAAAAAAAAATATGCAGGTTCCATACAAATTCTAGAAAGAAAAAAGCAATGAACTTTGCAGAAAAAATTAACCTTTGCTCTTAAATTAATCAAATCGAAATACGTCTTTTAAAAAAAATCATACTTATGTATCTCTAGCGCAGAAGAGAAAGATCATACCAAGCTAGTGGGTCAGTTGACGCTACAGTGAGTAATAGTTACAAAAATAGCGGCTTTTCGTCTTCTAATAGAAGATCTTGCTAAAGTGCCAGATGCTTTATCGAGTTACTAAGTTTTGTTATATCTAAACGCATAACTGGTTTTAATAAAAAAAAACCTTATTTTGAAGTTATCTGTATAATGTGAATGTCAGATGCTTTATAATAGATAATCGAATTCTTACAACATTGTGAAATATCATAATATGTTACTCACAATGACATTGCTTTTAGATTACAGCTTTAAAAGATATGTGCTAAAATAGTAGTAGATACACTTGCCACAAATAAAGGTTTTTGGGCTGAGTTCTTAGGAGTTGGGGATTTTTATAAGAGTAGGGGGAATCCGTGAGCCATGGCTCAAAAAGTGCTGTCACGTCAGCTTTTTTCCCACGACACCAGTTTTTCCCATGGCACCAGTTTTCACTGGCAAGCATGAGCCGTGAGAAAACTGGTGTCATAGGAGTAAAAAGTGGTATAAGAGGCCCACATATACCCACTTTAATAATTTAAATAAAAAATAAATAAAAAATCAGAAAAACCCATGGTGAGGGCTGGTGGCTATGGCGCCAAGCCGACAACGCAGGGGGGGAGTCATGCGCCATGGTTTTTTCTTGCGTTTTGGCCATGGCACCAAGCCATGGCATTGGATTCCCCAAGCTCTAAGGAACTTGGTAGGTACTTGTTTTACTTTTCATAAATATGCTTTAAAGGGTGTTTAGTGTTCTGATTTTAACATGATTAACTATGGTTTCACGTCGCAAATATGCAGTGTATAAAGTTCCTATTATCTAATTAGTTACTTATATAATACTGTATTCAGTTTAAGTAGCTGCAGGACTGCTTAATTCTTATTAAGATACTTGTAAATCTTTGTATGATCAGATTTCACAAAAAATTTAAACATCATATAATCTGATTACTTCATTCAATAGAAGAAGTTTCAACCACTCTCATGCACTATATTTTGTTATTAATGATTACCATACTTACTTTCTACAAATAGTTTTACTAATGCTAACAAGGCACATTTTATAATTCTAAGTTGTCATCCCCTAAAACAACCAGCCTACCGCTACCGTGCTCTACTTATGCACACATTCTTATCCTACACATCCTGTTGCAACACAATCATTTACGATCTTTTTTTAGTTGCATATTTGATTCCTATTTAGGACTTGAACAGCCTAGTCATTTTCGAATATGACTCGTGTTTGAACAACTATGTAGTCTTCATTCTCCAAAGGTAACTTACATCTTATAACTAAACATATTTATAATTCCTAGCCAAAGTACTAATAGTAACTCATTAATAAATCAGATCGAAAAATAATCCAATACACTTGAAAGATCGAAGACTTACAAATTCTTGAGGAAGTTGTACGTGCACCAATGAAATGAGCTAGTTGCTCCATTACATATCCCGTTTTCCTTTTGTTATCTTCATTATTTTTTAGAAAGTTTTACACCTTTATGTGATTATCTCGACGTGTTCCTCACAAGCCCCTGCTAGTTCCTCTTGTGCTCCACTTGTTTACATAAGCTCTCATAATCCATAATTTTCTTATTTTGAGCCGAAGGCACTCTCAAATATCCAGGAATGAAAATCCATTTCAAACAAACCTGTGCTGGTGTAGAAGATGAAGCAGATGTGTTGTTTTCTGATCCACATACGGAGTTGTCTCCTAATCACAGAAAACAAAAACACGTCAAAATAGCAAGGGATCAATTTGGGCCAGAGAATATGATTTGATTTTGTGAGATTTTTTACAAAATTATATATTTCCATCCACTTAAATTCACTTTACTTAGCAACATGTAACCAACACTTACTATTAAATTCATACAATGATTAATGTCTTAGCATGTCGCTTCAAACACATCTATTTCGTACAAAAAAAGCATTAAGAAAGTATATATTTCATGTTTCAGACACATACAATTTTACCATTAGATACAAGCAAACTCTATCGTTCGCTATGTCTCAGATGTCCTGAAGTTTATAGTTTTAATCTTTCATTAGCTGATTTTCATGGCTATGATTTTGGATATATATATAGAGGTGCATGTAAAATACATATAGATTAATAAATGTATACCTTTATAGCTTCCAAAATTTTAATTCAAACTTTAAAAGGAGAAGTAGCATACTAAAGTTAATTTTGACTTTAGTTGAGAGTTACGAAACTGATAAAAACCTTTGTTTACATAAATAAGTTGTCAAGTAGGAATAGTGTGTTAGATTCTTTGTAATTATCTTTCTGTCATTGTATTTAGAAGGATGAATGTGCATAATGTGAAATCAGTAAGGTTTATTATTTGATTCTGATTAGAGTAGTTCAAGTTTTATCTTAAACAAAATTGCATATTAGCACAAAACATTAGAAGGAAAAGAGTGTACAAATAAGTAATATATGCATCAATTTAAACACAAGACCATGAAGGATTTCCGAATGTAAAGTCACACGAAACTTAGGCGATGCACAAAAGTAACAAATTCGACAACATTTCTGAAATTCAACATACTTAATGTGTATACATATGCATATATTTGGCATAACCGCTTATCTTCTAGAGCACACTAAACTTCTTGTTGTTTTTTTTGGTTTTGTTAACATATACAATATAGAATTGTACAATAAAATTCTTAAATTTGAAGCAAATGCTAAAACCGAGATATAAACGGAATCCAAATTAAAGCTTTAGAAGGATGGGGAAATCAAGAATTGTAAACTAAGTAAATCAAATCCCTCATTCAAATATCATACAAACTTAAAAAAATCAATGCTTATAATGACAAAACTAGGCAGAATTCATACCATACATTAATTATGTAAATCCCAATTTTCTTAAATTGATAATTGATAAATTAAGATATAAGAGAAGTATAAGGTTTTAGCTGCAATGCTGACTAAGATGATGTGAGTGAGTGTCGAGGTTAGCAAATGATGGCATCATTTGAAGCAATTGTTGTAGGCCTTGACATGGAGTTGAAACAACAACCTGAAAGGAAAAGGAATTATATGGTTCCTTAAAGTAGAGACTCATTCAACAAGTGCTAGTAGTGGGAAAATAATACTATTAAACAATAATAAAGTTGATAAAATCCATTACAATAGTAAAGGTGCTAGAACAAAGTAACATACTAACATGACATGTCCATATGCTTATTATCTAGTACCCACTATCCTGCAACTCACTTGTCCATTTTAATATATCAAAATAATTTTGATCTTGCAATGGTTGTTGATTATTTCTTATACAAGAAACATTATATATGAAAACTACAAACAACAAAAACATAAGCCCGTATGTGCTACTATTTTAATGTAACATTTGTATTGAATACATAAGTTGTCATTATAATTGCAATTTAAAGTTTCAATTTTTTACATACCAACTTCATTAAGAGTGAAAAACAAACTAAAAGAACATACTCACATCATATATGTTTTAATAGTTTTATATATCCCCAATTATAATATCAAGATGAATAGCAATCACAATTCGATCAAGTAACATAATTTACGAGCCAAGACAATAAACCATAAAAGAGCATACAAGATCTTACAAAAGCAATTAGTATTAGAATCTTTGTAACTCATCATATCCCAAATTCACAATTCCCCAATATTAGAATAATGGAAAGTGATACCTCTATAATACATAATGTCAATATACTATCATAAAAACCCCACAACTATATACAAGAACTCCATTCTTTATCATTTTCTATAAATTAGCAAAAAATCAGAAAAAAATCAAGAGTAACAAGTGACCAAAATTAAACCTACAAACACAAATAAGAAAAAAATTAATGTGTAAAAAAAATTAAATCCAATCTCAATTAGTAACAACTTGCTCACTTATCTACCAAGAATCCTAATTTTTGGATACAGGTTTTAGATTGAATAGATTGCTGGGAGACGATAGATAAGCAATTAGATCCAAGAATATAATAATAGAACTAATATAACATTATTTTCACATACCTTAACATTGATTGATTAAAATACAAACTCAGAAGACTAAGTGAAAGATCAAAAGGTTTTGGGTGCCTTTCTTTTTTAAATCTGCAATGAAAAAAGAAAAAGAAAAAGAAGTGTATCGATGGATGTGGAAGTGGGTAAAAAAAAGGAATAGATTTTAATTGAGTTCAAATTTAAGTTAAAGTTTTAAATTTGGGTTAAAAAAAGAGGCGGGCATGAAAGAAAAATGTGAGCGGGGAATTAGATTTTCATGAATTTTGGTGAATAAGTATCATCTTTATGCATTAGTAATGCAACACTTTTATAATGTGTTTCCTTATGTCATTAAACTTGTAACACTTTTATAAAAGTGTTGTATTTGATATTAATGTGCAACACTTATTTTGAAAATCTTGCTTTTTCACAAATTTTATGAAAAATGCGACACATTTAAAAAGTGTTGCTTGTAAAATGTTGCATTAGGTTCATTTTGTTGTAGTGAATCTTTTGTGACATATGACAAAAGTGAGTTTTAAGGATAATCACTTTTATGATCACTAAACATGATTAAGATATGTTAGTGTAATGATTATTACCTTGATGATAGTGTTTGTTGGATAATTCGTTTTACGATTGTATTTGACGATAAATATCTTTATAATTTGTTGTGATTAAAACTAAGAAAGATTAGTTAACACTAACAATGTTTTTAGGCATTGCTTTGCATTAACAGAATGTACTAAAAACAGAATATTATAGTTGAAGTTTCTGGCCAAGATGTAGGATCTCGAGTCTGTTACTACCTCCACATCACCATGTTCCTATATGTAGACCAAAGAAGAAGAGAATAATTTCCAAGGATGAAGCTGTCGAGGAGGCTATAAATAAAATGGCTAAGAAGGGAAATATGACAAGGGCGGGAATCCGAAGGACTTGCTAGAAGTGTAAAGGGCTAAGTTATTATAAGAGAGAGTGTACTAGCGAAAGTTCAGGCCATGGAGAAGAAAAGGTCAAAGAGCAATCCAAGGAGTCCCAGATAGTAAGCCAATGGCATAAAAAACAACTCAAGCATCAGGAACAAGTCCAGTTGGTAAGGGTACAAGAAAGAAGAGAGCAAGCAAGATAGGGCATGGTGGTTCTACAAAACAGAATAAATGAGCTTGGAGATGTGAGTTTCCATAAATGAGATTGTACCAGTGAGTTTGATGGTGCAAAAATGTACACATTTACTTCATTTTTATGTGTGTTCAAGGACAAAAATGTTATTCTTATACTTTTAAACAATGTTTGTATTAGACAGTAAACATAATGGCTGTTTAGGGCGTAATTGGCAATGGTAGTTGTTTAATCCAAGGGTTCTATTGTACTTGTTTAATTCACTATATTGGTTCTTGTTTTTCATTTTACGCATATTGTTACGATTTTTTTAACTGAATCAGTCGAAGTTTGGCCATTTTCTGCAGTAGGATAAAGATATTGCATATCAACCTTCCTTAGCATATAGGAATTAGACTAACATATAGTTCCAAACAACAAAAAAGCCTGTTTGTTGACTAATTCTGAACACCCAAAAAACCCAATGTTGACTAGTTAAAGTCAAGATTGAATAGTTGTACCCAAACACCAAAAAAACCCGTTTGTTGACTGATTAAAGATAAAGTAGAAGAGCACCCTATATCCAAACATCCAACACAAATCACAATAATCAACATCCCATAACAAACATTTTAATGAATCATAAATCACTATTATGACATAACAAAGTTTTTTATTAACATGAAAAAGTCAATAAAACCAGGGATGACCTTATTCCCTGAAACATGAAACTTAACATGAAACTAAAAAGTAGAAAAACTTTTATACAAGGAATATAAAGATCCAGAAAAAGCATCTTCTTCAGTTTCTTCACAAGAGCTTCCTTCTCACTCAACAACACCAGTTGCTCATTCATATCTTCTTCGAGTTCATGCCCGACCTGAAGAGCCCAAGAATCACATCAGCTGCTCGGTAACATATTGGGGGGTCAATCCAACCAATAAAACCACAGCCAGGACAACAGTAGAACCGTTGCTCCGGGTTCCTGTTAGTCTATGATATTTTGATAGTTGCGGGTTTTCCATATTCACATATGATCACAATGGCTATAGAAGTGATGTGTTAAAGAAGATATAAAGGGTTATGAGTGAAGATTATTATGTCGATGTACCTATTTATGCAAGCTTCCAACCACACATGTTTGTTATGGCGGGAAATGATTTCGAGGACGAAAATTGCATAAAGGAAAGTTGGGGATGTGAGGTCGATATATTGAGGCATAGAAATGACGAAAGTGCCCTCACACATGGCACGTGAGGGAGTTTAACGGGAGATAACGGCCAAAAGTTATAAAAAGTTTACTCTGGGTTGTTTTGCATGAAAATGGAAAGTATAGTGGCAAAATTGCCGAAAGTTTCTACTCATTGGCAAAACTGCCGTTTTTGCAAAGCCAATGAACGAAATTTGCACTTTACCCAATACGGAAATAACCCGAAAGGGAACGTGTTGTCTAGAATTATAAATTATTAGATCGTATATGAATATATGATGCAATAATGGCGAGTTGCGTTAAAATTTTATGTTCAAACACTGAATCAGGATAAATGATTGACAAACCTATTGAGAAGCTAGAAATAATAATGCCCCAATCAGGGACACCAAAGCTAGAAAGTTAACCATCATTTGTGTTTTACACTGAGCACCTTTAATGTGTAATGACCTAAATTTTCATCTTGCTAATATGATATATCAACTTAAAAATGTGTACTTGCTAGTGAAATTTTTAAAGAGCTATAAGTCATATCCTGTAATATGTAATCATATCGCCCTTGGCCTTCAAAAAAGTATATATACTGTAGTAGGTAAATATGTAAATACGGAGTATAAATATTAGGGTTTCACACATATACTCGTTTTAAAGAAAGTAATTCTAGTGCAAAAAATCAAAAAGCCTATTATCATTTGTGTCGCTATAGATATATTTAAATGGCTATTTGACATTTTGTGTCAAAGAAAAAAAGGCATATATATAGTATCATCTATATCTTATTTCATGGTTCACGTGCATGTGGCCATAAAAAAGATCATTCCCAGATCAAGTGGAGCACCCGGGAAGCTGCACAGGGAACATGATGCATTAGCCGAAAGTAAGATCAAGATTGGGTGTGAACATGGCAAAAAGGAATTCCATTCACCATTAGAGCAATCAAGAAGAAAGGTGTAGTAGGGCATACATTAAGGCATATTATTATTGTAGATTCATAGTTATTGTATCTTTCTGCTTTCGCAGCATGTAAATATCCACCTTAATCTCACGATCTTCCGATATATATAAGGGTGACCGGCTAATTCAAGGTTCAAAAGGCATAAAGTGAAATAATAACATGATCTAAATGATATATATGATTAACATGGAATTTGCTGCATCATTTGGGACGAGTATGAATGTATGATGACACTGATATATGGCTTAACCTTAAAATCTTTGTGGTCCTAATGAGCCCAATTACAATTATACATCTAACTAAAACCATATCTTTTTTTAGAACGGCAAATGTTAGTGGTTAGTGGATCGAGTCGTGCAATGACATCTAAGCGGAAGAATGTCTTCTTCAAACCCTCGCCTAGTTATGTTAGACTCCTTATCCGCTTTACCTGAAAGGCCCTTGGTAGAATGACAGGTTTTAAACCCAAAACCTCCAGGAAACCTCCCCAAGGAAAAAATTTAGTGGAACCTTGGTGGCCAATTGAACTAAGATAGTTGGTTAAACTAAAACCATATCTACTTTACAGTATACTATGTGCCCATAAAGGAGGTAAATATGGCATGCTTAGCCAAACTTATCAACGGGAGCTTAGTTAAAGGATAATTTATATAACGCAATTTATATAACGCACATATCCTTCAAGATACTTTACTGCCCAAGATACTTAGTGGGGCGAGGGTGTGTTAACCTCTGATTGCTTGTTACTATTCCTTTATCTTTTTGTGACCATTCTTTTTGAAAGTTAACAATCAGGTACCATGCCCATTACTATGTATAGTCTTCTTCATCTCTAATGAACCGGATGTATTTAATAAAAATTTAACATAAATCGAAGTTTTTAACATATTTAATATAATTAACACTTTGTAACTAAATCATGGGTGTCTCGGGACCTCCCGTGACACCTGGTTCCGTCCCTGATCACATGCCTACATGTAAATGTCCACATACATACCACAATAATAACTTGAGTAAAGTAACTTATGATATGGCCACTTTGCCTTAGCTAGTTTAGAACTAATTTCTTATTGTGTGTACTTTTGCAACTATTGTGTCATGTAAAATGATCATCATTTTACCTTTCAAATTTGTTTTAAAAAAGTAAGATTAAAATGGTCACAAACACACACAAAAATCAAAATTTGAAAGTTCAGTACACCAAATAAAAGAAAAGCACGCGTGATTCTTGATTGGATGATCTAGGTGAGAATTGCTTCGACTCTTCACCATTATCGACTCGACCATAGATATTTATAACATACAAGTTCCTGTGCTAATTCTTACGACTAGATTTTCATTGAATCATCCGTTCTTTTTTGTTGAATTTGTGATGAGTTTGGTCATATGAAAATTAGATGATTGGCGGGTTTGGGATGTTCGTTTTGAAACTGATTCGTGTGATATTTTATTCATCTGATACAATTATTCGAGTATTCGGAAAAATATAATTAAACGTCAAATGACAAAAATACATTCTTATATTTTTTTTTGAAGTATACACAGTATAATGTGCCTATACATCTGTTATTATTATATTCTGTTTTTAATCACATCATCTTGTATATTTTAATCTTAAAAATTACAGAGTTCAAGTTACGAAATTGGAACCTTAAGATCAAACTACTTTCAAAGAGTTCCAACACACCTGCAAATCTACAGGTTTAATGTTATGGGAATCAGCTAGAGTCATGGCCTCTGTTCATGCTTCAAACCAAACCAAAGTATAGGAACAAAGGTACTTGAGCTAGGATCCCGTCATGGAGGAATCTGCTTCATGATCACCACCAAAACCGCACACCTAATGGTCCCCACAGATGGAGAAGAAAAAACACTCAAGCTTCTTCACGAAAACGTCACTATAAATATTGAATAATCTTCGCTTATCAATGCTTCGTGTGAAGAAATTTTATGGGGGCGATAAAGAACATTTAGAATCCGTCAAGAAACTAAGTGCATATAAGGGTTTTGATGTTTGGGACGGATGTAACTTATGTTGCTGAATATATTAAGCCATTGTTTCAAACTGCAAAAGAGTTTGTTTCCAAAGATGAAGGTGATGAAGTTGGGTCTTGAAATAAGGAAGATGATTATGAAAATCCGGCAATAAACATTATGTATTTCCGTATACAAGTAAGTCATCAGATTTCATATATTTTGTTGTATTCTATATTTTTGGAATCAGTTTTTATTTTAAATTTATTGTGTCATATCAATGTGAATTAAGAATTTTGGCAATATGGAAAGTTTGTGTTTTTATTCATTCTAAATATTGTGTTTGGGCATCTTGAGTTCTATTAGTGTACTTCTTTGTAACTACATCGACCTGTAATGACACCGGATTAGTGTTTTTGTGGAAGGATCATATGCGCGAAATTTGCTTAGTTTGTGTTGCCGTTTTTTCCACGTTTGTTTTTAGTAATTTATTTTGTGGATTGCATTTAATAGTTGACGGGTTCTGAAAGCAATTGATTTGCTGTTCTTTTAAAGTAGAGATCTGCTGAATTTTCCAAGTGGTGCAAATTGGAATAAACTTAAAGGTTCGAATATAATGGGAAAAAGAATTTCATGGTGAGGGTATAACAGAATATTTTCTAAAATGTCGAGTGGAGCACCAGGGAAGCTACACGTCCAAAAATACTGTTCCAATGGCGTAAAGTGAGGGGGCGATAGAATGAGAACATAGCATACAGAACTAGCCGACTAAATTGACAATATTTGAGTCCACTGTTAAACACTCGGAACATCTAAAACTCTTTGTCAAGCGAAAATGGGGTGATAATTCACAAGAAGCAAAACGAGTGGGTTTGGAATGCGACTCTCTTAATCTTCAGCAGAAGTACAATTGGTGACTTCACCAACTTGGCAATTCAAGCTTTGAAACTCTTCTCAAATAACTTTCTGATTCTAATATAGCTGACACAATTATTCTTGTAACATCTTTTATATTTTGATATTACCACTTACTCTTGGTGGAAAAGCTAGAATTCTGAGGAACTTAAAAAATGTTATTTGACCTTAAAAGTAAACGTATCTTCTTTCTTTACTTTCCAATCTATGTGGTGAAGAATATGGAATCAAAATGTTATGTAATCATGTCCATCATTTCCCACTCTTCAATCTCTAAAGTTCTCTACATTCTATTATTTATTCGTTTCTGATCTTAAAAATTCTTTCTACCAAACGTGCCCTTATAAATGATAAGCCACCATAAACCAAAGGTACAAAAGAGCTTATGAGGGCTTATCTAGTTAAATTACCTATGTCCTTCAAAATATTATCATGCAAAAAGATGAAAATATATCTAAATTTAATTTGATATACTTTTATACGATTATATTTAAATAAACTTTATCTCACACTAACTCGCCATGGAACTTTAGAATCCGAGCCTCAGCCCAACTTTAGCCTATTTCGCAAGCATACCCTTAATCTAACATTTATATATATAATCTGGCTTGTTTTTTTCCAAAAATAATCATAATCCTCTCAAAAGCTAATGTGCCAAACATGCCTTACTTCAAAGGGTTGTTCTTCATTATATAGAAAGTATGGTTGTGTAAGTTGTTGAATGACAATCCAACAAGATCATTAAAATTGATATCTATGCATGTTCTTTTGTAATGTAGCGCTGTGAACAAGCAGTAATCTTGTGATCTTGCTAGCTAACTATAATATGTTCCACTGTGTGGCCACCGTTAGAACTGGACCTCTTTATGTCACAGTTTGTTAGGTTTTGGTCTCATTTAAGGGGTTGGGGTCATTCTCACATTATGATCGATAATCTTGTCATTTTGTCACTTTTCATCAGTATATTTTCATTTGAATCTCTCAATCGTTTTAGTTTATCAGTAAAAGTTACCACTACACTGATCTTATATTGTAAATTATGATTGCATTAACCTTGTATAAATCATTGCATCATATGGTGCATGCATGCTGACGGCGGTGATTTAGAATTCCATTTTACAACTTTATCGTGCTAATGATGATGATTATTTAAGGTTAAACAATCCTAGGTTAGGGTTAATTGATGGTTGACATATATAATACTATGTATGTACCTCTAATTAGGTCGAAAAGTGTGTGTGACTTCTTTGCGAGACATATATTTTATATTCTTTGATTATTCACTAATGATTCTTATATATATGCACTAGTATCGAATAATTAACAGAAAAAGCATATATACTTTAGGCTGCTTTAGTTCCAAAGTACTAGTATCTTAATAAGCATGGCTTTGTGCTAATCAAAACCTGTTGAGCCTTTATTGGTTGTTTCTTTTAATACCAAGAGCCTTCAGCTTTCTTCTCTTCCTTTTCCGGCAGAGGCTCGCGGATTTACTTCATTCATAAGAAACCCTCATGATAGTACTTCGATCCTTCCTTAATATTTATTTTACAGAGGTTAAAAAAACTATTATAGAAACCATTCTGTTACATTGTAGCAATCCACATTGCTTGTTCATTTTAATGATTTAGGCCTGAAAAATAAAGTAAGTGCATTACTGTTTGCTGTTAAAAAAAATGCAAGTCCTGCCATTGTTTTCATACCTAGTTTTTGTTGCATTTGCTCCCCTTTAAGAGATGTAGTTAGATATTTTTTGATTTTTTCACATTTTAGTTATCATGAGATTAGCAGTGGCTGGTACACCACAAATGACATCAACTGCCACTACAAGAAAAATGCCTTTTAGCGATTATTTTAGCGATATTTTTAGCGATGTATTTTATGCTTGCGACATTATTAGCGACATTAACTGTTTGAACGCTGTAAACGAGTCGCAGATTTGCGACATGTAAAAACATGTCGCTATACATAGCGACTAATATAACGACTTATCATAACATATCGCTAAAATTTGGCGACATCATTATATCATATCGCCATTTGTGTCGCTGTTTTTAACGACGTCATTATTCAAGTCGCTATGTATGTCGCTAATATTAGAAATGACGCCATTCCGGTCGCTACTAGAGTCGCTATTTTTCTTTAAGGATCTCTTTTGTATCACTGTTCTTGAGCATCATTTCTACACGTGTCATTATTTTCAGGAAATTTAATTCAAATGCAATGCAATTTAATAAAAACTTACAATAGATATATTTTAAACCGATTATTACAATGTTACAGGAATTACAATCAGTGGCGCTCTGAACTTTTTTTGCGTACAAATATATAAAAGTTGTATATCGAAGTTGCAACTCTTGTACAAAAATAATCAACAAACATCGCCACCACCATTCGGATACAAACCCTACATGCTGATTGCCGAAGCTCGTATATCGCTGCATCTTGCCCAATCACGAATCTTTGAGCCCCCTGAAATTTAATACCCAAGACTATCAAAAGTTAACTTCAGAAGACCAGTAACATGTAATTGAGAAAAGTAATCTAACTCAGTGATATAACCAATGTTTTTATTCAAAATTTAAACCATAATAATATGCCCATAAGCAACATTTGAACCATAAGCTACCCATTTCGACCCATATTCACATGAGCATATAAGCTATGGCTAATAACTTATAGGCCTACGCAGTTCTTACTAGTTAAAGGTACAAATTATGAGAACCCAATCAGTAAGTGAAAGTCTATTATACATACAAAGTTTCCCCATAATAAACATACTTGCGTCTCTGTAGCACTAAAAGAGAAGAAGTCTCTAACATTCTAAAACAGGACTTGGTGTTGTCTAGCATAAACAATTTGTAAGTAGCAGGGCTAGGCAGTTACATCTATTAAACCTAACATTATGCGGTGGGCGATTTAGTGAGAGGGTGTTATGGGTGAGGCGCTAAATAATTCAATGATCCATTAAACAAGATGAAGTAAAATAAAAAAGAAGCATCAACGAAAGGATGGAAATTTTAGACTTAAGTTGCAAAATATACTCGATGTCATAAAAATTGGTTCGCGAACTTACCACTCAGATTAGAGCTTATCTCACGGAAAGCTTGTGGTAGATCATTGTCTTCTAATGTAAATGTGCCTGGTGACGTAGGGCTGGCACAATATGTTACCCTATAGAAATCCTCATGAATACTACTACAGATAGATGCTGGACTAGGAGGAACCTCGGTTGCATTATCCTGGAGTTTTTCAAATAAATCCACAATTAGATTAGTAATGAATAGACAAAAGCACAAAATAATAAGAAGCGTACATAGCCACACAAAAAAGTAGGGTATATCAGCAAAATTCACCATAACTGTCGTCCATTCATGATATCTTTTAAACAGTTATGATCATTGTCACAGAATGTATCTTTCCGCCAAACAACCTTGCCTTGAGACCTACACTGTTTTAAACTCGACACTCTTGCCTGAGACCTACACTGAAAAATATTTGACAAAGGAAAGAGAACCTTTTAGAAAAACACCACGCTTGCGCTTGAAGGGGGTTCCTAATGGTTGAGATGCAATAACTCTCGCTTCGATCATGTGTTTGCTCATCTTAGCTGTGATGTTTCGAAAATCTAACTGCAACAAACAGACCAAGAGAAAATTATATAGTTAGCAAATTCAAGAAAAAAAAGCCAATAAGATAGATTTAGGCAAAGAGCAGAACTCGGCTGCAAACACGTATGCGGTATGCTGATTCATCATGTCAACCCGCAAGTCAGAATAATGTAAATCACAGACTACCAATTTACTATTCGATAAGTCATACATTAGTCTCATAAGTCTAAAATATTGAAGGATTACACTCATAATATTCGAAAATGTAAGAAGAAGTTCCTGAGACAACATGATTAATGAACACGACTACAACTTCCTTTTCCGGAGAACAATTACTTATAGGCTAACAGTCTTTTTATCTAAAATACTCTATGATAAATAGGATATCTCAAATATACATACATGATACAACAAAAAGATGCGCAAGGAATAAGTAATTCATGAAAACGTTAATGATGACGAGAGTTTACATTATGATGACAAGAACAGTGGTCCACTCTTGTTAACCTGCAAACCATATATAACAGGAGTCTTAACAAAAAATGAAAATTGGTGAAAGTTTTGACGAACAACTAAAGTGAGCATCCCGACTACCTATTTTCCACACTTTGAAGGACAATATAGCGATAAATAGGATCATTTACACACACATGGATGACTCATCCTTATGTTCTTATTTGCAAAAGAAGACATTCTAGAGATGAAATTTACCTTAGTTCTAGGAACATTGACAGGCTTTTCATAGTTCTAAACTACAAAAAATGATGTTTACCAAAGTTTGTATAAAGGGCTTGTCGTCGTTGAATAATGTAAGCTAAATTATCACACTACGAAACACATAATAACGTGTCCATAAAGAATATGATCACAACTACATAATAAGAATCTTAGAGCTTTTCTCCGAATACAAACACAGGTCCTACAACTTCAATCCTTCAACTCAGTCAAAAAAGTTTTAATCTGCAAGATGACTCTCGAGCACCACTATATCAACTACAACATCGTAAGCTTCAAATATTATAAATCAGGAAGAAAAAAAATATGTTTAATATTATAAAAAGAGGAAGAAAAAAAATATGTTTAACAAAATGGTAGGCTAGAACTTCTTGGATACAACCTAAAACATAAGCTTTCTACCTTGACTCCATAACTATAAATCTCATAATCCAACTTTGTAGGATTGTTATTAAAAGACAGGGACATATTCACACTAGGAAACAATGGATGTCCATATTTTCGGACACAACTTTGTAGTTGGTGTTACGGTGGTTATCCGATCGATGGCGTTACGGTGGTTATCCGATCGGTGGCGTTACGGTGGTTATCCGATCGGTGGCGTTACGGTGGTTATCCGATCGGTGGCGTTACGGTGCCGAGATCCACATTTAACGGGGTGATGGTTTTATATTAAATACAGGATGAATATTCTTTTCAGAAATGGACTTGGCCGAATGAGCGTAGGTGATAAGTTAGTTTTTATCTTTTAAGCTAATTTTATTTTTAAGTAAATATAATATAATTAAAAAAATTAAGGTCGAGTAAAATTCAAAAATCAAATCGAATCGAATTGATAAATCGAGTCAGATAGGACTTAACGAAACCAAATCGACCTTATTAGATTTGGTTTTTAGTTTTATATAATTATGGTTTTTGGTTTCAGTTCGGGTTAAAACATAGGAAAATAGACTTAAATTATTTACTCTGGTTCGGCTAGATTAGCTTTAGTTTGATTTCTATTTTACTAGGTTAACTTTACTTCGGTTCTCAGATCAAATTTTCTTTACTCGATTTTCGGTTAAATTTTGACCCGTTGCTCATACATTTTTGAAGACATGGTTCAAACAAACAAATCATTTAAACTAACATATCAAGGTATTAAAATGAGTTTATGCTCGTAGTTACGTTAAGATACATTGATTTTTTTAAAGATTTATTTATCTATACAGGTTATGAAGTAACTAAAAACTATACGCATTATTGCGATATAAATAACGACTTTTAAGTACGTCGCAAAAATCTGCGACACATTTAGCGATTTGTTAATATGAAGTCGCAATAGTGGCGACTCCGTCTGCAAGGTATTCATAAATGTCGCAAAATTAGCGACTTTATTTGCAATGTATTGTTAAATGTCGCAAAATTAGCGACTTCGTGTGCGATGTGTTCTTAAATATCGCAAGATTGGCGATTTCGATTGCAATATGTTTTTCAAATATCGCAAAAATAGCGACATAAATTGTGGCATAATTTGCGATCACAAATGTTGCGACATGATTTGCGACTTACTTTGCGACATTGACGAAGTTGATGTCGCTAACATGTCGCTATTTGCGACTTGGATGAAAATGTCGCTAAAAGGCTATTTTCTTGTAGTGTGCTATGCAAGCCAAAAATAGAAACCCAAAAATAGCATTGCAAAAAGTCTTTGTGGGTGCATGTGCTTATGGCTTGTGTAAGAAAAAAAATTCAGAAGCTTATAATCAGATAACATAGACCTGCATAGGAATTGAAGAATACATGAATTCAAAGTAGGGAAAATTTTTGAAATGCCTCAAGGTTGCATTCATTTTCCTAAAATGCATCAACCAAATGAAAATTTCTCAAAATGTATTATGCAACTTATTCAACCTATACAACTTATGCGACTTTTCTAAAAATGGGAAGAAAAGTTTAAAAAATTTCCTAAAATTTTACCATTTTTGGAAATGTCGCATAAGTTAGATAAGTTGCATAAGACATTTTGGGAAATTTTCATTTGGTTGATGTATTTTGGAAAAGTGGGATACAAACTTGGGCATTTCAAGAATTTTCCCTTGAGAGTAGTGACAAAGATGATAACGATGAGGAGTGTTCATTGGTTCTGAGAGATTTAGAGTTACAAGAATGCATTGGTAATAGCTATCTCATTTATGAATTTGTTGTTGGTTGTCATTTGGGACACCATCAAGAGTTGAAAAATGCATACATTCTAAAGTCTAAGAGCAGTAGGCCCAAAAGGACGTGCGACTATTTCGGGGTATCCAAAAGAGTAGTCGTCTTAGAATTAGTCGGAAACCCAAGTATAAGAAAAAAGAACAGTAGGCCCACGAGCCAAGTCTTTAAAACCAAAAAAACATCTTTCCTCCACTTCTTTTTTTATAGGATGCCCGATGACGCACGGTCAAACCAATATAAAACAAATACAACTCAAAAAAACATCCGTATAACACGGTTCGTGAGTTTGGCTCGCAGTGATATGACACGAGGTGGCTGTGGAGCTGAGTTATCGGTTATACGGCTGAGTTACTGTGTGCTCTAAAAGTCTAACTCTGATTCGTGTATCTCTTTTGGGTGCTAACTGATCGACAAGGACTTAACCCCATACAATGAGCACATGTTCAAGTGATCTTTAGCCAAGAGTTAAAAATGAACTCATATGACCTTTAACTAGGGTTTTTGATTCGATTCAACCAAAAATACTATATCTTCTATATGTAAGATAGGTTAATCGACCGCACCGGATAAATCATTTTGTTCTATTTATAGTCGTGTACTTGAGTTTTTTCCTTTTTAGGGAAAAGATATTATAATAATGAAGGTATCAAGAGATAAACCCAAATTTATTCCAGATGTCACAGAATTCACCTTTAAAAACACTATATAAGGGATGCCAAACTCCACTTATTTACTTGCACATGAAATCACACAGTAGCAGGGGCGTACCCATATGGGAGCTGGGTGTGGCACGGGCTACACCCGATTTTAGCTCACGAAAGATAAATTTGTTAAAAAGTAGGGCTTTTCACGATACGTGCAACACCCATTTTTACGTAATGTAAGGCAACTTTGATAATAATAATCAGAGAAAAAAATCGTGCAACACCCTATTATAAATTCTCGATCCGCCACTGCACAGTAGTGTGAATTCCAATAATTCAATGAAACAGTACCACCACAAAACCAGAATAAATAGACTCTCACAAGTTTTATCAATGCTTTGTACATAGAGTTCTATCTACATGTTAAGTATATGAGTAGCAACCGAATTCTTTTTCTTCTATATGATGGCAAGCTATAAAGGTAAAGGGTGGTGACAGAAGAGAGTGAGCACCCATGGTCTTCTTGCAAATAATCCGTGTTCATATGCCTGAAGCTATGTGTGCTCACGCTCTATCTGTCACCTGGCCCCTCTCTATTTATCGCTCTAAATCCTTACCTCTACTTTTTCTATTTCATTATATAGTTCCGATATGTATTGTTTTACAAAGGGCCTTTACAAATTGTTCTTTTACATTGAGAATAATATTTTCTTAAAATTAATTCTGTAGGCATAATTGTGGATATTTCTAAATACGTTAAAGAATGTTTGTTGTTAATTGTAAATATATATTGTTATGGCGTTGGAGGTTTAAGGGTAAGAGGGAGGGAGTGGTGACAGAAGATAGTGAGCACATATGGGCTTTTCTTGCATGAAGACTCGAGTTAACTCGTATGGTTGAAGCTATGTGTGCTCACCTTCTATCTGTCACCCATCTCCCGTATCTCTCTATCCCTAGTAAGAGTCTGTGTTCCCGGTGTAGAGTAATTAATTACCTACTGTTAGAGTGTCATCTAAATAGTAATTAGTTTGCTTGTGTTGTTACACATAAATTACATATCCTGGAGAAAAAATAAGGATTAGTCAATTTTTCATCCTGCATGCTTGAAACTATGTGCTTGTTTTTTTTTGCTGTTTGATAAATTAAAAAAGTGTGCTTGCTTTTTATATCACTTCTGCTTTTCCTATTTTTTTTTTCACTTGTTATCCAGTGTAGGCTTGGCGGTTAGCTAACTGACGCTGTGGTGATCGGTTGTGGCTCTCAGTAGTGGTTGGCCTATTCAAGTCTCTTGGCTTTCTTATGGAGGGTTTCAGGTGACAGCCGGCTGAAGATCAGAAACTTTTTTTTGACTTTTAGTTGCTAAATGACGTGGATCAGATCTCAACACTTTTAGAAATTGTAGATGTTTATTTTGGTGCCAATATTATCCACTTTTTAAATCAGAGGTGTTTGATACTTATTTTGGTATTGTGTTATAGTATATCAGATGTGGCTATTGTAATACCTTTTCATGGATGCAATCACATAGAAGAGGAGTTAATCAGTTTGTAACAAGTCAGTCGATGTAATTCTAGTCTATAGGCCGGCTATAATACTCTATAGGAGATATGCCATTGTGATACGTACAATATGAATAAAAATAAGTGTGATCGGTTAGTCTTGCTAAAAGTGATGAATAATAGTCCTGAAAAACCTTCTTTGCATGTCCTAGTGACTGAGCAAGTACTAGCAGTAAAACACTGGAAGCATGTTGTATTGACTGAATAACAGATAGTGAGAACAAATCGGTTAGGAACCTTTCAATGTATTTTGTGTGACTAACAAATAAATGTCCCTATTCGCTATGGAGTAGATGAAGCTGTTGCTAAGTTCTTTCAGGGTTAACTTTAATATTACGTATCAGTTTAATAACAAAAGAAAAAATATATTAAAGTCAATTAGAAGTTCTTTGAACTAGTGCAAACCGGTTATTGCAAAAATTCAAAAACTACTAAATTTGTCTTCGATGCTTTGAAATAGAGGATTTAAAAGATATTTCTCCAAAAGTTGAGGTCATCTCAAGCTCTCAAAGTACATCGTCATTTGGCGCTGTGACTTGTGGTATTATAGGAGCGGTTCCTTTATTGATCTTGTAGATGTGTTTGGGTTTGTTAGGCATTAATTTAGGTCTGGGCCAATCTTTGGTTATTTCTTAAGGCTTTGGTCTCGTGTAATGGTGGCGTTCACCGGGTGATGTTTCTCTTTGTTCTAGCTTCTTGCTAGATTTTATATATATTATGCCGTTCAAGAAAAAAAATCTACTCGTGAAAAAATGGTGAATCATAATTCTGACTATGAAGATGCTATAATTCACCATTTTTTCACGAGTAGATTTTTCACCGTGAAAAAATGGTGAATCAAAATCAATGAGCAGAGAAAAGGGAAATTACACGCCTAGGAAGATGCTATAATTCACCATTTTTTCACGAGTAGATTTTTTCACCGGGTGATGTTTCTCTTTGTTCTAGCTTCTTGCTTATTGGAACTTTGATTGGAATACAGTAACTAGATTATTATAATACATCAGGACTACACATAATAACTCCAATCAGCGAAATCCCGGACAACCCCTGGAAATTCGTATAAGCAGATTTCAAATTCATTATCCTATCTCTTGCAGGGAATTTTTATTTCATTTGTTAATGCCAAAACTTTGTTGGTCATGCTAATCAATATTTCTTAATTCAGTTGGCTGAGTGTTTGCATCATTTCTACTTCTGTTGAGACACTTGCATCTTCATGTTTATCAGGACATCAGAATGGCATGTGTGTGTGAAGAAAGGTATGATCAAAATTTTTTTATTCAATAAATTGATTGTATGATCAGTAAATGTTAGATATTTTCTAGAGAAAAATGCATAGAAAATACTCTATTATTTACAGTTTACATCTTCTTAATATATAATGTGAGACCAACTGAAAGATAAACTGAAAAATGCATATCAAGGTTGTTTCTATACTTTTTTATATACGCATAGAAAGCATTGCAAAGTGTCTTAATGCAGTAACATGTAAACATGGAAATAACATGTCTGGTGTAAAGTTCAAGTTGTCCTTTTTTGTCATTGTGGTTTGGTTTCTACAACTGTGCTATGTCGAACCACGTACGATCCAATCAGCCTTAAAATGGGATATTTATTCGCCTCTCGGTGCACTAACTTTAGGCTTACTATATATGAGTAATATTCCACATCAAACTAACAGACGACATCATCATACATGTATAACATAAACCATTAGAATGAATAAAAGGATCCAAAAAGTTCAGAATATAATGATATAGATTTCCATGGTTAGGCCGGGTGCAATAGTATGGCAATATCATTCCCTAAGTGGCAAGTGGCCGCTAGTGTCGACACTACACGTCAAGCATGCTATATAGTGGGTGATAGCGATTGAGTTGAAGACTGGAAGAGAACATGGCACAAAAGAATTTCATCCACTATTAAGGCAATCAATGAGCAGAGAAAAGGGAAATTACACGCCTAGGAAGATGCTATACGATTTGAAAATTGAAACCTATTATCTACATATTTTACTTGTTTTGAACCGCAGAACGGTATGCAAGAAATAATTTGCGAGGGAACATATTTTCAAGTATATAATTATAAATCATTAGATCGTATATGATGCAAGAATAATCAAGGCAAGTTGCGTTGAACTTTTACTATTTGAACACTAAATCAAGAAATCTGACATACAAACCTAGAGAAAAGACCAAATCAATCTTCATGGCACGATTAATTAAACCAATATATGATGCAATTTTCATCACCAGCTTCTCAATCGTATGGCGTAATCAGAATACTATTTTCTACGACACCGGCCAAACCCACAAAGAAAGAAACATTAGGCAATGATATCAAAATCTTGTCTCATAGTTGGATTTTTCCTAGAAGTAAGTTAATTCATCCATCTTGGAATAATTGGATTTTAAATCCAATCAGTGCTTGTAATATTAATTTGTAAAATTTGGCTCTAGTTTCTTGCTAGAGACCTGTAATAAAATTCCGGCGTTCAAGAAAAAAATAATGATATAGCATCATACATGTATAACATATATGAAAAAATGGTGAATTATACGTGAAAAAATGGTATGCAAGAAATAATTTGCGTGAAAAAATGGTGAATTATACGTGAAAAAATGGTGAATTAGTGAATAATAAAATTCCGGCGTTCAAGAAAAAAATAATGATATAGCATCATACATGTATAACATTTTACTTGTTTTGAACCGCAGAACGGTATGCAAGAAATAATTTGCGAGGGAACATATTTTCAAGTATATAATTATAAATCATTAGATCGTATATGATGCAAGAATAATCAAGGCAAGTTGCGTTGAACTTTTACTATTTGAACACTGAATCAAGAAATCTGACATACAAACCTAGAGAAAAGACCAAATCAATCTTCATGGCACGATTAATTAAACCAATATATGATGCAATTTTCATCACCAGCTTCTCAATTGTATGGCGTAATCAGAATACTATTTTCTACGACACCGGCCAAACCCACGAAGAAAGAAACATTAGGCAATGATATCAAAATCTTGTCTCATAGTTGGATTTTTCCTAGAAGTAAGTTAATTCATCCATCTTGGAATTATTGGATTTTAAATCCAATCAGTTCTTGTAATATTAATTTGTAAAATTTGGCTCTAGTTTCTTGCTAGAGACCTGTAATAAAATTCTGGCGTTCAAGAAAAAAATAATGATATAGCATCATACATGTATAACATATATGAAAAAATGGTGAATTATACGTGAAAAAATAATGATATAGCATCATACGTGAAAAAATGGTGAATTATAGCATCATACATGTATAACATAAACCATTAGAATGAATAAAAGGATCCTAAAAGTTCAGAATATAATGATATAGATTTCCATGGTTAGGGCGGGTGCAATAGTATGGCAATATCATTCCCTAAGTGGCAAGTGGCCGCTAGTGTCGACACTACACGTCAAGCATGCTATATAGTGGGTGATAGCGATTGAGTTGAAGACTGGAAGAGAACATGGCACAAAAGAATTTCATCCACTATTAAGGCAATCAATGAGCAGAGAAAAGGGAAATTACACGCCTAGGAAGATGCTATACGATTTGAAAATTGAAACCTATTATCTACAGATTTTACTTGTTTTGAACCGCAGAACGGTATGCAAGAAATAATTTGCGAGGGAACATATTTTCAAGTATATAATTATAAATCATTAGATCGTATATGATGCAAGAATAATCAAGGCAAGTTGCGTTGAACTTTTACTATTTGAACACTGAATCAAGAAATCTGACATACAAACCTAGAGAAAAAACCAAATCAATCTTCATGGCACGATTAATTAAACCAATATATGATGCAATTTTCATCACCAGCTTCTCAATCGTATGGCGTAATCAGAATACTATTTCCTACGACACCGGCCAAACCCACGAAGAAAGAAACATTAGGCAATGATATCAAAATCTTGTCTCATAGTTGGATTTTTCCTAGAAGTAAGTTAATTCATCCATCTTGGAATAATTGGATTTTAAATCCAATCAGTGCTTGTAATATTAATTTGTAAAATTTGGCTCTAGTTTCTTGCTAGAGACCTGTAATAAAATTCCGGCGTTCAAGAAAAAAATACCAAGACACGCTAAGTTGGCGACACCAAATAAACTACACGTTTACGATATGTAAGTAATCGTCCACAACACACTAATTAATTGTGAACAAAAGGATCCGAAAAGTTCAGAATATAATGATGCAGGCTTCCATGGTTAGGGTGTAATGGTATGGCAATGTCACTCCCAAAGTATCAAGCTGACCAGGCCACTAGGGAGGCTACACGTCAAGAACGCTATATACTGGGCAAAAATGATTGAGTTGAAAATTGGAACTGAACATGGAACAAAAGAATTTCATCCACTGCTAAGGCAATCAAATGAGCAAAGAAAAGAGGAAATATTACACGCCTTAGAATTCCTATACCTATGATCGATAGAGAACCTATCATCTATGCAATTTTTTTTTTATTTGAACTGCAATAGAAAAGAGACTAAAATTCAAAATTAACCCGAAAGGGAACCTGTTGCCTAGAATATAAATCATTAGATCGTATATGAATATATGATGCAAGAATGCCTATGGCAAGTTGCGTTAACTTTTGTAATCAAACACCAAATCAGGATAAGTGATTGACAAACCTATAAGCTAGAAATAAAAATGCACCAAGAAAGTGTGTGTTCAGTTGGTGAACAACATCTCATTTCTTCAGTTAACTTTTCGAAGGAAAATAAAGAAACTGAAAACCGGTTTAGTCTCACTTTACTCACATTTCAAATTTTAACTAGAGGAATGAAAACCCCAATCCACCTTTCTCCATTTTTTCCCTCTAGCAAAAAAGACAGTATTTCCCAATCTACTATTCAAGTATCTCACTCTAACACTAGTCACCATTGATAATATGTCCACCTTCCATCCTCACTGTTGCCGTCCGAGGTAATCTCTTTTGAAATGAAAAATATAACTCTATAGAAATAGTATTCAAAATTCTCAACTCTCTAAAGAAGAAAACCATTCCCTTCTCAAAGAATCTAGAAATGAATCTAGAAATAGAAAAACAAGAATATTTTACTACAACTAAACGCTACCTAAGTTTGGGACACCAAAGCTAGAAAGTTAACTAAGCTCAATCTTAACACTTTTGTTGTGTAATGGCCTAAATTTTCATCTTGCTGATCTGATATCGACTTAAAAGTATGTACTTGCTAGTGAAAATTTTAGAGAATTATAAGTCATATCCTGTAAACTGTAATCACCCTTCGTGAGATAGTAGGTAAATAGTAAATAGTATTATTTTAGGGTTTTACACCTATAGGAATTAATCTAGCACAAAATATCAAAGGCCTGTTATCATTTGTTTCACTCTAGATATTTCAATGGCAATACAATCTTGTGCCAAAGAAAAAGGAATAGTATCATCTATTTTTTATTTCACGGTTCAGGTGCATGTGGCCATAAAAAAGATCATTCCCGGATCAAGTGGAGCACCTGGGAAGCTGCACAAAGAACATGCTGGATTGGCCGAAAGTTAGATCACGATTGGGTGAGAACATGGCAAAAAGGAATTCCATTCACCATGAGAGAAATCAAGAAGAAAGGTGTAGTAGGGCATACATTAAAGCATAGTATATTATCATTGTACATTCTTACTGTATCTTTCTGCTTTCACAGCATGTAAATATCCACCTTAATCTCGTGATCTGTCTATATATATAAGGGTGACCGGCTAATTAATGGTTAAAAAGGCATAAAGTGAAAGAGTAACATAATCTTAATGATATGATTAACATGGAAATTGTTGCATCATTTGACACAAGTATGATGACAGTGATTTAAGGCTTAACCTGAAAACCTTTATGGTCCTAATGAGCCCAATTATACATCTAACTAATCCCATATCTACTTTACAGATAGTACACTATGTACCCATACAGGAGGTAAAGATGGCATGCTTAGCCAAACTTATCAACTGGAGCTTTTAGTTAAAGCAAGATTTATATAAAGCACATATACTTTAAGCTACTTTACTGCCCAAGATACTTGGTGGGGGTGTGTTAAGTTTTGATTGCTTGCCGAATTCCTTTATCTTTTTTTTACTATTCTTATTTAAAGTTCAACAATCAGGAGCCACCCATTACTATGTATAGTCATCTTCATCTCTAATGTCATATTGATCCTATCTTAATTAACTATATCGCATGTCTACGCGTAAATATCCACATACATAACACAATAATAACCTGAATAAAGTAACATTATGATATGGACAATTTGCCTTAGCTAGTTAAGAACAATTTCATGCTAGTAGTTCTGAGTTCATGTCTTAGCAGTTCAAGAGTCAAGTTTATATGCATATAATGATATATCATGTTTGGGGTCAATGAATATGCATCAACATGTTCCTGATTGTTGAACTTTTAAAAAGAATCCAATCTCAAGACAAATCATTTCACAGATAAGAATGAGAAACTCGAATTGAATTCTATGTTTGTATTCTTTTATCATGGTATCCTGAACTTCAGTCCAAAAGATCATTTCAACTTTGCATCAACATGTTCTCAAATACCATTAATCAACCAACATAAGATCATTCAGATAAAGCAAACATATCATGATATATCTTCTTCTATGAATTCACGAAAGCGACCATACTTGGTGTAATTTTGAGAGATCATCATGTTAATAGGATAGATATGGCCTTATCTAAGTACATTAAAAAAGAAGATACAATCAATAGAGAATATCACACACTGAAACTTGATTTAAAATTATATATTGAGATTGAGAAAAAGAATAGATAAAAACCACATATCTTTAATTCTCAATGGCATGGATAGTATCTTTGAAGAGTCTATATAAGGGTGAAAGTCCTCCACTTCTAAGTCACACATCAAATCAGGCACACAATAATGCAATTTCTAGTGTGATCGTACAGTACTTGTAGTATATACTAGGGTTTCAGCGTGGATATATGGTAGCACACAACTTAGCAAAGCAACAAAAATCGGAATGTTCCTTCTACACATGATGAGAAACAGTAAAGGTAAAGAGCCGTGACAGAAGAGAGTGAGCACTCATTTCCTTTCAAGCAAATAGCGACTTTCATATGCTTGAAGTAATGTGTGCTCACCCTCTATCTGTCACGCGCTCTACTATTTATTCTCTTTCATACCATCTTTACTTTTCATGTTATATTTTAAGATTAACGGCATTTGTCAAAGTTCGTACTATTCATTAGCTAGAAGATATAGGGTTAACAAGGAACACATATGAAAATATAGCCTTAATATAATATCTCCGTTTTGAAATAAGTAGAAAACCGTTCATGCGAGATAGTAATGAATCGGTGAGTAGGCTTATAAAAATACATGATTGTTCGAGTATTCAGAAAAATATAATTAAACGTTAAATGAGGAAAAATACGTTCTTATATTTTTTTGAAGTATGCACAATATAATGTATCTATACATGTTATGTTGTTATTATAGTCTGTTTTTATCACATCATCTTGTATATTTTAATCTACTAGATTACAGAGTTCGAGTTACAAGATTGGAACTTCAAGATCAAACTACTTTCTAAAGAGTTCCAAGACACCTGTAAATCTACAAGGTTTAATGATATTGGAATCAGCTCAATCATGGCCTCTGTTCTTAAGAATTTTGGGAATATTGCAAATTTGGATTTTTATTCATTCTAAATATTTGTGATTGGGCATCTTTAACTCGATTAGTATATTGCGTTGTAACAATATCAAGCTGTAATGATACCAGATTATTGTTTTTATGGAAGGATCATATGCGCGATACTTGATTAGTTTGTGTTGCCGTTTTTTTCCACGTTTGTTTTTAGTTATTTATTTTGTGGATTGCATTTAATCGATGACAGGTTTTGAAAGCAATTGATTTGATGTGTTCTTTAAAAGTGGAGATATGCCGAGTTTTCTTAGTGGTGCAATTGGAATTAACTTAAATGTTCGAATATAATGGGATAAAGAATTTCATGGTAAGGTTATAACAGAATATTTTCTAAAATGTCAAGTGGAGCACCAGGGAAGTTACACGTAAAAAATGCTGTTCCGATGGCGTAAAGTGAGGGGGCGATAGAATGAGAACATAGCATAAAGAACTAGCTAGCCGACTAAACTGACAATATTCGAGTGCACGTACTGTTAAACACTCGAAACATCTAAACCTCTTTGTCAAGCTAAAATGGGGTGATCTGCACAACTAATATAACGAGTGGGTTTGGAAAACGACTCTCTTGATCTTCAGTAGAAGTACAATCAGTGAACCCAAGGTTTGAAACTCTTGTCAAATAATTTCTGGCTCTAATATAGCCACACATTATTTTTGTAGCATCTTTATTTTTACTACTTATTGCTTGTTGCAAAGTTGAAGTATAAATGATAGATTCTCAGAACTTAAAAAATGTTGTTTGACCTTAAAAGTAAACGTATCTTCTTTCTTTACTTTCCATTATATGTGCTGAAGAATATGGAATCAAAATGTTATGTAATCATGTTCATCATTTCCCACTCTTCAAGAAGACGGATTTGTTTTCGTTTAGTAATGTGATGATCATATGTCATAACAATGTTCTTGCCCCTTAATTGTGGATTTATTATATTCTAATATGTACAACAGTAAATCATGAACAAAGAACATCAAACATAGATAATTCACATAAGGGTGTCTTCATTTTTTACTTTCACAACTAAATGGCCATTATTCTTCACTAAAGATGCCCGGTAAGGACCTATGGTGACGCGAAAATTTTGTGAAGTGGCCGGGACTATCTATTAGAGACTTCAAGATCAAATTCTAGGGATAGCTGATTTGCTCACTGTAGAATATCAGTTGCTACAGATTATTATGTGATACATAGTTTATTAGTATATGATTATAATTTATAACCTCAAAGATTCTGGAAAGAAAATCATTTATTACATCAAACGGATGTTCTTCATAACATAAAGTATGGTTGTAGAAGTTGAATGACAATCCAACAAGATCACTAAGATTGATATTTATGTTCTTTTGTATTTCACATTGTGATCGATAATATCATTGTAGTTGATGGCTTGCCATCCTGTCTTCTTTAAGGGTTGGGGTCAATTATTACAATCTGATCGTTTGAATTTATCAGTATAAGTTAGGATTACACTGATCTTAAATGATTGTATTAACCTTGTATAAATCATACCTTCATATGATGCATGCATGCTGACGGCGGTGATTTAGAATTCCATTTTAAACTTGATCGTGCTAATGATCATGATTATTTAAGGTTAAACCATTAGTATTGATTGAAGGTTAACATGTATAATACCATGTATCCATAAAAGGTAGAGAAGGCGTGTGTGACTTCTTTGCCAGACATATCTTATATATTCTTTGATTATTTATTAATAATTCTTATGCACTAGTATAGAATACTTAACAGAAAAAGCATATATACTTTAGGCTACTTTAGTTCCAAAGTACTAGTATCAATAAGCATGGCTTTGTGCTAATCAATACCTGTTGAGCCTTTATTGGTCGTTTCTTTCAACACCATAAGCTTTTCATCTTTCTTCTGACTCATTGTTCATTTTGATGATTTAGGTCTGAAAAATAAAACAAGTACATTACGGTTTTCTTTTAATGAAGTGTTCAAGTTCTGGCATTGGTTTCATACCTAGTTTATGTTGCATTTGCTCCGCTTTAGGAGATGTAGCTTGAGAGTTTCTTGATATTTTAATATCAAGAGACTAGCGAGAGGCTAGCACACACTTTACAAAACGACATCATACTGCACAGCAAACCAGAAAAAAAAGCTTCGCAAAAAGTCTTGTTGGTGCATGTGCTTATGACTTGTGTAAGAAAAAAGGTTCAGAAGCTTATAGATAACGGAGACCAGCATTGAATTGAAGAATACAGAATGAAGTAGTGGCAAGATGATAAAGGATGAGGGGTGTTCATTTGTTCTGAGAGACTTACAATTACAAGAAAGCAGTGATTATAGCAATTTCATTAATGAGTTTGTTGTTGGGTGTTATTTGGGACACTATCAAAGAGTTGAAAAAATGCATACATTCTAAAGTCTAAAAGGGGAAGGTGGCACCTCGACAGTTTTTCTTATAAGTTTACCCCAAAACATTCTTTATCCATTACTCAAGTTAGTGAGACACCACCAAACCCACACTGAACACAATAAAGCACAAATACAATATACACAAACAAAGTGAATAGCGCCGGCTGTTGGGCACGGTGGGAAGACCCATGGCACGAGAGAGGGTAATGGCCTAGCGTTATAAGTCAGCGTTATAGGGCAACCAACCAACCCTATAAAGCCTGATACCGAGAGCTCTAGGTGTAACTATAAATAATTGATTAATAAATGAATTTTCTTGAAAATGATTAAGTCGGCGAAAACCTTGACTCGGTGCACTTTCTTTGGGTGCCGATTAATCCCTTCTACCTTAGCCCCATACAATGAGCACCTACTCCGAGGAACCTTTAACAATTTGTTTAGAATTGAATTTAAATGACCTTTAACTATGCATGATTGATAACTGGAATGGTTTTTGACTCCATGCGACATAAAATACTAGATTTTACTTCTATAAACATAGGCTAATTAAATCAAACTCACCTGAACTAGAGAAATCTTCGTGTTCAGTTGTCTACAGTACTTCTTAAGTTCTTTTTTTCTACATTCTGCCTCACAGTGAAAATTTATATTCTCTCGCATTCTAATTCGTTAAGAGAAACAATATTATAATAATAAGGAGGAATCAAGAGATAAACCAAATTTATTCCAAAGGTCACAAAATTTACCTTTAAAAACTCTATATAAGGGATGCCAAACTCCACTTATGAAATCACACAGTAGTGTGAATCCCAATAACACAATAAAACAGTACCACCACAAACCAAATTAAATATATGCTTTCACAAGTTTTAGCAATGTTTTGTACATAGAGTTCTATCTACATGTAGAAATACGTATAGCAACCTAATTTCTTCTATATTGTGGCAAGCTATAAAGGTAATGGGTGGTGACAGAAGAGAGTGAGCACCCATGGTCTTCTTGCAAATAATCCGTGTTCATATGTCTGAAGCTATGTGTGCTCACGCTCTATCTGTCACCCGGCCCCTCTCTGTTTATGGCTCTTAATCCTTACCTCTACTTTTTCTATTTCATTATATAGTTCAGATATGTATTGTCTTTACAAACTGTTCTTTTACATTGAGAATGATATTTTCTTAAAGTTATTTCTAATGGCATAATTTCGATACCCCTAAACCCTTCTAAATATGTTAAAGCATGTTTGTCGCTAGTTGTAAATATAACCATTATGGTGTTGGGGGTTTAAGTGTAAGAGGGTAATGGATGGAGTGGTGACAGAAGATAGTGAGCACAGATGGGCTTTTTCTTGCATGAAAACTCGAGTAAACTCGTATGCTTGAAGCTATGTGTGCTCACCTTCTATCTGTCACCCATCTCCTGTATCTCGATCTCTATCCCTGGTAGGAGTGTGTGTGTCCCTGCTGTAGAGTAATTAATTACTTATGATTAGAATGTCATCTAAATAGTAATTAATTTGCTTGTGTTACACACAAAGTACAAATCATGGAGAAAAAATATGGATTAGTCGATTTTGCATCATGCTTGAAACTTTGTTCTAGTTTTGATTATCTCTACTGCTTTTCCTCTCTTTTCTTTTGCACTTTCAGTGTAGGCTTGGTGGTTACCTAACTGATGCAAGTGGTGATTAATTGTGGCTCTCATAGCTGCTGGCCTGTTCAATTTTTGGCTGTCTACAAGGAGTTATATTAGTCTTATGGAGAGTCTTCAGGTGACAGTCGGCCGACGATCATAACCTTTTGGTAGACTTATAATTGCTAGTGTCACGGAGATACCATTTTAGAACTCACACATCTTTGTTTTATACATTTCGCCTTTTAAATGAGGGGTGTTTGATACTTGGCTATTGTAATACTTTTTTCATGGATGCAATTGATCATATATTCATATATAATATGATTTTCTCAATTTGTAACAAGTCAGTCGATGTAATCTATAGGCCGGTTATACTACTCTATGGAGATATGTCATCGTGATACATAGATATGTATGAATAATAAATATCTGATCGGTTAGGCTTGCTAAAAGTGACAAAAAATAGTCCTGAAAAACCTTTTTTGCATGTCCTAGTGACTGAGCAAGTACTAGCAGTAAAACAATAAAAGCATGTTGTGTTGATTGAATAACAGATAGTGAGAGACGATTCGGTTAGGAAAACCTTTCAATGTATTTTGTCTGACTAACTAATAAATATACCTATTCGCTATGGAGTAGATGAAGCTGTTGCTTAGTCTTTCAGTGCGTATTGACTCTTATATCAGTTTAATAACAAAAGAAAATACTAAAGTTAATTAGCTATTTTTCAATACACTCGTGAAATAATGGTGAATCATAATCTGATTATAGTTTATAAGAGCTTCAAGCTTATTGGAACTTTGATTGGAATAGAGTAACTACATATATATATTATACCTCAGCACATATAAAAATTTCAATCAGCCAAATCCGGGACAACCCCGCGAAATATAGACTAGCAAATTTCATATTCTATCTTTCGTAGAGAACTTTTAATTTGTATGTTAATGCCAAAATTTTCTTGGTCACGCCAATCAAAATTTCTTAGTTCAAATTGGCCGAGTGTCTGCATTATTTCTACTTCTGTTGAGGCACATATTGAATGTTCTTAGCTGTACGCGTTCGACAAGAAAATAAATTCCATATTGGATGTTCATGTTTATCGGGAAATCAGAACATATGGCATATGTGTGAAGAAAGGTATGAATCTTTTTTTTTCAATATATTGATTAGATCATCGATCAGTAAATAATGTTCAGATACGTGCAATAGAAAAATGCATAAAAATGAATACTCCAATACACATCTTAATATATAATGTTAGACCAACCGGAAGATATAACTCATTTGTGTATTTATAATAAAAAATTTCCCAGAAAAATACATATCAAGGCTGTTACAATTTGAGTTGCACATACTTAGAAAGTGTTGCCTAGTGTCTTAATGCAGTAACATGTAAACATGGAAATAACCTATCTGGTGCAAATTTCAAATTGGCCTTTTTATCAGTTGTGGTTTCTACAACTGTGCTATGTCGAACCACGGTCCAATCAACTTTGGAATGGGATGTTTATTCGCCCCTATGAAACTAACTATAGGCTTACTATATATGAGTAATATTCACATCAAAGTATTAGACGACATCATCATACATCTATAACATAAACAGTTACTGGAGTAGAATGAATAAAAGGATCCAAAAAGTCTAGAATATAATGATATACATATTTCCATGGTTAGGGGGCAATAGTATGGCAATATAATTCCCTAAGTGGCAAGCGGGCCACCAGCATCGACGCTACACATCAAGCATGCTATATAGTGGGCGATAGCGATTGAGTTGAAGATTGGAAGAGAACATGGCACAAAAGAATTTCATCCACTATTAAGGCAATCAATGAGCAAAGAAAAGAGGAAAATATATACGCCTCAGAAGATGCTATACCATAGCAAATCTATTATCTACGGATTTAGTTTTGAACCACAGAACAGTATGCAAGAAATAACTTACAAGGGAACATATTGTCTAGATGATGCAAGAATAATCACGGCAAGTTGCATTGAACTTTTACTAGAGAGAAGACCAAATCAATCTTGTTGTACGATACCGACAACAAACCCGAAGTTTGATATTGCGGAACCGCTAGGTCGCGAGTTGTATCAAACACAAGTAGCGAACACGAGAGACTACAAAGAACCGACAAACATATATGCATACGGAATACCCTCAACTACCTCTTTATTAATAACCCTAATAAAGACTACATTGAGAAGAAGAATTCGATAAACTAGGATCCCCCTCATCCTTATTTATAGAGATGAGGGGGTAGGCACCGTCTTAAGTTAAATAGGAAACTTCCTATAAACCAACTTAAGGAGGTTAACCTAAAAACTTCCTAATACTAGTCTATTCCTAATCTATATTACAAAGTACACTTAAGTCCCTAAACTATATTTAAGTTTACTACTAATATTCCAACAATTTCCACCTTAGGAGTAACACTTAAACATAACCGATACTCAACACTTTTTACCAGTGTTGGAACCTCGGACCCGGGACCACCTTGTTAACCAGGCATTGTACTTCTGTAGTTTTCCTAGATTAGCTTCCATAGACTCTTTCACGTTTTTCTTCTCAGCAACATTACCCTCCGCACCCTCTTGACCAGGTACTCCGGTTACCGTAATGTTTGCCCCCACCTTTATACCAAGGTGTACCTCTTCCTGCTCATTTACCAAGCAGTCCATGTTTGTCTTTTCTTCAGGTTGTTTGTCCTCTAACCGTCTTTGAGCCACTGCAGCATGATCGTTACTAACCTGAAGAACCTCAGCTTCACGATCCCCTTGAGCTCCATGCAGTTCCACCTCAAACCGTCTTTGAACCACTGCAACATGATCGTTACTAACCTGAAAAACCTCAGCTTCACGACCCCCTTGAGCTCCCTGCAGTTCCACCTCAAACCAAACACGTTTATGAACCTGTACTCCAAAGAATCCTATTTTAACACCAGGACCAAGTTGTTTGAACCCAACTTGTTTAGAACCTCCATGCTTGTGTACATTAAACCCATCAAAATTTTCGATGTCAAACCTAGTTATAGAACTAGCCATTCTTCTTTATCCCTTTGTTGTTTGCTAAACCTTGTGAAAAATCTCACAATCATAAACCGACAAAGTCCCTTCGATAATTCGCTAAACCTTGTGATATATTAAACCTCACAATAACGAATTACGAAGTCCCCTTGTATAAAGAAAAACCCTTACTTTATCGATATAACCCTAAGAGAAACCTTCTTATAAATCGATCAAACCTAGTAACTCTTCAGAAGAACACCCTTTCTTACTCAAATATCGATTGAGCCTTGGAAATTAACCTATCCAATAAATTGACAACCCTTGAATCAAGAAAGTACCAGACTCCTTTTGAAGTAACCCTTGTCGTACTTTTAATTTTGCAAAACCGATTTCTAATAACCTAAGAAATCTTGCAACCTCGACAAGTCTTGAATCTTCTTTAACCTTGCTAAAAACCTTGTCAAGTTGTTTCTTAACCAACTTTACCGACAAGCCTCACAATACCCGTTGTTGCTAAAACATTTTCTTGCAAATCGAATTTATTAGAAAACCTCTAAACCCTCGATCACGAACAAGCAACCCGATCGTAAACTTGAATACCTAAGCGAACCACGATCAAACTTGAACCACAAGAAAAACCCTTCTTGCAAATCGAAGTTATTAGAGAACCTTAAACCCTCGATTCCGAACAAGCAAACCCGACCGCTAACTTGAAAACCCCAAGCAAACCACGATCAAAACTTGAACCACAAAAAAATACCCTTCTTGCAAATCGAATTTATTAAAAAACCCTAAAACCTCGATTACGAACACATAAACCAATCGCTAATCTTGTAACCCAAGTAACCACGAATAAAACCAATCGCAAATCTTGAAACCAAGTAACCACGATCGAATAACTTGTACACAAGAACCCAAAACAACAACGAACCTTTCTTTAATCGTTTTGAATAAAACCGATTAAACAAAGTTAATGTTTTACAAAGTTAAAATAACAACCATCACATGCATGTACACATGACATAACCAATATGTTGTCGTTTTTAGACTTTTTAAAAACAACCTCCCTATCGTGTATTACCTTTGTAGTATTAATAACCAAAAAGTAAATAACCACTTTTTGATAGTTTTCACGTGGAACAACAAACCAAACTTTGATTCGTCTTTTGCTTTAAAAAACAAACACCCGCGTTAATACCTCTTCCTCTCGACTTAGCGATCGCTACTTCACAATTCGTTTCAAAACCTTAAACCGAACTACATACGACACTCAACGAACTCGTAACCTCGATCTAGCAATCGATCTTCGGAGACCACAATACCGTAAGCTCTGATACCACTTGTTGTACGATACCGACAACAAACCCGAAGTTCGATATTGCGGAACCGCTAGATCGCGAGTTGTATCGAGCACAAGTAGCGAACACGAGAGACTACAAAGAACCGACAAACATATATGTTTGTCGGTTCTTTGTAGTCTCTTGTGTTCGCTACTTGTGCTCGATACAACTCGCGATCTAGCGGTTCCGCGATATCGATCTTCGGGTTGTTGTCGCTCTGATACCACTTGTAGGGTTTAATCCCTACAATCCTGGTTAACTAGATGCGGAATATCGATCCCGAAGAACACACAGCAGAATCGACTAGAAAAACGACGCCCACAAGGTAAACCCTAATCGTTACTTCGATTAGTATTGAAAGAATGACATAATTGGTTTGTTCCCCTCACCTCCTTTTATAGAGATGAGGGGGAACCGACTATTACAAGTCCTACGGGTCGGGTTGGGCTTAGACATTGCCAACCGACCTTTATTCTTAGCTATTAGGAAACTAGGCTATTCGACACTATCCCTAGACACGACTTAGGCGAATATCATGACTAAACATAACAATTTCCACCTTAGGCATATATTAGCCTATCCCAACAAATCTTCAAGGCACGATTAATTAAACTAATTTTTATGCATTTTTCATCACGGGCTTCTCAATCATATGGCAATATCGGAATACTATTTGCTTACAATATTACTTTGTAAATTTTGTCTCTAGTTTCTTGTTATCGACCTATAATAAGATTCCACCGTTCAAGAAAAAATACCAGGATACGCTAAGTTAGGAACACCAAATTAACTAGTCTTGCTATATATTTCCACATCAAACTAATCTACAACATGATCCCAAAGTGTCAAGCTGGCCACCAGGGACGCAACACATCAAGCATGTTATTTAGTGTGTGAAAACGATTGAGTTGAAGATCGGAAGGGAACATGGCACAAAAAGAATTTCATAGACTATTGAGGCAATCAATGAGTAAAGAAAAGAAGATAGATTACACACCTTAGAAGATATGATGCTCTACGATAGGGAACATATTATAAACATATATGCATCTTATTCAAACTGCAAAAAAGCCTAATATACAAAAATAACACGGAAGTACAAAGAACGGGTATATGATGCAAGACATAACCCAAATGGGAGCGCAACTTCTAAATTTGTGAACCATTAGATCGTATATGATGCAAGAATAATCACGGCGAGTTGTGTTAAACTTTTTACATTTAATTTTTAAACACCAATCAGGATAAATGATTGCAAACCTACACTGAAGCTATAAATAAAAATGCACCAAGAAATACTAAGTTAGGGACACCAAAGCTAGTGGAATTTTTGAAAGATTATAAATCATACCAGAACCTATTATCTTTTTGGAGAAAATGAATCTAGCAAATAATATCAAAAACCTATCATTTATATTTCAATGGCTATTTGACATTTTACGTGTCACATAAAAAAAGGAATAGTATCATCTATATTTTATTTCATGGTTCAGGTGCATGTGGCCATAAAAAAGATCATTCCCAGATCAAGTGGAGCACCGGGGAAGCTGCACAAAGAACATGCTGCGTCGGCCGAAAGTGAGATCAAGATTGGGTGAGAACATGACAAAAAGGAATTCCATTCACCATTAGAGCAATCAAGAAGAAAGGTGTATTGTAGGGCACACATTAAAGCATGTTATCACTGTATCTTTATGCTTTCGCAGCATGTAAATATCCACCTTAATCTCGTGATCTTTCTATATATATATATAAGGGTGATCATATCACTGGCTAATTAAAGGTTAAAAAAGCATAAAGTGAAATAGTAAAATGATCTAAATGATATGATTAACATGGAAATTGTTGCTTCATTTGACACAAGTATGATGACAGTGATTTTAAGGCTTAACCTTAAAACCTTTATGGTCCTAATGAGCCCAATTATACAACTAACTAATCCCATATCTACTTTACAGATAGTATACTATGTGCCCATAAAGGAGGTAAAGATGGCATGCTTAGCCAAACTAATCAACTGGAGCTTTTAGTTAAAGAAAGATTTATATAAAGCACATATACTTTAAGCTACTTTACTGCCCAAGATACTTGGTGGGGTGAGGGTGTGTTAAGCTTTGATTGCTTGTTACTTTCGTGGCCGAATTCCTTTATCTTTTTTTGACTGTTCTTTTTAAAAGTTTAACAATCACGAGCCACCCATTACTATGTATAGTCTTCTTCATCTCTAATGTCATATTGATCCTATCTTAATTACTATATCACATGTCTACACATAAATGTCCACATACATAACACAATAATAACTTGAATGTACACGTAAATGTCTACATTATGATATGGAAACTTTTCCTTATCTAATGTAGAAAAACATGTATCAATCACCTCAAAACACTCTCAACTTTTATTATCAATGATTCAAAACTAAAAACATAATAACAAAAAGGAAAAGCTACCAGTGCTACTCACGTGTATCTCTATTATCTACATGATAATAGTTTTACAAGTAAACAACAATGAAAAAGATTAAACAAGTTTCTGTGATCAAGTATCTAGAGAGAGAGTAGTAGTGTGTGTGAAAAAACACACAGATGAAAATGAGGCGATAAATACAAAGTATGAAACCCTAGACGACTAATAGACCCAGCATGGCCATAGAGCCATTGTAAACACATGGGCTTGAGTCCAAAGGCCGTGAGCCCATCTAAGTATCCAAGACTGGCAAGAATAGTCCCTTCGTTTCATAGCTAGCATCATTCCATATCCACAGCAATAACTGAAAGTTTAAAACACGACACAATGAGTCCCTTAGGTAAATTATGGGTAGCAGATTAGGTCCTTAAATTTTAACATCCCCTTTTAATCTGACAACCCATACAAATTAATCATGCCCACTTTTCCAACAAGTTTTTTATGCTGGTCTATATTCAACCCTTTTGTAAAGATGTCTGCAATTTGATTTGCAGAATCTGTTTTTACTGTTTTAACCACCCCATTTAAAATCTTTTCTCTCACAAAGTGAAGATCAATTTCAAGATGCTTGGTTCTCTCCTGAAAAACAAGGTTAGCTGCTATTGAAATAGCAGAATTGCTATCACAAAACAGATCCCCAGGCAAAAGATTGTATCATTTTAAATCTTTTAAGATTTTGAGGATCCATATGACTTCACTAGTGACAGAAGCAAGAGCTCTGTACTCTGCTTCTGCTAAAGATTTAGAGAGAGTATGTTGTTTTTTACTCCTCCAGGAAACCAAGTTCCCATTCAAAAAAACACAATACCAGTAACAGACCTCCTTGTCACAATACATTTAGCCCAGTCAGCGTCAGAAAAGGCTTTAAGAGATATACCAGAGTTTCTTGTAACATTAATACCAAGGCCTGGAGATCCCTTTAGATATCTCAAAATTCTAAAAGCAATTTTCTGATGAGACAACAAAAGTGAATGCATAAATTGACTTAAACAGTGCAAAACATAAGAGATGTCAGGTCTAGTATTGGTCATGTAAATTAACTTGCCCATAACTTTTGATATTCAACAATATTTTCAAGGAAAGGGTCATTTTCAGAGGGCTGATTAGAAATAGACAGCTTAGACACTAAAGGTGTCTTAGAGGCCACGGTACGGTGGTTGGTCGCTTGGCTGGCCACCACGGCGCGAGACGACGACGGCGCCAACCGTGCCATGCCTCGCGTCGTCGACTTTGGGCTGGCTAAAACCAGCCGACGCTGTGAGCGAGATGCGAAACCATGGCGCAGCCAACCACACCGTGGCTCTCGCCATGGGGTGGCGTTATGCTTTTTTTTTATTTTTTTTTTATTTTATTTTTTGAAAATTTAAGGTTTTGAAAGTGGGTAACGGAGGAAGAAAAAGATATGAAGGAAGAAGGAGGGTTGGAGAATAAGGGTAGTAGGGTTGGGTTGGTTTGTTTTGTTGGGTCAAGCCCAAAATTTCTATTTTTTTTGTTAAAAAATGTATAATACTTATATATAAAGTTCTCACATTTATTTTGAGTATTTTTTTTCGTGTATTGTTTTTTAAAAATTTGTATTTGTATTTTTATTATAAATGAATGTGTTTTTAGTTTAAAATAAATTGTTGAAAAAAAAATAAGTGGTGGGGTGACGATGACACGAGAATTCCCGTGTTAACCAGGGAGGGGGGTTGTGTCGTCGTGGGGAGTTTTGGTGTCATGGGAGAAAAATGTGATGTGGCATCACTTTTTGCCCACGACGCGAGTTTGACGGCTCGACCGTACCGTGCACTCTTAGATGGTTTGCAGGCAAGCATCACTCAGACAAAAGATCCAACACATATTTTCTCTAGTTCAAACAAACACCAAAGTTGGTATCAATAATTTCAATCCCCAAAAAATATTTCAATTTACCTAGATCTTTAATTTTGAATTTTCCTTTCAAAAAACTTTTGAAGCTGTCAATTTCTTTTTCATTGTTACCAATGACAATAATGTCATCAACATATACAAGCACAACAACAAAAATATTATCAACAGATTTAGTATAAAGAGAGTAATCAGATTTGCTTTGCACAAAACCATTGTCAACAAGCACAGATGTGAGTTTAGAGTTCCATTGCCTAGGAGACTGTTTAAGATCATAAATGGACTTTTTCAACTTACAAACAAGATTCTTGTTTCTGTCATAGAAAACTTGAGGAGGCTTCATATAGACAATTTCATCCAATTCACCATACAGAAAGGCATTATTAATGTCAAGTTGATAAATAGGCCAGGACTGGTTAACAGCTAAGTTAATCAAGCATCTAACAATCACCATTTTCACAACATGGGAAAAAGTCTCTTCATAATCAATCCCCTCTTTTTTGCCACAACCCATAGCAACAAGTCTAGCTTTGTACCTTTCTATTTCACCACTAGATTTAAACTTAAGTTTCGAAACCCATTTAGAGTTTAAAGCAGTTCTACGAGCAGGTAACTCAACTAAGTCCCAAGTATCATTCTCAAGTAAGGCAGCAAATTCTAAGTTCATAGCATCAACCCAATGTGGGCTTTGAGAGGCTTCAAAGATGTTCTTAGGCTCACTACTTCTATTCAATTGGGTAACAAAAGATAAGACACCCCCTTTAAAATTTTAATCGTACGAAAAATCTAATTTTCTTACATCCTAAATGACAAAATAATATTTAAAAAAAAATTATATTTTTTTTGCTTTTAAATAATTTATTATGAATTAAAAACGATTTAAACTAATTAAATGGTTTAAAAATATTAAATGACTTTTTAAAAGTTAAAAAAAATATATATATATAAAAGTAGGTGACGAGATGAATAATAGAAGAAAAATAAAAGGTATAAAAATTAAGCACTAAAAAGCTGTTTGATAAGCGACTATAAGTTGATAAGCTAAAAGGGGAAAATAGGTTTAAATATAACTATAAATAAAACATCATGTAGAAGCTAACTAAAACAATGATTTAGTTCAGATGGTCTTGCTGTGGTGTTTAGAGACGTGGGTATTGAAAGAGGAGGTCAGGGGTTCAAAACTCCCAGTGAGCATTTTTGGAAAACTTCTTTTTATACCAACAGTACACCTTAGAACTACGAGAAAAGTTATTTTGGAGCCTTGTTTTTTGGTGGAAACCAAGGGACAAATCCCCATCCTTCATTTAGCTTTGATCTAAGGGTGGAGATTAATCTAAGATTTAATTGGTTAATCCTATTTTCTTGTCCCAATCTATATACCAGCTATTTTTTCCAACTAACTTTTATCACTCATTTTTCACACACACAATAACGTGCCCAATTCATCATTCCCAAATTCAAAATCAACTAATCAAACTCTAACCTAATTCAATTAATCAAATCGAAATCGAGAGAAGGTTGAAGCTTGCTAACTTAATCTGGGCCGACTAAGGAGCGTTCTGGTGGGTGGAGAATTTGGTCGGAGTTCCAATCGTTGGTTACGGTGATGATTGGAGGCGGTAACGTGGTGGCTGGAGGTCGCCGGTGGTCTGGTGGGTGGAGAATTTGGTTGGAGTTCCAATCGGTGGTTACGGTGATGATTGGAGGCGGTAACGTGGTGGCTGGAGGTCGCCGGTGGTGGGATACACTTTTATTGAGAATAGATTTCGTCATTGTGGTAACCTTTATGAAGCACGTGAGTTGTTGAGAAAAGTTGGTGAGGTAGACGGATGTTCACCGGATGTAGTGTCGCTACACGTTAACTGTGTAATATCATCAGTGATATTTTATCACCGGTGATACTTTTATTGTTTTTATCACTAGTGAAGTATCACTAGTAATAAACCAATAAAATATCACCTTACTGTGTAATATCATCAGTGATAACTTATCACCGGTGATATTTTTATTGTTTTATCACTAGTGAAGTATCACTAGTAATAAACCAATGAAATATCACGTTACTGTGTAATATCATCGATGATATTTTATCACCGGTGATATTTTTATTGTTTTATCACTAGTAATAAACCAATGAAATATCACGTTACTATATCACCGTTGATATTTTTATTGTTTTATCACAATAAACCAATAAAATATCACGTTACTGTGTAATATCACCGGTGATATATTATTGTTTTATCACTAGTGAAGTATCACTAATAATAAATGAAATATCACGTTACTGTGTAATATCACCGGTGATATTTTATCATCAGTGATATTTTTGTTGTTTTATCACTAGTAATAAACCAATGGTACTGGGATGGAAGGTGGGGTTGGTCTGAACTGCTGAGGGTGACCCATCTGCTGCTGCTATTGTGACCACCTACCTTCATCAGATTTCAAAGCACTTTCAACTTCAATTCTTCTTTTAGGCGTTTCATCAAACACCTTATCATCACCAATCAGCGTTATGAATCGGTTCGTTTTTAATTGATTTTTTTCAGGGATCGGTTGATTTAACCATCATCGGTAATATTTATGAATTGGTTGGTTTTGAATCTTTTTTTTCGAGATGGGTTGTGCTTCGATTGTTCCATTTATGTGTTTTTTTAAGATTTTGATCGGGTTTTTAAGGTTACGGTTTGATTTGATTTAAAGAGATAAATGAGAGCTTTTTGATTGTTTAGAGAGAGAGAGAGAGAACGTTTGATCTGGATCTGGATCTAAAAATGACTGTTGTTAAAACTTATTAAAGTTTTCAGTTTCAGTCCCTTATAAGAAGTTTCAAAGTTTGGCAGTTTTAGCCCCTCCGTGTTTTTAATCATTTGATCTGGTCCTTGATAATGGATGGTCCAGATCTGTCCCTTGGATTCCACCAAAATACAAGGTTCTTTAATAACCGGACTCATTTAAGAAAAGAAACAGATTTTCACCAAACATGCATCTTTATCAATCTATAACTAAATCGAAACATATTAATATACTAACTACAAGTAACCCAAAACAATAATTAACTCGAAGTAATCAGAAGGAAGAAAAATAAGAACAAAAAGTACCTTTGCTCAAGCCAATAATCAGAAAACTTCTACAACCCTATTTTCAATCTAAAACTAAACTACAACCAAATTATTAGCATCCATACTCTTCTTTTCAAACAGTGAACACTAAGCTCGACCATATCCATCACTTTCTTTTTCTTGGACCCGAACCAACATCAGCAAAATAAATCGTAACGTTTTATTATGCATCAAATTGAACCGAGTAGTAGCAACACCAAACAATATAACTTCTTTTTTAATTTCAAACAAAAATTAACACAAATCTATTTAAAAATAAACAACATCCAACTTTGATAATTATAAATTTGATTCCAACAAAAACATAAAAAATATTTTCGGATTGAAATTAAAGAACACAAATTTGAACAAATAATTTTTCGAATTAAAAATTTAAAAGCAGGAATTAAAAATTTAATTTTATAAAAAAAAAAAAACTAAACCTACACTAACTAAAAGTAAAGCATTAATTAAAACCCCTTTTTTTGGGACACAAATTAAAACAAGAACAATGAACAATAATCTCTTTTTGCCAGACCCAAAATATAGAAAAAGAACTTCACAATATTTTAACAGTAATAATATTGATAATGATTCAAGAACAAAAATTTAATTGAAACTTTTTAAATTAAAAACAAGAATTTATACCATTCAAACTTAAAAAAGGACAATTAAATTTAAACATAAATAAAAACCTACACTAGGAAAATTAAAAGCATGTCTTCTTCCTTCCTCTTTCTTGCCCTTTTATAGAAGATCTTGGTCTAAAAACGTCATTGGTGACGTTTTGATTTTGGCTACTTCTATTCACGTGGGCGAGTCTTGACATCTTGAAAGGTCTTTATCTTCACTTCTACACGAAATATATATCACAACTCGTCATCTCTTTGTCTTCTTTCGTTTTTGAAAAGTGTGAGGTTAGAGGGTTTTGGTTTGTAGAAAAAAGAGGAAAAAATAGAGGGAATGGTTTAGATCATAGGTTCGGTGGGTATGAGAGGTGAATAAGGAATATGGTGGCTGGGAGATAAAAGGATGGAACCCTAAAATCTCTCAATGTAAACACTGATCTATCCATTTGTTTATTCGGTGTTATATATTTGAAATGGGCTAGGGGATTTATAGGCCCATGACGAAAATTGATGAAGACAAATGGGGCTGATGCATTATTTGTGATCCATGAAATGAAAAACAAAAAACATATACTACGTTTCTTTTTTTTTTCTTTTAATTTTTTTTTAAATATAATCTCGGTTTTCAGGATCGTTTTCTCGATGCTCGTTTCATTGTTTTGGGTCTTGACTTTGACTTTGTCGTTACTTGTAAAATTCTACGAACGTTATCGAGTCGATCCGAATTATCTGTTTTCGCTCCGTTTTGAATCTATTGTACCTATTTGACATAAAACACCAAACGAAGATATTTGCAATATAATATGATATAATTTAGTGTTTATGGTCATTTTTACGGTGCTAAACGGGTATAAAATAATGAGTAAATGGACTCTAATCGTCCCCCCATACTATCAATTGCTAGTCCCTAGCAATCCGATCATATAAAGTAATGAAAGGATCAAAAGTATACACCCCGTTTCGACTCTTATTCAAAATTTAAAAGGACAAGATTTTTTTTAACTACTAAGGTTAATTCATCGTCCTCGATTTTCACTCGCCGCAAACTAAGCGTGAAACGAGATCATTGTCTTTTACAAGTTAGTAATGCTAACACTACTCATATGCGTTAATCATGATACTTAAACTCCCTTATTCCTAATTGGTATCTCCAAATTTTATTTTTGTCATGATGATCACGAGGATTCATATTTGACTTATTTTGATAAGAGATTAGGTCCAAAAATAGAGTTATAATGGTGCAACTAAAACCATCAATTAGTAACCTTTCCTAATAGTAACGGTGTCAAAAAATTAAGTTAACAAGAAAGATCGATAAACACGGTTTTATAACGGATTTGAATATTTGACTTATTGACCATGACTTTTATTATCCTCCTCATCATCGGAAGTTTTATTATCATGGATTACCTTAGCCTTTTATTATCCGCCTCATTATCGGTGGTTTTATTAGCTTCGGTCTTGCCTTGCCTTTTATTATCCGCCTCATTATTGGTGGTTTTATTAGCAAGACGATATGTCCAAAATTGGATTTATTAAGAGCTTATGGATATTTTTTAAGCCATTCACTTATATTTCGCATCGATTTTAGCCCTTTGAGCTTAGAATTTTTGCTATTTTTTTGTGAATGACTAAAAAAATTTATTTAAGCTTTATTGGGGTGTCAATATTTCAAATCCGTAACGCTGGCGAACCTTAAATGTCTTTCCAATTTAATTACACGGAAACTACTAGAATTAGTTAAAAATCAACAGTAATGATCAAACCGCTAAAACAATATTTATTAACAATTTATTTATATACAAGCGTTGGGAGAAAAACCACACAACTAAAACACATGAGTTTTTGAAAGAATACGAATACTCTACGTTTAGCATAGTAACTTATAATCGACTCTATCATTTCTCGTCCTCAATAAAGAGACTTAGCCTAATATAGTTAAGGAACAAAGCTAAGGGCTCAACACGCCAGGTCGGGTCAAAATTAAACCTAGACATAAAAATACTAACAAAATGTGCAAAGCACTTCTTTTTATTAAAAAAAAATTGGTCAAAACGGGGGTGCTAGGGTACTAGTAGGTACAAATGTGATCAAATTCAGCTAGAATTTCCCCCCCACACTTAGAATTGAATATTGCCCTCAATATTCAAAGTACCGGCCGAAGCCGCCACTATAGAACGTAAAAAGGTAACACTACTAGCCAAGTGTGGGAACGAAAAGCTTTTTTCACAAAAAAAGATTATTAGATATCCCTATTTAAACGTTAGTAAACAAGATAGGATATTGGGCGGCCGGATTGAAAACGGGCGCTTCAATCATCTCTATCACGGGAATCCTGAAAACACAGAGCAAACACATGGCAACAAACAATGGAAGAGGCATCTCCCCCACACTTAGTGTTAGCAAAAACCAAGAAGTAGAACACATAAGATCCTCGGGTTGCCTCCCGAGAAGCGCTTGTTTATTAACGAGTCGTAGCTTGACTCGCCCCGAATTGAATGGTCATGGGGGAGCAAGTGGAGGACAAATCTCCATCGGACTTTCATTCAAGAAGTTTGGATAAACGTTGAATTTCACGAAAGTTCTACTCCGATGAGATACACCCGGCTCAAGAGAATAAAAACGATACATGGAGATGCCGGGGTCAAAAATGGTATCCTCATTTCCGGAGGAGAGAAGATATGGTGGAGAATAAGTAATAAATGGAAGAAAGGTCCGGATAACGAGTTTATAAAATTCCTCATTCTCTTCGAAAGGAGGTTCATCGGTAAACCCCTTGAGAATGGAAACTAAACTCATCACGAGAGAAGATGGATGATCACTATTCTCAATGGGTGGGAGGGTGGGAATAGCAATATCATGAATGATCACCGAGTCGACGAGAGAAATATCAAATGTGAATTTATCGAGCTCGGGATCAAGAATGGTCATACCACAATTCTTAAGAGGATCCGGATCAAATGTGAACTGATCATAGTCGGGATCATTAAGATGGTAATCAACATCTCCCGGTGGAGATGGAACAAATGGAGTAGATTCAAAAATGAATCTTTCAAATGTGGTATCAAAATCAATCTCATTTCCCGGTGGAAATGGATGAAGAATTGTAAGTTCATCCGTGAAATTCTCGTAGACGGGCTCATGAAAATCGGTATTTAATGCCTCGATTTTAGCAATCAAAACACTAATCTTTGATAATTTTTCACGAATCCCAACATCCTCGATTTCTCCACCTTTCGGGTCAAAATCTTTCACATCCTCTAAGCTTATGGGCTCGGAATTGGGAGGTGATGCCTCAACATAATCGATGTTCTCAATTGAGAAAGAACCGTCATCACTCGAAGTAGAAACATCTTTAGAATCGGATAAAATCTCAAATTGATCTTTTGAAATGTCAAGAGGCGGAGGATGATCACAAATAGGCACATCACACAAATTGTCGAGAATACCCTCGGGCTCACTTAGGATTAGGACAAGGTCTTCAACACTAGACTTTATGAATTCGTCCGATTCCGTTGCCAGAATAGTGTCAAGATGCTCATCCTCCATTATGAGAGAGTCAACGGGCTCCTCTGGTGTGATTGCAATGGTATAATCCTCATCATCATCATCCTGGTATAAGGTAGGATGGTTGAAATTCAGAGTATTAATATATTCTGTCAACTCCTCTTTAACATTTTCTACATCCTCGAGAAGTTTTTGAAGCAACTCTTGTTGTTGCTTTTCTCCACATGTATGCTTAATCTCAAAAAATCTATCCCAAGCTATCAATAAAACCTTCGGCTTTCTAAAAGAAAAATGATTAAACTTTTTTAAAAAGGTTTCTACCGAGTTCATAACATTATCTCTATCTGGCAAGATTTCGATACTTGTTTCTTGAGGAGGTTCATGAACAACGGAATACTTTTGCAATTTTTGTCAAACTAATTCATGAATGAATAGCTCATGTTCATTAAGCTCATTTTGCGAAGCAATGGATTGATGATGAATGACAGGATGATGTGGGGGCTCAAAATGGTCATAACCGGAATCATAACAAGGACTTGCCTCATACAAATTCGTAGGTTGACATAAGTAAGTATCATGAGGGCCCCCACACTTTTCACAACAAGGATATTGTTGTGAAAAACTCGGTGAATTTTATGGATAATTATGTCCATTGTAGTCATAATTGCACCCCGACTCTTGCTCGTTGTTAAACGAGGGATGAGACGGACAATCAATACTAAAATGGTAATCATTTCCACAATGCACACACGAGTATGGTAAACGAGTGGGTTGTGGAGGTGGATAAGAATAATCGTGAGGATTATCAAATGAATCTTCGTTTCTCGATTTGCAAAGAAAACAATATCCACCACAAAGATCTTTACCGCAACATTCACAAGTACATTGTCGACAAGGTGATAAATCATATAACGGTTCTCCACACCCTACGCATCGGACAAACGTCGACATAAGAATTAAACGATAAGATGGTTAAGAAAAAGAATTAAATGGATAGATATATTTTGTATTTTTGATTTTTCTATTTTTTTTGTCTTATATATATAATAAAAAGAAAAGAAAAATATTTTTGTATTTTTTTTTAAATATTCACAAACACAATAATAACTTCACGAGGAAGGATCTCCAAGTCACTAATCGTCAAACCGTAACGATATTGTCGCAACACACTTCCCCGGGCAGCGGCGCCAAAAATTTGATGTAAAGTATAATACATATATATATATAATAACATATCGCAACGTAAGTGAATCGACAAACAATTCCTTTAGGAAAAAGAATTATAAGTCAAAACTCCCAAAATAATATATATTATATATATATATATATACCGGGTAAGTGATCACCCGAGTCGTTTCCCAACGAAGTGTGAAATTGACGGCTACGTTATTGGTTTGACTTTTGGATGCTTGAATAATCGAGAATTTGATTTTTATTTTAATATTCTACGATAAAAATTAATTAAGGCAAAATGATAACTTATAAATCTACGGGAACATAATTAAGGCAACTAAATTTAAATCTAGAAAAATAATCTTAAATCTATGGGAAGCATCACTACAAGGAAGGAAAAAAAAATAACAAGGCAAACTACACTAATAAACATAAGCAAATAAACAACAACATGAATAACGTTAAAGTAAAAACGCAAAAAATTAAGAAAATAATAAAATTTTAATCGTACGAAAAATCTAATTTTCTTACATCCTAAATGACAAAATAATATTTAAAAAAAAGTTATATTTTTTTTTTTGCTTTTAAATAATTTATTATGAATTAAAAACGATTTAAACTAATTAAATGGTTTAAAAATATTAAATGACTTTTTAAAAGTTAAAAAAAAATATATATATAAAAGTAGGTGACGAGATGAATAATAGAAGAAAAATAAAAGGTATAAAAATTAAGCACTAAAAAGTTGTTTGATAAGCGACTATAAGTTGATAAGCTAAAAGGGAAAAATAGGTTTAAATATAACTATAAATAAAACATCATGTAGAAGCTAACTAAAACAATGATTTAGTTCAGATGGTCTTGCTGTGGTGTTTAGAGACGTGGGTATTTAAAGAGGAGGTCAGGGGTTCAAAACTCCCAACCTTAGAACTACATCATAAAAACCATACAGCAAACACATTACTAGAGTTACCATAACAACTACCCCTTAAAACTATACGTACTCTTTTTAAAACCAAATCAATAAATGGCGAACATAATTCACCATCAAGAACATTTAAGAACAGTAGACATAAACCATCAACAAAATAAAACTACTTAACAAATTTAGAACCAAATCAAGAACAACAATATCAATAACATAAGTATATTTAAGAAAAGAAACAGATTTTCACTAAACATGCATCTTTATCAATCTATAACTAAATCGAAACATAATAATATACTAACTACAAGTAACCCAAAACAATAATTAACTCGAAGTAATCAGAAGGAAGAAAAATAAGAACAAAAAGTACCTTTGCTCAAGCCAATAATCAGAAAACTTCTACAACCCTATTTTCAATCTAAAACTAAACTACAACCAAATTATTAGCATCCATACTCTTCTTTTCAAACAGTGAACACTAAGCTCGACCATATCCATCACTTTCTTTTTCTTGGACCCGAACCAACATCAGCAAAATAAATCGTAACGTTTTATTATGCATCAAATTGAACCGAGTAGTAGCAACACCAAACAATATAACTTCTTTTTTAATTTCAAACAAAAATTAACACAAATCTATTTAAAAATAAACAACATCCAACTTTGATAATTATAAATTTGATTCCAACAAAAACATAAAAAATATATTCGGATTGAAATTAAAGAACACAAATTTGAACAAATAATTTTTCGAATTAAAAATTTAAAAGCAGGAATTAAAAATTCAATTTTATAAAAAAAAAACTAAACCTACACTAACTAAAAGTAAAGCATTAATTAAAACCCCTTTTTTTGGGACACAAATTAAAACAAGAACAATGAACAATAATCTCTTTTTGCCAGATCCAAAATATAGAAAAAGAACTTCACAATATTTTTAACAGTAATAATATTGATAATGATTGAAGAACAAGAAATTTAATTGAAACTTTTTAAATTAAAAACAAGAATTTATACCATTCGAACTTAAAAAAGGACAATTAAATTTAAACATAAATAAAAACCTACACTAGGAAAATTAAAAGCATGTCTTCTTCCTTCCTCTTTCTTGCCCTTTTATAGAAGATCTTGGTCTAAAAACGTCATTGGTGACGTTTTGATTTTGGCTACTTCTATTCACGTGGGTGAGTCTTGACATCTTGAAAGGTCTTTATCTTCACTTCTACACGAAATATATATCACAACTCGTCATCTCTTTGTCTTCTTTCGTTTTTGAAAAGTGTGGGGTTAGAGGGTTTTGGTTTGTAGCAAAAAGAGGAAAAAATAGAGGGAATGGTTTAGATCATAGGTTCGGTGGGTATGAGAGGTGAATAAGGAATATGGTGGCTGGGAGATAAAAGGATGGAACCCTAAAATCTCTCAATGTAAACACTGATCTATCCATTTGTTTATTCGGTGTTATATATTTGAAATGGGCTAGGGATTTATAGGCCCATGACGAAAATTGATGAAGACAAATGGGGCTGATGCATTATTTGTGATCCATGAAATGAAAAACAAAAAACATATACTACGTTTCTTTTTTTTTTTCTTTTAATTCTTTTTTTTTAAATATAATCTCGGTTTTCGGGATCGTTTTCTCGATGCTCGTTCCATTGTTTTGGGTCTTGACTTTGACTTTGTCGTTACTTGTAAAATTCTACGAACGTTATCGAGTCGATCCGAATTATCCGTTTACGCTCCGTTTTCAATCTTTTGTACCTATTTGACATAAACACCAAACGAAGATATTTGCAATATAATATGATATAATTTAGTGTTTATGGTCATTTTTACGGTGCTAAACGGGTATAAAATAATGAGTAAATGGACTCTAATCACCTTCTCAAGTTTTGGTCTCCCTGAGCATGATTATTAGATATATTATCCAAGTCCTCTCCCATGTTTTGTCCATGAAAGGAAGGGCTTGGATTTAAATCTAAGGTTCCTTCAGATATATCATTATCATCAAGTGTGGCATCCTCTGCCCCCATTTAGACTGGCATCTATGGTATCACTGGCTGAGGCAGTGTTTCTATTGTCACATAGACTAATGGGTGGGCTGCTAGGACTTGGTGACTGTAAGTCACTATTATGCTTATTTGTTACTCTCTCATCATTATTAGGAAGCTCAGGGTTATCCAAGTTAAAAAAGGTTAAAACTTTATCACTTTGAAAAACATCAAATTCTTTGTTATTAGTTTTCTTGTTCAGAACAACATCCTTAAATGGAAATATGGATTCAAAAAACTTAACATCTCTGAAAACAAAAAATTGATGCTTGTCAAGACTATAAAGTTTATAACCTTTTTGTGAACTAGAAAAACCCATCATAACACATTTTTAGACCTACTGGTGACTTTATCATGACTATTTAAAATAGTAGCAAAACAAAGACACCCAAAAGTCCTAATATGAGAGAGATTAGGGGATGATTTATAAATCATCTCATAAAGAGATCTACCATTTAGCACAGAAGAGGGTAATCTGTTAATAAGATAAGTAGCAGTTAGAACACATTCAGTCCAAAGTCTCAAAGGTATTCCCCCTAAAACATAAGGCATCTGGCAACATTTAAAAGATGCCTATGTTTCTTTTCAACCACCTCATTTTGTTGTGGGGTGTAAGTACAAGAGGTTTGGTGTACAATTCCCTTTTCATGACAAAACTTTTTGAAGTTATGATTTAAAAATTTTGTTCCATTGTCACTTCTAAAAATTTTGATGTTACTTTTGAACTGATTTTGTAAAAGATTGTCGAAAATCTCAATTGAAGAACCAACTTCATCTTTGGTTTTGATTAAGTACACCCAAACAGCTCTTGTGTAATCATCCATAACAGTAAGAATATATCAATGACCAGTGCGACTGGTCTCCCTATAAGGACCCCACAAATCTATATGAACAATTTCACAAAGCATTTTAGTCTTATGTTCACTTAAAGGAAATGGTTCTCTAGTTTGTTTAGCCCTTTGACATATTTCACAAAAAACAGTTTGATCAGAATTATCAATGTTCAAGTAATTTTTAAGAACAAGTAACCACATTAGAATGATTCACAAAAAAACATTCATTTTCATCAAAAACAACAAAAATCTTATTGTCCTTAACAAGTTTATGAACAGATATCAAAGTAACACAATAATCTGGAATAACAAGAACATTAAACAAAACCAAACCATTTGAAAGTTTAAGGTTGCCAATTTTAGAAATGATGGCTTCAGTTCCACTGGGATGAGCCACTCTTATATTTAGGTGGGAAATGTCAAACACATTATCCAATTCAGTATCATTATTGGTCATATGTTGATTTGCCCCAGAATCAACAACTTTCCCATTGTACCCAAGTTTTGATTTGATGTCAGTGTTAGAACAGAAAATTTTTCCAAAATTTTCATTAAAAATCTTGCTATTATTGAAGTAAGTGCCTACCATATTGGCATGAATCCCCTTTCCAGAATCACTAGAAGTACCCTTATTGTCCTTTATGAGAGAGATCAAGGTGGTCAGTTGTTCATCAGTAAATCCAGATGAAGAGGATGTGCCTACAGAATTGTTAGACACATTCTTCCCCTTAAAGTTCTGCCCCCCCCCCCCCCCCCTTTTTCTTCCCAAAGTCATTAGGGTATCCAATGATCTTAAAACATCTGTCAATAGTATGACCATTATAACCACAATTCTCATAGACAACTTCAGCATTAGAATTACCATAAGGTCTAAAGACACTATTGTTTGGTGTGTTAGGTCTAAATCTAGTGGTGCTTGAGTTGGGTCTAAAATTGTCATTGTTGCCATAAGTGGGTCTGAAGTTACCATTATTAATATTCTGAGTTCTTTGCACATTGTTTCTAGCAGGCCCATTAGAAAGAAAAGCATATGTCTGAGTCCTCTGGGAGGATCCACTAAGAGTGCTAGATGCAACTCTGTGAGACTCCTCACTAGAGATAATGGCATAGGCACCCTTGACATCTGGCAAAGTCTCCTTAGAGAGAATAGAACTCCTAATACTCATATATGAATCATCAAGACCCCTCAAAAATGGCATAAGTTTCAACAATTGATTATGTTTCTTAAAATCACCAACAGCAGAGCACAAAGAATTAGGTAATTCAATCATAACATCATACTGTTTCCAATAGGCATTAAGTTTATGATAGTAATCAGACAAATTAGACCCATTCTGCTTAAGTGTGTTGATTTTATGATGAAGATTAAAAATCATAAAACCATCAACTTTATGATAAGTTTCTTTAAGCTCATTCCAAACATGTTTAGCCTTCTTAGAAAATATTTGACGAAGGAACAATTCTTCAGAAATAGAGTTTAAAATCCACCCAAGTAAGACAACATTCACCCTATCCCATTATTTTCCCAAAATCTCATTAGTTATGGACCTTCTACAATATCCACCAATAAAACCATTTTTGTTTTTACCTTCCAAAGCAAGTAACATAGCCTTAGCCCAAACTTGATAATTTTTAGTCCCTTTTAGTTTAACAGTGACAACAGTCAACACAGCAGTATCATTAGGGTGCAAATACAAATGGTCACTTAGGTCAAGCTTACTAATAAGTGTAACTGGATCAGTCACACTTAGAGTATCATCATCACAATGTGCAGACTCCTCATGGTCAGACATGGTGAAGGGTAAAAAAGTAAAAAAAAACCCACTAAACTGCAAACAAAGTTCCCAGGCTTCCAAACCACTCAAGGGTGACAGGTCAAGGGCAAGCAGTGAGTGAGGATCCAAATAAATAGGTAGAAAAAATAAAGTACTACCAACCCAACAATAAAATAAAACAAGAATCACAAATAAGTAGATAACAAGTAAAGAGAGAGTAGAGAGGTGTTACAGTGCTCCCAAAAAAGCTCAATCGAACTGTCACACCTAGATTCACTTAGTTTAAGGGTAAGAGAACCTCCAAGTCACAAACCCTAATTTTTGTTCAAGGGATATAGGGAAAATGACCAAATAACAACGAACCAGCAACAGAATCACAAGTCCTTCTTAAAATATCACCACCAATCAAGAACACTTTCAAAAAGAAATGAAACCCTAATTTTTCAAAATAAAAATTGAGGCATCAAAACTTTGAATCTATAAGTAATATTAACATATCCAGCTATCTCAATAGCAGATCTACTAAAAAAAGTATGTATCGTAAAAAACCCCCCAAAATTTTTTTTGGAACCCTAACAAATTTTCATCGATTTTCAAGAACCAGTCTCTGATACCATGTAGAAAAACATGTATCAATCACCTCAAAACACTCTCAACTTTTATTATCAATGATTCAAAACCAAAAACAGAATAACAAAAAAGAAAATCTACCAGTGCTACTCACGTGTAGCTCTATTATCTACATGATAATAGTTTTACAAGTAAACAACATTGAAAAGGATTAAACAAGTTTCTGAGATCAAGTATCTAGAGAGAGTAGTAGTGTGTGTGAAAAAACACACAGATGAAAATGAGGCGATAAATACAAAGTATGAAACCCTAGACGTCTAATAGACCCATCATGGGCCATAGAGCCGTTGTAAACACATGGGCTTGAGTCCAAAGGTTGTGAGCCCAACTAAGTATGTAAGAGTGGCAAGAATAGTCCCTTCGTTCCATAGCTAGCATCATTCCATATCCACAGCAATAACTGAAAGTTTAAAACACGACACAATGAGTCCCTTAGGTAAACTATGGGTACCCGATTAGGTCCTTCAATTTTAACATCTAGTTAAGAACAATTTTCTGCTAGTAGCTCTAAGTTGATGTCTTAGCAGTTCAAGTTTATATGTATATTAATATATCGTGTTTGGCGTCAATCAAATATGCACCACTTGTGGTATCTAAGGAAGACTAAACTTGACAGTGGCGGGCATACATGTATGGTTCGGGGGGGGAGGCGCCCCCTATGACTAGCCCGATTAAATGAGATTTTAGTGTAAATTTTTTTTGATTTTGAGCGTTTTTCGAACATGCCCCCCACTAATAAATCAAATTGCCCCCCACCTGCTTATTAAAACCTAATATTCAACTCTCTAACACCTTATAAATCCTTTATTTTTATGTAAAAATACCCGATTTATCATTTTAATACTAGTTTTTTTCCTTATTTTGATATTATTGTCTAAAAATTTTTTTTTGCCCCCCACCTTCGATATTTCTGAGTCCGCCACTGAAACTTGAATCATTTTCTTTGTCATAACGTGGATAGATTTAGAGATACATGTCGATATAAATGTGACGCAATTAGGTCCCTCGTATGTGGATCTTGAGCTACATTACATTATGTTACTGCAAATGGATTATAGCTTGGCAATTAGCTTTGTGTGAGAAAGTATGCACCAGCTGCTAAAAAACATGATAAACATAGTTTAAACAAAGAAGGCACGCATGACTAACTTTTTCTAAATGTAAAAATTAGGAATATTTGATTTTACTTGCTACTTATACATGATGTGCTGTGTTGTATATTTAAGAAGTTGGATGAAAGTCAGGTTACGGTCCATTTTCTGTGAATGATCGAGCTGCAAGTCTGCAACAATACATGAGGTTTATTGTTAAAGAGACACAAGTTGTGTATCTCATCTAAACAAAACCTTTTGCATAAGAATTAAAGTGGCATATTAACAAGAATCCATGTATCTAGAATGTTGGGCGATATGGGCAAAAGGCAAAAGAGAAGGCACCATACATATTTATGGAAATGATACGCCTGGTGATAAATGCAATAAAGTTAATTCTTTAATTTTAGCCGAGACTGAAAACATTCACAAAGCAACCTTTTCCAAAGGAGAATAGAATCGAGTCTTCTCCAGACAAATCATTTCACAGATAAGAATGAGAAACTCGAATTGAATTCTATGTTTGTTTTCTGTTATCATGGTATCCGGAGCTTCGGGCCCAGAAATCATTTCAACTTCGCATCGACATGATCTCTAATATCATTAACCAGCCAACCATATAAAAGGTCATTTGCAAAAAGCAAATCAATCATGATAAATCTACTTCTATGTTCATACATTCATTCATGAAAATGACCATACTTGATGTAATCTTGAGAGATCATATTGTCAATCAAATAGATATCGCCTTATAAAGAAGATAAAATATAATCTATACAAAATATTACACACTGATTCTTGATTCCGAGAATTCGAACTTTTTCACCATACAAAATGCAAATATCAAATGGCGCCGCTGCCGGCTCCTCTCGTTAAGATCAAAAGTTTTTTGTAGAACTTGGATTTTGGGATCCGTTCCCCGTGAACGTTACTTTTTCATAAAAATTTTCAAAATCACTAAAAAATATAAAATTTTCAAAAATCCTAAAAATTAAAAAACAATAAAAACCAAAAATATTTTTGCCTTGTTTCTCTTTGTTCGTTCTTTTGCAGGTGTATGCGCACTCGATCCACGTCTTATCAAGAGCCCGAGCCTCTCGATAACTTAGACATGGCTGGTGTCCAAAACAACAATAACATACCACCTCCGAACAACAATAATAACAACAACAACCCGCCTTTCAACAACATGAATAACAACAACAATGAGCCCCTTCCGGATAATCGTCCAATGATTGAACTGCTGCAAGCTCATGTTGATGGCAACACGGATCCAATTGTTATACCACCAATTGCCGCCAACAATTTCGAGCTCAAGTCAGGCTTTATCCAGATGGTCTCAGCTCAACCGTTCTTGGGACGAACCATTGATGACCCACATGATCATATCAAGAGATTTCTACAACTCACCAACACGGTCAAGTTCAATGGGGTTCCACAGGAGGTTATAAGGTTACAACTTTTTCCCTTTTCTTTAGAGGGACAAGCCCGGCATTGGCTTGCTAAGGAACCGCCACAGAGTATTCTCTCGTGGACGGATTTGGAAACAAAGTTCATTAACTACTTTTTTCCACCCTCTCGTACTACCGCTTTGCGGAATGAGATTATAAACTTTGAACAAAAGTACGATGAGTCATTCAGTGAATCTTGGGATCGTTTTAAAGATCTTTTAAGAAAATGCCCACAACATGGTTTTACCAAAGTACATCAAATAAATACTTTTTACAATGGTTTAAGCATGAGTGACCAAGATTCACTGAATAGTGCCTCAGGGGGTAATTTATTGGCTAAGACTTCCAATGCTGCTTGGGATATCATTGAGAACAAGTCTCGTGTGCAAACCAAGAGCGTTAGGACCAATGTTGCTAGTGCTAGCACTAATGACAGCGACAAGCGATTAGACAAACTCACTACGCTTCTTGAAACGCTTGTCACCCACACCGTCAGCAACAACAACAGCAACAACGCCAAAAACGCACAAGTGAACGCTGTCAGCCAACCTTGTGAGATATGCGGTGGTCCCCACTCCTATACAACTTGTACCGCCACCCAAGATTACCCTGCTGAGAATGTGAATGCGGCATAGGGCACCTACCAACAACCCGCTTATCAAGCAAAACCTCAAGGTGACCGTAACTTGCTTAGCTATCGCAGCAACAACTATCTTTCACCACCTGGCTTTCCTCCTGCCAACCAACACCAACAACAAAACCTTAATCGCCCTCCTCAACAACAACAACAACCTCGACAACCATACATCCCACCTCACAAGCAGCAACAACCGCCTCAACGTACCAATCAAATCTACCAACAACCTGCTTACCAACCACCTGCATACAATGCTCCTCCCAACCAAGCCAGCACTGCATTACACCAAGAGGTCGCCACCTACATGAGAACCAATGATGTGATAGTGGGAAATCTCCAAGAGGAAGTGCGCAATTTGAAGGCAGATTTAGTAAAGCAAGGAAATGATTTGAGAGCCGATATTGGAAACATGTTGGATAGTCAGACGAATGACTTGAGGAACATGATGGCTAGTTTCTTCCAAAGTAGTCAACCCTCTTCTTCGGGTACTCTTCCGAGTAACACCGTTGCGAACCCAAGAGGGGAGATGAAAGCAATCACCACTCGAAGTGGTAAAGGTACCAAGGAACCCGAGCTTCCTATACCCCCACCGGTGATTGTGACTAAGGAAAACGAGTCGCCTGCCCCTATTCCTCCTCCTTCTCCTTCCCCAATTTCTCCACCTCTTCTTTCTACCCCTCCTCCACCCGTGGTTGTGAGTGATCCTATACTCCCAAAGCCTTCTTCTTCTTCCAATATACCTTATCCTTCTAGGTTGAGGAAAGAGAAGCAAAAGAGCAAGGATGATATTCAGGTTTCTAACTTTCTGAAAATGTTTAAACAACTGAATTTTAATATCTCCTTCGCTGAGGCTCTCGCTCACATGCCCAAGTATGCTAAAATGTTTAAAGATCTTTTGAGCGACAAGGAAAAGCTCCTCGACATTGCCAACACCCAACTTAATGAGAACTGCTCTGCAGTGCTCTTAAGGAAATTGCCAACCAAGCTTGGTGATCCGGGTCGTTTTCTTATCCCTTGCAATTTCCCGGGAGTAGAGAATTGCATGGCCCTAGCCGATCTAGGTGCCAGTATTAATCTCATGCCTCTAAGTGTTTGGAAGCAATTATCTCTCCCAGAGCTAGTCCCCACTAAAATGACTTTGGAATTGGCCAACCGTACGGTTGCTTATCCAGTGGGGATAGCCGAAGATGTCATTGTAGGAGTCGACAAATTCACCTTCCCTGCTGATTTTGTTGTCGTCGACTACGAGATGGACCCTCGTGTACCACTGATTGTTGGTCGTCCATTCTTAAGGACCGGTCGCACTCTTATTGATGTTGAAGCCGGTGAGCTTATCATGAGAGTGGGTGACGACAAAGTAGTCTTCAACATGGGTAAGTTGTCTAAACAGCCTTATTCATATGAGAGCGTTAATTGTATTGACGTTCTTGACGAGGCTTGTGAAGAACACTTTAATGATGCTTGCAAAAGTATTCCTACCTCTCTTCCCACTGTTGAGACCGTGTCCTCTATTGATTCATCATTGTCTCTATTTGGAGATAGTGATTTATTCTGGAACAATCTTGAAGATACCACAGGAGATGCGAATTTAGCTACTAATGATTCTCCCACCGAGGGGGATGAAGACATGAATTTCTTTGACAATCTTCTCACCGAAGACAATCCTTCGCCTCCATCTCCCACGGTCATTGCTATCGATACTCCGACTTTGAAAACGCCTCCCGTCGAAAATCCTCCGGATTTGGAACTTAAGGAGTTGCCGCCACACCTCGAGTACGTGTTCCTTGACGACAACAAGAAGTCGCCCGTCATTATTGCGAAGGATTTGAAAGATGAAGAGAAGACTCGCCTCGTCGCCGTGCTGAAGGATCATAAGAAGGCTATCGCTTGGAAGATTTCCGATATTCGTGGAATTGATCCTCACTTCTGCACACACAAAATTCTCATGGAGGACGACTTCAAGCCCACTATTCAAAGCCAACGAAGGGTGAATCCAAAAATACATGAAGTCATCAAAACAGAGGTTATCAAACTTCTTGATGCGGGTATGATTTACCCTATTTCGGATTCACCGTGGGTTAGTCCAATCCATTGTGTGCCCAAGAAGGGCGGAATAACCGTTGTTCCCAATGAACACAACGAGTTGATTCCCACTCGTCTCGTTACTGGGTGGAGAGTTTGTATAGACTACCGCAAACTCAATGATGCCACGAGAAAGGATCATTTCCCTCTACCTTTCATGGACCAAATGCTTGAACGATTAGCCGGTAATGAATATTACTGCTTTCTTGATGGTTTCTCGGGTTATTTTCAAATACCCATCGATCCCCAAGATCAAGAGAAGACTACATTCACTTGTCCCTATGGCACTTTCGCTTACAAAAGAATGCCTTTTGGCTTATGTAATGCGCCAGGGACGTTCCAAAGGTGTATGTTAGCTATCTTCCATGACATGGTTGAACAAACCATGGAAGTCTTCATGGATGATTTCTCGGTCTTCGGGGATTCCTTCTCTGCTTGCCTTGCCAATTTAGAACGTATGTTAAAGCGGTGCGAAGACACTCGCCTCGTTCTAAATTGGGAAAAATGCCATTTTATGGTAAAAGAAGGCGTCGTGCTTGGACATAAGATTTCGAAAGCCGGTCTTGAAGTAGACCGTGCTAAAGTTGATGTTATAGCAAAGTTGCCTCCACCTTCCACTGTGAAGGGTGTGAGAAGTTTCTTGGGTCATGCGGGCTTCTACCGTCGATTTATCAAAGATTTTTCTCAAATCGCTCGCCCGATGACCCACCTCTTGGAAAAAGATACTCCTTTTATCTTTTCCAAAGAGTGCCTTGAAGCCTTCAACTCGCTTAAGGATAAGCTAACTAAGGCACCCGTCTTGGTTACCCCTAATTGGGAGCTTCCCTTTGAGTTGATGTGCGATGCTAGTGATTTTGCTATTGGAGCGGTTCTTGGACAAAGAGTGAACAAACACTTCCAACCGATCCATTACGCTAGCAAGACAATGACTGGGGCACGATTGCATTATACGACAACCGAAAAAGAGCTTTTAGCTGTTGTCTATGCTTTTGAAAAATTCCGCCCCTATCTTGTCCTTTCTACCACCATTGTGTATACCGATCATTCCGCGTTGAAGTACTTGTTGACAAAGCAAGATTCCAAACCAAGACTTCTTCGCTGGGTTTTGCTGCTCCAGGAATTTAAAATCGACATCCGCGATAAAAAAGGAGCAGAAAACTTAGCCGCGGACCATCTTAGTAGACTTGAGGATCCATACCAAGGGGATCATCCGACCAAAGAAATCAATGATTCTTTTCCCTTGGAGACCTTAATGTCTATAAACTCGAAGCCGAATGAAACCCCGTGGTTTGCGGACTTTGCAAACTACTTGGCGGGTGGAATTCTCAAGGAAGGGTTGACGTCCCAGCAACAGAAGAAGTTCTTTACCGACATCAAGACTTACTTTTGGGACGACCCTTACCTATTCAAACAATGTGCTGATCTGATAATTCGCCGATGTGTTGATGGACCGGCAGCGTCGGACATCCTTGATGCTTGCCACAAAGGACCCACCGGTGGTCACTTTGGTCCCAACTACACCGCTAAGAAAGTGTTTGATTCGGGATTTTATTGGCCCTCCATATATCGTGATGCTCACAATATGGTTAAGCGATGTGATGTTTGCCAAAAGCAAGGCAAAATCACACATAAAGACGAGATGCCTCAGAATTTCATCCAAGAGTGTGAAATTTTTTATGTTTGGGGTATCGACTTTATGGGGCCATTCCCTTCATCTAAAGGAAACAAATACATCCTTGTGGCAGTTGACTACGTTTCAAAGTGGGTTGAAGCCAAAGCTTTGCCTACTAATGACGCAAGGGTGGTTTGTAACTTTTTGAAAGCTCTATTCGCTCGCTTCGGTGTGCCTCGTGCCATTATTAGTGATCGTGGGACTCATTTCTGCAATGACCAATTTGCTCGAGTCATGGCTAAGTACGGTGTAAACCATCGTCTTTCCACAGCCTACCACCCACAAACTAATGGCCAGGCAGAAATATCAAACCGAGGGCTGAAGCGAATTCTTGAAAGGACCGTGGGAGAGCATCGTGTCTCATGGGCTGATAAACTGGATGATGCTTTGTGGGCTTTTCGTACTGCTTACAAGACCCCGATCGGCTGTACGCCTTATCGTCTTGTGTACGGGAAAGCGTGCCACCTCCCCATTGAGTTGGAGCACAAGGCTTATTGGGCCTTGAAGTGGGCTAATTTTGATATAAACAAAGCCGGTGACCTACGCAAGATCCAACTCAATGAGCTGAATGAACTTCGGAATGAGGCTTATGAAAACTCTTTGATCTATAAGGAAAGAACTAAGCTCATTCACGACTCCAAGATTAAAAACCGAGAGTTCCATGTTGGAGACAAAGTCTTACTTTTTAACTCTCGGTTAAAAATCTTTTCGGGCAAGCTCAAATCTCGTTGGTCCGGCCCATTCACCATCGCCCAAATTTTTCCATATGGTACTCTCGAGCTCGCTCAACCTAATGGACCAAATTTTAAGGTGAATGTCCAACGAGTGAAGTTGTACTTTGGTGAGGACACCTCTCAGGAGGTGATTCCATCCCTCACCACGTTCCCCATAAACTGAATTTGGGTCGAGTCAGGCTCGTGACTCGGTTATCAAAAACAAGCGCTCCTCGGGAGGCAGCCCGAGTATCTATCCCTTTAACCCCCTAAGTGTAGGGGAGGACCTATTTTGGTCATTTGTGTTTGTGTGGTGATGTGCTTACAGGGATAACTGCAATCTTGGAAATCTTTGAAGAACCGTGCTCCCGTGTTATCCGAAATCCGGTTCTATCTCTCAACTATCGTGATTCAATTTTCTTCATTCTCACATTTGAAATTGATCACTTTAGTCGTCTCTTCCTTAACTTGAGTTAACCAACGTGCACAATGTCATAAGTGTAGGGGAGACTTTTCCCACATGCTTAAACATTGAGGACAATGTTTATCTTAAGTGTAGGGGAGACTTCTATCGAAGTTTTAAGTGGACTTTTCCATGAAAATGCCTTCATTTAACCAGAAAATCATATTTTTCAACATTTTTCAAATTTTTTATTAACTTTGGCCATTTAGTCGTAATTTTTAAATTTTTATCGTTGCTTTCATATGTATATATTCCACAATAAAGTCAAAATATTAATAAAGTAGTGTAGCTAGTTTAGAAGTCTTTGACATATTAGGCCCGTTGCGTATATTGAGATTGAGGAAAAGAATAAAAAAAACCACATATCTTTAATTCTCAATGGCATGGAAAGTATCTTTGAAGAGTCTATATAAGGGTGAAAGTCCTCCACTTCTAAGTCACACATCAAATCATGTACACAATAATGTAATTTCCAGTGTGATGGTACAGTACTTGTAGTACCACCAACCAAATAGTTTTGGTTCTTTGACTAATTCAAGAAAGCTTTCCATATATATACTAGGGTTTCACCTCCTATATATGGCAGCGCCGAACTTAGCGAAGCAACAAAAATTGAGAATGTTCCTTGTACATGTGATGGGAAACTGTAAAGGTAAAGAGCCGTGACACAAGAGAGTGAGCACTCATCGCCTTTCATGCAAATAGCGACTTTCATATGCTTGAAGTAATGTGTGCTCACCCTCTATCTGTCACGCGCTCTACTCTTTATTCTCTTTCATACTCCTTTTACTATTTCAAGTTATATTTTAAGATTAGGCGCATTTGTCAAAGTGCGTACTATACAGTAGCTAGAATATATAAGGTTAACAAGGAACACACCATCTTATTGTTATACATTAATACATATATAGCCTTAAATTATAATATCTCCGTTTTGAAATTACTTGACAACTGTTTAGATATGGCTCTTACTGCTATGAGAATGTAGTCGTTGGGTCCAAGTTGCCTTACGTTTAGATAGTGGTCATGGAGAGATCCATAACATTGCAAAGGAGGCTAAGGACGAATATGATATTAACATATCTGACGGATTTACTGTTAAAAGGTTTGGCCATTCCTCACCAATGGATGAAGTGAGAATTCCCCGACTCTTTACCACTATCAACTGTATTGAACCATCCTTACGATCTATTGTTGAAATAGTCAATATATAGTTGGTCAAGTTAAAATTGGATGGTTTTGAGGGGTTCTAGATGTGCTTTGTGAAACTTGTTGTGAAAAGATACTAATAATGGTTCGGGTATTTGGAAAATAATAATTATATGTCAAATGACAAAAAACTGATTATCCAATTATATGGGTGAAAAGTCTCTTCAAAAATGCATTAAACAAGAGAGGGTTAACTAGGTTTTGTTGCAGATGGTATATCTATGATTGAGTATCTGACCACTAGTAATCATAATAGATAATTGGAATCACTCTGTCCAAACACTAAGAATAATTTTTGACAAGCAATTTAATGATGCAAATCCAAACACAGGATCGTTGTTTTCCTAGGTTTGTACAAACTTTAATTCAATAAATATTGCTTGTTTTTGTATTACTACGTATCTGTTCAGTTCAAATCATCTTACATATTTTAGCTTACAGATTATAGAGTTCAAGTTAATTAGGAGATTGGAACTTTAAGATCAAACTACTTTCCAAAGAGACACCTGTAAATCTACAGGTTTAACGTTTTGGGAGTCAGCTTGACTCATGGCCTATGTTCTTGCTTCAAACCAAACTATAGTTTCAGGAAAAAAGGTACTCAAGCTAGGATCCGGCTGTAATTGCCACCAAAACTGGTCACCTCGTGGTCCCCATGGAGATAACAAAGCACTCGAAGAGTCTTCACTATCAAAGCTACATGTCAAGAAATTATTTTGGCGATAAGGTTTGATGTTATTATTGGGGCGGATGTGACTTATATTTCTGAATAGATTATGCCGTTGTTTCAAAAGATGCAGGTGATGAAGTTTGGTCCAGACCAACAGTTATTTTGTGTCATTTTTTTGTAGAGGTGATGAGGCGTCTATTATACTTTCGGCTGCATATCACTTCGGTTTTCAGATGGTTGATGGATGGCCAAACAACATGAATACAGAAAATACGTCTCAAAGCATCATTAACAGCTGGTTTCGGCATTAAACATTATGTATTTCCATTAGAGTCATCAGATTTCATATATTTTTGTTGTACTCAATATTTTTGGATTCACTTGTTCTTCTAAATTTTTTACGCGAAGATCATAGAAATGTGCATTAAGAATTTTGAGAATACGGCAAGTTTGGGATTTTATTCATTCTAAATATTTGTGCATGTGGAAGGATCATATGCGCGATACTTGATTAGTTTGTGTTGCCATTTTTTCCACGTTTGTTTTTAGTTATTAATTTTGTGGATTGCATTTATCGATGACGGGTTTTGAAAGCAATTGGGTTGATGTGTTCTTTAAAAGTTGAGATATGCCGAGTTTTCCCAGTGGTGCAATTGGAATAAACTTAAAGGTTCGAATATAATGGGATAAAGAATTTCATGGTGAGGGTATATATAACAGAATATTTTCTAAAATGTCAAGTGAAGCACCACGGAAGCTACACGTTTAAAAAGTACTGTTCCAGCTAAGTGAGGGGGCGGTCGAATGAGAACATAGCATAAAGAAGTAGCCGACTAAACTGACAATATTCGAGTGCACTGATAAACACTCGAAACATCTAAACCTCTTTGTCAAGTGAAATGGGGTGATCTGCACAAGGAATAAAAAGAGCGGATTTGGAACACGACTCTCTTGATCTTCAGTAAAAGTACAATTGGTGACTTAACCAACTTGGCAACCCAAGGTTTGAAACTCTTATCAATAACTTTCTGGTTCTAATATAACTGACACATTATTTTTTAAGCATCTTTTCGATTCTGATATTACCACTTATTGCCTCGAAAAGCTGAAGTATAAATGATAGATTCCCAGGAACTTAAAAAAAATATTGTTTGACTTTAAGAGTGCTGAGAGCGGTTGGTACCAGAATCTGGTGCCAAAAGTGCTACGTAGGATTTTGGAGCTTTTGCACTAGAATTCTTTTGGCACCACCACATTTCAGGGGTAACCGTTGGCACAAAAAAAATTAGTGCCAACTAAAATAATAAACTTTTTTTACCACAAAATAATTTAAATAAAAACTTCATTAAATTAAAAAACATTAAATAAAAAAATATTACAATAAAAAAACATTAAAATAAAAAAACATTACAATAAAAAAACATAACAACTTAATGATTACGGCTCAAATATTCCACAAGATCAACTCGTTGTGGACTCTTCGGTCTCGAATTTCTTTTGTTTTCCTCTCATGTATTTCACATCTTTCGGCCCAACTTCGAACATCTTTCGTCTTCCAATATCATGTTATGTAACATGATACAACAATACATGATTCGTTTCAAGTGGTTAATTTCATAAGCACGAGCGAGTTGTCGTATAATACTCCAACGACCTTGTAAGACACCGAAAGCGCGTTCGATATGTTTTCTAGCACTTTCTTGAACTCATTTAAACCGCAATGTTTTTTCATCCCTTGAAATCGAAAATGTTATCACAAAAGAAGACCATTCAGGATAAATACCGGCAGCCAAATAATAACCTTTTTTGTATGTTTTCCCGTGTACCTGAAACGAAGAATCTGGAACCCTATCGGCTAACTCATCATCAAATAAAGAAGAACCATATAAGACATTTAGATCATTGTTTCCCCCAGGAACACCAAAATATGCATGCCAGAAACACAACTGTTAATCCAAGATCAACCACTGCTTCTAGCATAAAGTTTGATATTTATGATCTCGTCTTTTAAATTGAGCATGTAAAATCTTGGGAAAATTTCTCCAATACCATTGCATGCAATCGGTACTCTCGAGCATTTCTGGGAGTCCATGTTTCAGAATGTGCAATGCATATGTATTTCTATATCCGCGGAGAAGGTTTTCTTAAAGGAAAAAAAGAAGAAAATGGTCAAATCTCCTTCCCTTGATCCACTATATGGTCAAGCCAAAAGATTTTGACATATATGGTCATGCACAAATGCTCAACTGCTCAATTTCATTATATTTATTCCATGTGTCCTATGGCAAATGCTCGACTGACGGTGCTCAACCCCAAGTACTTAACTTCTGTAGTACCTTTTCCCCTTTTTTAGACAAATATTCTTCATTAATATCCGGGCCTAAATTTTAAATATTACCCCTTAAATATATAATTTAACACATTTAACCCAAAACAAAACAAAACTAAAACACAACATCATTCTAATTCACTCTATTTAAATATACCCAGTTTTCAACCCGTCCAACGAAATTACCGCCTGGCTAAAATTTTAAGCTTTACATGTCAAAATCAATGACATATTCCCAAATTAAAACACATTTGAGTCAACAATTCCACCTTTATTAACAAAAAATATGGTTAGTTCAAAAAAACAAACAATATGGCAATAATATTCAAATGTTCATTAAAGCAGATTCTAGTGAACCGACCAAAGAAACAGGAATTATGTTAGCATTCTAGATGTCAACAAATGAATGCTGCATATTTTTATTCTTTGACAAAATTTTAATCCAGGTTTATATCTTTTGCATACCATTATTTAGAATATTTAGAATATGGTTGTGCTCAAACATTTTAATCAACTTATCTCTGTAATCAAATGTATATGTTTTAGTGGATGTCATCCTTTAGTCTCAATACTATCTCTACTGCAATCCTTTTATAAACTCATGTTAATTTAGTAATATGTTCATGTACACAACTAAAATAGAAGAAATTGTGACACATGAAACCTAGTTTAAAACTTACTGTTGATATTCATAATTTTTTTATGTCTACGTTTCAAATAAGGTATATGATATATATATTTGGTACTATCCTCTTACTCATATGACTTCTTAATATATATCTAGCACGGTTTCGTTTACCGTGAGCACGGTAACACCCCCGGATACTATGACGGCCGATACTGGACAATGTGGAAGTTGCCCATGTCTGGGTGCACTGACTCCACTCAAAGGAACTCGTTGAGTGTAAGAAGGATAACGAAGGTTGACATGGCACATGAAACGTCCTAAGCTGTAACAGGGGGACTATTAACAAAAACAGGGGGAACCACGAACAGGGGAACGACAAAAACAGGGGGAACGACAAAAACAAGGGAACCATTAGAAGTACAAACGCTGGAGCTTATACATCTTGGCCTTAAATAACAGATTTAATGGCCGGAAAATGTGCCGAAACGCACCAATCTGGAAGGCAATGAAGCCAGGATGTTCAACTTACGTTTGGTCTTAGGGCACTCAGATTATCACTCAATTTAAGGAGTGACCAGTAAATACTGAACTGTACAACAAGAACAAAGACACATGGGTGAAACCTATAGTATTCTACCTACTAGTGCTATTAATGATGAAGGCATACTCCAAATGCTATTGCTACTTGTCCAGTGGGCTCAGAAGACAATGGTTAAGAAGCTTACATATAAGAGTAAAATCGAGTGTACGGTATTGAAAGTTAAAGTCATACAAGGTCTTAGAACAACCATCGACGTGGTATTGGTTACTGGTGTGTTTCACAAAGGAGATGATGTTTGTGGCTTTCATAGAAGGAAGAACAAGGTTGAAGTTTGTAGTGTTCTTAAGAAATGTAGATTCAAATATTGTGATTTCAGATGTTAGTGATGTTTAATAGGTAGGTGACTGGAATGGAGTATTCATCAACAATTAAGAGAATATTAACGATGCCTTGTAAGCGGAAATTGAGATTGGTGATGCTGCAATACTTGAAAATAATGAATTTTTGGGTGAACTCGTTCAAAAAGTTACATGATAGCATTGTTACTGTTGGTGATTGAAGGAAGCAAAATGAGGTCATTCCAAAGGATATATGTGGTTATAGAAGTGAACGATAACAATATTTTAGTGATTAGCCTTCTCCAAGATATTAAATTATTAATGAACATGTCACATCAGTCTGGCCGGCCTGCAAACACACTTCTCATTCTCTTTGATGGCTAAAAGTTACTTGCGTTTTATCGTTAGGTCTAGAAATCAGAGCTCTTACGTAATAATTGGATTCTACCAGGTATGGATCTTTCAAATTTCTTTGTTTAATGTTCTAATGTCGTTTCAAATACAGTTTACAGATCCATCATGTAAATTGCATTCTTGAGGTTATAATCCATGCTACTGGCATTTGACATCCTTCGTCTGCGGCTACTTGATTTAGTGTCCTATTGATATAATAGGTATGCAGTTTCTTCATCCTGATATCTTCATTTTGCTATCACATACAGGAGACGTGGAAATGACAATCACTTCAACTGCACATATGTACTTCCTGATGGTATTACACATAAAAAGGGATATGTAAAAGACCCCGAGGAAGCGCAAAAGTATCTCAAATTATCTAAGGATGGTGAACTTCCACATCCTGAAAGAACTGATCAAGCTGATGAAACTTCCTCATACATTAATAAATTTCTTACGAAAAACACAAAAATAGAACATAGACTTCACATATAGATTTCCTTAATTTCTTCCGAAAATACTTATGCAACCACGGGTGGTGAAGTAGTTGGAGCCTTGACAGCAACAACCGGGAAATCAAGAAGCACGATCTTGTCGATAGCAGCTGAGAACGTAGCCGAGAATTCAACATGGTTTGGGTGGGTTTGAAAAGCAGTGAAGTCATCTTTAGACCCAAATGTCATCATGATAGCATGAGTGAATCCTTGCCTTAGCATCTTCATGCTTTCAATATCTTTTCCCCTGTGACATCAAGTGTTAAGAATTGGTTAATATCATTGAGTACTTGTCATTATAACAGTATGCTTTTTCTCAAGGGCTTCTATGAGAATATATAAAAATACTGAAAAGAAAATTTTAATTAAGTTTAATAAAAAATCTGAAAGAAAAATACAGATTATATGTATTTGAAAGAAAGATATGCCAATACTATGAAAGAAAGATTCAGATTGTATGTATTTGACTATGTTAATTACATGTTGAAACATATTAAAAATATAAGGGGATAAAATAAAAATATAACGCGGATATCAAGAATAACAAAAAGGGGGTACTTTTTGCAATTTTTAATAAAAAAAAGTACACTGCAAGGTTAAGCACTTAGGGGTTGAGCACCGTCGGTTGATCACTTGCATTAGAACACGTGTCGCAATTTGGGTGGTGGTGACCATATATGTTAAAATATTTTGGCTTGACCATCCAGTGGATGTCAAGTGCTCAACTTGACCATTTTGGTCCGTTTCCCTTTCTTAAATACGTTTCAACATATAAGTCATATATGCATTTAGTAAAGTTAAGCAAACATTCTCTAGCAGTGCGTTCGACAATTTTTAAATACTCGTCAAATGCATCGGGTGATGACCCATACGCCAATTGATGAAATGCCGAAGTGATCTTTAGAATGGGGTGACTACTATCTCGACTAGTAGCATCCATCCCGGGGTGAAAATAAGAAAAGTATTCGGGAAGAGAGTCGACATTATGATTTAAAATAGCATTGACAATTTTTCTAAAAAGCATTGAACTCATACGATACCTTCGCCGGAATTTCTCTTTAGTGTATTTTGCAAGAGTTTCGGCATCGCCAAAGTAGCCATCTAGCAATCTTTGACTCGCGTCTTCCCGTTGATGATGTATATATTTCCTCCTATTCCCCGACCACGATCCTCCGGCTTCTTGATTACACATATCAACAAATGTCTCATACTCCGTTAAGCTTCGCATATAACTTTCTTGAGCGTCACCAAAATATTTTTCGTATTCATCGACGGTGTTTTGGTAAGGATCCAAGTGATGAAAAAAATTGGTAGAGAAATATGAGATAGAAAATGTAAAGAGTTGAGTGTATAAATTTTGGTAAAAAGAAGTAGTATTATAGATTTTTTGGGTTAAAGTTTTAGAAAATGGGTATTTTTATTGAAATATAACGGCTATAAACATCCCTAACGGATAGATTTTTCAAAATTTCAAAAAAAGAAAGAAAAGGAATAACATGTTAGCGTTAGCTGGTGATTTTGGCGCGAGAAGCATTGGCGCCAGGCGGGGAGTGGTACGCCAAAGGAGGGGTAGCGCCAAAGGCTTTACAGCCTACTTAGCAGCCCTCGTTCCCCTTGCTCTAAAAGTAAACGTATCTTCTTTCTTTACTTTCCAACATATGTGGTGAATAATACGGATTTGTTTTCGTTTGGTAATGTGATATCACAGGTCATAACAATGTCCTTTCCCCTTAACTAGGGATTTATTAACAACTAAATCATGAACAAAGAACATCAAACATAAATAGTTCACATAAGGCGTCTCCATTTTTTACTTTCATAACTAACGGCCATTGTTCACTAAAGATGCCCGTTAAAGACCTACAGTGATGCGAAAATGTTATGAAGTGGCCGGGACTATACATTAGAGACTTCAAGATCAAATTCTCGAGATATCTGTGATTTGCTCACTGTAGAATTTTAGTTGCTAATATTATTATGTTTTTTAGAACAGCAAATGTTAGTGGTTAGTGGTTCGAGTTGTGCAATAACATCCAAGCGGCAAAATGTCTTCTTCAAACGCTTATTTTAAACTTTTTATCCGCTTTTCCCGAGAGGAAAAGCCCTTAGTAGGTTTTGAACCCAAGACCACCTTCAGGAACCTCTCCCAAGGAAACCTATTAGTTGAACGTTGATAGCCAATTGAGCTAAACAATTTAGTGGAACCTTGCTACATATTATTATGTGATACATAGTTTATTAGTATATGTTTATAATTTATAACCTCAAATATTTAGGAAAGAAAATCATTTATTACTTCAAACGGCTGTTCTTCATAATATAAAGTAGGGCTGTAAAAGTTGAATGATAATCCAACTAGATCACTAAGATTGATATATATGTTCTTTTGTAATGCAGCGCAACGAACATCTACAATTCTTGTGATATCTAGTTAACTACATATGCTTCACTGTATATAGCTCGTGTGGACATAATTCGCGTTTGACCTCGTGATGTCACAATTTGTTAGGTCTTGTTCTCCTTTAAGGGTTTGGGTCATTTCACATTGCCATCATTAATTTAGCTCAGTGTAGTTAATGGCTTGCCATCTTGTCTCCTTTAAGGGTTGAGGTCTATTATTGCAATCTGATCGTTTTAATATATCAGTAAAAGTTACGACTACACTGATCTTATGGCGTAAATGATTACATTAACCTTGTATAAATCATATCATCATATGATATATGCATGCTGACGGCGGTGATTTATAATTCCATTTTGAACTTTATCGTGCTAATGATCAAGATTATTTAAGGTTAAACAAACCTAGGTTAGTATTGATTGGGTTGACGTATATAATACTACTATGTATGTACCCCTAATTAGGGAGAAAAGTGTGTGTGACTTCTTTGCGAGACATATATTCTTTGATTATTTATTAATGATTCTTATGCACTAGTACTGAATAATTGACAAAAAAAGCATATATACTTTAGGCTGCTTTAGTTCCAAATTACTACTATCTTAATAAGCATGGCTTTGTGCTAATCAAAACCTGTTGAGCCTTTATTGATCGTTTCTTTCAACACCATAAGCATTAGCTTTTTTCTTTTCCTTTTTCAGCAAGGGGTCGGAATTAATTTATACTTACTTTACACGTGAAGGTGAAGCCCTCCCTCCCTTTTCATGAAACTTGAGAACTTGAGAGCTCACAACTTTTAGTGTTATAGTCGCAACCATGACACGAGGCGGACTGTGGAGCTGAGTTAGCGGTTATACGGCTGAGTTACCCTGTGCTCTATAAGTCTAACTCTGAATATTTTGTTACTCAAATGATTTTTTTTCAAAGGTTTAAACTGGCGGTAAAACTCTAATTCGTGTATCTCTTTTGGGTGTCGGGCGACTGATAAGGACATAGGCCCATACAATGAGGACATGTCTGTGTGATCTTTAGCCGAGAGTTAAAAATGAACTCATATTACCTTAACTAGGGGTTTTGACTCGATTCAACCTAAAATACTTTATCTCCTTTATAATGATAGGTTAATCACGGCAAACTTGACCGCACCCGATAAATCATTTTGTTCTCATAGTTGTGTACTTCTTGAGTGTTTCCTTTTTCTACATTTTGCCTCACAGTGAAAATTTACATTCTCTCCCATTCTGATTTATTTAGAGAAACAATATTATAATAATGTGGAATCAAGAGATAAACCTATTTTATTCCAAAGGTAACATAATTTACCTTTGAAAACTTTATATAAAGGATGCCAAACTCCAGTTATGTACTTGCACATGAAATCACACAATAGTGTGAATTCCAATAATAATGCAATGAAATGCAGTACCACCATAAAGCAAAATAAATATGGGCTTTCACAAGTTTTTTAGCAATGTTTTGTGCATATAATTCTATCTACGTGTAGAAATACGTATAGAATATACTGGATTTCTTCCATATGATGGCAAGATATAAAGGTAAAGGGTGGTGACAGAAGAGAGTGAGCACCCATGGCCTTCTTGCAAATAATCCGTGTTCATATGCCTGAAGCTATGTGTGCTCACGCTCTATCTGTCACCCCCTCCTTATTTATTGCTCTTAATCTTTACCTCTACTTTTTCTATTTCATTATATGGTTCCGATATCTATTATTTTTACAAATTGTTGTTTTACATTGAGACTTATATTTTCTTACAATTATTTTGGAAGCCAATATTTTTTATACCCATAAACCCTTCTAAATATTTTGAAGTTTGTTTGTCGTTAATTGTAAATATATAATGTTATGGTCTTGTGGTTTAAGGGTATAAGGGTAAGGGAAGAAGTGGTGACAGAAGATAGTGAGCACAGATGAGCGCTTTTCTTGCATGAAAACTCGAGTTAACTAGCTCGTATGCTTGAAGCTATGTGTGCTCACCTTCTATCTGTCACCCATCGATCTCCCATATCTCTCTATTCCTATGTGTTCCTGGTGTAGAGTAATTAATTACTCAGGGGTGGACCTAGGGGGGTTCACGGGAACCCGATGGAAATTTGTCCCGTAGTGTAAATTTTCACTAAAAACCTCGATTTATCCAAAATGAACCTGATGCCAAATACGTGTGTTACGTAAAAAAAATTATGCACCTGATGGCTTAGTGTTCTGGGTCAGCCCATTACTTATTGTTAGAATGCCATCTAGAGAGTAAATAATTTGCTTGTGTTACAGAGAAAATATATGGATTAGTTGAATCTGCATCTTGCTTGTTTATTTTATAGTCTTATGCTGCTTTTCCCTTCTCTGTTTTTTTTTCATTTCTAATCCAGTGTAGGCTTGGTGGTTAGCTAACTGATGCAGTGATGATCAATTGTGGCTCCCAGTAGCGGCTGGCCTGTTCAAGTTTTGGATGTCTACAACTCGTATATTAGTCATATGGAGAGGGTTTTCAGATGACAGCCGCCCGAAGATCAGAAACTTTTGTTAGACTTGTAGTTGCTAAATGACGTGGAGATCACGGATTTTAGAAATTGTACATTTTAATTTTGGGGCCATATATTCAGCTTTTTAAATTAGAGGTGTTTGATACTTATATTAGTATTATGTTTTTGTATACTAGATGAGGCTATAGTAATATTTTTATCATTGATGTAATCATATATCCGTAAATAAGGTGTGTTTATCAATTTGTAACAAGTCTGTCGATGTTGATTTTTGGTTTGAATCCTCCTCTTAAAACGACGCTTTTTGATGATATTGTCGCTAGGTCTTTTTCTTGGTGTACGTAGATGTAAGCTTGATGTTAGTTGGTCCGATTGGGTTAAAATCCAGTCTCTTGATATTTTGTAATGTTATCTTTTATCTAGCGTCTTGCTAGTGCCTTAATAAAATTTCGCCGTTCAAAAAAAAAACAAGTATGTGGATGTAATTTTAGTCTATAGGCCGGTTATACTACTCTATGGAAGATATGCCATTGTGATACATACGATATGAATGAATAATAAGTGTGACTGGTTATAGCCTTGCTAATAGTGATGAACAATAGTCCTGAAAAACCTTCTTTGCGTGTCCTAGTGACTGAGCAAGTACTAGCAGTAAAACATTAGAAGCATGTTGTGTTGACTGAATATCAGATAGTGAGAAACAAGTAGATTAGGGAAAACTAACAAATAAATGTCCCTACTTGGCTATGGAGTAGATGAAGCTATTGCTAAGTTCTTTCTGTATTAACTTTAATATCAGTTCAATTAACAAACAAAAAGAAACTACTAAAGTAAATTCGCTATCTTCAATACACTCGTCGAAAAATGGTGAATCATATAATTCTGTTTATCTCTACTCCTTTATAAAGGAAAGATAGAGATGGTTGAAAATTTCTAATTTTGGAAATGTTGAAATATATGATGGTTGAAAATGTAGTAATTTAGGAAAATATAGTAATTTAAATGTCTGGTGAGCTGGCGTCCACTATATGCAAAAACCCTACCTCATTTGCAGCCGCCACCAATATCTCTCACTCCCATCTCTCTCTCTAAACAAAAACCCTACCCCATTTGCAGCCGCCACCAAAACTCTCCACCATACCACCACCATCATCAATCTTATTTTTGTTAATCCATTATAAATTACACATTCATTTATTTGTGACTATATCTCACACCAATTTCTCTTCACGCGCCTCTCTATGTTTGTCATTACTATAAAAAAAGGATGATGTCTCTTGGTTGCGGCTATTATTTCCCTCACTCGCCAATTACGTGTCCTCATTTGCTCCACACACAAGCCTCACTGGTTCTCAGGTCCAAGTGATGGCCAATTCAATCTCATAGTTACGTGTAAGTTTTTTTAATCTTGAATATTATTGGTTCAATAAGGGTTTTATTTAAAAGGTTATGTTTTCGGTTAGATGAACATGAACTTTGGGGGTTTTTATTTTGATTGCTCTATTTTGATGTGACTGGATTAAATCTGAATTTGAGTTATTTGTGTTCATATTCTTACGCGGAAGGAGGAGGATGAAGGGGACAATATTATCACTTCGTCATCCTCAGGAGGTTAAGGATCGGTAATCAATTTTCCTGTAATTTCTTTTGCTATTAATAATCATACGTAAACTAATATTTGATTGGTTGATATATTTATACAACAGGAAAGAAAGGAAGAGGAAGTGGGATTAGGGTACACATACAGTAATATGGTTTCAGTTGAAGGTAATTATGCTTTGTTGATTTTTAGTTTTATTTTATAAAGTGTATTTAGGTTTGTAAAACATAGGAAGTTTTAGTTAAATTTATTAAAGCTGATTGTGGGGGATTAATTGGTATTATACACTTGCTTGAAAGCCCTGATGATTTCTTGGGTTTGCTGGAAATCCTAAATTTTTATGGGGTTTGGGTGTTCACTGGTATTCGTTACTACATACGATAAGATAAGAAGAAGAATATACATACGTAGTTCCAGTGATAACCATGACGTAAATAACCAGCGTTGATGTACACGCACATTAGCTGTTATTTAATGTCGGCCTGATACATTATATATGTCGATAAATCTAAGTTAGTAACCATTGGTAAGACGAGTGACAGTCGGATGATCAGTTCGACCGTTAGCCCATAAACATATTACAATTAACCAATACTTTGGTTAAACTTGGCAGAAAAGGAAATGAATATAAAGCCTACTTTCTAGACTGTGTAGTTGCTTATGGTGAAATGTGGTATGAAAATTTGTATGCAATAACTTTACGACTTATGTTGTTACATGCTTCGAAATCGTGTCATGGTCTTCTTTGCTTTTGTAACGGAATGATTTTTATCTTTGCAAGCCTGAAAGAGGAAAGGGGGAAGCGTGACAGTTTGGAGTAAGCTCGAGCAGTGAGTGTTTTAGAGAATGCAACTGCATGAACAAGTTGATCGATAAAGGGTTGTTGTAAATCAAACTGACCCGCAAAGTAAGTGCATTCTAATTAACTATTGTTGATCAGCTAGCTTTAAAAGAGACAAGGGAATCGGGAAACAATTATTTACCAATTGCAAATTTTTTTAAACAACACTAACTTCTCTCGCCTTATGATTTTGGTAACCAAAAACCATTTAACGAACACAGCTTTTGTTTTTAAGGTGCAATCTCAACACAATAAATTAGTTAATGCTTAAATAGGGAAAAGTGTGTGTGCCTGTTTTAACCTAGACCCATATGACGCGCACAGACCCACCAGAACGTTACGGTGATCATAGGGATGTGCAATGGACGTCTCAGATTTCTTATTGAAATTGATTTTTGGGTTTCTTAGGATCACTAAATGAAATTGGTTAATTTTAAATGGTGAAAACCTTGCGTTATACGACTATAGGTGCGGTATACAACCTTTGAAATTTAATAAATTAAATCTGAAAATGTGGTGTAGATGGTGTTGCTCTAAGAGCAAAAATGAACCAGCAGCGGTTAGGCAGTTTAAGTCAACCAAAGAAGCAGCAGATGCGGTATGAACCCTTATTTCTGCTCTTGGTTTTGTCACTTTTAGATATGCATTGGTTGAACTTTTTGCCTTTAAATTGTCTAATATATGTGATTTGTAATAATCTGATTTGTGCAGCAGAGTCGTCGGTCGATGGTTGAACTTGCTACGTCGCGCATCCACTTTTACAACCTGAAATGTGCATGATAGCTGGTTCGTGTTATTGGATATTAATTTTATACTTCCCAATACGTTTTGCTCTTTATAATGACCATCACTCTTTCTTTTATTTCTAATCCTTGCAGGAACACTACCAGCTGATGCAATGAAACATTTCCAAAAGTTACTTTCCATTTTAGATGAATAAAAGGCTACATGTGTCGTGCAAAGGAAAGAGGGTCAGAAAGCTTCCTGAGACCTGGAGCAGGCCATGTACGCCTGCGGCCATTGCTTTTCAGGTGACAGCCCGATTGATGGCCATGTTGAAAATCTCAAGTCAACAAAGGTGAAAATCGCAGACATCTCGAAATAGAGCGCAAAGCGTGTAAAAGAGTTTCAGTCAGGTACTTAAACTTCTTTTCTTAACATCAAATCGAGTAGGCTAAACATATCTATAAAACAACAGAAGTCATTTACTTTGGTGTCCTAACTTTCACTTGGATTTTGCTAAAGGATTACAAAGAAAATGGCATAATTGTATTTTTGCTGGATATATCATAATCTCTCAAGACCAGGGAAATCACATACAGTAAAAGTTAAGGGGTGTTTGAATTTGAACTTTGAAATTGGTCTTTTGATTTTCCTTATACCATTATGACTTTTAAGAAACTTAAAAAATAGTTACATGTACGATAGTTTAAAAGTAACATAAACTTAGTTTATGGCTATGTATTGTGGTTACGTAATGCAGCAGGGGAGTTAGGGTTACATTTGGGCTAAATGTCAAGAAATTAAATGCCTGCAATTTTTTAGTAAGCTGGTGATTTGTAATTTAATATTAGTCGATAAAAAAACAACCACTAGACGTTAAAGTTGAAAGAACTAACACGAGTGCTTTGTTATTGTTATCATGTGCAGGGGTTACGTAATGTAGCAGAGGAGTTAGGGGTTACATCAGGTGCTATTTAATATTAGCCTATAAAAAAACAACCATTAGACGTTAAAGTTGAAACAAGTAACACGAGTGCTTTGTTATTGTTATCATGTGCAGGGTTACGTAATGTAGCAGAGACGTTTTTAGAAGATTGTGATGACGTTTTGATGTATAGGGCTTTACAGGGTTCTACTTTGCTGCGCATTCTGCTTGCGGAAGTGGTGAAACTGAGGTACTTCATTTCAGTCACTTTGTTTTAATAATAACTAAATTTCATTCGTATCGTATTTTCTTAGAGAAAGACTTGAACTTCCATCTTACAAGCTGAAGATGGGTGAACTGAGGAGTATTTGAGATTGGTTAATTTTAGTATGCAATCATTGGTGACACACTTTCATTAAGATTCAAGCAGCATATGAGTTGCTGATAGATAGCGAGGAACGTAGGAAATATGATATGGAAAACCGAGCCAACCCAATGAAGGTATCGTTAATGATTATTTTTTCTCATTTTTTTTCCCCGAGACATGGATACATCATACATGTGCAAAAGTAAATACGATTTGTCTTAGGGGTGTCAAACAAGTTATCAGGTCGGGTCTATCGGATTTTTAAAGCCAGGGTAACCCACAACCCGACCCTATAAGGTATCGAGTCTATCAGGTTGCGGGTTGTTGGGTTTGATCTATCTGGTTATCGGTTACATGCTAATTTCGTCCCACAAGTGGCTTTATTTATTAAAATGCCACCCAGCATGAAATTAACTTAAATAGTAGACACAAATTTGAGACCGGGTGCATTTAGCCAAAATCGATGAACATTAGTAAATCCGTGGGTACCGAAAAAATACCCATGGTTCACATTGAAGTTAGAATTTTGGTCTACTCTAAAACCATGTTTGCACAATTGTATATGGACTAATATTTGTTACTTATTTACGTTGGCAGGCATCTCAAGCATGGATGGAATGGCTAATGAAGAAAAAGAAGGCTTTTGATCAACGCGGTGATATGGCTATTGCTGCTTGGGCCGAACAGCAACAACGTGAATTGAATATTCGTGTACGCCAACTCTCACGTTCAAAGGTTAGCATATTCAGTTTCTGTAACAGTATCTGGTTTATTAGCAAAATCCACTGTATGCTTTTAGACTTAAAGTTATATGTAAGAAACACGCAGATTGTCTTTAACACTTAAAAAATGGTCCGTTTACTTGACTACTTTTACAATTCAGAAAAGACAAAAAAGTATTTTTAGATAGCAAACATTCTGCTATATTTAATTATTTAGTAAAGAAAATACATAGTGGGACTTCGCATATATATGATTGACCAAATGCATGTATATTCTCTTTCAAGTTCAAACCACGACAATGTATAGCTAACGGTAGGTGTAACCGTTATCATGACCATAGTGTAGTGTCGTGCTGTTATATCGACAATCCTAGCTTACAGGACTCATAAGTATGACTATCAACCTATTCTGACCAACTCGCAGCTGACTGGGCTGTTGAACCTATAGATCAGGCTGGGAAGAAGCCTGATCAACCCATTAAAGTAGTTCTGGTTTTTGTTAAGTTTAAGTTCGACTCATTTGAATGAAACACAATCCAGATCTTCCAGTTTATAGGTAAGTAGGTAGAAATCGCATCTCTGTAATTTTCTTAAAACGGTCTAAAAGGATGGTAATTATGTACCATTCTTTGATTAATGGCTCATTTTATGCAAGAAGACGTGTTTCTTTCTGCTTTGTACTACACATCATTGTCTTACTGAATATATTTCACTCCCCTTAGATGTGTATTTGCGTTAGTGTTTCTTACTTTCGATGTGTTTGTGCTGCATCTTATAACATATCCCCTTTACAAGACTAGGATACATGCGAATTTTATAATTAACTGATTCTTGATTGACCTTTATAATATACACTTTTATTTTTTCTTATTAAAGACTATCTATAAACATATGTGTAGGTTTACGGGTGTTTGGCTAAGTGGGCGTTGGGCGTTTAGCACATCAGGTAGCTAGCGCAATAAAGAATCTTATGACAACAGCTATGGATGAATTACATCGATTTAGTGCAATCGAGAAAAGCTCTTGTTACAACTAATGCTTCAGATGGGGCAGCAATCTTAAGGGTCATACAAGGACTGATCTCACTTGTTGCTTCTCTCAATCAGGAGAAAGATCATGCACTTCCTGAAAATGAACGAATTGCTACCCTTTCTTTTGTTGGTGGCATAAATACCGCTTTAGATCTTTTGTGGACAGAACTAAGGGCAGCAAAATAGAGAGTTGCTCAGGTACTTCAACTGATGTATCTGATGCATTGCTGATCTCATCATCAAGGCCATGCTATTCTTGCAAGTTATTTGGGTCTTTGGCACAGTGATTCTAGCACGCTTTTGGTGCTGCATTTTGTTGTTGTCTACACAGTTGTGGATTAAATCTATCTAAACTTTATTTTTTAAGTGATGATAACATTTTCATATATTTGTTTCTATATTTTCAAGAAGCTCAATAACATGATAAGAATTCATCACGTTTTAGAGCGTTTGTAATTTAATTTTAATAATTTCACTTTCAGTTTTAAGAAACGCTTACCACAAAATTGCATATCGTTAATTATATGTCGCTAGGCAATTCCGCCGCTATGCGCGGGTACTCGTCTAGTAGTTTATAAGAGCTTCAAACTTATTGGAACTTTGATTGGAATACAATAACTAAATATATATTGTGTAACTTTATTTACAGAACCAATTTAAGTGACAGAACTCGCAGAACTCAATATAAGCCTTTAGATTAAATGATCAATGGTCAAAACTGATTGTGCTGTTTTTGTAAATATCTAAAAGATTATATTCATATTTGTAACTTGTGCAAGGGTAATTGTGGGATAACACATTTTATTTCCATAAACCTATCCTCATCAATACGAAGATAAACAATCTTCTCTAACCTAACAAAAACACAACCGCCCTTTTCCATTTTCCTATACTCTTAAGTCGAACCCCCCCCCCCCCCCCCCCCCCCCCCCCGATAATTGATACGAGTATATGATCACGAAAACCAGATCTTCAGATCTATAAATCTTTTTCTCAATTTATGGTGGTTGCGGTTTTTTCGGCGGGATGCGCATGTAGTGGTCGAGGTATTGAACGATTCGGGTTGCGGGGCTCTAGAAAACGAAACCCAGATCTTCAGATCTATAAACTTTTTCTCAATTTATGGTGGTTGCGGTTTTTCGGCGGGATGCGCATGTAATGGTCGAGGTATTGAACGATTTGGGTTGCGGGGTTCTAGAAATCTATAATGGTTGATGAAGCCTCATCAATAAAGTAAGTGATATAACTCTTAAAAATTAAAAAATGAATTTGATTTGATGTCAGAGACATTGATCTTTATTTCGGTAGAAAATCGTAAGAGTTCATCTTATTGATTTCGTAAACATACATGTTTTCGAAAACTTACATGTTTTCGCAAACGTCCATGTTTTCCAAACTTACATGTTTTCGCAAACTTCCATGTTTTCGCAAACTTACATGTTTTCGCAAACGTACATGTTTTCGCAAACGTACATGTTTTCGCAAACATACATGTTTTCGAAAACTTACATGTTTTCGCAAACGTACATGTTTTCGCAAACTTACATGTTTTCGCAAACGTTCATGTTTTCGCAAACTTACATGTTTTCGCAAACGTACATGTTTTCGCAAACATACATGTTTTCGTAAACATACATGTTTTTTTGCATACATTATTTTTGCAAACATGCATGTTTTTCGCAAACATATATGTTTCTAACACTAGTAAACATAAATGTTATTTAGTCTTCGGGAAAGAATAGTCTAATAGGTTGCTGCCTGATGTAGTTTTATATTTTGGTTACACTTTTAGTAAACATTATTGCATTGCCTAGCTTTTTTTGTTGTTCAAAGTGGTGCATGCCGTTTGCTACCGTAGTTGGTTATAATAAAGATTGCGTATATGTGTTATCTTTTTATTATGGTTAAAACAATAAATTTTTATTTGTTTCTTATTTAATCGTAATTGTGCATGTTTGTATCAAGATGAAGATAACAACAACGAAGACCAAGAACTGGATCCACATATAGATACATGGACATATTCAAATATTTGCAAATGAAGGCGTGCATGTATGTGTCTTTAAGGCGTGCACACATGTTTAAACGAGTTTGATGAGAAATCAGAAGTACACATATATTCTAGGAAGGGATGCATGTATGTTATTGGAAACCGTGCAAACATGTTCGAAAAAAATCTGTTGTGAATCTTTATATATGTGTAAAGATAGCTTAGATTCATGTATTCTCTACATTTTATAAATATGTATTTTTATTGTATTACAATGAATATCGAATTAAATTAACATTTATGTTTTTGCTTTATTACAAATTCATATTATAAAAAAAACACATGCACTTTGCTATTTGAAAAACATGAATGTTTTTATTTTAAAAATTAAAATAAACAGACTATATACATTTTAAAGATATGCAGGTTGGCAAAAAAGCAAAAAAAAATAAATAACATTTTTTTTGAAAATTAAGGACTCTAAAATCGGGATTTAATAAAGGAAATTCTAAAATAGTATTAAAATTATCTTTTACTATTATACCCTTTTGAATTTAACAAAAATATTTACTAATTAAAAAAATTTGATTGGTTTATAAGAGTTCTGCAAGTTCTGTCACTTATATTGGTTCTGCAAATAAAGCTCCCCAATATATATTATACATCAGCACACATAAGAATTCCAATCAGCGAAATCCGGGACAACCCATTGAAATTCATACAAGCAGATTTCAAATTCATTATCCTAGCTTTGATCTGAAATCGGGGCCTTAACCACTTGCCACAGTATAGGGAATTTTTAATTCGTTCGTTAATGCCATAATTTTGTTGGTCATGTTAAATTAATCAAAAAAAATTATTTCAAATTGCCCAAATGTTTGCATTATTTCTATTTCTGTTGAGGCACATATTGCATGTTCATGTTTTATCAGGGAATCAGAATTATTGGCGTGTGTGTGTGAAGAAAGGTATGGACTTTTTTTTCTCAATAATCTGATTATCAGGAAGTAATATATAATGTGAGACCAATTAGATGATTCATTTGCGTATTACTAATAAAATGTCACAGAAAAATGTGGTAACATGTAAACATGGAAATAACATATCTGGTGTAAATTTCAAATCAGCTTTTTTGTCATTTTTTTTTGAACGGCAATTGTGGCTACATGGCCCTAGCACAGAAGGCGTAGCGAGCCCACAAAACCAAACGCAAGAGGAAACCCCTATCGCCCTAGGCAAGACTCAAACTTGAGACCTTGTCTAGAGGGGAAAACCTCCATACCACTAGACCAGAAGGCCTTTGGTAGCTTTTTTGTCATTATGGTTTACTGTGCTATGTCGAACCATATATGGTCCAAGCAGCCTTAATTTGGGATATTTATTGGCCCCTCTATGCAACTAACTATAGGCTTAAATCCTATATATCAGTAACATTCCACAGCAAAGTAATAGAGCACATCATCATACATTTATAACATAAACAATTAGAATGAATAAAAGGATCCAAAAAGTTTAGAATATAATGATAATACATATTTCCATGGTTGGGGTGCAATAGTATGGCAATATCATTCCGTAAGTGGCAAGCGGGCCATCAGCATCGAGTCTACACGTCAAGCATGCTATATAGTGGGCGATAGTGATTGAATTGAAGATTGGAAGAGAACATGGCAAAAAAAAATCATCCACTATTAAGGCACTCAACGAGCAAAGAAAAGAGCACGCCCCAGAAGATGCTATACGATAGCAAACCTCTAATCTACTGATTTAGTTTTGAACCGCAGAACGGTATGCAAGAAATAACTTGCAAGGGAACATATTGTCTAGATGATGTAAGAATAATCACAGCAAGTTGCGTTGAACTTTTACTATTTGAACACGCACTGAATCAGGAACTGACAGACAAACCTAGAGCGAAGACCAGATCAATCTTCAAGGCACGATTAATGAACCAATTTTTTATGCGTTTTTCATCACCCGCTTCTCAATCATATGGAAATATCGGAATACTATTTTCTTGACACTAAATCCGCGAGGAAAGATATATTAGTTCAATTTTTTTAGAGGAGTAAGTTATTTCTTCCATCTAGGAACAATAGGAATTCAAATCCAATCAATGCTTGTAATATTACTCTGTAAATTTTGGCTCTAGTTTCTTGTTGGAGACCTTTAATAAAATTCCATCGTTCAAGAAAGGTTACCAGGAAACGCTAAGTTAGGGATGCCAAATTAACCAGAGTCTTGCTATATGCAAATAATACTTCCACACCAAACTAATCGACAACATGATCATCATACATATATGACATAAACAGTAAGAATGAATAAAAGGATGGGAAAAGTTCAGAATATAATGATGCGGACTTCCATGGTTAGGGTGTAACGGTATGCCAATATCATTCCCAAATTGTCAAGCTGGCCACCAGGGACGCAACACGTCAAGCATGCCATATAGTGGGTGAAAACGATTGACATGAAGATTGGAATGGAACATTACACAAAAGAATTTCATGGACTATTGAGGCAATCAATGAGTAAAGAAAAGAAGATAGATCTCACGCCTTAGAAGATGCTTGGCGATAGGGAACATATTATAAATATATATGCATCTTATTCAAACTGCAAAAAAAGCCAAATATACAAAAATAAAATGAATACAAAGAACGGGTATATGATGCAAGAAATAGCCCAAAAGGGAACCCATCATATAGAATTATACATCATTAGATCATATATGATGCAAGTACAATCACGTTAAGTTGCGTTAAACTAATGACTGCTAACCTATAGTGAAGCTAGATATATAAATGCACCAAGAAACACTAAGGGACACAAGCTAGTGAAATTTTTAAAGAAAATAAATCTAGCCAATAATATCAAAAACCTAATCATTTGTGTCACTACAGATATATTCAATGGCGCGCTATTTGACATTTTGAGTTACATAAAAAAGGAATAGTATCATCTATATTTTATTTCATGGTTCAGGTGCATGTGGCCATAAAAAAGATCATTCCCAGATCAAGTGGAGCACCGGGGAAGCTGCACAAAGAACATACTGCATCGGCCGAAAGTGAGATCAAGATTGGGTGAGAACATGGCAAAAAGGAATTCCATTCACCATTAGAGCAATCAAGAAGAAAGGTGTATTGTAGGGCACACATTAAAGCATGTTATCACTGTATCTTTATGCTTTCGCAGCATGTAAATATCCACCTTAAATCTCCTGATTTTTCTATATATATATATAAATAAGGGTGATCGCTGGCTAATTAAAGGTTTTAAAAGCATAAAGTGAAATAGTAATATGATCTAAATGATATGATTAACATGGAATTGTTGCATCATTTGACACAAGTATGATGACATTGATTTAAGACTTAACCTTAAAACCTTTATGGTCCTAATGAGCCCAATTATACATCTAACTAGTCCCATATCTACTTTACAGATAGTATACTATGTGCCCATAAAGGAGGTAAAGATGGCATGCTTAGCCAAACTAGTCAACTGTAGATTTATATAAAGCACATATACTTTAAGCTTTGGTCGCCGAATTCCTTTATCTTTTTTTTACTATTCTTTTTAAAAGTTTAAAAATCAGGAGCCACCCATTACTATGTATAGTCTTCTTCATCTGTAATGTAAACAATAGCAATAAAGTAACTTTATGATATGGACACTTTGCCTTAGCTAGTTAAGAACACTTTTCTGCTAGTAGTTGATGTCTTAAATTCAAGAGTCAAGTTAATAAGTATACTGATATATCATGTTTAGCGTCAATGAAATATGCACCACTTTGGTATCTACAGATCGAAGACTAAAGTTTGAACAATTTTCTTTGTCCCATTGGACAACGTTGTAGCTTTAGAGATACATGTTGATATAAATGTGATAACGCACAGTTAGGTCACTCATTTGTGGATCTTGAGCTACATATATTAAGCTACTGCAAATGGATTATAGCTTGCCAATAATCAGCTTTGTGTTAAAAAGAAAGCACTAGCTAAAAAACACTATAAACATAGTCTAAACAAACACGGGACACGTGACTAACATTTACTAAATGTAAAAATTAGGACCATTTGATTTTACTTGCTACTTATACATGATGTGTTGTGCGAAATATATTTAAAAAGTTGGTTGAAAACCAAGTTATGATCCATTTGCTGTGAATGATCGAGCTACAACAATACATGAGGTTTATTGTTAAAGAGACACAAGTTGTGTATCTCATCTAAACAAAACCTTTTGCATAAGAATTAAAGTGGCATATTAACAAGAATCCATGTATCTAGAATGTTGGGCGATATGGGCAAAAGGCAAAAGAGAAGGCACCATACATATTTATGGAAATGATACGCCTGGTGATAAATGCAATAAAGTTAATTCTTTAATTTTAGCCGAGACTGAAAACATTCACAAAGCAACCTTTTCCAAAGGAGAATAGAATCGAGTCTTCTCCAGACAAATCATTTCACAGATAAGAATGAGAAACTCGAATTGAATTCTATGTTTGTTTTCTGTTATCATGGTATCCGGAGCTTCGGGCCCAGAAATCATTTCAACTTCGCATCGACATGATCTCTAATATCAATAACCAGCCAACCATATAAAAGGTCATTTGCAAAAAGCAAATCAATCATGATAAATCTACTTCTATGTTCATACATTCATTCATGAAAATGACCATACTTGATGTAATCTTGAGAGATCATATTGTCAATCAAATAGATATCGCCTTATAAAGAAGATAAAATATAATCTATACAAAATATTACACACTGATTCTTGATTTGAATAATATATATTGAGATTGAGAAAAAGAATAAAAAAAACCACATATCTTTAATTCTCAATGGCATGGAAAGTATCTTTGAAGAGTCTATATAAGGGTGAAAGTCCTCCACTTCTAAGTCACACATCAAATCATGTACACAATAATGTAATTTCCAGTGTGATGGTACAGTACTTGTAGTACCACCAACCAAATAGTTTTGGTTCTTTGTCTAATTCAAGAAAGCTTTCCACATATATACTAGGGTTTCACCTCCTATATATGGCAGCGCCCAACTTAGCGAAGCAACAAAAATTGAGAATGTTCCTTGTACATGTGATGGGAAACTATAAAGGTAAAGAGCCGTGACAGAAGAGAGTGAGCACTCATCGCCTTTCATGCAAATAGCGACTTTCATATGCTTGAAGTAATGTGTGCTCACCCTCTATCTGTCACGCACTCTACTCTTTATTCTCTTTCACTCCTTTTACTATTTCAAGTTATATTTTAAGATTAGGCGCATTTGTCAAAGTGCGTACTATACAGTAGCTAGAATATATAAGGTTAACAAGGAACACACCATCTTATTGTTATACATTAATACATATATAGCCTTAAATTATAATATCTCCGTTTTGAAATTACTTGACAACCGTTTAGATATGGCTCTTACTGCTATGAGAATGTAGTCGTTGGGTCCAAGTTGCCTTCCGTTTAGATAGTGGTCATGGAGAGATCCATAACATTGCAAAGGAGGCTAAGGACGAATATGATATTAACATATCTGACGGATTTACTGTTAAAAGGTTTGGCCATTCCTCACCAATGGATGAAGTGAGAATTCCCCGACTCTTTACCACTATCAACTGTATTGAACCATCCTTACGATCTATTGTTGAAATAGTCAATATATAGTTGGTCAAGTTAAAATTGGATGGTTTTGAGGGGTTCTAGATGTGCTTTGTGAAACTTGTTGTGAAAAGATACTAATAATGGTTCGGGTATTTGGAAAATAATAATTATATGTCAAATGACAAAAAACTGATTATCCAATTATATGGGTGAAAAGTCTCTTCAAAAATGCATTAAACAAGAGAGGGTTAACTAGGTTTTGTTGCAGATGGTATATCTATGATTGAGTATCTGACCACTAGTAATCATAATAGATAATTGGAATCACTCTGTCCAAACACTAAGAATAATTTTTGACAAGCAATTTAATGATGCAAATCCAAACACAGGATCGTTGTTTTCCTAGGTTTGTACAAACTTTAATTCAATAAATATTGATTGTTTTTGTATTACTACGTATCTGTTCAGTTCAAATCATCTTACATATTTTAGCTTACAGATTATAGAGTTCAAGTTAATTAGGAGATTGGAACTTTAAGATCAAACTACTTTCCAAAGAGACACCTGTAAATCTACAGGTTTAACGTTTTGGGAGTCAGCTCAACTCATGGCCTATGTTCTTGCTTCAAACCAAACCATAGTATCAGGAAAAAAGGTACTCAAGCTAGGATCTGGCTGTAATTGCCACCAAAACTGGTCACCTCGTGGTCCCCAAGGAGATAACAAAGCACTCGAAGAGTCTTCACTATCAAAGCTACATGTCAAGAAATTATTTTGGCGATAAGGTTTTTGATGTTATTATTGGGGCGGATGTGACTTATGTTTCTGAATAGATTATGCCGTTGTTTCAAAAGATGCAGGTGATGAAGTTTGGTCCAGACCAACACTTATATTGTGTCATTTTTTTGTAGAGGTGATGAGGCGTTTTTTATACTTTCGGCTGCATATCACTTCGGTTTTCAGATGGTTGATGGATGGCCAAACAACATGAATACAGAAAACACGTCTCAAAGCATCATTAACAGCTGGTTTCGGCATTAAACATTATGTATTTCCATTAGAGTCATCAGATTTCATATATTTTTGTTGTACTCAATATTTTTGGATTCACTTGTTCTTCTAAATTTTTTACGCGAAGATCATAGAAATGTGCATTAAGAATTTTGAGAATACGGCAAGTTTGGGATTTTATTCATTCTAAATATTTGTGCATGTGGAAGGATCATATGCGCGATACTTGATTAGTTTGTGTTGCCATTTTTTCCACGTTTGTTTTTAGTTATTAATTTTGTGGATTGCATTTATCGATGACGGGTTTTGAAAGCAATTGGGTTGATGTGTTCTTTAAAAGTTGAGATATGCCGAGTTTTCCCAGTGGTGCAATTGGAATAAACTTAAAGGTTCGAATATAATGGGATAAAGAATTTCATGGTGAGGGTATATATAACAGAATATTTTCTAAAATGTCAAGTGAAGCACCACGGAAGCTACACGTTTAAAAAGTACTGTTCCAGCTAAGTGAGGGGGCGGTCGAATGAGAACATAGCATAAAGAAGTAGCCGACTAAACTGACAATATTCGAGTGCACTGATAAACACTCGAAACATCTAAACCTCTTTGTCAAGTGAAATGGGGTGATCTGCACAAGGAATAAAAAGAGCGGATTTGGAACACGACTCTCTTGATCTTCAGTAAAAGTACAATTGGTGACTTAACCAACTTGGCAACCCAAGGTTTGAAACTCTTATCAATAACTTTCTGGTTCTAATATAACTGACACATTATTTTTTAAGCATCTTTTCGATTCTGATATTACCACTTATTGCCTCGAAAAGCTGAAGTATAAATGATAGATTCCCAGGAACTTAAAAAATATTGTTTGACTTTAAGAGTGCTCAGAGCGGTTGGTACCAGAATCTTGGTACCAAAAGTGCCGCGTAGGATTTTAGAGCTTTTGCACTAGAATTCTTTTGGCACCACTACATTTCAGGGGTAACCGTTGGCACCAAAAAAATTAGTGTCAACGAAAATAATAAACTTTTTTTACCACAAAATAATTTAAATAAAAACTTCATTAAATTCAAAAACATTAAATAAAAAATATTAAAATAAAAAAACATTAAAATAAGAAACATTACAATAAAAAAACATAATTAACTTAATGATTACGGCTCAAATTTTCCACAAGATCAACTCGTTGTGGACTCTTCGGTCTCGAATTTCTTTTGTTTTCCTCTCATGTATTTCACATCTTTCGGCCCAACTTCGAACATTATTCGGTTGAGGATCAACATAAACATCTCTAGGATTCAATGCGAATCATTCGTCTTCCAATATCATGTTATGTAACATGATACAACAATACATGATTGGAATCAAGTGGTTAATTTCATAAGCACGAGCGAGTTGTCGTATAATTCTCTAACGACCTTGTAAGACACCGAAAGCGCGTTCGATATGTTTTCTAGCACTTTCTTGAACTCATTTAAACCGCAATGTTTTTTCATCCCTTGAAATCGAAAATGTTATCACAAAAGCAGACCATTTAGGATAAATACCGGCAGCCAAATAATAACCTTTTTTGTATGTTTTCCCGTGTACCTGAAACGAAGAATCTGGAACCGTATCGGCTAACTCATCATCAAATAAAGAGGAACCATATAAGACATTTAGATCATTGTTTGCCCAGGAACACCAAAATATGCATGTCAGAAACACAACTGTTGATCCAAGATCAACCACTGCTTCTAGCATAAGAGTTTGATATTTATGATCTCGTCTTTTAAATTGAGCATGTAAACTCTTGGGACAATTTCTCCAATACCATTGCATGCAATCGGTAGTCCCGAGCATTCCTGGGAGTCCATGTTTCAGAATGTGCAATGCATATGTATTTTTATATCCGCGGAGAAGGTATTCTTAAAGGAAAAAAGACGAAAATGGTCAAATCTCCTTCCCTTGATCCACTATATGGTCAAGCCAAAAGATTTTGACATATATGGTCATGCACAAATGCTCAACTGCTCAACTTCATTATATTTATTCCATGTGTCCTATGGCAAATGCTCGACTGACGGTGCTCAACCCCCAAGTGCTCAACTTCTATAGTACCTTTTCCCCTTTTTAGACAAATATTCTTCATTAATATCCGAGCCCAAATTTTAAATATTGCCCCTTAAATATATAACTTTACACATTTAACCCAAAACAAAACAAAACTAAAACACAACATCATTCTAATTCACTCTATTTAAATATACTCAGTTTTCAACCCGTCCAACGAAATTACCGCCTTGCTAAAGATTTAAGCTTTTCATGTCAAAATCAATGACATATTCCCAAATTAAAACACATTTGAGTCAAGAATGCCACCTTTATTAACAAACAATATGGTTAGTTCAAAAAAAAATCAAACAATATGGCAATAATATTCAAATGTTCATTAAAGCAGATTCTAGTGAACCGACCAAAGAAACAAGAATTATGTTAGCATTCTAGATGTCAACAAATGAATGCTGCATATTTTTATTCTTTGACAAAATTTTAATCCAGATTTGTATCTTTTGCATACCATTATTTAGAATATTTAGAATATGGTTGTGCTCAAACATTCTAATCAACTTATCTCTGTAATCAAATGTATATGTTTTAGTGGATGTCATCCTTTAGTCTCAATATTATCTCTACTGCAATCCTTTTATAAACTCATGTTAATTTAGTAATATGTTCATGTACACAACTAAAATAGAAGAAATTGTGACACATGAAACCTAGTTTAAAACTTACTGTTGATATTCATAATTTTTTTATGTCTACATTTCAAATAAGGTATATGATATATATATTTGGTACTATCCTCTTACTCATATGACTTCTTAATATATATCTAGCACGGTTTCGTTTACCGTGAGCACAGTAACACCCCCGGATACTATGATGGTCGATACTGACAATGTGGAAGTTGCCCATGTCCGGGTACACTGACTCCGCTCAAAGGAACTCGTTGAGTGTAAGAAGGATTACCAAGGTTGACCTGGCACATGAAACGTCCTAAGCTGTAACAGGGGGACTATTAACAAAAACAGGGGGAACCACGAACAGGGGAACGACCAAAACAAGGGAAACGACAAAAACAGGGGAATCATTAGAAGTACAAACGCTGGAGCTTATACATCTTGGCCTTAAATAACAGATTTAATGGCAGTAAAATGTGCCGAAACGCACCAATCTGGAAGGCAATGAAGCCAGGATGTTCAACTTGCGTTTGGTCTTAGGGCCACTCAGATTATCACTCAATTTAAGGAGTGACCAGTGAATACTGAACTGTACAACAAGAACAAAGACACATGGGTGTAACCTATAGTATTCTACCTACTAGTGATATTAATGATGAAGGCATACTCCAAATGCTATTGCTACTTGTCCAGTGGGCTCAGAAGACAATGGTTAAGAAGCTTACATATAAGAGTAAAATCGAGTGTACGGTATTGAAAGTTAAAGTCATAAAAGGTCTTAGAACAACCATCGACGTGGTATTGGTTATTGGTGTGTTTCACAAAGGAGATGATGTTTGTGGCTTTCATAGAAGGAAGAACAAGGTTGAAGTTTGTAGTGTTCTTAAAAAATGTAGATTCAAATATTGTGATTTCAGATGTTAGTGATGTTTAATAGGTAGGTGACTGGAATGGAGTATTGATCAACAATTAACAGAATATTAACGATGCCTTGTAAGCGGAAATTGAGATTGGTGATGCTACAATACTTGAAAATAATGAAGTTTTGGGTGAACTCGTTCAAAAAGTTACATGATAGCATTGTTACTGTTGGTGATTGAAGGAAGCAAAATGAGGTCATTACAAAGGATATATGTGGTTATAGAAGTGAACGATAACAATATTTTAGTGATTAGCCTTCTCCAAGATATTAAATTATTAATGAACGTGTCACATCAGTCTGGCCGGCCTGCAAACACACTTCTCATTCTCTTTGATGGTTAAAAGTTACTTGCGTTTTATCGTTAGGTCTAGAAATCAGAGCTCTTCAGTAATAATTGGATTCTACCAGGTATGGATCTTTCAAATACCTTTGTTTAATGTTCTAATGTCGTTTCAAATACAGTTTTACAGATCCATCATGTAAATTGCATTCTTGAGGTTATAATCCATGCTACTGGCATTTGACATCCTTCATCTGCGGCTACTTGATTTAGTGTCCTATTGATATAATAGGTATGCAGTTTCTTCATCCTGATATCTTCATTTTGCTATCACATACAGGAGACGTGGAAACGACAATCACTTCAACTGCACATATGTACTTCCTGATGGTATTACACATAAAAAGGGATATGTAAAAGACCCCGAGGAAGCGCAAAAGTATCTCAAGTTATCTAAGGATGGTGAACTTCCACATCCTGAAGGAACTGATCAAGCTGATGAAACTTCCTCATACATTAATAAATTTCTTACGAAAAACACAAAAATAGAACATAGACTTCACATATAGATTTCCTTAATTTCTTCCGAAAATACTTATGCAACCACGGGTGGTGAAGTAGTTGGAGCCTTGACAACAACAACCGGAAAATCAAGAAGCACGATCTTGTCGATAGCAGCTGAGAACGTAGCCGAGAATTCAACATGGTTTGGGTGGGTTTGAAAAGCAGTGAAGTCATCTTTAGACCCAAATGTCATCATGATAGCATGAGTGAATCCTTGCCTTAGCATCTTCATGCTTTCAATATCTTTTCCCCTGTGACATCAAGTGTTAAGAATTGGTTAATATCATTGAGTACTTGTCATTATAGCAATATGCTTTTTCTCAAGGGCTTCTATGAGAATATATAAAAATACTGAAAAGAAAATTTTAATTAAGTTTAATAAAAATCTGAAAGAAAAATACAGATTATATGTATTTGAAAGAAAGATATGCCAATACTATGAAAGAAAGATTAAGATTATATGTATTTGACTATGTTAATTACATGTTGAAACATATTAAAAATATAAGGGGATAAAATAAAAATATAACGCGGATATCAAGAATAACAAAAAGGGGTACTTTTTGCAATTTTTAATAAAAAAAAGTACACTGCAAGGTTGAGCACTTAGGGGTTGAGCACCGTCGGTTGATCACTTGCATTAGAACACGTGTCGCAATTTGGGTGGTGGTGACCATATATGTTAAAATACTTTGGCTTGACCATCCAGTGGATGTCAAGTGCTCAACTTGACCATTTTGGTCTGTTTCCCTTTCTTAAATACGTTTCAACATATAAGTCATATATGCATTTAGTAAAGTTAAGCAAACATTCTCTAGCAGTGCGTTCGATAATTTGCAAATACTCGTCAAATGCATCGGGTGATGACCCATACGCCAATTGATGAAATGCCGAAGTGATCTTTAGAATGGGGTGACTAATATCTCGACTAGTAGCATCCATCCCGGGGTGAAAATAAGAAAAGTATTCGGGAAGAGAGTCGACATTATGATTTAAAATAGCATTGACAATTTTTCTAAAAAACATTGAACTCATACGATACCTTCACCGGAATTTCTCTTCAGTGTATTTTGCAAGAGTTTCGGCATCGCCAAAGTAGCCATCTAGCAATCTTTGACTCGCGTCTTCCCGTTGATGATGTATATATTTCCTCCTATTCCCCGACCACGATCCTCCGGCTTCTTGATTACACATATCCACAAATGTCTCGTACTCCGTTAAGCTTCGCATATAACTTTCTTGAGCGTCACCAAAATATTTTTCGTATTCATCGACGGTGTTTTGGTAAGGATCCATGTGATGAAAAAAATTGGTAGAGAAATATGAGATAGAAAATGTAAAGAGTTCATTGTATAAATTTTGGTAAAAAGAAGTAGTATTATAGATTTTTTGGGTTAAAGTTTTAGAAAATGGGTATTTTTATTGAAATATAACGGCTATAAACATCCCTAACGGATAGATTTTTCCAGTTTTCAAAAAAGAAAGAAAAGGAATAACATGTTGGCGTTAGCTGGTGATTTTGGGGCGAGAAGCATTGGCGCCAGGCGGGGAGTGGTACGCCAAAGGAGGGGTAGCGCCTAAGGCTTTACAGCCTACTTAGCAGCCCCCGTTCCCCTTGCTCTAAAAGTAAATGTATCTTCTTTCTTTACTTTCCAACATATGTGGAATAATACGGATTTGTTTTCGTTTGGTAATGTGATATCATAGGTCATAACAATGTCCTTTCCCCTTAATTAGGAATTTATTAACAACTAAATCATGAACATAGAACATCAAACATAATTAGTTCACATAAGGCGTCTCCATTTTTTACTTTCATAACTAACGGCCATTGTTCACTAAAGATTCCCGTTAAAGACCTACAGTGATGCGAAAATGTTATGAAGTGGCCGGGACTATATATTAGAGACTTCAAGATCAAATTCTTGGGATAGCTGTGATTTGCTCACTGTAGAATTTCAGTTGCTAATATTATTATGTTTTTTAGAACAGCAAATGTTAGTGGTTAGTGGTTCGAGTTGTGCAATAACATCCAAGCGGCAAAATGTCTTCTTCAAACGCTCGCCTACTTATTTTAAACTTTTTATCCGCTTTTCCCGAGAGGAAAAGCCCTTAGTAGGTTTCGAACCAAGACCACCTTCAGGAACCTCTCCCAAGGAAACCTATTAGTTGAACCTTGATAGCCAACTGAGCTAAACCATTTAGTGGAACCTTACTACATATTATTATGTGATACATAGTTTATTAGTATACGTTTATAATTTATAACCTCAAATATTTAGGAAAGAAAATCATTTATTACTTCAAACGGCTGTTCTTCATAATATAAAGTAGGGCTGTAAAAGTTGAATGATAATCCAACAAGATCACTAAGATTGATATATATGTTCTTTTGTAATGCAGCGCAGCGAACATCTACAATTCTTGTGATATCTAGTTAACTACATATGCTTCACTCTATATAGCTCGTGTGGACATAATTGGTGTTTGACCTCGTGATGTCACAATTTGTTAGGTCTTGTTCTCCTTTAAGGGTTTGGGTCATTTCACATTGCCATCGTTAATTTAGCTCATTGTAGTTAATGGTTTGCCATCTTGTCTCCTTTAAGGGTTGAGGTCTATTATTGCAATCTGATCGTTTTAATTTATTAGTAAAAGTTACGACTACACTGATCTTATGGCGTAAATGATTGCATTAACCTTGTATAAATCATATCATCATATGATATATGCATGCTGACGGCGGTGATTTAGAATTCCATTTTGAACTTTTTCGTGCTAATGATCAAGATTATTTAAGGTTAAACAAACCTAGGTTAGTATTGATTGGGTTGACGTATATAATACTACTATGTATGTACCCCTAATTAGAGAGAAAAGTGTGTGTGACTTCTTTGCGAGACATATATTCTTTGATTATTTATTAATGATTCTTATGCACTAGTACTGAATAATTGACAAAAAAAGCATATATACTTTAGGCTGCTTTAGTTCCAAATTACTACTATCTTAATAAGTGATGGAGGCCCAAGTATTGAAGAACGGGCTGACTTGTTTCTGGAGGCCCGAGATCGCGTGACGAAGAGGGGTTTAGTAAAATGGGCATAACTTTTGCATCCTAAGTCCGTTTTCAGCCCGTGACCTGTCAAAACGTGCGTAAAAAGGAGACCGACGACGTTGTAACCACCTTTTAGCTGGTTGCGGATTTCCCAAGGCCCAAAAAGCCTTTTTACTATCAGTTTTTTGCATTTTTATGTTTTTTTCACTTTTAGTTGGACTTTGTCATTGGGCTACGGTCTAGCCCGTTGGATTTTTAGGGTTTTTCTTTGTTTGCAGTCATTATTTAATGAATCTGCTGTAACCCTAGCAAGACAGTTATCAGTTTAATAAAAGTTAAACCACTGGCCGTTGTGTTGCCGTGTTTTACCCTAATTTTCGAGCATTCTTCAGAATCAACAATTATTAGCAGAATTGTTTCTGGCATTCTTATTGAATCAACAGATCCAATTAATTATCTTTGTTACTTTGTTTTTTAGTCTACATCAATAAGCATGGCTTTGTGCTAATCAAAACCTGTTGAGCCTTTATTGATCGTTTCTTTCAACACCATAAGCATTAGCTTTTTTCTTTTCCTTTTTCAGCAAGGGGTCGGAATTAATTTATACTTACTTTACAGGTGAAGGTGAAGCCCTCCCTCCCTTTTCATGAAACTTGAGAACTTGAGAGCTCACAACCTTTAGTGTTATAGTCGCAACCATGACACGAGGCGGACTGTGGAGTTGAGTTAGCGGTTATACGGCTGAGTTACCGTGTGCTCTATAAGTCTAACTCCGAATATTTTGTTACTCAAATGATTTTTTTTCAAAGGTTTAAACTGGCGGTAAAACTCTAATTCGTGTATCTCTTTTGGGTGCCGGGCGACTGACAAGGACATAGCCCCATACAATGAGGACATGTCTGTGTGATCTTTAGCCGAGGGTTAAAAATGAACTCATATTACCTTTAACTAGGGGTTTTGACTCGATTCAACCTAAAATACTTTATCTCCTTTATAATGATAGGTTAATCACGTCAAACTTGACCGCACCCGATAAGTCATTTTGTTCTCATAGTTGTGTACTTCTTGAGTGTTTCCTTTTTCTACATTTTGCCTCACAGTGAAAATTTACATTCTCTCCCATTCTGATTTATTTAGAGAAACAATATTATAATAATGTGGAATCAAGAGATAAACCTATTTTATTCCAAAGGTAACATAATTTACCTTTGAAAACTCTATATAAAGGATGTCAAACTCCAGTTATGTACTTGCACATGAAATCACACAATAGTGTGAATTCCAATAATAATGCAATGAAATGCAGTACCACCATAAAGCAAAATAAATATGGGCTTTCACAAGTTTTTTAGCAATGTTTTGTGCATATAATTCTATCTACGTGTAGAAATACGTATAGAATATACTGGATTTCTTCCATATGATGGCAAGATATAAAGGTAAAGGGTGGTGACAGAAGAGAGTGAGCACCCATGGCCTTCTTGCAAATAATCCGTGTTCATATGCCTGAAGCTATGTGTGCTCACGCTCTATCTGTCACCCCCTCCTTATTTATTGCTCTTAATCTTTACCTCTACTTTTTCTATTTCATTATATGGTTCCGATATCTATTATTTTTACAAATTGTTGTTTTACATTGAGACTTATATTTTCTTACAATTATTTTGGAAGCCAATATCTTTTATACCCATAAACCCTTCTAAATATTTTGAAGTATGTTTGTCGTTAATTGTAAATATATAATGTTATGTTCTTGTGGTTTAAGGGTATAAGGGTAAGGGAAGAAGTGGTGACAGAAGATAGTGAGCACAGATGAGCGCTTTTCTTGCATGAAAACTCGAGTTAACTAGCTCGTATGCTTGAAGCTATGTGTGCTCACCTTCTATCTGTCACCCATCGATCTCCCATATCTCTCTATTCCTATGTGTTCCCGGTGTAGAGTAATTAATTACTCAGGGGTGGACCTAGGGGGTTCACGGGAACCCGATGGAAATTTGTCCCGTAGTGTAAATTTTCACTAAAAACCTCGATTTATCCAAAATGAACCTGATGCCAAATACGTGTGTTACGTAAAAAAAAATTATGCACCTGATGGCTTAGTGTTCTGCGTCCGCCCATTACTCATTGTTAGAATGCCATCTAGAGAGTAAATAATTTGCTTGTGTTACAGAGAAAATATATGGATTAGTTGAATCTGCATCTTGCTTGTTTATTTTATTATCTTATACTGCTTTTCCCTTCTCTGTTTTTTTTTTCATTTCTAATCCAGTGTAGGCTTGGTGGTTAGCTAACTGATGCAGTGATGATCAATTGTGGCTCCCAGTAGCGGCTGGCCTGTTCAAGTTTTGGATGTCTACAACTCGTATATTAGTCATATGGAGAGGGTTTTCAGATGACAGCCACCCGAAGATCAAAAAACTTTTGTTAGACTTGTAGTTGCTAAATGACGTGGAGATCACCAATTTTAGAAATTGTACATTTTAATTTTGGGGCCATATATTCAGCTTCTTAAATTAGAGGTGTTTGATACTTATATTAGTATTATGTTTTTGTATATTAGATGAGGCTATAGTAATATTTTTATCATTGATGTAATCATATATCCGTAAATATGGTGTGTTTATCAATTTGTAACAAGTCTGTCGATGCTGATTTTTGGTTTGAATCCTCCTCTTAAAACGACGCTTTTTGATGATATTGTCGCTAGGTCTTTTTCTTGGAGTACGTAGATGTAAGCTTGATGTTAGTTGGTCTGATTGGGTTAAAATCCAGTCTCTTGATATTTTGTAATGTTATCTTTTATCTAGCGTCTTGCTAGTGCCTTAATAAAATTTCGCCGTTCAAAAAAAAAAAAAAAAAACAAGTATGTGGATGTAATTTTAGTCTATAGGCCGGTTATACTACTCTATGGAAGATATGCCATTGTGATACATACGATCTGAATGAATAATAAGTGTGATTGGTTATAGCCTTGCTAATAGTGATGAACAATAGTCCTGAAAAACCTTCTTTGCATGTCCTAGTGACTGAGCAAGTACTAGCAGTAAAACATTTGAAGCATGTTGTGTTGACTGAATAACAGATAGTGAGAGACAAGTAGATTAGGGAAAACTAACAAATAAATGTCCCTACTTGGCTATGGAGTAGATGAAGCTATTGCTAAGTTCTTTCTGTATTAACTTTAATATCAGTTCAATTAACAAACAAAAAGAAACTACTAAAGTCAATTTCCTATCTTCAATATACTCGTGGAAAAATGGTGAATCATACAATTCTGTTTATAGTTTATAAGAGCTTCAAACTTATTGGAACTTCGATTGGAATACAGTAATTAAATATATATTATACATGAGCACACATAAGAATTCCAATCAGCGAAATCCGGGACAACCCATTGAAATTCATACAAGCAGATTTCAAATTCATTATCCTAACTTTGTTCTGAAATCCGGGCCTTAACCACTTGCTACAGTATAGGGAATTTTTAATTCGTTCGTTAATGCCATAATTTTGTTGGTCATGTTAAATTAATCAAAAAAAATTATTTCAAATTGCCTGAATGTTTGCATTATTTCTATTTCTGTTGAGGCACATATTGCATGTTCATGTTTTATCAGGAAATCAGAATTATTGGCGTGTGTGTGTGTGAAGAAAGGTATGGACTTGTTTTTCTCAATAATCTGATTATCAGGAAGTAATATATAATGTTAGACCAATTAGATGATTCATTTGCGTATTACTACAGAAAAATGCATATCAAGGTTGTTTCTACACCTCTTATTATAATAGTAAGTTAAAACTTGAGTTACACATACCTAGAAACCGTTGCAGAGTGTCATATTTACTGTGCTATGTCGAACCATATATGGTCCAAGCAGCCTTAATTTGGGATATTTATTCGCCCCTCTATGCAACTAACTATAGGCTTACATCCTATATATGAGTAACATTCCACAGCAAAGTAATAGACCACATCATCGTATATTTATAACATAAACAATTAGAATGAATAAAAGGATCCAAAAAGTTTAGAATATAATGATATACATATTTCCATGCTTAGGGTGCAATAGTATGGCAATATCATTCCGTAAGTGGCAAGCGGGTCATCAGCATCGACGCTACACGTCAAGCATGCTATATAGTGGGCGATAGTGATTGAATTGAAGATTGGAAGAGAACATGGCAAAAAAAATTCATCCACTATTAAGGCAATCAATGTGCAAAGAAAAGAGCACGCCCACAAGATGCTATACGATAGCAAACCTCTAATCTACTGATTTAGTTTTGAACCGCAGAACGGTATGTAAGAAATAACTTGCAAGGGAACATATTGTCTTGATGATGTAAGAATAATCATGGCAAGTTGCGTTGAACTTTTACTATTTGAACACGCACTGAATCAGGAAACTGACAGACAAACCTAGAGCGAAGACCAGATCAATCTTCAAGGCACGATTAATTAACCAATTTTTTATGCATTTTTTCATCACTGGCTTCTCAATCATATGGAAATATGGGTATACTATTTTCTTGACACGAAACCCGCGAGGAAGATATATTAGTTCAATTTTTTTAGAGGAGTAAGTTATTTCTTCCATCTAGGAACAATAGGAATTCAAATCCAATCAATGCTTGTAATATTACTCTGTAAATTCTGGCTCTAGTTTCTTGTTTGAGAACTTTTATAAAATTCCATCTTTCAAGAAAGGTTACCAGGAAACGCTAAGTTAGGGATGCCAAATTAACCAGAGTCTTGCTATATGCACATAATACTTCCACACCAAACTAATCGACAACATGATCATCATACATATATGACATAAACAGTAAGAATTAATAAAAGGATGGGAAAAGTTCAGAATATAATGATGTGGACTTCCATGGTTAGGGTGTAACGGTATGGAAATATCATTCCCAAAGTGTCAAGCTGGCCACCAGGGGCGCAACACGTCAAGCATGCCATATAGTGGCACTACAACAAATTCAAGGTTTAGGGTCGAAAATTTCGACCCTAAATACAAAGGGTATTCGACCTTTAGGGTCGAAATATTCGACCCTAACCGTTCGACCCAACAATTTTGACCCTAAAAAATTAGGGTCGAAATACCCTATGTAATTTAGGGTCGAAAAAATGGGACCCACCACTTTTCAACAAAGTTTTTGACCAACATTTAGGGTCGAAACCCTTTGTATTTAGGGTCGAAAATTTCGACCCTAAATATTATCCACGTGTAAATTAAAAAAACATTGTGAAAACGTTTTTTTTTTCTAATTTATTAAATTATGGTCGAAATCCTCTTTCAAATTTAGGGTCGAAAATTTCGACTCTAAATATTATCCACGTATAAATTAAAAAAACATTGTGAAAACGTTTTTTTTTTTAATTTATTAAATTAGGGTCGAAATGTTTTTCAAGTTTAGGGTCGAAAATTTCGACCCTAAACATTTTATATTAATTTTTTTTGCAGAATCATGTGTGCAGGTAATAATTAGTGTCAAAATTTAGGGTCGAAAATTTCGACCCTAAGACTTAGGGTCGAAATTTCGACCCTAACTATAAGTTTAGGGTCAAAATTTCGACCCTAACTATAAGTTTAGGGTCGAAATTTCGACCCTAAATGGTGCCTGGGCAAAAAAAAACTGCATTGAGCAGCTTGTTTCCAGATTTTTTTCCGGTATTTTTTCCGGAAAAAAATCTATATTTCAACAAATCCACAATATTACAAATCACTAAACAGTACAATACTAATAATTCACAATACGTTAAATAGCCAAAACGTTAGAATACATTTCGCCAAATCCTTATTTCACAAATGTAACAAGTCTAAAATTATTACACATCACAATAAATCCATGTTTCACAATTTAACAAGTCTTAAGTTATTACACATAATAAAAAGTCTAAAACCAACAACAACTCCTAATCTGAATAGTCCCCGGCCTGATCATCATCCCCATCATCAGCATCCGAGTTAATTAGCTCATTATCAGACATGTTGTTGGCATTCTCAAGATCTTGAGCCAACTCGTCGACGGCCCGAGTATCATTTTGATGAGGATTTAGGCTGACGGTATAGTTGGGACTTTTCCGAGAGTTAGAACTCGAGGGGCCAGTGGTGTTGACAACGGGTCGATTACAGTTGTTGAAACTGTTATTTTGGTTAAATGGAGGTTGGAGTGGGTTGAGTGGATCATTATATGGAAATCCGGGAGGGGGAGGAATACCACGGAACTGGGGCATAACAGGGACCTGAGGCATACCAGGGAACTAAGGCATACCAGGGAACTGAGACATGCCAGACATAGAAGAGAATTGGGGTGGCGGTACAAAAGGGTTATTAGGTTCGGTATACCCTCGACCCACATGTGAAGTATAATGAGAAATTAAATGACTTAGGCGGGCGTTGTTTACCTCAGCATTTTGTTGCGCCACACTAGCATACATATGGGCCAAATTATCCCGTTGTTGCGCCTCCTCGGTTTGCTTCCTCAACAGCTCTTTTTCTTGCTCATGAATCCTAAGTACCTCCGAGAGTTGTTCTCGAGTCACTCCCTCACTATAAGAACTACTCCCACATCTATATGAGGTACCACCACCCGACAACTTCCTGCCCCTGCCGACGATATTTTGAGTGTTGCGGCTCAGATTTACTAGATCAATTATTTCTTGATCACTTTTTTACTGCTCAGCACCGAAAGAAATCGCTTCTTTTATGGCCATCATTTTCGACTATGCAAAAGAAAGAGAAAAAAAGAAGTTAAAAACAAATAAAAATATGTTATTAAAGCATGTATAAATTAAATTACTTACATATCTGTCTTGATTTTCCTCGGACATAATGACATTCTTGTTTGTGCGTGCCCTCTTCCAAGTTTGTATAAGGTCCTCGTAAGCCTCGTGCTTGACTTTCTGTACAATATCAAATAAATTAATACTAAGATCTTTACCAAAAAAAATTAATAACAAGATACAAATAAACAATATAAAACTTTTAAATGATCACAAAAACTATAGTGATTCTTACATATTCGTTCCTTCCTTGAGCGAATGATTTTTTCCCCTGATGTGTAGAAACTTTGTTTTTCGAGCGGTTAACTGTATTAACTTCACTTCTCCTCACCCGACTCGGGTGGGACCAATACCGGCACAAATCAAGCCACTCCCCTACTGATCTGTTGCCCCACGTAGAACTCGATGGGGGCAGTATAAGCGCCGCTTCCTCGGGCGAATCATGGATAGAATAATAGTCAGCCTTTAGCTTGTTCTTATTTTTGGGCCAAAGTAGCCTCAACTTACAGTTAATTCCAGTTTTTATCCTTTCTCCCACTAAATATGTTATCCCGTCATAAGTCACACTTTCACGACTATCCAACCAACCCGTCAGGTTGAAATAGGTCTACATGTAAACATATGCATTTAAATAAACAAACAATTTTCAACCAAAACAGTTAATAAGACTAGATGTAACGCAAACAATTAATACCTCAAGTGTAGGAAAGATATGGGTTTTGAGGTGCAATGGTATCTCTTCCCACTCGCAAGCAAGTGGAAGTGGTCGGACTGTTTCCCCCATCAGAGAGCTCAACATCGCAACATTATCGCCTAACGGATGGAAGCTATTAAGATCATAAATATCAAATGAAACTAGCAGAGGTCCTCCATGCGCCCTATGCTTCCTCCTTAGGCTCGTATTAACCGTAACCATATGTGGTATCGGGTCTCCTGCAAAGATTAGTTATTGAAGTTATTGATTCGTGAAAATTCAAACACACTTAATTAACAATAAGAGTTGACATAAAATAAAAATAAATCATAATTTCTTACTTTCGCAATTGCCAGGTACGGACTTTGTAGGTCATCTAGGTGGAGTACCACCAGCATCCCCACCGTGTGATCTACCACCTAGACAAGCCATCTGTAATATAACAAGTACATGAACACACAATTTCGTGGACCGGTTAATGCTAATACACAAATTCATAAAAATTTACACATTTAAACATATAAGAACAATTCCATTAAAAAAATTACACATCTAAAGATTAAATCATTGTTTCTAAGGTTGATTAATTTCGGACGGGGCTTTTCTAAAATTAATCGACTAGAATCCTAAAACAATCCTAAAATTATTTACTACAAAAGACTAACAATATATAATATAGTAAACATATGCATAAGATTAATTACACACCTCGGTCACGGCTGAAATAAACAAAGATGGAAAGATAGAAAAAAAGGTCCGGATGAGGAACTTGTCCCGACTGTCCTGGTGCTAACCAAACACAAACATAAAATAAAAAAATCTAAATTAGTTGGTTTCCGAGATTTTATCTAATTTGAAACAAACACTAAAACAATTTCAAAAAAAACATTACCTTTTATACGACTGTGACTCGAGAATTCGGTTCTCGGCTATGACTCGGGTCTTGGCTACGATAAACATATAAAAAAATTAAGCCGAAATCCATTAAGCCTAAAATAATTAAGTCGAAATCAACTATATATATATACTAAGCGAAATCAACTAAGCCTAAATCAACTAAACCTAAATAAGCCGAAATCAACTAAGCCTAAATATAATCCGAAATCAACTAAGCCTAAATATAACCCGAAATCAATTAAGCCAAAATAAGCCAAAAACTACTAAAATATTAGCTCATACGTTTTAATATAAGAAAAATAAACACCCACCTTTAGTATAAGTGGCTAGCTACTGCTGCTGCTGCCATGGTGGTGCTGCTGCCGCCGGCGGTGGTAGTTGCTATTGCTGCCGTCGGTGGTGGTATTGCTGCCGTCGGTGGTGGTGGTGGTATTGTTGCCGACATTATTATTATCATTATCATTATAACAAATTAAACAAATTATCATTATCATTATAACAAATTTAAACAAATTACCTTTATATAAATTGGTGGGTCGGATTGGTGGTGGTGGTGATGGGTGGGACGGATTGGTGGTGGTGGTGATGGGTGGGTCGGATTGGTGGTGGTGGTGGTGATGGATGGGACGGATTGGTGGTGGTGGTGATGGGTGGGACGGATTGGTGGTGGTGGTGATGGGTGGGACGAGTGGTGATGTTCGGAGTGGTGAAGAATGAATAAATGATGTTTGGAGTGGGAATGGTGGTGGTGGTGATTGCTCCCGGTTTTTTTTTATTGAAGATGAAGAATGAATGATGTCTTGTGGGTTAAGTTGTGGATAGAATTTAGGGTCGAAAATTAGGGTCGAAAATTTCGACCCTAAAATTTAGGGTCGAAATTTTCGACCCTAATTTTCGACCCTAAATATAAACCGCGAATTTTTTAATTTTGGTATGGAATTTTAAAATTTTCGTGAAATTTTTGAAAGTTGAAAGTTTTAGTGCCAAATTTAGGGTCGAAATTTCGACCCTAAATTTCGAAACTATAATAGTTTTAAATTTAAAATATTTTAAAAAAATCAATAAATAGAGTTTTTAAATTACTAAATTATTTATATAAAATATAAACAAATTATTTTATTTATATAAAATATTAGTAAGTATCAATAATAGTAAATTTATTTTATAAATTAAAATATTAATAAGTATCACTAATAGTAAATATTTTATTTATATAAAATATTTTATTTATGTAAATTTATTTTATAAATTACAATAATTACGTTTTAAAATAGTAAATTTTGAAACAAGAATAATTTTAATTTTAAAATGTTTTAAAACATTAATAAATAGAGTTTATAATTACTAAATTATTTATATAAAATATTAACAAATTACTTTATTTATATAAACAATTAATAAGTATCACTAATATATTTTATTTATGTAAATTTATTTTATAAATTACAATAATTACGTTTTAAAATAGTAAATTTCGAAACGAGAATAATTTTAATTTTAAAATGTTTTAAAACATTAATAAATAGAGTTTATAATTACTAAATTATTTATATAAAATATTAACAAGTTATTTTATTTATATAAAAAATTAATAAGTATCACTAAAATATTAACAAGTCAATAGGGTATCGTATAACATGATATGAGTCAATATGGTATCATATTGCATGATATGAGTCAATAGAGTATCGTATAACATGATATGAGTCAATATGGTATCGTATTACATGATATGAGTCAATATGGTATCGTATTACATGATATGAGTCAATATGGTATCGTATTACATGATACGAGTCAATATGGTATCGTATAACATGATATGAGTCAATATAGTATCGTATTACATGATACGAGTCAATAGGGTATCGTATAACATGATATGAGTCAATAGGGTATCATATTGCATGATATGAGTCAATAGGGTATCGTATTACATGATATGAGTCAATAGGGTATCATATTGCATGATATGAGTCAATAGGGTATCGTATTACATGATATGAGTAAATATGGTATCGTATAACATGTTATGAGTCAATAGGGTATCGTATAACATGATATGAGTCAATATGGTATCGTATTACATGATATGAGTCAATATGGTATCGTATTACATGATATGAGTCAATATGGTATCGTATTACATGATACGAGTCAATGTGGTATCGTATTACGTGATATAAGTCAATAGGGTATCGTATTACATGATATGAGTCAATATGGTATCGTATTACATGATATGAGTCAATATGGTATCGTATTACATGATATGAGTCAATATGGTATCGTATCACATGATATGAGTCAATATGGTATCGTATTACATGATATGAGTCAATATGGTATCGTATAACATGATATGAGTCAATATGGTATCGTATTACATGATATGAGTCAATAGGGTATCTATAACATGATATGAGTCAATAGGGTATCATATTGCATGATATGAGTCAATAGGGTATCGTATTACATGATATGAGTCAATATGGTATCGTATTACATGATATGAGTCAATAGGGTATCGTATTACACTGGAGGGAAAACCTTGGCGGGAAAACATTGGAGGGAAAACATTGGAGGGAAAATGTTAACAATTTCCCTCACTTTTTTAGCATAAAAAGAGAACCACACACACTCCTTATCATCACAACCACCAGCAGATCACACACACTTATCATCATAAACAAATTGTTATTATGTACATGTTGAAGCATGAAGCTTTTCCGTGCAGGTGTAAACATGGAGATGTAGTTCTTCGAGAATTGTGGACAACTGAAAACTTTGGTAGACTGTACTATGCTTGTCCACGTTCACGGGTTCAACCTCCAGTTTCATATGGATGCAAATTTTTTTTATGGAAAGACGAACGCGTCCAACTACTAATCAATTCTCTTGGAGGTTCAATGAGCTTTTCTCCTCCAAGCTCTTCTTCAAGACCTTCAACGAGCTTTTCTCCTCCAAGCTCTTCTCCCATACCTTCAACGATTCCAGTTTCTTCTCCAAGCTCTTCAGCGTGTGCAAACTGTGTGCGCTTGAATGCAATGATAATGGTACTTGAGCGTACGATAGAGTTGTACCGCAACTCCGATAGGCACACATTGGATTCAGCTGCACTACTTCACGACCTTTACGATGACATGGGAAACCTTAGTTTGAACTAGTTTGTGATGTGTTTTTTTCCGTGTTTACGAGTCTAATATCGTTGTAATATCAATGTTTAATTAAGCGCGTGTTTAAGTGTCCGTGACGAATAAAATTATGTTTAGGAGTGTTTGGTTCTGTGAGTAATTAGTATTCTAGCTTGAATCATTGTGAGAATTTAGTTTATTTGAGTCACAAAATTTAGTTTAAGTCTGTTGTGTTAGGTTTTGTAGTCAAAAGTTCAGTCAAAAGCATTTTACTTCAATCAAATTTTGCTCAAACTCATAAATAAAGGAGCCTTTTTTATTCATACAAACATACAAGTACATTTGAAACACAAAAACCATAAAAGATGCAGAAGCATCATTATACACAACAACATGTGTTAGTATGGTTCTTATTCTATCTGAACAACAATTATTAATTAGATTAAAAGAGACACAGTCTTAACGAATTCCTTCATTAAACTTTGCTCAAACTCATAAATAAAGGCTCCTTCTAAGCATTTACGAATGCTTATTTATTGATCCTTCATTTTCTTAACGAATTCCTCCTTCTCAGTCATTCTTGCTGTTGTATCTTTAATTAAACCTTCCAACCGACTTGAGGTTTTCTTATCCTTCTTTTGAGTATCTTTCAATACTTTAGCGCATTTCTTTAAGAGATATATATCTCCAGCACGTTCTAATTCCTGGATAAACTGTTGTCTTTCTTCAACAGCTTCATCTAAAACCTCATGTAAACGTTCAAGTTTCAGACCAAAACGTTTGTCCGCTTCGGCAGATTGTTCAAAATATGCTACCATTCCATCAGTCCAATTATCTGAACCAGCAACTTCTTTTAATTCTTCTAACCTTCCTAACCAGGCCATTATTGTTGTTTTTTTAGTATTGGAAAACTGAGATGAGTGATAATTAGAGGCAAACTACAAACCATTAAATAGCAAAACAACTACCCAATATGGATGGCACACATACATCTATTATCATCTTCCTATTCACAATGGGTACATAATGAAAGCACTAAAACTAGTACCATCAATAGTGGGACTAATGAAAGCACTAAAACAATGGGTACACAAAAGGTACAGTCATTTGTAGTCTAGTTGGTTTTTCATAGTGGTAACCAGCTTGATCTTTCTGGATTTATGGTGTAATTGATGAACTTGTTATGTTCTTGTAGTTGCTAAGTTGTTTGCACAGCTTTAGTTCTGCTTAGACTTAATTATTTTTAGCTATTACTGCATTATCTGTCCTAGTACCTAATCCGTTTTGTTCTAGTGTTTTGGTGTATGATTTTGGTTCATTTCCGTGTTTACGAGTCTAATATCGTAGTAATATCCATGTTTAATTAAGCGCGTGTTTAAGTGTACGTGACGAATAAAATTGTGTTTAGGAGTGTTTGTCTGTAAGTCTCCCATGTGATATTACAAAAGGTTTTATGTAATATTTGGAATAAATAAATATTTGTTTTATAAATGTCTCATTTTTATTATATAAACGTCGCAACTGTTCGTAAAGTCTAATGACTTTAAGTCCCCGTATCGAATAAAATGTATCGTTAGGCGTTTTGTTCGTATCTTCTAACAAAAAAGTTACATACGTTATATATAAGTATAATAATAATAATAATAATAATAATAATAATTCAAAATTTATTTTAATAATTATGAAAAAAAATATTTTTTGCAATTAAAACACATTACCATTGAAAGCATTATTTTAAAAGCATTCAGACTAAAAGAAAATTTTAAAAATATATTTAATAATTTAGGGTCGAAATTTCGACTCTAAATATAAACCGCGAATTTTTTAAATTTTTCATGAAAATGTTTGGTGTGAAATATTAAATTTTTCGTGAAAATTTTTTAAAATTTTAAATTTAGGATCGAAATTTCGACCCTAAAATATTAAATATTAAAAATAATTTTTTTTTAAATTATTTTTAATTATTAAAAATATATTATATAATACATAAATTAAAATTATTTAAAATTTTAAATTTAGGGTCGAAATTTCGACCCTAAAATATTAAATTTAAAATAAATTCTTTTAAAATTATTTTTAATTATTAAAAATATATTATATAATACATAAATTAAAATTATTTAAAATTTTAAATTTAGGGTCGAAATTTCGACCCTAAATATTTTGGCCCCACCTGCTTTTTGACCAGCCCTTTTGGGTTTAAAAATTGTGGGCCCCCACCTTAATTTAGGGTCGAAAATTTCGACCCTAAATTAGGTCCGACCCTAAACCTTGAATTTGTTGTAGTGTGGGTGAAAACGATTGAGTTGAAGATTGGAAGGGAATATTGCACAAAAGAATTTCATTGACTATTGAGGCAATCAATGAGTAAAGAAAAGAAGATAGATTTCATGCCTTAGAAGATGCTTGGCTATAGGGAACATATCTTACTATCTTACTACTTTATAAAATATTTATCTTTTTCTATATTTAGAAGTTTTAACTTTTTCAGCCTCAAACATTTCTAAAAAAAGAAGTCCTATTAATTGAATCAGTATTATTTATAGCCCTATTCAATCAAGCTGGAATTTTATTACTTTAGCAAAACGTAGGCTACATTTTTGTAATAGTAACAGCCTCTTTACTATTGCATTGATAATTTTTATAAATGAATGAAAAGTAACAGTCCTTTAATTATTCAAAATAAGTAACAAGTGTATAAATTATTAGTATAAAACACCCATGCACACTTTTCTCTTTTATTTTACTATCTCTAATACAATACAAAAAACAACATACGACTTCCTTCCTTCGACACAGCCACAACCTTGACCACTTCCGTTGCTGCCACCACTTCAGCCGCCGCCACCATCAGCCGCAAACAACACAGGTTTGATGTGATTTGGTGGTTTTGGTGATGGATATGTTTCTTTTATTGACACAACAGGTGGTTTTGGTGGTTTCAAGTAGTTATCATTTCGATTGTGTTAAGGACGGTGGTGTTATGTGCGATTTTCGTTTTCTTGTGTATGTTATTGATTTTTTTATTTGATAATGAGGCTGAACATCATAATATGTTTGGACCTTTTTGTATTTGGATATCCGAACGTGTTTTTGTATTTGGTTACATTAGAATAAACAAGTAAGCGTTTGGGTTCGTATCCGGCAACTAGAAGATAAAGTTGCAGAGGATAATGGCATAACTGAAAAACAAAATATTGCTATCCAAGCTAATCAGTTGCTGAAAAACAAAATATTGCTATCCAAGAAGGTGAAATACGCCTCCAAAGAGCGTTGAAATCTGAAAAAGAATTGAAGGACAAACTGTTGGCAAGAGTACAAAATGATGCTCAAATAAAGGAGCTCAAGGAGGAACAAGCTAAAGTGATGACTGCCAATAATCATATGGCTTATGATATTGCTGCAAGAGATAAGACCTCGAATATCAAAGAAATAGAAATTGAGGTCCTTAAATAGCAACTGCTTAGCTTGGAAGCAAAGGCAAAGGAGGCCGAGGCTCGAATGACAGAAGCATTGGAAAAGACTGTAAACGCAGAACATGATCGTCATTTGTTGCTGACCGAGTACATTCCATAAATTGTCTTCAGACTGATGCATAGTGATGAATTTCTGGTTCCCACTGTCAATTTTGTCAACCTAGGTGTTAAAAAAGGATATCAAAAGACATTGAAGAGAATTCAGGAGAAAATGCTTTCGCATGTTACCCTTGAGAAAATGCATGGGTATGATGATACCTTAACTGAAAGGTTTTTTCAAGCTACAGAGTATAACAATACAAAATTTTCGTATGTTCTAGAGATAGCTGCCAATGCTCAAAAGCCTCTTGAAGATATCATGAGAATTACTCCCAAGGTAAGAAGATACCGCCTACTCAAGTATGACACACCTATCTACAAAAGGATCAGAGTAAGCTCATCCATGTATTTTTGTAAGGACCTTCGGTTGTAAAGATGACAAGCCATCATCTTGGGTTACATTTTCTTTTAAATCCAGCCCTTAAGGAAAATTTTGTTTTGATTATTGCATAGTTCATGCTTTTCTCCATTAATGTGTTTGTTTGACATTGACCAAAACCCAAATACCTTTTGAAGTGCATGATGGTGTAACTAGTAAATCTCAACTGTGAACTTGGTTTGACACTTTCCCAAACTCAACTGACCTTATCCCCGAACATGCCAAATGATTTAATTAGGCAGTTTGGTCCTCTTTTTTGTATTTTTTTTACCGTAGAACATGCAAAAAGAAAGTAATTTGCAAGAAAAAGTGAATGACATACCATTTATAATGCGGTTGCACTTTTCACTATCCATACACTTGTATAAACACTCATGTGTATAGTCTTTGTTTAGACAACACATGATTCTTTTTACGTGTATGTTTTAGGAACTGGTATTGTTGAAACAAAAATCCGTAGGTGCTTAGCCCGTATAGATTAAGCTTCGGTCTCATGTATGGTTTTCTTGTAGGTTGGGCCTATCCTGCAATAAGAGAACACACGTTAACTCGTCCCAGGTATGAACCTGAGACCAAGCTCTGGCGTGAGAGTAAGTAACTATCACTAGACTGGTATCCGGTGTGGAATATCATAGGAATGTTGTTAATTAGAATTGATTGTAATGTACTATGTGTTGTTGTGTGTAGTAAATGCCCGTGGGTATTTATACCCAAGATAAAGATATGTCTGGTTGAGTAGTCATGTCATCGAGACATGTATCATGCACAATACCCTAGGCTCAGGTACAGTATAAAGTAGGCGGCGGCTAATGGCTGGATCCATTGGATAAAGCGTTTCTCTTTGGGTAAAACAAGGTCTCCCGAGATATGGGGGATCTTGTCTCTTTTCTTTTTCCTACGCGGTTGTTCCTTCGGTTTAAGCGTGATGCCTTCGACCATGTGCTAGAGACATACGCGAACATGTCCCCCCAGTATTAGTTTGTCAAGCCCATGATGAACTAATACTTTAGATGGGTTCATTCCGTTTTGGTCTGGTGTTAATCGTTGAACTGTCTCGTTTTCTGGATTGGTTCACATGGACTCCCTTATTAGAACTTTCGCTTCTCTTAGTGTTGTCAATGGATGGTGACACGTGTTTTTCCCTTTCAATTTTTGTGGTGGATTTGCTTCCTCGTAACTCACAGTTGAACAGTGTTTCCTCGTTTTTATCGCCTTGCCCTCTTATATATACACACGCTATTTGTTTATTTCCTTCTCGTTTTATCTTTGCTGCTTTCTTCACTTCTTCTACCTCCTTGTACTTATAGGTTAGTTTTTCTTCTTTATTTGTTGTTTCCTTCGTCTGTTTGTTGGGTTGCTTCGGATGTCAGGGAAAGAAATCATGCATCAAAGGGTGGACCCGCCTATCAAGCACGATCCAAAGTGTGACATTCATATACGTTTATCTGTTATGATTGATGACAACTTGAAGGTTATGATTTGTAAATATAACATTCCTTCAGATTTAAGGCCACACCTACCAGATCCGGATATGACTATGGACCTTTTTCCAAACTCAGCCATTGGTATATATCGCAAATATATTGATCATGTTTGCCTTAGAATACCCTTTTCTACTTTTTTCTTGAATGTAATTCATCATTTCAGAGTTCATATCTCTCAGCTAGTTCCAGTTGGGGTTAATAGGGTCGTGATGTTTGAACTTCATTATTTTGGCTTGAGGATTCCTGTATCTTTTACTTTATTTAGGGTATTCTTCAGATTATGTAAGCAGGGCCATTGGTTCTCGTTTGAGAGTAGGGGTGAAGGAGAATATGGTAAGTGTTTGACCGAGACTACTTCTAGTCTTAAAAAATGGAAGATAGAATTCTTCTTGATAGATCGCTGGGCTATACCCTTTGCCATGCCTTGGAGGCACCATGAGTTTGTTTCTACGGATGATTTTCCTTCTTCGTTTAACATTTCCTATGCTAAAGCTCTTGGTAAGAAACCTATGTTATGTCGTCCTCCTCATGAGGTTCTACTCTTCCTTGCTGGTTTATCTTTCCCCTATAGTCATCTAGAGTTGCGCCGGATACTATTGAATTTTGATAAGAAAGGTATGTCTTATTTTATTTAGTTGAGCCTCATAATTACTTACACGGTTTTGCTTATGCTTGTCTCGTCCTCGTCCTTTTTCCTTGCAGAAATGAGCTTTGCGGATTTTTTGTACCTGCCTACATTTGACGAGGCCATTGTTAACACTGGTGAGCCTTTCAGAGAGAATGAGCAGCCTACCCCTCGTGTTACTAATCCTCTACCTTTTGGACAAGATATTCCCAAACTGAATCCGACTTAGTTAGCTGTTGAGAAACAATCGGCTAGAATTGTCCAAACAGAAACAAGAGAAACGCTCAAGAGTGAAGAAGACAACTTCTGCAGCCGAAGGGAGTACATCTGAACGTCGAGTTAAGAAGTGCATTCGCCAAACAGCTCATACCGATTTCGAGGTGGACTCTTAAAAGACTCATTCGACTCAGCCATTAAGTGTTGTGAAACCATCCCTCAGAATACAGCCGGAGGTTCTAGTATAAACAAAGAGAAATCTCCTTCTATTGTGCATGTGAGTGACCAATCATCTCCTGGTGGTGCGAATGATTCCCAAGCTATTGGTATGTTCCTTTTTTCTTTTCTCTTATCCCTCTCTTTTTTTTATGTCTCTTCTTTTTATTTAAATCCCATACGTTTTTGTAGGAGAAGATGATGATGTCCTTCCCAGGTTTATTCCGAACTGGAGGTTGAATGAAGATGTGAGGGTTGATACCAACTATGCTGTGAAAAATTTATGTACCATCTTGCCACTCCTGCTGACGATCAATATCTGAAGTCTATGTCTAACTATGATGTCCTTCGTCATAGTTGTCAAGACGTTGCTCAAGGGACTATTGCTGCAACTGAGCTGATGAAACGCTATGAGAGTCTTAACAGTGATTACATGAAGATTGCCAACTCTCACATTTCTGATAAGGAGTCTTTTACTCAAGGTTAATCTCTTTTAGATCGCTTGAAGGTTTCTTATCAGCAACTCAAGGACTCTCACTCTCTATGTGCTAAGACCGAAGAAGAGTTGAACCTTCGGATTCATGCTTTAGAAGAAGAGAACGAGAACTTGAAGAAGACCGCTGCGGAAGCTAATGAACATTTGACTCTTAAGACCCGAGAGCTTCTGGAGACTTCTGATAAGCTTTATACTTCCGAGATGAATAACAAACATCTTACTGTGCTTCTTAGCCAAGCTGAGGTGGATAAGCAGACCTTGATCCGAGATGTAATCCCTTCTTTAGTGAGGAAGCTATTTGGTAGCTATGAATATCATAAGGCCCTTAGAGCGGCGTGTAGCTTGGCTTTTTCTATTGGTTTTATGAGGTCCGTTGGTCTCGGCAGAACACCGGAGCAAGTTCAAGCTGCTCTAGCCAGGGTAAAAACATAAAGAGGGATGCTCTCAAGACTTGGGTGGGAAGTTGTGATGCCTTTTTTGTTGCCTCCTACCCCTTTGTTCAGAAAGTTTCATCTTCCTTCTCCTTGTATGTTGGTGACTTGATGCAACTAGAGCCTGATGATGCACCATCCCAGACTTCTCTTAGCGAAGTGCCTTCTACCGCCACCTCCAATGTTACTCATAAGGATGTTGACTTATCCGAACCCTCGTCCAAAGTGCAAGAAGAGAAGCAACCTAACTCTGAAGCTGATACTACCGCTGCATGAACATCTTTTGCCTCCAGTATGTCGGGATGGGCTTGTAACAAACAATATTCCTTTATAATAATTTCTTTACTCTAGTTTCTTGGATATTTTGTCAGAATATTATGCCTTTTAGGTTGATGTCACTATCGATCTTTGTATTACTTCATACATTTTAGTCTACAAATTCATATTTTGCCAACTTTCCACATATATTGAGGGGTGTCTCTTGACTTGTGCATATTTTTAATTTTTACATAGTAGTTAACACTTAGCATTTGATGGGTTTGGATATTAACCATCCTTCAGTGTTAAACCGGCGACCTAACATTTATATTTGACTAATGATGACGTATAGTCCCCAGCCGGGTCATGAACCCGGCCCACGGGTACTACTCGTATCCGGCCCATCACAGATGGGTGGGAATAATGTTATTTAAGCTTATGGGCTTGGATGAACAGTAACCGCACACATGTGTGCGGCACACGGCCCGGCATGACCGGTGCAGGGTTAGACAGAATCATATTCTATCTCTGAATGTGATTTACTCCAAAGAGGGAGATATTTACTCACCATAATTAGAAGATAACAATCAATCTAATTCTGGTGCTTATCTCTTCCTTGGGGCCGAAGTATCGGTGGCAGCCCATTAGGGTTCTACTGCCTATAAAAGGAACTCCCCCAAGGGTTCCACAGAGGTATTACGTTCTATACTCTCAACTCACATAAAACCCTAAACCAATTACTTACTCTCACGCTGGAGTCTAATCGTGGGAAACACTCCCACGGTAAGCCTAACGCGTATTGTTTTGTGTACAGGATCCCAACCAAACAGTTCACTTGGTGCATGAGCCGGAGCCCAGCCAACCTGAATTAAGCCTAATTCGGGTCCAGCAAGGATCACCCAACTTTTGCATCAACAAGTTGGCGCCATCTGTGGGACACATTACACTAAGCTAGAGAAAAACCTCATCTTGAATTCTCAATGACGAAGGGGCATCCGCAAGCTAATCCCAGGAACACGAATCCTGGAAATCAGAAGTCCCAAGGGGAAGGGATACTCATCCCCAATCAATCCCCTAGCCGCCTTGTAGGCGGGCCTGGTAACCGTGGTGGTTTTCAGCCCTTGAGGGTGACGAGCACGATCTCCATAACACCCCCACCTACTTCAACCTTGGATAACCCTGATCCAGGGAGTGCGCCCAATCCTCCTAACAAGGAGCCGCGCAGACCAACGGTGGAGGATGAAGTAGAAGTCCAACCACTCAGCGAGGAAGATCTCACTCGAGTTCTAACGCAGAACTTCGATAGGATCGTCCCAGGGATTGCATCAAGGTTGAATCTGGGGAGGAACCTCCAATCTAGACTCAACTTTGGCAACACCCGACCAATCACCTCTTCCCAAAATCAGAGGAAAAGGAAAGCCCGGCCTCAGGAGCGGAGCATCTTCGAGGAAACTCCTCAACCCAGGAATGTGTTTGAGCGCATAGGAGATCGCCTCATGCAGGAACTAACGCAATCTCAAGAAGGGGGGATAGGTCTGACGGCTCACCTGTGCGACCAGATCGAGAGCTGGTCAAAGCCACCCACCGCACAAGCGTGTGGGATAGGATGGACGCTGGGAAAAAGGCTTCCGTCTCGTCTCAAAAAAGTGGTCCTCACCCAAGAGATGGGGCACCACCCCCATCTCCAGACCCATCAGGGGAGGACTCAGATGACCATCCGCCTAAGCGTCGCCGACCTAGGCGTACCCCTCCACCACCACCAAACAATGATGAGTATTATGGTGGCCCTTATTATCGAGATGCAGAAGCGGAGGATCTTTCCCGCCCGTGGTGTGAACCATGGGATGACCCTAGGCTCACCCGGCCATGGGCGGATCCTAGGGAAGACCCATTTACCCTCCGCATACGGAACTACTCCGAGGACACTAAACTTCGCATGCCGCCGTGTGTCAAGACCTATGATGGAACTGGTGATCCGGATGATCACCTCAAAATATTCGATACGCAGGCTAAAATTGAGCGATGGCCCATGCCGATATGGTGCCAAATGTTCAATTCAACTCTGATCAGCAATGCCCGTGACTGGTTTGAGGGACTCCCTCCACGAAGCATTGATAGTTTCACGGAACTACGCATTGCATTCAAGAATAATTATACTCAAAGGAAGAAGTATAATAGGGATCCGGTTTCATTGGCAACTGTCAAACAACGGCCGGGGGAGTCCACAGAAGCCTTCACTGAACGCTTCAATGATGAGTGCACGCGCACAAAAACAATGCCGGAGCTTCTGAAAATCTCTGACTACATGCACGCCATAACAGACAGGGAATTTATCAGGCGTCTCAATGACAAGCGTCCAGAGAGATATGATGACCTCATGGAAAGGGTCAGAAATTTCATAGAGGGAGAAACAGCTGTTGCCGCGGCTTACCCATCCAGAGGAAATGGGTACCGGTCAAACGACCAATCTCGGAGACAGTCAGGCGGTCAAGGCAATCAGAACAATAGCAAGGGCTCAGACTACAAGAGCCAGAACAAAGGAGGGTGGCCGGACGATAAGTTTACCCCCTAAAGATGTCCTACTGGGAGATCTTGCTGACGGAAGGGGCAAACTTTCCAAGGCCTCCCCCAATGACAACTCCGTCGGACCGTCGGCAAGGAAATCGCTTCTGCGAGTTCCATGATGACAAGGGCCATGGTACGAAGGAGTGTATCCAGCTCAAGAAGCACATTGAGTCACTGATCAAATCAGGTAAACTCAAGCACTTAGTTAAGGATTGGAAGGATGGAAAAGACAACAAAAAGTATGATAAGAAGGATCCCCAAAAGGACAAACCTTCGACCATATACATGATTCAATCCAGACAACGCCGCACGAGGCAGAAAGTTGGCCAAAAATTTTCACGCGGCAGGGAAATCTCATTCCCTCCCATCACAGCAAGCGATGTGATTGATGCTCCTCTCACTATTGAGATAAGCATTGGAACACACAATGTTCGTCGCATGTATGTGGATGGAGGGTCGTCAACAGAGGTACTGTATGAACACTGTTTTGTGCAGTTACGCCCAGAAATCAGAAACCAATTAGTACCGGCCACGGCGCCGCTCACTGGCTTTAGTGGAGACACTATCTGGCCGATAGGGCAACTGCGTCTGCTTGTGACCATTGGGAACGAGGAACATTCCACTACGGCGTGGACGAACTTCATGGTGATACGCTCACATTCTCCGTACAATGGGATCATAGGCAGACCAGGTATTCTGGCTATACGGGCGGTACCCTCCACGGCACACGGAATGATCAAATTCCCTGTTGATGGAGGAATCGTCACCATTTACAACACAATCGTACCAGCATCCGAGTGTCATACCATGACAACACCGGCTCCACCTGTTCCACCCAAGGATGGATCACCGCCCCCCAATTGGAAGGTGGCAATTCATCCTGACTACCCGGAACAGGAGATATCCATAGGAGGGGCACTCTCGGATAGCGGGAAAAGGGCCATGTGCTCTCTTTTAAGTGCAAACCTAGATGTATTTGCATGGGAGCCAAAGCATATGACAGGCGTGCCACGTGTGATAGCAGAGCATAAGCTCCAGATCCGCCAAGGGTACCAACCCGTCAAGCAAAAGAAGCGCGGCCAGGCGCCTGAGCGCAACCAAGTGATATTGGAGGAAGTACGGAAATTAGTGGACGCAAGTATGATGCGCGAGGTATACTACCACGAGTGGTTATCTAATTCGGTCATGGTCAAAAAACATGACGGCAGTTGGCGCATGTGTGTGGATTTCACGGATCTGAACAAGGCCTGTCCACAGGATTGTTATCTGTTACCGGAAATTGACTGGAAGGTGGAATCCCTATGTGGATATCCTTTTAAGTGTTTTTTAGACGCATATAAAGGATACCATCAGATCCAGATGGCGGAGGAGGATGCAGAAAAAACGGTGTTCCATACGAGTCAGGGCGTATATTGCTATACGAAAATGCCATTTGGACTAAAGAACGCCGGTGCTACTTACCAGCGGCTTGTGGACAAGGCTTTTGAATCACAGATAGACCGCAACCTGGAAGTCTATGTGGATGACTTAGTCATAAAAAGTCATACGGAGGATGCACTTCTCCGGGATGTCCAAGAGACATTCGACACACTGAGGAGGATTAACATGAAGCTAAATCCAAAGAAATGTACATTTGGGGCAACGGAGGGAATGTTCCTTGGATATTTGATTGATCCAAACGGCATCAAACCTTGCCCAGAGAAAACGGACGCAGTGATACAACTGCCATCCCCTCAGACACGGAAGGAGGTGCAATCCTTAAATGGAAAACTGGTCGGGCTGAATAGGTTCCTATCTAAATCCGCAGAGAAGTCATTACCCCTATTTAAGACACTCAAGAAGTTCATTAGGAAGGGAGACTTCCGGTGGACAAAGGAAGCCGAGGAAGCTTTTGGCCAACTCAAGCAGCATCTTGCATCTCTCCCTATGCTAGTAGCTCACAGGCCAAAGGAGGAACTCATTATGTATCTCTCAGCCACTCATGGCGCAATAAGCGCGGTACTCATGACAGATAGAGATACAGTGCAAACTCCGGTCTACTTCATAAGTAGAACATTACAAGGGCCGGAGCTGAATTACTCCTCTATGGAAAAATTGGTGTTGGCACTAGTATTTGCTACAACGCGGTTGCGCCGATACTTTCAGGCGCACCCAATTGTAGTCATTACGGACCAACCAATCAAGCAGGTCATTTCTAGACCGGATGTGGCAGGGAGGCTATAAAAATGGAGCATCCTATTGGGGGAGCACAATATATCTTACAGGCCAAGGACGGTTGTGAAAGGCCAGATCTTGGCAGATTTCTTGATTGAGAAGCCGGATGAGGAAGGGCCAATCGTTAAACAAGACGAGACCCCAACAGAACCATGGGTGTTATTTACGGACGGATCTTCGTGTACGGATGGGTCCGGAGCTGGTCTCATTCTCACAAATCCGGAAGGAATGGAGTTCACGTACGCCCTCCGTTTTGAGTTCACGGCCACCAACAACGAAGCGAAATATGAAGCATTAATTGCGGGTTTAAAAATCGCCGCTAGAATGGGAGTCCGCAACCTTGAGGCCTACGTGGACTCACGGCTTGTCGCGAACCATATTCTATGTGGATATGTGGCTAAGGAGGACAACATGGTCAGGTACTTGGAAAATATCAAGTCACTAATCGCGGCTTTCAGTAAGTTTTCCATCAAGCAGGTGCCAAGAGGCGAGAACAAGAAGGCGGACGCTCTTAGCAAGATCGCATCCACGAGCTTCGCTCACTTGTCCAAACAAGTCTTGGTGGAAATACTCAAGGAGAAATCTATCACAGAAGGGGAGGTCGCTGCTATAGTTGAGGAGGATGGACCTACATGGATGACCCCGATCATCAACTATTTGACTAGTGAGACCCTTCCGGACGAGGAAAAAGCAGCACGGCGCATCAGAAGGAAGTCGCAACACTTCGAACTCCGAGAAGGTATCCTTTATAAGCGCTCTTTCTTGCAGCCATGGTTGCGGTGTGTTGGACCACGGCAGGCTACCTATGTAATCAGTAAAATACACGAGGGGTTGTGCGGCATGCACGTAGGTCCACGATCCATGGTAGCTAGAGCCTTACGGACAGGATATTATTGGCCTACCATGCACAGGGACGCGCGCGACATGATTCGCAAGTGTAGTGATTGCCAAGTGCATAGGCCAGTGCCGTGACACCCGCAGCAGGAGCTTACACCTATTACGTCCCCATGGCCATTCTATAAGTGGGGAATCGACATTGTAGGACCATTTCCTGTAGCTGCGGGGGGAGTTAAATTCTTGATTGTCGCGATGGACTACTTCACACGATGGATAGAGGCCAAGGCAGTCAAATCTATCACAGGCAAACAAGTTAAAAAGTTTGTTTAGGAGCATATTGTGTGCCGTTTTGGCCTACCAGGAGAAATCATCTCGGATAACGGTAAACAGTTCACGGACAATCCATTCAAAGACTGGTGTGCATCATTGAACATCAAGCGGCGCTTCGCATCTGTTAAGCATCCGCAGACAAATGGCCTCGTGGAACGAGCAAATAGAAGCTTGGGAAATGGCATCAAGGCGCGTTTGGATGAACGAAGTGCCAAATGGGTCGATGAGTTACCACATGTGCTATGGGCGCATAGAACTATGATCAAAACAGCCAACGGAGATACTCCATTTGCATTGGCCTACGGCACTGAAGCTGTTATACCAGCAGAAATAGGAATGCCTACCATCCACACAATGGAGGTTAATGTCGTCACGAACGACGAGCATCTGCGAATCAACCTGGATCTGTTGGAAGAAAAAAGGGAGATAGCAGCCATCAATGAGGAAAAGTCCAAGGCTAAAATGAAGGCTTATTATGACGCCAAGGTTAAAGGTGTTTCTTTTCGACCGGGAGATTATGTCTATCGTGCTAACGAAGCAAGTCGAGTGGAGAATACAGGAAAGCTGGGCCCTAAGTGGGAAGGACCGTATGAAGTCACGGAGGCCTTGGGACGAGGCGCGTACAAGTTACGTGACATGGATGGCCGCGACCTAGAACGCACATGGAACATCTCCAATCTCAAAAGGTGATATCTTTGAAAGTTACGGCTTCCGCATGGGTGCTTCGCTATATGTGGCTTTAATGAAGAACCATGCGGTCTATCTGTTTTTCTTCTTATGTTTTGTTTAGTTTCCTTTCTTGTTTTCTAGGACTTGTCATTATTGTTCAAACAAAAAATGTAAACGTTCTAATAAAATGCCGTGGTGCCTAGCTAGCTCCACGGCTTGTTTCGTGTAAATCATTTTTTAAATTTTTTGTCCGTCATATGAATTTTAGTTGTTATCATAATATTTCATGTTTCATTCGTATGCATTCATTCAAACTACTGTACATGTACTATACGCCTCCAGGCGGGGTAAGAGGATTAAGTGAACCTACTAATTCAACTTGCCGCGTAAGAGGGATGCAACCCCAGCCGCACGGATCATGTATCCTTACTAGACACCTTACTCACAAGACGTTGTGGTAAGTTTCATATGCCGTACTCACGCAGTGCTCCGCATAGTAAAGACGCACGTCGCATGTCTAGTAAATTATAGACTTATAGGTATTTTTCTTTTTTGTGTAAGACGTGACATGTCATGCAGTATGTGGCATACGATGTTCAAACAAAGTAACAATACACAAGTTTCACAATAAATAACAAAATGGCCGTGGTCATCACGGACTTACATACAAAGGACACATGTCTTAGCCGTGTACAGGCACAGACGAATAACAACTACAAATATTCAGCGGTTACAAACCAGAATTGTCTAAAATGGGTAATACGGTAGGAGCACCCTACATTGGGGGGAGAAACTTGCCTATCTCCACTTGTTCCTCAGCCAAGCATGATAACCTCTCACTGCGTTCCTTCCGCTTCCGGGCTTGAGCCGCATTCCTCTCTAGCACCCCACTTATGGGTTCTTCATCGAGCACGATCCTGGTTACATCCTCATAGATAGGGAGCGTCAGGTGGCTGGGCGATGGAGTGAAGGAAGCACGGGAATGACCCTCATTTTGGGAGAACGCACTGAGACTTAGCTTTTCCATGACTTCCATGTTCGATGCATCTTTTGTGGCCTCCAGCTCAGCCAAGAATGGATAATAAAGATCTCGCATCGCGGCCATGGAAGCAGTCATCTTGTTAGCCGCTTCAGGGTTAAAGAAAGCATGTCTGGTGAAATTCTCCTTTTTCTTGATCAGCTCTACGGCCTGGACCATTCCCTCGTGGCGGCCGTGGTCAATACCATCGGACACGAGGCTTGCAAACTGTTGCACAAATTCGGGTGCCTCTAGTACCTTGGTGACGGCCAAACGTGCCCCATGTCCTACCATCCACTTGCGGCCGGCAATGGCTGCCAGTAGTTGGGGGCATAGTACGTCGTCGCGTTCGGCAGTGAGGGCATCGATCATCACATCGTTTTGGGCAAACGCCTCTTTCAGCTCCTTGGTAATAGCCCTCTCATCAGCAAGCTCCTCTTGTACCTTCTCCATGCTCTGGATTGTCATCTGAGCGTCTTCCAGTTTTTTGGTTAGCATAGATACCTGGCTGGAAGAGGACTTGGCAGACGCCTCCGCCACGGTCACCTATATGAGATTAATTGTTAGATTATATTTCTTATAGAATAAAGGGTGGTGCGTCACGGATATGTACCTTGGTTGTTGCGGCATCTAGTTTTGCCTCGAGATCGAACACCTGTTGGTCGTAAGCATTCGCATGGGCTGATTGCTCCTTCGCTGTCGCCTCGGCACTAGCAGGTTGGGACTGGAGGGTTGCGATTTGAGCTTCATTCTCCTCGATCATCCTCTCCCTCCGTCTAACTTTCCTCTTAAGGGACTCCACATGCCCAAGTGCGGCTTCAAATCTTACCCTCATTGAGGTGCCCATTGCCATTTGATGCACCAAAGCACCGTTGTACTCATCCGCCAGGTCCGCATGGCTGAGCGCATTCACTTCTCGCACCAAGCCTGGTGGTATGCAGTTATTGAGGTACTCACGGCATTCCTCGGCTTCCCTCATTCGTGATGCAATGGTAATATTCCAAATAGGGTTGAACGGTTGAGGGGGGCCGGACGTTGGGAGGTCTTGGGAGGCTGTGGGAGTACCTTCTTCGAATACGGGGCCGGATTTCGTGGCGGCCGTGTGAAGTATGGGGTTTCTCTCCACTTCCTTTTCTTTTCCCTTCTCCATTTGGGCGTCGGGTGGAGGCACGGCACCAGTTTGTTCATCCTTGTGAAACAAAGCATTTGGATACATATTAAATTATTGCTTAAAGGGAATTTGTCATTTTTACATATCAAGATGGAGCCTTACATGTTAGTCCTTGCTAATTCTGATGTGGTTGGGGGAATCTGAGTGACGGGGTCGACATGTGCGGCCCGGATAGTCTCGGAAGTCTGGGTGGTGCTCCCAACAGATTGGTATAAGGGGTGGTCTTCTCGAAGTTTCTTGGCAGGGGCGTTGTGTTCGCCAATCTCGGCCGGAGCAGCTCTTCTCACCCGTTTGTTCTTTCTGCGGGTACGCTTCGCGACAGGTTGAGCCGTTGCTTCTTCCACCTCCTCCTCAACTTCTTTTTCAGCTTCCTCCTCTTCCTCTTCATTGGTTTGTTGTACCTCTTCTTCATCATCGCCCATCATCTGACGAAGGCTGGAGGTGGTTAGGTCAATGCTGTCCCCTGCTCTTCCTCATGTGCGGGAGTGGCGGTCTTAGGCGGTGAGGAGGGCCCGGCTCCTCCCTCGAGCATCCTGTTATCACCGTCCTCGTTGCTGAAGTCGACGGGAGTCCTCATTAGAGTTGTTTCTTCCTCGTCCGAGTGGGGATCCGGCACAGCCTCAAGAGCAACCGTGACATTTCGGGTATGCTCCAGAAGGGGTAGTTCATTCTCACGTAAGGGGCGGGAGCCCTCTGGTACGAGCTTTGGGTCTCCTTGGCGTAGAAGTCCGAAGAAGTTCATTGCTGCCATACAAATAACAACATATGTTAGTCATTACAAAGTAATTGAATAAGCTTTTTGTGTACGGATGCTAGCCTACCTTCACCCTGTCTTCTCCAAAATACGGGATATCTGTTGGACGGGCCGAATAGTTGCGGCTAATCCCTAGCAAACATAGAAATGATTCGGGGAGGTTTCTATGGAACCCGGTCCTATTCAGATCTATTTCATGGGAGTGTCGAGGGTTATATGTAGTAGCGTGCGGTAGGGGGTCGTGGGATACCCTATGTCAAAAGGCATAATCACCCGGCCATACTATTGCGTCAATAAAAAAGTAGTGGTCATACTAGTTTTTCAGCGAATCCATTGGCTTATTATGAGATTGGGGGCTGTTGGGGGATCGTTTCTTAAAGGATAACCAACCATTTACTATGCTGGGGGTGTAATAAAGCCGGAATAGTTCTACGGTTGAGGGGATTCTTCTAGCACGGCAAAGGATCTCGAATTGACTAATCTTACACGCGCCTATACAGTGGAGCTGACTAATATGTACATCATAATATCCTAATAGATCTATGAGGAAACGGGTGAATGGAATGCGGTAGTTGGCCGCATCGAAAAGGCGAGTGTAAAGGCCAATTTTACCCTCCGGGGCCTCAGTTATGAGGTCTCCGGCGCCAGGCAGTGAGGGGTGTAGGTTGGTAGGGATGAAATAATTTGTACAAAAGTGATCTAGTTGTTCCTGGGTCATTACGTTAAGCACGGATCCAATGGTGGGGTTGTTTCTGTGAGCCATTACTGAAAAAAAATGTAAGGGCGTGGTGTTCTAACCTACGGAGGAAGGGATCCGTGCGTGATTGATTAAAGCTAAGAAGAAAGCTTTAATGGCAGAAATGGAGATAAGAACTGTGTGTTTCACACAGCCGTGGGGGTGGCTTATTTATAGGGTTGCCTCGTGGGTCATGGCCTGTTGGATGTGTGACACGTGTTGGCTACTACTCTCAATCGTGTGGTTAGGGTGCGAGTGGCAAGTGAAACGTCAGGTGGGACCCACGGGTCATTTCTGACTCAGACGTTTGCGCTGCTCGAGGCTCTGAGTGTTTGCACTTTTGTCAGTCAAAGTGGCAGGTGAACAGTTATTAATGTCGGGATATGCGGCTCTTACGTAAGACTTGACATTCAATATTGTATTTAATTTGTCTCGGTCGCCACGAGCGGCTAAGATAATAATGGAATTATTTTCCTAAGACAGGTTTCCACGTGCGGACAAAACAAATTCTTGGACAACTTATCATTCCCTATTTTTCTTGGTACGTCCAGGGAGCATCTTGGTAGTCTAGAGGTTACGCCTATGGTTGTAACAACTAGACTGGGGGGACATGATGACGTATAGTCCCCAGCCGGGTCATGAACCCGGCCCACGGGTACTACTCGTATCCAGCCCATCACAGATGGGTGGGAATAATGTTATTTAAGCTTATGGGCTTGGATGAACAGTAACCGCACACATGTGTGCGGCCCACGGCCCGGCATGACCGGTGCAGGGTTAGACAGAATCATATAAATAATCTCTGAATGTGATTTACTCCAAAGAGGGAGATATTCACTCACCATAATTAGAAGATAACAATCAATCTAATTTTGGTGCTTATCTCTTCCTTGGGGCCGAAGTATCGGTGGCAGCCCACTAGGGTTCCACTGCCTATAAAAGGAACCCCCCAAGGGTTCCACAGAGGTATTACGTTCTATACTCTCAACTCACATAAAACCCTAAACTAATTACTTACTCTCACGTCGGAGTCTAATCGTGGGAAACACTCCCACGGTAAAGCCTAACGCGTATTGTTTAGTGTGCAGGATCCCAACCAAACAGTTCACTTGGTGCAGGAGCCGGAGCCCAGCCAACCCGAATTAAGCCTAATTCGGGTCCAGCAAGGATCACCCAACTTTTGCATCAACAACTAAGTCTTTTTTTATTACTCTCCTCCCTTAGAGGAGAAATATATATATATATATATATATATATATATATATATATATATATATATATATATATATATATATATATATATATATATATATATATATATATATATATATATATATATATATATATATATATATATATATATATATATATATATATATATATATATATATATATATATATATATATATATATATATATATATATATATATATATATATATATATATATATATATATATATATATATATATATATATATATATATATATATATATATATATATATATATATATATATATATATATATATATATATATATATATATATATATATATATATATATATATATATATATATATATATATATATATATATATATATATATATATATATAGTAGGGATCCAGTAAGAAGAAAAATTAAAATGAGAAGAATAAGAAGAAATCCTGACCACAAATTCCATATAGGAAGGAGAATTTTAAGGGGAGATGCATCTGACTTTGTAGGTGCATCTGAAATATGTGGTTGCGGTTTCTTCTCATTCTTCTCATTTTACTTAATCTTCTTATTTGATCCTAACTATATATATATATATATATATATATATATATATATATATATATAGTCATACCTAAAAACCTTATATATATATATATCGATGTATGGGAGGTCATCGACACGTGACCGCTTTTAGTTTGTCCTCCGGACTGCCTCTTAGGCGCGTCCCAACACTTAGAGTGTTTTCATTAGTTAAGGGAGGACATCGGCACGTGTCCGTTTTTAATTTGTCCTCTGGACTGCCTCTTAGGCGCGTCCAAACACTTAGAGTGTTTTTCATTAGTTATGGGAGGACATCGGCACGTGTCCGCTTTTAATTTGTCCTTCGGGCTGCCTCTTAGGCGCGCACAAACACTTAGAGTGTTTATCATTAGTTATGGGAGGACATCGACACGTGTCCGCTTTTAACTTATCCTCCGGACTGCCTCTCAGGCGCGTCCAAACACTTAGAGTTTTTTACAATATTGTGTTTCTGCGGTTAGCTACTCTGAGGGCTACAAATGTAATAACAGTTGTGTTGTTTATCAAAGTAAAAGGCTTCATTCATTCAGTTGTTTGATTCATTACATTGTATTCCTACATAAAACATTTTTGAAGATTGATTGCATGCCATGTTCTTGGTATTTCCCTTTCATCCATGGTCTCGAGCTTGAATGACCCATTCTGGTATGCTTCCTTTACCCTGTAAGGACCTTCCCAGTTGGGTCCCAACTTGCCAATTTTCTCGACTCTGCTGGCTTCGTTTCGGCGGTAGACAAAGTCGCCCACTTTGAAATTGCAAAGTTTAACTCTCTTGTTGTAGTATTGTTCAACTTTCTTCTTGTACTTTGCTTCTTCAATGGCTGTAGCCTCACGCGGCTCCTGTAAAAAATCGAGGTTCAAACAGGGTTCTTCTTCATTGTTGTCCTCATTGAAAAGAAGTGTTCTTGCAGATGACTCCCATTTCCGCTGGAATCACTACTTTGCTTCCATATGTTAGGCTGAATGGGGTTTCCCCATTACTTGTCTTTAACATGGTTCTATGTGCCCATAACACATGAGGCAACTCATCGACCCACCCTGTCAAATTTCTCCCCAAACAAGCTTTAAGTCCATGCATTAAAGATTTGTTGGCACTTTCCACCAGCCCATTAGCCTGCGGGTGAGCGACGGCGGTGTTCATTTGCTTGATTCCCCATTTTCCAACCACTTCCTTAACGTTCCCTCCACTAGCTGCTTCCCGTTGTCTGTTACAATAACCTTGGGTAGTCCGAACCGACACACAATGTTTTTCCAAGCAAACTTCTTTACTTCTTTTACAGTTACCCTTGCCAGTGGCTTTGCCTCAATCCATTTTGTGAAATAGTCGATGGCCACAATAACGAACTTTATATTTCCTAGAGATTCCTCAATTGGGCCAAGGATGTCCATTCCCCATTGGTAAAAAGGCCACGGCAACATGATGGAGGTGAGTTTGGTTGTAGGTAGCCTTGGAACCGGTCCATGTATTTGGCATGAATTGCATTTGCAAATTTCCTCCCATGTATCTTGATGCATGGTGGGCCAATAGTACCCTTGCCTCATGATTTTAGCCACCACCGATCTTGTGCCGGAGTGCATTCCACATGAACCTTCATGAACTTCTCGAATGATATAGTTAGCTTGGACGGGACCCACACATCTTAGCATTAGAGATAAGTAGGATTTTTTTAACAACACATCATTTTCAATGGTATATTGACTTATCTTCATTCTCAATGCCCTAGCTTCGTTAGGGTCCTGTGGCCATATGTCGCTCTCTAAGCACTTCCGAATAGGTGTCATCCAACTTTCTGCCTCCTCTTGTACTATGTCATTAATCTCCTGTGCGTCAATTGACTGAGACTCGAGAGTTTCCACTAGGACTTCCTTTTTGAGATGATTGAATGCGAATGAAGCAAGTTTGCTAAGAACATATGCTTTTGGTTTTTGGTCCTTGAGACATGCATGATGCTGAACTTTGTGAAGCATATTATGATTTCCTTCGCTTTGGTCAAGTATTTCATCATCCTATCATCAGTGGCAACAAATTCCCCATTTAACTGACAGGCGACAAGCTTAGAGTCTACCTTGGATTCTAGGGTCTTTACTCCCATTTTCTTTGCCAAGTGTAGTCCGGCTAACAATGCTTCGTATTCTGCTTCATTGTTAGAGCAATTGAAGTTGAACCTTAAAGCAATGTGAATTCCATCTCCTCTGGATTTGTTAATACCAAACCAGCTCCTGCCCCTTTGGAGCTTGATGCTCTGTCCGTATACAACGTCCATGCTACCTCCGGCTCTTCTTGCTCTGTGATCTCATATATTTCCATCCTTCCCTCATGGCCTAATGATGCTTCATTGAGGAAATCTGCCAATACCTGACCCTTGACCGAGTTTCATGAGACATAAGCTGTCTCGTACATTGCCAATTCCATAGAGTATTTCGCCAATCTTCTGGATGATTCAGATTTACCCAATATTTGCTTCAATGGTTGGTCGGTTATGACATGGATGTTGTGTGCCTCGAAGTATCTGCGGAATCTTCTTGAAAGGTGTAGCAAAGCAAAAGCTAGCTTTTCCAACATTGAGTATCTCGTCTCAGCGTCATGTAGTGTTAGACTCACATAACGGACTGGCTTTTAAAGCCCTCTCTCTCGACTAGCAGGACCCCACTCACTGCTTCCTTCGACGCCGCCAAGTATACATATAATCTCTCATTCCTCATTGGTGTTGCTAATGATGGAAGTTCCATAATCACCTTCTTTAACTCTTGGAAAGCTTTTTCTTCCTGTTCCGTCCACTGATACTCCTCTTTGTTTTCTTTAGTTATGTTTTTTCAATGTTTCGAAAAATGGGAGTGAGCGTTCTGCTGACCTGGACATGAAGTGATTAAAGCCGCCATCTTTCCACTGAGAGATTGCAATTCTTTCCATGTCCTTGGTGACCGCATTTCTGATATGGCCTTCGTCTTCTAAGGGTTGGCTCGGATTCCTTCCGAGGTCACCATATACCCCAGGAACTTTCCTTCCTCCACCCCAAAGGAATACTTCTTTGGATTCAGCTTCATGTTGATTTTGCTTAAGTTGTCAAATGTTTGCTTGATGTCTTCAATCATTTTCTCCTCAGTTTTGCTCTTGATCATTAAATCGTCAACATAGGCTTCTAAGTTTGTCCCTATTTGTGATCGGAATGTGGAGTCCACCAGCCGTTGGTACGTGGCTCCGACATTCTTGAGTCCGAAAGGCATTTTGGTGTAACAAAATGTCCTTTCATCCGTATATAAGGCCGTTTATTCCTCGTCTTCATTATCCATGAGCACTTGATGGTATCCTTTGTATGCATCGAGGAAACATGTGAACTTGAAACCCATCACAGATCCGATCTTCACATTGATGTCAGGTAGAGGGTAGTCATCTTTGGGACATGCCGAATTGAGGTTTTTGAAGTCAATACACATTCGCCAATCACCGTTCGGCTTCTTTACAAGGACAGGATTGGAGATCCAAGTAGGGTATAGGACTGGTCTCACTATTCCAGCCTTTAGCAAATCTGCCACGTCCCTTTGCACCGCTCGACTTTTTTCTTCACCCAAAGTTCTTGTCTTCTGTGCCACCGGGGTTCTTGCTGGATCCATGTTGAGTGAGTGTTTGATAATTCTCTTAGGAACTCCTGTCATGTCCGATGGCTCCCAAGCAAACACGTCTATGCTATTTCTCAACAGATCTATTAGTTGTAACCTGCACTTTTTAATGAACAACCTTCCGATGGTTACTAACTGCTCTGGATATCCGGGATGGACGATGACTTGTTCCGTCATCTCTCCTTCTACCTTTTCTTGCTGGTTGAATTTTTCAAATATAAGCCACTTGTCTAATTCCTTCCCTACGGTCGTCGCCTTATCTTTTGCTATCTTCTGACCATCCTCGATCACCCTTCACTCAAAGATTGCTCTTGCTTTTTTCCTTAACGTAGCAATGCCACCCGGAGTAGGGAACTTCATTGCAGAGTGTATGGTGGAGGGTATGGCTCTCAATTCTCTGATCCCGGTTCGACCAAGAATGATGTTGTAGGGTGACGGAGCTCTGATTACACAAAAGATCATTGTTATTTTCTTTCCATGTCATGTGATCCGAAGGTTACTTTCAGCTCAATCTTCCCTAAAGGCGTTGTTTCCTCCCCTGAGAAACTCAAAACTTTGACAGGGTCTCGTGTCAGTCTTCGTCTTATGTCTGGATTCAAGTTCATGAAGCAATGTTCGAACATTACTTCCATGGCTGCACCTTCGTCAACGAACACTTTTCACACCATAGCCTTCTATTTCTGCTTCGAATATTAGGGGGTCGTGTGAGGCTTCAGATTCGGTTACCGGAGGGAAGTATATCGGGGAATTCATCCAGTCTACTTCGATCTTACATACTTCTTTTTGCTTCATCCCACAACACTTATTGCTTATCATGTTTATCGTTTTATCCTTGTAGTCGCCTCCTTCATTTCCTCTTCCCTGGTTTCCTTTGTTCACCCTTCCTCGCAAGTCCTTAACCAAATGGTTTAACTTTCCTGAATCAAGCGCTGCTTCTAGCTGTTTTCTCAGCTGATGACAATCATTAGTGAGATGACCCTTCTCCCTATGACAATCAGAGTACTTGTCCATGTTTTCTGGGCGTACTATACCCTTTGTGGGTGGAGGTTGGGGCAACTGGAGCTGTAATTCTGTTGCCAGAATCTCTTTAGGAAATTTTGTCAACGTTTTGAGACCGGGACATTGGTACTGATTCCTTCTTGAGTTATTCGGATTCATGGGAGGAACATATGGCTAGTACACAGCTTTCGGTCTGTAGTCACCCTTGTTTTTGTGGCGGTTGGAGTTCTTCCCTGAAAAGTACTTATCTTCCTTTATGACTTTTCCATTCCTTTCATTTCCCTCCCCTTGCGGCAATTCTGTGTTCTTGTAAGATTCTTCTGATTTGGCAAAGTCATCAACCCTCTTGAACATTTCAGCCACTGTTTTTGGCTCGTCATCGGAAAAGCGTCAGGACAATTCTGGGCACTTACAGCCGTGAAGGCAGAAATTTTCAAGACCTCCGGAACCCCTTGTATGTAGCTGGCTTCGTCAGTCCATCTTTCCTTGAATGCTGGCAGCGATTCATAAGCCTTTCTCACGATACTTGTGATTTCCATGGGGCTCTTAATAATTTTCCTTCTTAAGGCAAACCTTTCATCCCTTAGGTCATCCCAATGCCCTATGCTTCCCGGTGGTAGTCTTTCGAACCATCCTCCTACCGCTTCGTCCAACGTCTGCTGAAAAACCTACACCATACCGGCATGGGCCACTCCCCTGAGTTGGCCGCACCAGCGAAACGATTTATGTGATCATTAGGTATTGTCGCTCTGTGTACAGTTTCAATGTTGCCGGGAGGATGTGTTTTGGTGATGAGAATTCGATTATTCTTCTAGTGAACGGAGAGGAGACAACGTCCTTGAAAGGTTTCTGTAAGTCATCGGCGGGCTTATCGGCATCTTTGTGTGTTTTTTATGCTTCGGGATTCTGCTTGTGAACTTCCTGCGGCTCATCGTTGAATACCAACTTCATGGGCATGATAGGTTCTTGCTCTACGACATTATAGCGCCCTACCAAATTCGGCAACTCACTTAAACTTTCTAGAATCTTCTGTTGCAACGTGGAAGGTGTCTCTTTCTCTCCTCCCGATGTTGTATTGTCGCGATCCGGAGATAGCAACAAAGGAGACCCGCTTCCCGAAGGTCCTGGCATTGATAGCTGTTTGGAGATTCGAGATTAAGGTCCCACGGATGGCGCCAAATGTTGAAACAAAAATCCGTAGGCGCTTAGCCCGTATAGATTAAGCTTCGGTCTCGTCTATGGTTTGCTTGTAGGTTGGGTCTATCCTGCAATAAGAGAACGCGCGTTAACTCGTCCCAGGTGTGAACCAGAGACCATGCTCCGGCGTGAGAGTAAGTACCTATCACTAGAGTGGTATCCGGTGTGGAATACCGGAGGAATGCTGTTAATTAGAATTGATTGTAGTGTACTATGTGTTGTTGTGTGTAGTAAATGCCCTTGGGTATTTATACCCAAGATAAATATATACCTAGCTGAGTAGTCATGTCATCGAGACATGTATCATGCACAGTACCCTAGGCTCAGGTATAGTATAAAGTAGGCGGCGGCTAATGGCTGGATCCATTTGATAAAGCGTTGCTCTTTGGGTAAAACAAGGTCTCCCGAGATATGGGGGATCTTGTCTCTTTTCTCTTTCCTGCGTGGTTGTTCCTTCGGTTTAAGCATGATGCCTTCGGCCATGTGCGGGAGACATACGCGAACAGGTATTAACAAAATTCCTGATCGTTGATTGGGATTTACATCATCATATTGGTACCCAGTAGATGTTCTGGAAGGACATATGGGTCCCAGAAGATGTTCTGGAAGAACCCTCGAGTGTTCTTCTCTGTTCATTAGTAAAACATATAGTTTCCCTTTTGTTGAACACATAAATGTTTTTAGTTATGTTTATATATTAGAAAATATTATGAACCCGTACTGCAGTCTTGAACATGGGAATTTTTATCCTCCTGGTAACACGGTTCGCACTTCATGATAGTCAAGAGGTTTTGGTTATAAGATCAATGTTCCGTGGGAAAATTGGTCAATGTGGCGATGCAGATTACATTGGATTCAATGAAGGTCACTGCTACTAAATCTTACTATCTTATCTTACTACTTTATAAAAGGTTTAAGATTTTTTCTATTTTTAGAAGTCTTATGACTTTTTCTATATTTAAAATCGTATAAATGAGAAACATACGCTTGCCATAAAATTAGTCACCGAGTACCCGCCGTCGCGTTGCGCGGGTACTCATCTAGTTATAAAATATGAGTAAAGTTATTTTAGATATCATATTAATCTTAGATACCAAAGGACTCATCCCCACCATCCATCTCCATCTCATCTAATGGATAAGATTAAAAATATTTTATTATTTCACGTATTCTTATAATTTAAATATCTCTTAAACCGTTAAGCGTTAAACGAAAAAAATATACCATCGCGACGAGCATTTAATAAGCTTTCTACAGATATGCATTATGATATATTTTTGAAGAAAAAAAAATTTCGTCTTTTTTTTCCTTTTTTAAAATTTGCGTAAAATATCATATATGATAATAGTGTTTATCATATATGATATCAGTCTTAGGTTACAAATTATTATTGAATCATATATGATATTGGTTTATATCATATATGATAAGTTATATCTTGTATGATACTAGTGTTACTATCATATATGATATTTAGTATCATATATGATAATTTTCGACAATGAAAAAAAACGTGAAAAAAACGAAAAAAAAATTTGTCGAAAGTATATCTTATAGCATATCTGTAGAAAGATAATTAAATGCCCGTCGTAACGGTATATTTTTTTTGTCTAACGATTAACGGTTTAAAAGATATTAATGTTTAAAAAAAAAGGTGGAAAATGAGTTTTTTGTTTAATATTATCCATTGGATTAAAATTGAGATGGATGATGGAGATTGGTCCCTTAGTATCTAAAATAAAGTTTGGTATCCAAATGAACTTAAATCATAAAATATATATGCATCTCAAACCGCAAAAAAACCTAATATACAAAAATAAAACGGAAGTACAAAGAATGGGTATATGATGCAAGAAATAACCCAACGGAATATGATGCAAGAATAATCACGGCGAGTTGCCTTAAACTAATGACTGCTAACCTATGGTGAAGCTAGATATAAAAATGCACCAAGAAACACTAAGTTAGGGACACAACTCACAAGCTAGTGAAACTTTTAAAGAAAATAAATCTAGCAAATAACATCAGAACCTATTATCATTTGTGTCGCTACAGATATACTCAATGGCTATTTGACATTTTGACTTACATAAAAAAGGAATAGTATCATCTATATTTTATTTCATGGTTCAGGTGCATGGGGCCATAAAAAAAGATCATTCCCAGATCAAGTGGAGCACCGGGGAAGCTGCACAAAGAACATGCTGCATCGGCCGAATGTGAGATCAATATTGGGTGAGAACATGGCAAAAAGGAATTCCATTCACCATTAGAGCAATCAAGAAGAAAGGTGTATTGTAGGGCACACATTAAAGCATGTTATCACTGTATCTTTATGCTTTCGCAGCATGTAAATATCCACCTTAAATCTCCTGATTTCTCTATATATATATAAATAAGGGTGATCGCTGGCTAATTAAAGGTTTTAAAAGCATAAAGTGAAATAGTAATATGATCTAAATGATATGATTAACATGGAAACTGTTGCTTCATTTGACACAAGTATGATGATTGATGACAGTGATCGATTTAAGACTTAACCTTAAAACCTTTATCGTCCTAATGAGCCCAATTATACATCTAACTCCCATATCTACTTTACAGATAGTATACTATGTGCCCATAAAGGAGGTAAAGATGGCATGCTTAGCCAAACTAGTCAACTGTAGCTTTTAGTTAAAGCAAGATTTATATAAAGCACATATACTTTAAGCTTTGATTGCTTGTTACTTTGGTCGCCAAATTCCTTTATCTTTTTTTGACTATTCTTTTTAAAAGGTTAACAATCAGGAGCCACCCATTACTATGTATAGTCTTCTACATCTCTAATGTAAACTATTACATACATAACACAACAATAGCTTGAATAAAGTAACTTTATGATATGGACACTTTGCCTTATCTAGTTAAGAACAATTTCTGCTAGTAGTTCTAAATTGATGTCTTAGCAGTTCAAGAGTCAAGTTTTTATCCATACTGATATACCGTGTTTGACGTCAATGAAATATGCACCACTTTGGTATCTACGGAAGACTAAACTTGAATGATTTTCTTTATCCCTTGGGACAACGTTGTAGATCTAGAGATTTATCTTGATATAAATGTGATAACGCACAGTTAGGTCCCTCATTTGTGGATCTTGAGCCACATATGTTAAGCTACTGAAAATGGACTATAGCTTGCTAATCAGCTTTGTGTGAAAAAGTAAGCACTAGCTAAAAAACACGATAAACATAGTTTAAACAAAGAAGGCACGCAACAATACGTACATAAGGTTTATTGTTAAGAAGTTGGATGAAAGTCAGCTTACGGTCCATTTTCTGTGAATGATCGAGCTGCAAGTCTGCAACAATACATGAGGTTTATTGTTAAAGGCACACAAATTCTGTATCTCATCTTAACAAAGTGCTACTTTTTGCATACAAATTAAAGTGGCATACAAGAATCCATCTATTTAGAATGTTGGGCGATATGGGCAAAAGGCAAAAGAGAAGGCATCATATATATTTAAAGAAATGATATATTGTATCAAAGTTATGATAACAGGCCTAGCAGTTAATGCAAGAGAGTTAATTGTTTACTTTTCGGCAAGACTGAAAACAAGCACAAAGGAACCTGCTTTTCAAAATGAGAATAGAATCGAGTCTTCTCGAGACTAATCATTTCACGTCTAACTGTCTAAGAATGAGAAACTCGAATTGAATTCTATGTTTGTTTAATGTTATCATGGTATCCGGAGCTTCGGGCCCAGAAATTATTTCAACTGTGTATCAACATGATCTCTAATATCATTAACCAGCCAACATATATAAGATCATTTGCAAAAAGCAAATCTGTCATGATAAATATTCTTCTGTATGTGTTGATACATATTCATTCATGAAAGCGACCATACTTGGTGTAATCTTGAGAGATCATCTTGTCAATCAAATAGATATGGCCTTATCTAACATCAAAAAAGAAAATACAATATAATTAAGGGTTTTGCTAACAAACACCCTACCGGTGTTTTTTAAACTTCCACAAATAAAAACAATTCTAAATATGAACTAATTATTTCCATAAATAAATGATTCTAACACATGTAATTAAGGTAGTAATAATATATTACACACTGATTTTTGAATTGAAATAATATATTAAGATTGAGAAAAAGAAGAGAAAAAAAACCATATATCTTTAATTCTCAATGGCATGGAAAGTATCTTTGAAGAGTCTATATAAGGGTGAAAGTCCTCCACTTCTAAGTCACACATCAAATCATGTACACAATAATGTAATTTCCAGTGTGATGGTACAGTACTTGTTGTACCACCAACCAAATAGTTTTGGTTCTTTATCTAATTCAAGAAAGCTTTCTACATATATACTAGGGTTTCACCTCCTATATATATGGCAGCGCGCAACTTAGAGAAGCAACAACAAATAGTAACGTTCCGTCTACACATAATGGGAAACTATAAAGGTAAAGAGTCGTGACAGAAGAGAGTGAGCACCCATCACCTTTCATGCAAATATCGTCTTTCATATGCTTGAAGTGATGTGTGCTCACCCTCTATCTGTCATGCGCTCTACTCTTTGCTCTCTTTCAATTTATACTGCCATTAGTATTTCAAGTTATATTTTAAGATTAACTCCATTTGTAAAAATGAGTAGTATTCATTAGCGATATATATAAGCAGGTTAAGAAGGAACACACCATCTTCTAGTTATATAGATATAGCCTTATAATATCTTCGTTTCCAAATCAGTGTTCACTTATTGGTTATTGTATTGTTGGGTAATAATTTTACTAGGCCAGACGTCACTGTACCCAGTCTATTTACGCTTTGAATTTCACTACTTCAAAGACGTATAATACAAAAATAATAAACGAGTTGAGACTGAATATTGTCTAATTACCTCCTAATTAGCGTAGGCTGTTATCATCTTTTTATTTGTACTTGGGTTTTGTTCACTTGTGGAAACAGTTTTCTAAAACCAGATGAACTAATTGATCCATGGTAACTCTTCAGTTTTAACTGTTCAAATTTGTATCTATAGGTGAAACTTCGAGTTAATGATCGATAATGTACAAGGCCCGCCATATATATAAGATGTATATGCATCCATTTGATTGTATTAACTTTGCTGTTAAAAGTTATAGAGTAAAATGCATAAATCATACATGTGGTTTGTTCAAATTGCATTTTTAGTTATCGGTCTTCTGAAAGCGTAAGCCACCGGTCTTTACGTATGTGTTTATTTTGATACTTTGACCCTAACATTTGAAACTAAGCAATTCAGCTTTCATCACTAGATTTTAGATGTTATAATCCTTGAGACTTCTTCATTCTAGCCTACTTTCACTGACTTGTTTAATTGTCAATACTAACCGGCATAAAGATTTCCTTTCACATATAGTATATGAATTCATGACTTCTTCAATTGGCAAATGTACATAATTTTATTGTCAAAATAATAAGCCTGCAATTTCTATATCAGACTGTCAAAACATATTGCTAATTATTGAGATTATAGTTTCAAAGTAAAACTCAGCCTCATTATCCCACGATCCTGTGTGATCTTAGCATTCTATTTGGATTTGGGTTGTGTTGAACAATGGTGGTGGAGTGGGGAGGAGTGGTGGTGGTCGTGTTAATGGAGTGGTGTTTGTGGTGTTTTGGGTAGAAAGACTAAGAAAAAGACAAAAATATCCATTCAGTAAAAGTCAATGTTTAACGAATGTTATGGTCAAAGTATGAAAATGAACACATACGAAAGACCGTTGAGGCCGCCTACATTCTCAGAAGACCGGTGAAATCGCCAGCACTTTCAAAAGACCAGTAATTGAAAGTGCAATTTGAACAAACTATAGGTGCGATTTATGCATTTTACTCAAAGATATAAATAGTACTTGCAAACTTATAGAACTCAAGGGTCTTAAACTATAACTTTGTTATAACTACAACTTAACTTTTTCTATGTTTGTTAAGTTTGTATGCAGGGAGCCATCTAGCACCGAAACGGGAACGGCACGGGGATACAGGAACGATACGGGAACGGGAATCGGCAAAAATAAAAAAATCAAGATACGGGATCGGCATAGATTCGGCAATAAAAATATATAAAAAATAAATATATTAAAGAAAATTCAAAATAAATATTTATTAATGTAAATTATAAACTTCATAGTACTATCTTCCAAAAAAAACTAACAATTATATGTAGTATATATTTTTGTAGAAATATATGTACAGTAGTATATATTATTTGTAGAACAAATTTTTATTGCCTAAAAGAAGAAGAAAAACAGATAAACTAAAAAAGGTACCACGTGTTCCTATTTTATTTGTTTATTGGATAATATAGTTAATACTACTGTTTTAAATTGTCGCCTAGTATTGGCCTTAACCCACATCTCATTTACCCACTTTCCTTGTACTTTAGTTTTTTACTCTTCTTCTCCGATTTGATTACGATTAACCAGCCCATCGGAAAAACGACCTCAACACTAAAAAACATTGTCTTTATGGAGGGCACTCAGAAAATGTTTATGGGGGCACTCATCTTTTTTTCTAAAAAAAGGGCCAATAATAAAAGGGGCTTAAGAAGTAGAAACGTTCCAGATTCGGTCAACAAACGATCCCGTGATTTTGGAATCGGTCAAGATTCGATTCCCTACCGCTCCCCAGCCGCTCCCGCTCCCCAGCCGCTCCCAGACGGGAACGCAGCCCTTCCAGGCGATCATGTGCATCCTAGCAGGGAGCTATATAAGCCAGAGACCGAGTCTAGGGTTCCGTTATTCAATCTTCACAATCTCAAAGTTTAGCAATTTTGTCTCGATTCTTGATCAGTTTTTGTTGTTTTGATAGTTAATTAATGTTAGAGGTGTTGCAAGTGTGAGCTCATTGTAATTTATATGAGTTGCATCCATGATGGAACAACTAATTTTTTTTTTATTGTAGGCAAGCACTAATCATAAAGATTTTTCATTTTTTCAATAGTAATAATAAAAGAAAAGAGTCGCGATTGGTTGGTTGATCAATAGTTGTTTTATGTCATTTTAACATGATATCAAAGATGTAGGTTCTTGATTAGTTTTGCTCTTGGTGTTCTTGAGGTTAATTGGAGGTTTAAACCCTTAATTTTTTTGTGTTTTGGATTTATTGATAGTTTTAGAGGTTCTTGAGGTGTTAATTGTTGGATTAACTAGTTTTCGGTGGCGAATTATCATGATTCTTGAAAGCCCTAATTTTGAATCTTATGGATTTTGAAATTTGGTGATTGTGTGGGATATATGTGGGTTCATTCTTGGTTACAATTCTAGACTAAGTGAATCTAGAGTGGTCGTCGATATTTTGTTACTTATGGTACCTTGTTTTTTAGAAATACGATACTTTAGTTGTGTGGGTGTAAACTGTTTGGCTAACATCTTGACCTACAACCACAAAGTGGCAAGGATACTTTCTTTGGATATTCCCAATTCAGTTGGCTGGGCATTTGTAGCTCTCAGGTGTGATTTTTTTTTGTCTTTAGTTGAGACTATATAACTAGAGGATAAGTTTATGGGCAGTCTTGTGAAGTTGTTGGTGAAATTTTTTTATGGTTCTTTATTATATGAGGTTTTTAGGGGTTCTGTTTTTTTTGTTTATATGTTAGTTTGGTTATTTATCTATTTAGTAGTTCTTGTTTTTTTGCTGATATTGTTCTATTTATTTGGTTTGTCGTTTTTGTTTTTTGATTTATTCATTATATCAGTGCAATCCTCTATATCTTCATGCTAATGATTCTAATGGTACTCCTTTGATTAGCATAAATTACTAAGTGTTGAGAATCATAGAATATGAGAAAGTGCTATGAAACTGGTAATTTAAACTAAGCATAAATAGGTTTTACTATTGGTACTTATGTTAAGACCGATTATGTTGCTAGAAATTTGTTAGTTGAACATGAGATAGATGTAATTTTGTTGTCATTTCTTGGATTTTGGGTTTTTGTCTCCAAGATGTTTATCTTGGTCATGTTTTCTTTGACAATGTTTATGTTGTGTAGAATGAGTTAAAAGAAACATGTGATATGGTCGATGGTTTTAGTGTGTTTAAATTGCTATAGAACATTAATATTTTTATCCAAGGTGGGTCTGCCTACTTTTAAGTATGATTATAAACTAGATTCTCTAAGGAGGAAGTTTGACACCTTAACTAAACTCCAAGATTTTGCTTATGAGGTTAGGGATGAATTGTTAGATCATAATAAGCTTTTGAAGCTCATGCACTTATGGGCCTTGATGACATTAGTCTCTAGACTAGGAAAATTCATCATGAGGTCAAAGATGCATATGTCATGGTTCTTAAACAAGAGTCCTTTAGAGGATTTCTCCGACTTATATATGAATATGATAAGCCTTACGCTTCTATTTTTTCTAGGTATAATGATAATAAAAGGAACAATTATGTTAATCGCAATAATGGTAATGTAAATAATGGGAATAAAGAAGATTTTGATAGTTACTTGTGTAAAAATTGTGGTTTACAAGGTCATACAATGGACACAGAGGTTTTGAAATTATTGGTTATCCATATGGTTTTAAGAGAATTCGGATTTAAACATTCTAGCAACTTTAATAACAAGAGAAATAACAATTATGATCTTGTTGTTACTTTGTCTCTCACTAATGAACATTTTTTAATAATTGATGAGTTTTCTTAATGAGAAAAGTGGTTCTTGTGCTCATGACAATATAGCATGTAGTGGTTATTCTTCTTTCTTTAATTGTAATGTGTTTGTCACCTAGGATGTAAAACCCGCATGTTTTTAACATGAACAGTACATATATAATCGTAGGTACATGATTAGAACTTTCCTTTTATATTACGTTTACGTTTCACGAATAAGAATTACAAGTATTACGTACGTGTTAGTACACGATAAGTATTTACTGTATTACGTATTAAGACACGATAATTATTATCAACAATAATTATAATCACGAACATGAAAATCATGAACGTAAATAATCACGAACCTATTATTATGTAATTACGTATATTTATTACGATTACGTATAAATATATTTTACGACACGAACGATTAATAATTAAATCACGTAAACACGACACGAGAACACGTAATATATTAGAACACGGGAAAACAACGGGTTTCCCCTTTGGGGGCCCACATATCCACGGCTAGGAGAGGAAAGGAAGGGGCCAAGCCCACTTTTGATTTAACTAAAACAAGGAAAATGGAGAACATATTTTCATTTACAAAGAACTAGAAAAAAACACAAAACTCTAGCCTCCTTTTCCTTCTCCTCTTGGCCGCCACATATGAACACCACAAAGGGGTGTTTGGTTGATTTTGGTATATCCAATTCTTGCTAGATCGTTCGTGTTATTAATTTCCTTTTGATACACGAATCGGTAATTCCTTAAACCTTTTCTTTTTAATTATTTATTAGATCTAAACACATGAAATCATGGGGTTATTAAAAACAAGTTAATAAACATCTAGATCTAATCATGAGGTTATAAAAAACAAGTTAATAAAAATCTAGATCCAATCAACGGGTATTAAAAATACATGGTTTAAGGGGTGTTTAGTTCGGCTAGTAGGTAAACCGAGAGCAAGGCTCTCGGTGGTTGTGTGATCACCACCAACCGAGACCACAAGGTCTCGGATTGGTTGGGGTGTTTTGGCCGCAAGCAACCAAGAGACCCCGACGCATGTCAAGGTTAGCCTTGGTGGTCAAGGGGGTCTCGGCTGAAAACCACACGCACCACCGGTTTAGGCCGGTGGCGGTTTTCCATGGTTAAGGGTGTAGATCCGGTTCAAGGGGTTCACGGACCGGTTCATGACATGTTTAGATTTAAAACACGGGTTCGGTTCATAATTGATTTTACAAGTTAATTATTTATTGATACAAGTTAAATAATTACAAGATTTATAAATTAATTTAACATGCTATGTAATTAATTTAATATAGACATGACTTAGGTTAATTATTATGAATAATAATACATGATTTAAACCTAAGTATTTTATGATTTAATTTTAGACTAAAGTAATTAATTAATTATTAAAACATGGCATAGAATTAATTAATTTCCATGACTTACGTTATATTAATAATAAATATTAATACATGTTTTAACCTAAGTGTTATTTTTACCTTTTATTTAATTAAATCATGTTATATTTAATTAAATTTTAGAACCTATAGTTTATTTAATTTACATGTAATAATTAATAAACTATACTATATATCACATGACTTAGAATATTAATCAATAAAACTTAAGCTTATATATTATTAGCTTAATAATCCAACTTATTTCTAATTATGGAAACTTTATTTTTTTAGAAACTTATCTAATTAAGGCAGCTAATCTATTTATGGAAACTTTCTATTTTTAGAAACTTATTTAATTAAGGCAGCTAACCTATTTATGGAAACTTTCTATTTTTGGAAACTTTCTATGTTTGGAAACTTTCCATTTTTGGGAACTATCTATTTTTCAAAACTTTCTATTTTGGAAACTTTCTATTTTTGGAAACTTTCTATTTTTGGAAACTTTCTATTTTAGGAAACCTGCTATTTTTAGAAATTTACTTATTATTACACAACAAGTATAATAATACAAGAAATATAAGTAATACTTAATCAGAATTGACAGAATACATGATAAACACAGCATATGTTAGAATCTAAAACAAGACATGAATAAATAAACAAGCTAAGACATGATATAAAACCAGTTACGTACTAAGTAATCAGATACTTATACACGTATATTATTTATGTAGCATTAGTGATATCGAAGTAGGAATCTCTTTCGTTCGTCTTCTTCGTTCACTGGACACAAGGTACTGATTCTTCGTCCTTTCAGTATGGACATTCTTTCCTTATTAGGATTCCCCGTATGCAGCCAACTATTTTCCCAGTATATGTTTTATATGTTTTTGAATTGCTTATTTTTAATTAGATACCTAAAGCCATATAGATGCATGACCAGTTTCACCTAGTTATGGAGGTACCATAACCATAACACTGGAGGCACCAGTGTTATGACTTCACCACGGTGGAGTGATAGCTCGTGGCGTCCCTTCAGCTTTTGGCCATATTATTATTATCATGTGGGGAGTATGGGTGCATCGTAGGTTACATGTTTTTACAGATTATTCAGGTGAATGTGGTGTGTGCCTTGCATCCTTCACAAGGAGCTGATCCCTCCTACCCAAAACTTATATTAATTAGAGGCAGTCCCTCTAATTGCATGACGAGGTCACCCCTCCAAGTATTCATGCATGTTGATATTTCATGACCTATATTGGCTAATGGTTAACATGTTAAACAGTTTTTATAAGATAATCATAAGGCTTTTCAAACTATAAAACCAGTTTTACTAAGTTATGTCAGGTTTTCCAGGACTTAAATCAATTCCGCTGCTATATGTTGTATATGCTTATGTTATTCATGCTATGTTTGTATATCCGTGCACTGAGCGTTATGCTCAGCCGTTTTCCTTTCATGTTCCAAAACGGCAGGTACCCAGGACTCGAGCATGTGGAGGAGGTGCATAGGATGGAAGTTGCCATAGACTTCTTCCTTTGCCTTCATTAACCTATGCTTGTTTAGTCATTTCTTATTTCCTTTACTTTATTATTTTTTGGGCTTATGTTTGGGAACCGCTGTTTGATTCCGATTTTCCCTATGGTCATGTATGTTTTCGTACATATTACCTTGCATGCTTTGATGACACGTCATAATCACGCGTGACATTCCATTTATCAAAATGGGGTGTTACATAGGATGTGTTATAGATTATTTTTTGCTAATGTTAGTTTGAATGAAGTCAATTATCATTTTGGTTGGATAACTAATTCAGGGGCTAATCAATATATATGACTAATTGTATTAAAGATGTGATTAAAGTTAACTGTTGGACATCCTAATAGGACTGTGGCTAAAATTACTCATGTTGAAAATCTTAAAATGAACAATGACGTGATTATATTTAATGTTTTATTTGTGTCTGGATATTGTGCTCAATTGTTGTTTGTGCATAAGTTGATTAAGGATAGTAATCTAGGTGTTGATTTTGAGGTGATTAATGTCATATTCAAGATTTAAAAAATGAGGTAGTTTTGTGGACTTGTAGTGAAATTGATGTTTTATATTTGTTTGATGTTAGATATAATAAGTCTTTTGTCATTAATCAAAGTAAGTTTTCGTGTGCCATGTGTCTACAAAAGTGTAACATGATAGACTTGGTTACCCTACTAGCTAGGTTTTGAAACTATTTAAAAATCTTTAAATTCATTTAAAATGGATCATAAAGGTTCGTGTGAGGTTTGATATAAGGCTAAACATACCATGGATATTTTTCCTTTAAGTAAACATAACTCTACATTTTTTGGTGAATTAATACACTTAGATCTTTGGGGTCGTTGTAAAGTGGTTAGCCAGAAGGGTTTCAGAAAAAATTTACTATCGTTGATGAATTCAGTATATATGTTTGGGTATATTTGCTTAAAACTAAGGATGGATTTTCTGAAATGTTTGTCAGTTTTTATAAATTGGTGTTGATCACTATAAATAAAAAGGTTAAAAATCTTAGGTCTAATAATTGTACAAAATTTGTTAATTATAAAATGAGTGAGTTTCTTAATACCTTAATACCATTGGTATAATATATCAAGTTTATACAACTCAGCATAATAGAATTACTTAAAGGAAACATAGACACATTTTTTAATGTGGCTATGAGTCTTATGTTTCAAGAGGGTTCCTCTTGTTTTTTGTTTGAATGTATTTTAGTTGCAACTTATTTGATTAACTGACTTCGTTCCTCAGTTTTAAATGGTATATCTCCTTTTTATTTGGTGTATGATAGGGAACCAAAGCTTTTTCATTTAATGAGTTTCGGGTGTCTGTGTTTTTCCGCAATGGTTCGGTTCTATAAAATTTTCTCAAATGTCTAAAAAGTGTGTTTTAATTGGGTATAGTAGTGGTAAAAAGCATACAAAGTTTTCAGCCTTGAAAATAGAAGTGTGTTGTATTCTAGGGATGTTAAGCTTTATAGAATAATTTTTCATAGAAGATGAGTAAATATAAATATGTTAAGGAGTCTATTGAAATTTTTACTTTAAAATTGTTTAATCACTTTAAGTTTGAACTTGAAACTAAAATTCTTTTAAAACCCAATGATGATGAGGAATGTCACTTTGTAGAGTTGACAGTAGAAATTTGTTGGTGCTTGATGCTACCACAGACCAACCTGGACATGCTAGGGAACACTCAACAAATCCTATTAGTGGGTAAATTAGCTTGAGGGGATGTTGGCTCAAAATTAAGGTTCTTGTTTTACAAAATGATATCCAAAGTGTCATTGACGAAGTTGGCCCTATGAGGTATCAAATTTCATATAAATTGCTTGATAAGCTAAAAGAACTTGTGTTACATAATAAGGTTGAGTACGGTTTGAATAGGCATGCCAATCAATTAGTGTTAAGTATTGATAAATTTTTTTGTCTAATATGAATAAATGTAGTGAGCCTTCTTCTAATGAAGAACTTTGAAAGATGTCAATTGGAATAATCTTATGAATGATGAAATACATGCTTTATATGAAAAAGATACTTGGTTTATGACTAATCTTCCAATTAGTAGAAAATCAATTGGTTGTAAGTGGGTGTTTATGATTAAATATAAATCTAACAGAGAGATTGAGAGGTATAAGGCTAAATTAATGACTAAAGGCTATAGTCAAAAGGAAGTTAGTATTTGTTATGAGGAGACTTTTAGTCATGTTGTTAAAATGGAAACTGTTAGGTGCTTGATTAATCGTGTAGTCCAATAACACTTGAAGATATATTAAATGGTCGTTCATAATATTTTTCTCAACGATGATTTAAATGAGGAAGTTTATATGGTGCCTCCGCGAGGTTTTTTTTAAATGGTGAAACAAAAGTTTGTAAGTTGAAAAAGTCTTTAGATGGCTTAAAGAAAACTCCTAGAGAATGGAATCACAAGTTGTTTGAGGCTTTTCTTGAAGAAGATTTTTTGCAGTCTAAAATGATCATTCTTTGTATAGTAATAATAAAGAAAGTTTGTCCTCATTCCTGTAGGTTTAAGTTTATGACTTGATCATTACACAAAATGATGTTGGTGAAATTGAGATTTTTAAAACTATTTTAGGCAACAAGTTTATAATAAAAGAATTTTGAATTAAGTCTTAAAAACAAAATTAGGTCATGTTTAAGTCAAAGAAAATATTGTCTAGAGTTACTTTGTTAGTTTCACATGCCAAACTATTATGACTCTTTTACTTGAGAACATTGTTCTCGGTCACAATGAGACAAATACTAACAATATTCTTTCGAATGTTACAAGTTATCAAATTTTGGTTTGAAAATTGATTTAAGGGGTGTTTGGGTCTGCATTTTGAAACAAGTTATCTGATTACCATGTTTTGTAAACGTGACTAATCTAACTTTCATGTTTGGCAAAACAATTTTAAAAATCGATTATTTGCGTTTTCTGTAACACCCCACTTTGATAAGTGGTCCGTTACGCGTAATTATGACGTGTCATCAAAGCATGCAAGGAAATACGTACTAAAACATACATGGCCATAGGGAAAACCGGAATCAAACATCGTTTCCCAACATAAGCCCAAAACATAAATAAAGCATAAGAAATGAGAAGGACTAAACAAGTGTCCAAATAAGCGTAAGTATAAGAAGGCAAATGAGAAGAAGTCTAAGGCAGCTTCCATCCTATGCTCGTCCTCTATACGCTCACGTTTGTCCTTGGGTACCGACCGTTTTGGGACATGGAAAGGAAAGTAACGGCTGAGCATAACGCTCAATACTTGGATATAAGACATAGTATGAATGGCTGAAACATAAATAAGACTAATAGCAGCGGAAATGTATAAGTCCTGGAAAACCTGGAACATGTTCATAAAACTGGTTTTATTGTTTGAAAAGACTTATGTTTCTATGAAAATCTGTTTTAATTAGCCAAATAGTCCATATAGGTCATGAGGTTCCACCGTGCATGAATACTTGGAGGAGAGACCTCGTCATGCAATTAGAGGGGTTGCCTCTAATTAAATAGTCTGGGTAGGAGGGATCAGCTCCTAGTGAAGGATGCAAGACACGCATCGCATTCACTCTGATAATACTGCTAAACATGTAACTAGGATGCACCCATACGCCCCACATGCTAAGATAATATAATGGCCAAAACTAAAAAGGGACGTTACGAGCAATCACTTCGTCGTGGGGAAGTCATAACACTAGTGCCTCTAGTGTTATGGTTATAGTACCTCCATAACTAGGTGATACTGGTCATGCATGTTTATGGCTTAGGCTCTTATTCTAACATAAGTATCAAACATATACTACCTCCGTCCCAATATTATTGTCCATTATTCCATTTTGGGTTGTCCCAAAATTATTGTCCACTTCTAAAACTTCCTAAATTAGATAGAAAATTTTGTTTGAGTTTACCATATTACCCTTACTTGAGGTTATTATTACAAACAATAAAGAAGTATAAAATTAATTGGTTAAGGGTAAAACTGTCATTCTGCAAAAAGTAAGAGAGAGAAAGCTAAAAAAGTGATGTTTTTCTAAAATTGTGTATTTTTTGTCTGTGGACAATAATTTTGGGACGGAGGTAGTAAAACAAATACTGGGAAAACAGTTGGCTGCGGACGGGAAATCTTAATAAGGAAAGAATGTCCATATTGAAAGGACGGAGAATCCGTACCTTATGTCTAGTGAACGAAGAAGACGAACGGAAGAGAGTCCTACTTCGATCTCACTAATGCTACATAAATAGTATACGTGTATAAGTATTCTGATTACAGAGTACGTAATTGATTTAATATCGTGACTTAGTTTGTTTTATATGTCCATGTCTTGTTTTACTGATTTTAACATTGTGTGCTGTATTTATCATGTATTTTGTATATTCTGATTAAGTATTACTTGTATTCTTGTATTATTATACTTGTTGTGTAATAATAAGTAACTTCCTAAAAATAGCAGGTTTCCTAAAACAGAATGTTTTCAAAAATAGATTAACTTCTTAAAATAGGTCAGTTTCTAAAACCGATGGACGACGACCCCTTCTTGTTCTCGCCCAGCCGCTTCTTTTTTTTTAGAATCCTAGACTAAAGAAGAAGACTCCTGAATCAGCGCAGGGAAAAATCCGCAAGCAGGAGAACTGTACTAACCTGCCGCCGGTTACTTTATCAGGGCTCCGCAGGAGAAGAAAGAAGGTCTGGGTCCAATTTCTAATGAAACGAAGGTCCCCCTTACTCCCTATTCTCTCTTAAAGCTTTATAAAGCTCTAAAGTTGGTTAAGAACTATTGATTGTAAACGATAGCAGTTACAGTCACTCAATGGATATGCTCGCCTTTGGAATGAAGATGGATGAACAGGCACTTGAGCCTGGAACTGATGAAATTCGGGGAAAACATGGAACCGGTCACTATACCGGGGGGCGAGACATGACCGCGACTTAAGATTCAAGTACCGTTGAAAAGACTAAAGGAACGGGGGAATGACTACCTGTAATAAAGCACAGAAAAATAGTAAGTTTCCTGAAATAGAAAGTTTTCATATTTAGAAATAAGCTGGTTTATTAAGCTAATAATATAAGCTTCAGTTTTACTGATTAAATATACTAAGTCTTGTGATTAATAGTATAGTTTATGAATTATAACATGTTAATTAAATAAACTATAGGTTATTAGATTTAATTAAATATAAGCATGACTTAATTAAATTAAAGTGTATAAAAATACTTAGGTTATAGCATGTATTAATATAACCTAAGTCATGTTTATTAATTAATTATATGTCATGTTTAATAATTAACTAATACTATAGTGTAAAATAAATAATTACATACTTAGGTTAAAAACATGTATTATTACATAATAATAATTAACCTAAGTTCATATTTTAATTAAATTAATTATATATCATGCTAAATTAATTTAATTAACTTGTAAAATAATATGCTTGTAAAATTAATTAAACTTATAAAAGTAATCATGAACTGAACCCGTGTTTTATTTAATTAAAACATGTCATGAACCGGCCCGTGAAACCCCGTGAACCGGCCGAACAAACACACCCGAAAACAGTGGCAACCCGGCTATGTCGGTTGCCCCTGCCTTCGCAAAGCTGCCACTGGCTGCGCCGGTGGTTTTCCCCTGCTTCTCGGCTAGCCGCTAACCATGAGGTTCCCACCGCCAGTAGCCGGTGATTCCCCTGCATGCATGCGGTTCCCCCTATTTGCCTAAAATAGCCACCGGCTTAAGCCGGTGGTGAGGCTGTGTGCTGCCTAGACCCAAACAAACACCAAGACACCCCCGAAGCACGTTGCGGTGTCTCGTCCCTGCTGTCGACCAAACCAAACAGCACCAAGACCTACGTCTTGGTTGGTGGTGCAGATCAAACGACGCCGAGAGCCTTGTGGCTCTCGGTTTGTGTGGCGGTCGAAACAACAAAACCCGAAACACCCTTAATTTTTACCCAAGCATGACAATTAACATGTGATTAATCTTGTTTTTATTTTTCCCATGATCATATGCTATTAATTAATAAAACGAATTAAAAAGAAAGGTTTTCGGATTACCAAAACACGTGGAAAGAATGGAGAATGATTTCACGAACACACCCTTGAATTTATTATCCAAAATCAAACACCACACCCTCTTGTGGTGTTGTAGCCACCGGCCAAAGAGAGAGACAAGGAGAAGTAGGGTTTTTGTTTTTCTTAAAATTTTCTTGTGAATGAAAATTATTTTCCTTATTTGTTATTTTAGTAAAAATAAAATGGGCTGGGGCCCTTTTGGTCTCTTGTTGCCGCAGCTTACATGGCACACCAAGGGAAAACCCGAAGTTTTTCCGTGTCTAATTTATTACGTGTTCGTGTGTTCGTATTTACGTGTTACGTTTATTATTAATTATTCGTGTTATTATAAATACTTGTACGTAACGATATTAACTATAATAATAATACACGTAAATACATACTTATATGTTCGTGATTCTTACATTCATGATTTCATGTTCGTGATTATAATTGTTATTGATAATAATTATCGTGTACTATACGTACTTAATACTTATCGTGTAATAGCACGTACGTAATTATTGTAATTAATATTCATGAAACGTATTCATGTTATAAAAGAAAAGTTTTAATCTTGTATGTACGATTATAAGTGTACTGTTCATGGTAAAATCATGCGGGTTTTACAACTCTTCCCCCTAAAAAGAATAATTCGTCCCCGAACTATAGATAACGTAAACTAAAAGAGAAACAAACCCGAATCAAACTAGAATGGTATGTAAGATAACGGAATATGAAGGTGACATGGTAGAAGCGAACGTGGAACGTGACATGGCTAAAAAGGACATGGAACGTGACGTGACTGAAAGAGTTTTACTGAATTATGGAAGGATGAGAGGATAAAATCCGGATGGACTCGTCCGTTTCCAAGTGGCTTCCCTCTCGGAACGGATCCTCCACCAGATCTTGACACAACTGATAAATCTTGGTCCTCCTGACCTTGACTTGAAAATACGTAAAAGTTTCTGGTTGTCAACGTAAGATAGATTTTCATGAATCTGATCGAGTGGATTAGAATTAACATGCAAGGGTAACTAAAACATTATGATGCAAAATAACCTAAGCTAACTGATAATAGTAACGTCTTAGCAATGATGCGCGAGACGTACTGAAACGTAGTACGTGACAAATTGTGAACGTGATACGTGAACAATTTTGAACGTGGTACGTGGAGATATGGTGAGTGTAATATGGGCAAACATATCGTGATCAATGATACGTGTAACATATCGTGAACGTGATATGAGAAACGTGGAATGAACATGACATGTGAAACATATCGTGAATATGAAATACGGCGGCGGTAACGCCAAACGCTATAAGGTGAGACGTGGAATGTGGTGTGAAACGTCTGTCTGAGGATAGAGAGTTATACTAAACTTGAGTCTGGTCTCTCAAGCTTTTGCAAAACTTCCCAGAACGAAAATGAATGAAAAATCGTAAGTCAGAATACGATCATGAACGTGAATAGTGTAATGAACGTGAGCATGAAAGCAAGTCGTAAAATTAGAACAAGGACGTGAACGTAAATAAGGAGCACAAATGCGAATCTTTGTTTGGCCCGTTAGTGATGTAGCGAAAAACAAGGATAAATAATTGAATCTGTTGATTCACAAAGAATACCAGAAACAACTCTTCCAACAATCGTTGATTCAAACGAATGCCCGATTATTAGGGTGAAAATTGAACAATAAACCCTAACCTGGATTCAAGTCAATTAACAAAAGACTACAAGTCTGTGTTTTTTATTCATATCTCAATAATCATACAATAAACCCAAGTCGTAGTTTTTATAAGAAAACTAAACTTGAGGAGAAAGATAACAATATTATTCTTAGGAAACACAAGATAAGAAAACTAAATAGAAGATACGACAAAATAAAACTAAATAACAAGTTTATTCTTATGCTCCTCCATCAGTTAGCTGAGGGATTACCAAGTGATCGGATGAGCCTTGGCTGGAACATGTCCAATCTATCTGTTGGTTCTGAAATCCCCACGGATATAAGGATTATGCATACTTGATCAAACTGATGGCAATAACCCAGATAGCATCATGCTTCTTCTGAGTTTGCGTTAATCTGGTAACCAAAATCCATGGAGATCTTGTCCCATTTCTGTTCACAATTTTAGATGATGGAAAAACATCCTAGTCTGTTGGTGTTCTATCTTATCCTGTTGGTATGTCAGGTACTTAGATATGAACGTAATTGTATCTTGCTTCGTAGAAACTTGATACATAGAAGTTTGCGAAACTCTGAGTCTCTGAAATTATACTTCTCTTAGCGTAAGATTTTCTGGAACACCTAATGTAGTGTAGGGTTCTCACCTTTACGCGTAAGCTGAGTCATGGTAGAATTAACCGTGAAAATCCATGTGATTCAGCGTGTCACTGTAAGCAACCATAATTTATATTGGAAAATTTCAGGGTGAAATTTCTCCTGTCATAGAATTTGCAACATAGTGTGAATCCGGTCTTCCTACTATTCCTAGACTAAGAGAAAATCAGGTTGTCCTCGAAGAAAACACTGATGAATTTGTTTATGAGTTTACGAAAACTCAATTTATTAAGTCCATAATGCTGCTGAAGCATTTATGACACTAATACAAAATCATGAATCTAGCATGACCGAGTCGTGTACGAATAGCAGTCATGGAAATGTCCTGCTCTTTCACTCGTCACTATTGGCAGCATGATCATGAATCCGATGTTGTAAAAGTGCTTAACACCCTAAAGTCGATTGGACATGTTGTCAATACGTGAAGGAAAATAACAGTTATGAATGTTGATTTGTTTAAATCGACGGTAGTCGACACATAATCTCATGGTATTGTCCTTCTCCTTGAAGGTCTTCTAGAATGTATGGGAAGATTTTGGAATAATTGGCTGGTTATGCATAAATGCACTTCAGTGGTCGTGTCTTAACTGACAGCTAGAAAATTTTAGCAGCCATGGCTAACAAAGCACGTGCTTGCAAAGCATATATAAATTGTACAGATTTTCCTAATGGAAAACCATGCTGAATGTATTCGGGAGCCTGAACATTACTGTACATAATCATGGATCGTAGCATGGTGTGTTGTTCGTAGTCCATAATTAGGATTAAATTCAACTCGCATCTGTCCGAGGTAATGTGTTTGCAGCTTGGATCTCATCATAAGGCTGAAGGAAAACCTTCGCATACATGGGGGATACGAATGGCGTCCTTTATGGTCATGAATATATGAAATATAGGTGCAAGAAATGAACGTGTCATCGAGCAAACGTGACAGATCTCACTGATACGCCGGTGATGGTACTGAAATTCTTGTGGCCTGATTAATACATGGCACCACAAAATGGATATACCCTTTGATGGGTACCCTGAATTTCTTAGGGATGTTCCAGAATTGGACGTGAGTCATGTGTCTTGACTCATGTCTTGGGAAATATAAGCATGACATGTGTCTTGGCTGGTGTCTTGACATGTTTCTTCAGAAAGTATACGTGAGACATGTGTCTTGACCGATGTCTTGACATGTGTCTCGAGATGTGAAACAAATAGAACTACAAATATTAGGTTATTATGCTAGAATTGGCGGATCGGTTGGACTACTGACCCTTTGTATTCTTGATCACGTCCGCATCCGGATCTTCGGTTGCGATTGCTAGGATACTTGCTGTCACAGTAGTTGTTACTATCGTCTTGTCTGTCAGTTCCATGACGGTCATTCTCATGACTGTGATTCATGTAACTATTCAACTAAGTGGCCGGCTGGTACCGGTTCTCACTCATATGACTGAAACGAAAACTGAATAACGTGTGACATGAAACTAAGAATTAGGGACAATGATTGATGGAAATCATCTGGTGGTAAAGCATCTTCTCGTCCGATCGCTTTGATCTAACGCCTTTGTCTTCGTCTTGTAAGATCTCCAGGTTTATGATCAACATCAGCATCTCGTAGCGTCTCTAAATTATTAGCAACATCAACTTTCGTAACATCTCCAAGTTATGAGCGGCATCGACAAATTGTAGAATATCAGCAAGTGGAATACACCTGAGATGTTTTAGAATCGACAAGCGAATACTCGTGAAGTATTGCAAGTAAAGTACACATGTATTAAGGTACGTGTAATACACATGGAACACGGTACATGTAGTACACATGGAATGCACATGAAGTGATCGGTATGGGGTCGATCATTTGTCATGATTTTAAAGGAAAAATAATTGGTTAAACAGTTAGAGAACCTTCATGATAACCTGGCAATGTCAGCATATACATCATTCCGGTTGCATAGAGAAACGCTTACACAAAGTTCAACGATGATTTGCCTGAAAGCATGATTAATGAAAACCAACCATGACTATCATGAAAGTAGGATTTAAATGAATTCCAACAATGTCTTGCATGAAAGCATAAACAACAAAAGAGACGTAAGACGTAATCAACATGAAGATGAAATCATCATGAAGAAACAGAAACAACTTAACATGAAGGAGTATATAACATAATCAGCATGAAAATGAAGTTAACCATGATAGTATGAAAACGTACTTGTCATAATGACATAGTAACTTATGAGGGGACATGAAAATAATTTAGGCCAATAAATCATGAGAAAAATTTTATTCATGAAAACAGTGCGTGAATGCATAGTTTATGAAAACTTTTATATGCGCGAGGGTAAACACCTATGGTCATTTTACCCAAAACAAAAGACATGGCGAGGGGACGCCTATGGGACGGTCCCAAAGTTAAAAGTTTCACATGCGACTAAATAGGGCCAGTCCTGTACCAACCGTTAGCTAGTCATAAACATGCGACAATGATACATGGAATAAATGAATGAAACTCAGCTGTCAAAACTTAACAGAAAAAAAAATTATGTGACCAGTTATGAACTACTGGGGTTCAGTTCACATTAGCCACAGATCACAAGGAACATCATGCATGAAACAATGACACGTAACTAAGTATGGATGACGGTTGTTCAGTCCATACTAGTAAAAACAATACCAATGAAAAAATCATGGTTAAAACAACAAAATGTTGAACACATCAATACGTGGAATAACAAGCGTTGACTTAGGAAGCTTCTAGTGACTACCCACTAGTCGCATGTCAAGTTTTAGAGCCTATAGGTCGAAGCCTTGGCTCTGATACCATATTTGTAACACCCCACTTTGATAAGTGGTCCGTTACGCGTAATTATGACGTGTCATCAAAGCATGCAAGGAAATATGTACTAAAACATACATGACCGTAGGGAAAACCAGAATCAAACATCGGTTCCCAACATAAGCCCAAAACATAAATAAAGCATAAGAAATGAGAAGGACTAAAAAAGTGTCCAAATAAGCGTAAGTATAAGAAGTCAAATGAGAAGAAGTCTAAGGCAGGTTCCATGCTATGCTCGTCCTCCATACGCTCACGCCTGTCCTTGGGTACCTACCATTTTGGGACATGGAAAGGAAAGTAACAGCTGAGCATAACGCTCAGTGCACGGATATAAGACATAGTATGAATGGCTGAAACATAAATAAGACTAATAGCAGCGGAAATGTATGAGTCCTGTAAAACCTGGAACATGTTCATAAAACTGGTTTTATAGTTTGAAAAGACTTATGTTTCTATGAAAATCAGTTTTAATTAGCCAAATAGCCCATATAGGTCATGAGGTTCCACCGTGCATGAATACTTGGAGGGGAGACCTCGTCATGCAATTAAAGGGGTTGCCTCTAATTAAATAGTCTGGGTAGGAGGGATCAGCTCCTAGTGAAGGATGCAAGGCACGCATTGGTATCACTCTGATAATACTGCTAAACATGTAACTAGGATGCACCCATACGCCCCACATGATAAGATAATATAATGGCCAAAACTGAAAAGGGACGCCACAAGCAATCACTTCGCCGTGGGGAAGTCATAACACGGGTGCCTCCAATGTTATGGTTATGGTCCCTCCATAACTAGGTGATACTGGTCATGCATGTATATGGCTTAGGCTCTTATTCTAACACAAGTATCAAACATATAAAACAAATACTGGGAAAATAGTTGGCTGCAGACGGGGAAATCCTAATAAGGAAAGAATGTCCATACTAAAAGGACGGAGAATTTGTACCTTATGTCCAGTGAACGAAGAAGACGAACGGAAGAGAGTCCTACTTCGATCTCACTAATGCTACATAAATACTATACGTGTATAAGTATTCTGATTACAGAGTACGTAACTGATTTTATATCGTGACTTAGTTTGTTTTATATGTTCATGTCTTGTTTTACTGATTTTAACATTATGATGTGTTTATCATGTATTCTGTATATTCTGATTAATTATTACTTGTATTCTTGTATTATTATACTTGTTGTGTAATAATAAGTAACTTCCTAAAAATAGCAGGTTTCCTAAAATAGAAAGTTTTTCAAAAATAGATTAACTTCTTAAAATAGGTCAGTTTCTAAAAATAGAAAGTTTTCAAAAATAGTAAGTTTCCTGAAATTGAAAGTTTCCATATTTAGAAATAAGCTGGTTTAAAAAGCTAAAAATATAAGCTTCGGTTTTACTTATTAAATATACTAAGTCTTGTGATTAATAGTATAGTTTATGAATTATAACATGTTAAATAAATAAACTATAGGTTATAAGATTTAATTAAATATAAGCATGATTTAATAAAATTAAAGTGTATAAAAATACTTAGGTTATAGCATGTATTAATAATGTATTAATATAACTTAAGTCATGTTTATTAATTAATTATATGTCATGTTTAATAATTAATTAATACTACACTGTAAAATAAATAATTATATACTTAGGTTAAAAACATGTATTATTACATAATAATAATTAACCTAAGTTCATGTTTTAATTAAATTAGTTATATATCATGCTAAATTAATTTAATTAACTTGTAAAATAATATGCTTGTAAAATTAATTAAACATATAAAAGTAATCATGAACCGAACCCGTGTTTTATTTAATTAAAACATGTCATGAACCGGCCTGTGAAACCCCGTGAACCGGCCGAACAAACACACCCAAAAACAGTGGCATACCGGCTATGCCGGTTGCCCCTGCCTTCGTAAAGCTGCCACCGTTTGTGCCGGTGGTTTTCCCCTGCTTCTCGGTTAGCCACAAACCACGAGGTTCCCACTGGCAGTAGCCAGTGGTTCCCCTGCCTGCCTGCGGTTCCCCCTGGTTGCCTAAAATAGCCACCGGCTTAAGCCGGTGGTGGGGCTGTATGCTGCCGAGACCCAAACAAACACCAAGACACCCCCGACGCACGTCGAGGTGTCTCGTCCCTGCTGTCGACCGAACCAAACACCACCAAGACCTAGTTCTTGGTTGGTGGTGCGAACCAAACGACGCCAAGAGCCTTGTGGCTCTCGGTTTGTGTGGCGGCCGAAACAACCAAACCCGAAACACCCTTAATTTTTACCCCACCATGACAATTTACATGTGATTAATCTTGTTTTTATTTTTCCCATGATCATATGCTATTAACTAATAAAAAGAATTAAAAAGAAAGGTTTTCGGATTACCAAAACACGTGGAAAGAATGGAGAATGATTTCACGAACACACCCTTGAATTTATTATCCAAATCAAACATCACACCCACTTGTGGTGTTGTAGCCGCTGGCGAAAGAGAGAGACAAGGAGAAGTAAGGTTTTTGTTTTTCTTAAATTTTCCTGCGAATGAAAAGTATTTTCCTTATTTGTTATTTCAGTAAAAATAAAATGGGTTGGGCCCCTTTTGGTTTCTTGTTGCCGCGACTTACATGGCCCGCCAAGGGAAAACCCGAAGTTTTCCCGTGTCTAATTTATTACGTGTTCGTGTGTTCGTATTTACGTGTTACGTTTATTATAAATATTCGTGTTATTATAAATACTTGTACGTAACGATATTAATTGTAATAATAATACACGTAAATACATACTTATATGTTCGTGATTCTTACGTTCATGATTTCATGTTCGTGATTATAATTATTATTGATAATAATTATCGTGTACTAATACGTACTTAATACTTATCGTGTAATAGCACGTACGTAATTCTTGGAACTAATATTCGTGAAACGTATTCATGTTATAAAAGGAAAGTTTTAATCTTGTACGTACGATTATAAGTGTACTGTTCATGGTAAAAGCTTGCGGGTTTTACATTTTCACTCCTCCAAAATATAGATATTGGACTCCTTAAAACATGTGTACACTTTTCCCTTGTTGCGACTCCTTTCTCGCATTTGTAAATTGTTTGAAAAGCAGAGTAACTTATCAACAAAAAAAAACAAGATCAAATACAAAAAATAATGAAAAGAACCATAAGCCATTGAGTCGTTAAGATTTCTTTTGTTGTTGATGATGGTTTCTTTAAGGAGGTGATATGAAAAGTGGAAAGAAAATCCCTGAAATTGTGTATGGAATCATTAAGTTTATCTTTTAATCCAAATTGCTATTGACTACAAAAACCCAATAACATTTGATAAATTTGTTGGCCGGTCGTTATATATTCTAGAAGTAGAATAGTTTTTGTCATGAATTACAAAAATATAAATTACATGTTTAGTTATAATAACTAGAAAGAAACTTATTTTAGTCATTGTATAAGTAAATTTAAAGATAATATAGTTCGCCAGACACTAAAATACTAACTAACTGATTATTGCAATATCAAAAGCATAATCAAATCCAAAGACTATATTTCATAATCACGTTCTCTAATTATTATCCAATTATATGTTTTTAAAAGAATAATCAATTTTCAATAAGCAATCCAAACACCCCCTTATTTTAGTTTTACTAAGCTTAACATTTCTTACTTAGTTGAGTGTTTAAGTTAGTATATCCATGCTGCCTTGAAATCTCATGTTGGGGAATTATTGTTTTCTGAGTTAGTACGTTAGTTATAATAGTTAGCACCGTTAGTAATAATAGTTAGTTCCGCTTGAGGATATGCATGAGTTATTCTAGGAAGAGATATGCATGATCACTCTACGTGTTTTGTGTAAAGCCCATTAGGGTTCAGGGTATTCCTTATGTATAAAAGGAACCCTACGACTGCATGAGACATATAAGTCTCATCAGTCCATTTCATGTCAATATCAAATTATTAATAAACGTTTAACAGTTAGTAATCTGTTCTTATTATTCATAAGTTCTTCTAGCATATATTATGCGTAGCTTATGTTGTTTGAGTCGTTGTTTCTCTATTAGTTAGTTTGGTCTCATTCAAACTAGTTACCATCCTGAACAGACTGAAGATCTATTTATTGGGATCAACTAGTGGTATCAAAGCTAATTGAGAAACTCAAAATAAAAAGAACACGTAAACAGATCTCTAGTAAATCTTCATTTTACAAACACAAACCTTTGCATGTCAGGAGATGATGACAAGCCCCCACATATGAGTGATGCAGAAGAATCAGATGGAGAAATAGAAGACAAGGAAAATAAAGATGAAAACCCTCCATCTACTACAACACAGATTCCACACACACTAACTTTTGTTAAACTTCATATCCTTACAATGGATCAGTATGATACGTGGGCCATGAAAATGGAACACTATCTGAATCATATAGATTACTCCATTTAGGAATTTATACAAAAGGGAAATGTAAAGGTAAAGGTTGCAACTGATTCTAATGGTACAGTGAGAATCTTACCTCCCAAAACTGTTGCTCAAAACCAAGCAAGAGAGAAGGAAAGGAAAGCTAGAACTACACTACTAATGGTCTTGCCTAAAGACCATTTAGCAAGATTTCACAAGTTGGATGATGCTAAGATAATTTGGGAAGCTATAAATATAAGATTTGGTGGAAATGCCCAATCCAATAAAATGCATAAGTCTATTCAGAAACAATAGTTTAAAAGTTTCACTATATCTAATTCAGAATGATAGATTTCAGAAACTTCAAAGTCAATTAGAGAATCATGGTTTGAAGGTGCCAATCTAAAGTACCTTAGGTATCTACCTGAGTCCTGGAAACAAATCTCACTAATGATGATGAACAAACAGAGACCAATACTCTTTCATTTGTGGATCTGTATAAGAATCTAAGAGTATTAGAAACTGACGTGAAAGAAGCTAGTAAACCATCATTAAGTTCAAAAAATGTAGCTTTTGTTTCTTAAAGCACTAGCAGTACTAACAACTTTAGTACCGGTCATGGTGCTTCATCCTCTTCGGGTCCCAACTCTTGCATAAAGAAGTCATCATCATATACTGAAAATCTTATGTATTCTTTCTTTGCAAACCAATCAAATGGACCACAAGTGGAGTGTGATGATCTTGATCAGAGATAAGATATTGATTTAGAAGAGATCAACCTAAAATGGCAGGTGGCTATGATCTGGAAGGCAATTAAAATAATTGGTTTTGACAAAACTAAGGTTGAATGCCATAATTGTCACAAAATGGGCACTTTGCTAGAGAGTGCAGGTCTAAGAAGAAAACTGATGGTAGAAAGAGATTTACTGGAAATATTGGGTACAAGACTAGAGAAAATGAGAAATTTGCAAATCAAGATGATTCCAAGGCTTTGGTAACTCTTGATGGAGAAGGTGTTGATTGGACTACAGAATCGGACTCAGAGAATCATACTTTGATGGCTTTTACTCATAACAATTATGGGTCAGACAATGAGGTACAATCTTGTTCTAAAACATGTTTAAAAAATATAATAATCTTAAAAAATGTTTGATGAACAAAGAGAGAAAATAGGTGATGACAGTATTGAAATTATTTCCTATGAAAAGCTCTAAAAAGGTAGAGCTAGGCTAGTATGTCACCAAAAGAGTCAGTTGGCTTATGAAGAGATATCAGGTTTTTATCTCTTGACTTAGATGAGAAAAAAGATGAACTTGGTTACATTAAGAAACAGTTAGTTGTTGCCATAAAAGATAAAGAAGAGTGAAACACTACACTTAAAACTTGGCAAAACTCTTCTAAAAAACTAGGTAACTAGTAAATTCTCAAATGATTTTTTATGATAAGTCTAGACTAGGTTATGGTAATGAAATGTCTGAAGGTGGTTTAAGCTATGAAAAAAGAAATGTCTCAAAGTGTTTTTAAAAGCACGGATAGTGATGTAGAGGGCAGTCTTGTGTATAATGGATTTGGTAATGTTGAATGGATGTACATTACCCCCTCCTATCGTAGGAATCTTCATGCCTCCTAAACCAGATGTAGAAATAGATGATTCTAAATATACATATGGTAAGAAACAGTCAGTCACTAGTGAGTCTAAAACTAAAACAAGTGACTTTTCCTCTTGCAAATCTAGCTCTAATGAAGAAACACCTAAAAACATATCTAGGATAACTGTTTGTGAACATAAAGTTATTTGTGAACCTAAAATAGCTTGTGAGATTAAGGTTTGGTCTGATGATCCTATTATTGAGTAGTATGTGTCTAATAGTGATGAGGAGCTTGTGTCTATGTCCTTATCAGAATAGTCAAAACCTAGTTGTGCTACTGAGCATGTGAAATATCCTAAGAAGACTATTAGTGAGAGAGCCACATATAATGGAAGTCCTACGAGACCTGAAATAGGATTTAATTTTGGTAGAAATTTTTGCTTTGTGTGTGGCAGTTTCAGCCATTTAACCAGAGACTGTACTTCTCATGAACAAAGAATGGCTAGACAGTTTTATTCAAACAGGGTTGGTAAGGGTACTGGCCAAAGAGAAGCAAGACCAGTATGGGACAATACTCAAAGGTTAATTAGGAAAAAAGTATCATACTTACCATAATGCCAAAAGAAACTTTGATCCAACAACAGTACTAACAAGATATGGCAAAGTACCTTTTAATCCAAATCTTGTAAATCCGCTAGGCTAAGTGAAAGTACATTCAACGATAAGAAGACCCTTTAATTTCAAATCAATGACCAAAAACAAGACTTGGGTACCTATTATTAATAACTCTAAGTTAAGTCCTGTAACTATTGTTGGGACACAAGCAGTGGTAAAAAAATGGTGGGGATAAAAAGGGAAATGTTGTTAAGTCCAAGTCATATTGGTCTTGGAACAATAATAATACTTAAGCCACATATGAATCCAAGAACATCATTAATGGCCAAATCAATAAGACAAACAAGTTTATTGGCCCTACTAGACTCAAGCTAAATGTGGCTTGGGTCCTTAAAGAAAACTAATTTTGTTTTCTTGTTGTGTAGGGAAATGTTGTTAAGTCCAAGTCATATTGGTCTTGGAACAATAATAATAGTTAAGCCCCATATGAATCCAAGAACATCATTAGTGTCCAAATCAACAAGACAAACAAGTTTGTTGGCCCTACTAGACTCAAGCTAAATGTGGCTTGAGTCCTTAAAGAAAACTAATTTTGTTTTCTTGACGTGTAGGATTATTCACAAAGTGATCTAAAAGATACCAGAATTATGGATAGTGGATGCTCCAAGCACATGACTAGGAACAAGACATACCATCAGGAGTATGAAGACTTTAGAGGTGGCCCTGTTGCATTTGGTGGAAGTAAAGTTCATATCAATGGCAGGGGAAAGATAAGTACTGGCAAGCTGGATTTTGAAGATGTATACTTGGTGGAAGAATTGAATCAATTCAGTTTCTTCTATGTGTCACAAATGTGTGATTGGAAGAACAAGGTCCTATTCACAGACACAGAATGTATTGTGCTGACACCTGATTTTGAGATGCCAAAGGAAAATCAAGTCCTACTCAAAATCCCTAGGCAGTAAAATATGTAAACTTTCAATCTACATAAGGTAGTTCCTTCAGGAGGATTTGCTTGTTTGATAGCTAAGGCCTCTGATGATGAGTCCAATGATACAAGAGATTAGGTCATGTCAATTTAAAAAATATAAATACACTTGTGATGTGAAACCTTGTGAGGGGACTACCTTCCATGATTTTTCAAAATGACCTCACAAGTGTTGCTTGTGAGAATGGTAAGCAACACTAGGCCTTTTGTAAGACCAAAACATTTAGTACATTGACTCAGCCTTTATAGATATTACATATGGACTTATTTGTACCTACATTTGTAAGGGGTATTAACCATAAGACCTATTTCCTTGTTATCACTGATGACTTTAGCAGGTTTAGTTGGGTTTTCTTTTTGGATTTTTAAAGATGAGATCAGTCTTATCCTTAAAGACTTTATAACAAAGATTGAAAGTCAGTTGACCAAAAATGTTATAATTATAAGGAGTGATAATGGGGTAAAATTAAAAAAAACAGGGGTTGGGTTAATTTCGTAGGTCTAAAGGGATCAAGAGACAATATATCAATCCCAGAGCTCTACAACAAAATGGAGTTGCTGAGAGAAAGAACATGACCCTTATTGAGGCTTCTAGGACTATGCTAGCTAATTATTTATTACCTAATACCTTTTAGGCTGAGGCAGTCAATAGTGCTTGTTATGTCCTAAATAGGGTGTTAGTGACCAAGCCTCATAACAAGACACCTTATGGGCTTTTAACTGGTGCATTACTTAAGATTAGCTTTATAAGACCTTTTGGTTCCATGTGTGTAACACCAGCTCTGAAAAAGAGAAAAAGTGTCATATTATGGTGTCATATCAGAAACATATAAAACGCAAATGAGAATCTTAATTTATTAAATATCAAAATGATTCTCCAAATAGTACAAATCCCAAATATGAAGGTATAAAATGCATAACTTCAAAAGATAAAGGTCTAAGAAACATTTCATTAAGATACAAGGGTGACTCTAAGGTAGCTCTCTAACACAAACTCTTACTTCATAGCATTCCGCTTAAAACCTGCCGCAGGAAAAGAAAACGCGGCTAAGCTAACGCTTAATGAACATATATAATATAAAATTTGTAAAGAAGAAGATATGTAATTAATTTTGTGAATCATAAGTCATAAGGATATCAATTTAGTGGGGTATTAAGGAATATCAAGTAAATCATAACGAAAGTGTAAAGGAAATGCCCATGAGCTCACATAATGTCTAAACATGATACATGAATAGACCCAAACAAACATACCATATAATCACATAAGTGTACATGGGGAGCAACTCTCATGTACCGGGAGCGATATGGGGTGTATTGCACACACACACCATTCACTACAATCACATACGAACCATATTACCTAGGATGCCTCCATACACCCCCTAAAAAACAAAGTCATATATGTACACTAACTCGATGACTAGTGCACACACACATAGTACAACAAAATGGCAATCAGAAGGGAACGTCATGGACTAATCACACCGCCACATATAGTGTCACGTCATTGGTGCGTCAATGACGCGGTCATGGTACCTCCATGACTAGTTACAAATAGCTCGGGCAAGGTAGGTATAATAACAAATCAAATAGATCATAAGGATAGTCGTCATAAGGAAATGAGGCATACGAACCATAGCAAATCAAAGGGAATAATGAGATCACATAATTTAGCGAAATATCAAAAAGGGAACATAGAAATGGCATGCGGGATCATACTTAAGAAGGCTAAAAAGGAATAAGAAGGTCCTTACTGAAAGGACGGAATATTCGTACCTTAACGAATGCGCAAACACGGAACCACACACAAACGCTAACGAGAATAAACACGTGTAACCGGAAATACAAAAATATAAGTACATATCTTACATACCATAAAAAGACCATTACTACAAAAGTTTCCAAAAATTGGTGGTCGATACTATTTAAACCCATTGTTTCCATATTACTAGTTTTATGTCGGTATTTAAGGTAAGTTTTACTACGTAATTACCACATCATTTTATTCTTAGTCATTCTAATAAACTTTCAGAGGCTTCCATATGGTTCTAAAAGGCCTCTATAGATGGGCTTAATCCAATTCATTACCCAACCCATGTTATGACCCACAAACCCAAGACTAGCCCAAGAACAGTCCTGGCAGAAACATACAGAAAACATGGACGTGTTTGAACCACTTTGTTATCCCTAACTATATGATGATAGATTAAGGAAATGAGATGGAAAAGATATGAATTTTAGAGAGATAAAGTAGTGAGAGAAAGTAGAGAGAGGTGTGTGAAACTATGGGAAGATTAGATTAAGAAAAATGAACAACCAACCCTCCTAACATGCTAGGAGGGTGTTTATATAGTCCACCCACATGCGGGCTTCTTAATGGACAATATATCTTTTGGGTCGGGCTTGAATAAAATGCTTAGTACCTTAAAAGAGGCCTTTTAAGCTAACCATCAAGCCCGTAATGTCACGGCTATTTTAACTAACTATTACAACGTTCTAATAAATATTACATTATAAACCTGTGACCGAACATTATTGTTTGACTCAATATTTTTTAGGCTAACAATCTCCCCCAATGTGAGGTCATTCCTCTTTGATATTTGGAGATCAATGGAAATTACGAATTTCGTCATAAATGAATCTTGAACGTGTAATAGTAGTCTTGGTCCTTCATGTTGTGATCTTTGAGTCTTTGTCGTTGTCTTTCGACTTTGTCTTTTAGTATCGATAATATGGACGTGCCTAGAAATGTCGCTCAATAATGACACGGGCGTGTACATAAAACTTGAATGAAAGTTGTAAATATTTTTCAAAACATGTCATTTCTTTTTTTTTTAAAGGAAAATGTCTATTTTGGACAATTTTTCCAACAACGGGTAGAGCAATCTATCTTGGGTTAAGCTTGTCCCAAAACATTTGACGTTTTGAGCTCAACACAATGGCTTGTAATCACTTTTAGATTGCAACCCATATCTATATTCACAGGGGAGTGTACGCTTTAATGCCCTTACCCTCAACAAAAGAAGAGAAATCTTCTTACACCAAAGTCTAGAGAAACCTTTTCGCCAAAAAGAAATAGAGTTTTTCAAAAAATGCTCAACACAATTTTTTTCAAGAATTTCTCACTGATTATTCAAAATCTTTCAAAAATTTTGTGTTCCACAACTCCTATCCTCAAAAAGTGAAATGTGGATCACATCCTCACAATGACAATTCAATTAGATCAATTTTTGAGGGGGAGCATTCCAAATTCATGCTAAGTTTGACACATCTTTCTCCCGAACGTTTTCAAGACTATTTTTTAAAACATATTTTAATCAAATTTGGTATCTCTAATATCAAACGATTTTATATATTAGAGATAGGGGAGAAAATGTGAGGGAAGATTCAAGCACTCATGGTTACGATCAAATACCCACAACATCTTTAATTCACGACGTTATTGGTGTCAAAAGGGTGGTTAGGTTTAAGTCCTATGATCCACCCAGAACCGGAGGGATCTTCCCAGGGACAATCCAATTGATTATTAGAAGTCCTTAGGAAAGATGGAGTAGAATGTGAACGAAGCTGAATGCCGACTAAGTACTGATTCTAGCACTAGAACAATCACAACAAGGTGCTACTAATGATGTCTCGGTAAGCATTGAAGGGGTTGAAGAATGAAAAAGAAATGTAAGGATAAAGGGTATAAAGAAATTAGACCTCCATACAACTTAGGCAGAAACCAGGTCAACACATCATGAAGACAACGCATCATGGACCCAGTGATGTAATGCACAACCCCTCCCTAGCTGACTAAGGCTTCTCTCAAAAGAAGTTTGTTTTATTGCCACGGAGATCAACACGATTTCTATTAACTTTCTCCCTCCGAGATAGTTGATATTGAATAGGTGGCATCTGCTCCAGCCTCCGACCACTAAAAGTGCACTAATCGAGTCTAGAGCCAAGAGATCAATCAAATCTCATTAGGACACACGGATGACTATCAAGAGAGTCTTACGCTATATCCTTGCGATATTTCTAGAACGCTCAGATTGATACTACTTAGTATTCATAATGATGAGTGGAAATCCTTCTAGTGTTAACATCAAACAGCACTGCGGTAGGTCATGTGTAAGATTCTTTATGAATTGAACATATGTAAAACTGAAAAGAAACAGTGGTTTGTTTCTTTATCGATTCAAACTCGTTTCAGGTTTCTACCCAATATCTTTATGGTCTTGCCAGAACATTCAGAGTGATATTTATTAATATTCATAGTGATGAATGGAAATCCTTCTAGCGTCAACACCAAACAGCGCTACGGTAGGTAACTTGCGAGATTCTTTATGAATCAAGCTTGGGTCAACTGGAAAGCAACAATGGTAAGATTCTTAATGAATCAAACTTGTTCCAGGAATTTGAATTGACGACTTTAATCAAGCGGATATTTATCCAATTGATTCACTCTTTATTATCGCAGTCTTGCTTTGAGACGGTCGAGTAAAGAGAACGGCTAGTACTGCCTCGAAACCCTGTCAAGGATATTCTTAATTAAATCTACCTAATCACAGGTACGATATTTAATATCGTGTAACGGTCTTCCCTGACCGGAGGTAAAACGCTACCGATTTAGGACGAATGTCAAAGCCATTCAGTCCGTGTCTATGTTTTGTCTTAAAAAGGTGATGTTACGGTGTACTCAGCAAAGTCAAAGATTCATAAGCACGTACTCATGCCCAAAGACATTCAACAATCAAGAAAGCTAAAGACTTCCGCAACTCTGATGCAAATCTTTCTTAACAATTAATGTAGAGGAATGACCTCTATTCAAAGGAGATTGTTAGCAAGCTTTCAATATGGTGAGAAGTATGAGCATGTGGATAAAGACACAAGATCGCAAGATGGCGAGGACAAGTCAAGGATAATTTGAAGATCTCAAGTTTAAAGACAAAGTCGAAAGACAACGAGAAAGACTCAAAGATCACAGCATGAAGGAACAAGACTACTATTACACGTTCAAGATTCATTTATGACGAAATTCGTAATCTCCATTGATCTCCAAATATCGAAGAGGCATGACCTCACATTGGGGGAGATTGTTAGCCTAAAAAATATTGAGTCAAACAAGAATGTTCGGTCACAGGTTTATGATGTAATATTTATTAGAACGTTGTAATAGTTAGTTAAAATAGTTGTGACATTACGGGCTTGATGGTTAGCTTAAAAGGCCTATTTTAAGGTACTAAGCATTTTATTCAAGCCCGGCCTAAAACATATATAGTCCATTAAGAAGCCCGCATGTGGGTGGACTATATAAACACCCTCCTAGCATGTTAGGAGGGTTGGTTGTTCATTTTTCTTAATCTAATCTTTCCAGAGTTTCACACACCTCTCTCTACTTTCTCTCACTACTTTCTCTCTCTAAATTCATATCTTTTCCATCTCATTTCTTTAATCTATCATCATATAGTTAGGGACAACACACTTAGACAATTCTATAAATCATAAAATAAAATCAGTATATGTCCCGATATATGAACAACATCTTCATGAAGTGTCTTTGCTTTAAACCTTATATTTTAGGAGTTAGAATTTTTATACTACACTTAATATTTTTTGTCTGCAAATCTGATTTTGACACTTATTCTTATAACTGTAATTACCCTAACTTCCTGACCTCTTAAAAATAAAAGGAGACTAGATCCCAAAACTAGATTCAAATTACTTGAATCAACTAAAAAGCTATCATAAAACTCTACTTATTCCCATTTTAATCCAATTCATTTTTTAGACTGCACAAATACCCTTAATTATTTTAAGTATTTTACCCATCCAATCTACTCGAGGGTTGTTATATCGTGTTAATATGGATTAATAAACTTATTAGAGACCCCTTAGGGCTGTTTTAACATAAAGATTAATTAAAAAAGTTATTAGAAAACCTTTTATCGCCATAACATATTTTTAGGGTTTATAGAAAACCCTAAATCATAAATACATAAAATAAATGTTGCGTGCTGACACATGGATTTAAAAGACTAGAATCTTACATGAAGAAGATGGTTATGATGATGGAATAATCACCACAAGTAACCCAAGCACACCAAAACAATAAGAAGGAGGAAGAGTATGCAAGAAAAACGAAGGCTCCAAGGTTCTTCAATGGAGGAAAACTAGAGAAAAGCTTGAGAAATTTTCATCAATTGAGGTTTTAGGAGAATAAATAATACAGAGTATAGGAGATTTTGTAGCAGGATATGACCAAATAAACATATTGTACGAATTAAGGAAACTTTCCCATTTTGTTTACACTCTTTTCTTAAAATAACTAATGCTTAAAATAAAATGATTTTGGTGCAAAACCTTACACTTCATTCCTAAAATACCAAAGACTTCAAAAGTAAAATATTTGTGGTGTAAAACACCTCTAAAATCCAGACTTCTATATATAGTAAGTTTTTTTACCTTATTTTATTATTTTCATGATTTCCAATAATTATAACATATGGTTTAATTATTCAAATTTCTTTATCAATTCAAAAACAAAATTTACATTATATGAAATGAAATGAATCTCATATTTTCAAAATGAAATAAAATGACAATTTCACATTTTCAAAATTCGGGTTTTACAATGTGACCATCTTGAATATCATTGACTATTTGTGAAAGTTTGATGGAAAGTCTTATTCAGGCTTTTTGGTTGGATATTCACTTAGCAGCAAGGCATACAAGGTATACACTCTAGAAACAATAAAAGTTGAAGAAAAATTTCATGTTAATTTTCTAGAGAATTAACCCAATGTTGTAGGAAAATGTTATTCTTTGATGTTTGACCATGATTATCTAACCAATTCTATGAATTATAAGCCTGTCATAGCAGAAAGTCAAGATATAAAAAATGCAGGTTCAAAAGAAGCTAACCATAGTGCATGTACAAAAGATAACATTGATGTAGGTATCTCTACCAAGGAAACAATGCCTGATGATAAGTGTGTGATCTTGCCTATATGGTCTTCTCTTTCAACTATTGTCAAAATCCCAAGGAATAAGTCTGTGAACATATCTAAAAATCCAGTTGATAATCAAACCTATCTGGATGAGCTTAAAAGGCTTAAGAGTCAAGAAAAGGAAGCTAGGGAAGCATCTGAGGTGCTTAGAGAGGATTTTGCTCAAGAAAAAAAGGATTTGATTCATCAGACAGTATCTTCTAGACCGAGTGGTACTTTCTCTCTAAATATCACCAGTTCTTCAAGAGTACCTAAAGATGGTAATTCGTCAAATCTCTTTGATGATTTTCCATCCTCAGATGATGTAGATAGTCCGGCAAGTCTAAAGGAGGGAATCTCTCAAGTACATTCTATGATGATAAGGGTGCAGTGGCTGATTTCACTAACTTAGAGCCCACTGTAATAGTAATTCCTATTCCCACATCTAGGGCACATACCATTCATCCTAAAGCCTAAATTCTTGGAGATCCTAATTCAGTTGTTCAGACAAGAAGTAAATTGAAGAATAGTAATGCAGTTCATGCCGTTGTCAGTTATATTTAAAAGCAACAGAGAATTAATCACAAAGATCAAGAACGCTGTCTTTTTGATTGTTTTTTTATCTCAAATTAACCAAAGAAGATTTCTCAGGCTCTTAAAGATGAAATTTGGGTGGATGCAATGGAAGAGGAGCTATTATAGTTTAAGCTTCAAAAGGTTTAGATTATTTTATACTAAGCACGTTATTAGAGCTAGGTGGGACTACAGGAACAAGAAGGATGAAAGAGGGATTGTAGTTAGAAACAAGGTAAGATTAATTACCCAGGGATAGACAAGAGGAAAGAATAGACTATGATGAGGTTTCTGCTCTTGTGACCAAGATTGAAGCTATAAGGATACTTTTGGCCTTTGCCTCTTTCATGGGATTCATAGTTAATCAAATGGATGTGGAGAGTACCTTCTTATATGGTACAATAGATGAGGAGGTGTATGTGGCTAAACCTCTAGGACTTTTTACCCCAAGATTCCTAAAAAGGTCTACAAGGTTGTTAATGCTCTTTATGGCTTATACCAAGCTTATAGCGCCTAGTATGCCACCTTATCCAATTTCTTAATATATAATGTAGATGATATTATATTTGGTTCTACTAACAAGTCTTGGTGTGATGAGTTTGAAAGTTAAATGAAGGGTATATTCCAGATGAGTTCTATAGGAAAAAGTACTTTTTTCTAGGGTTACAAGTCAAGCAGAAAGAAGATGAATCTTCATATGTCAAGACAAGTATGTGATTGAGGTCCTGAATAAATTTGATTGTGTGAGTATGAAGATTGCAAGTACCCATGTAAATACCAAGAAGCCTCTAGTCAAAGATGAAGATGTTGCAGACGTAGATGTTCACACCTATAGATCCATGATTGGACCCCTGATGTACTTGACTGGTCTAAGCCTGATATTATGTTTGCATTTTGTGCTTGAATTAGGTTACAAGTCACTCCAAAGACTTCACACCTTCATGTGTGAATAGGATCTTCAAATATCTCAAAGGTCAACCCAAATTGGGTCTGTGGTATCCTAGAAAGTCATCTTTGATCTGAAATCGTATACAGACAGTGATTATGTTGGTACTAATCTTGATAGGAAATCCATAACAGGAGGTTTTCAATTTCTTGGTAGGATACTTATCTCATGGCAATGAAAGAAGCAAACCATTGTGTCTACTTCTACTACTGAAGCAGAATATGTTGCTGTTGTCCATTGCTATGGACAGGTGTTGTGGATTCAGAATCTAATGTTAGAATATGGGTTCAATTTTATGAATCCAAAAATCTAAATTGATAATGAAAGCACCATCTGTATTGTGAAGAATCTAGTGTTTCACTCCAAGACCAAGTATATTGAGATTAGGCACCATTTTATAAGGGATACTTATTGGAAGAAGCTTATCTAGGTTCTTAAGATACATACTATGATATTTCAGTTCTAGGTAGCCAATATTAGAATGTTGAATCAGTAGCTGCATGTGTTCACGGAGGAAATATGGATATGTTATGTATAGTTAGGAGAAAGAATTCAGATGTTAGGATGAGTATTTGGGTCTATTAGAATGAGAGATATTAGGTAAAGAGGGTAGATGGTGGTTAGTACTGATAGACAAAGAGTTGGTACTGGAAAGCAAAGTTAGTACCGATTGGCAAAGCTTTAGTACTGCCAGGCTTACAAAGTACCAGCAGGTTACTGTTAGAGAAAATACCGTAAAGGGTTAGTTATGAAAATTGGAGGGTTTGTTCATCAACAGGTTTCTTAAACCTATATAAACCCATCCCAATTGCTCAAATATTTCAGCTAATCATTCTCTAACACTCTCTATATGCAAACCATAATTCTCTCTCATTGACGATCATAAATTCTCCATCAATGGCTGTACTTACATCTTGCTCAAAGCACAACATGGTCGCAATACTGGAAAAGACAAAGGATAACACTAAATTTCATGAGATCATTGACATTCTCACAAGGAGTCCCATCCATTATGCTCTCACTGTAAGTCCTACTGCCTCTACTACTATTGTTAAACAGTGTTGGAGGACTACAACCTCCACAATAGTCTGTTGGTATTTGGTCGTGTCATAACAATTAATTATATGGCTAGACACATATGGGCCTATGGGGTCACACACATATACACTGAGGTACCATTTAATATAGTGTATCTAATGTATTTATGATATATATAAAACTTACGTAACTCGAGAGGAACAGAGGAAAGACCAAGATGGTCAAGTGTAACTTATATGGTTAATAAGGTAATTAATTTAGTCATTAAGACTAATCAATTATAATTAACTTATATTAATAACATATATTGTATGTTATATGTTTAAAAATGAGATGTTCTGTTTTTCCTCTCTAGCTCTCTTTTCACACGTCAAAAATGAATTCATCATCTATATGGTGATGTTTTTTTGTTGTTTAAAATTGTAAGCTATTAATCTATTATAGTTCATTGTTTACAAAGATTTACGGGTATTAACACTAGTATCTATGTGGTATACATTAACGTGTAGTGTGTTTCTACATAGAGGTGATCTACTTTGATCATTTGGGTTTCTTGGTAGATCTTGTGTTGGTGATTGGTCTCCATTCGATCCTACCAAATCACGCTACAAAGGTATACTTATGTCTTCCTTTTTATTGATTAATCATATGACTCTATGGATCCGTCCATAGGTGCTTGTTCCGCTGCGTTTAATCATGTTTTATATGATACTGGTTATATTCAGCACATATAGTGGTATCACAAGCCATCATATGATTATCGGATATGCGTAAATGTGGCTAAAATGCGTGTTTTTGATGGTTTTATGAAGCCAATTGAAAAACAGCCCATATGAGTCTATTTTCGAAATTTAACAGACCCTTAGGAGGTCTTAAAATATGTTTTTGATATCTAATCCACGGGTTACGCATAATTTAATTGGTATTGTTACCGATACGTGTAAAATGACCTAAAACGCGTGTTTTGGCACGATTTGTGAATCGTTTTTAAAACAGCCCTATGGACATGATTTCTATAATTATATGATAATTATAAGGTGTTTAAAATGTGGTTTTAGTATCTTAAGGTCTTTGGTTACACATACCAATTGAGAGTTTAATTAATTGTTGATTATTTCTTCGATTTCGTTGGCTAACAAGTGTTTCTTGTTAATTAATTCTATTTCCATGGTAAATACATGCATGTTTAGCCATGGACTTATCCAAAACCTTGTTATATTCATAATCATATGGTATTATTATGTTTTCTATGCAAAGCCGATGAAAACCTAGATCAAATGCGACATGATGTGTGTTGACTTGCATTTAATATTAGTTTTAGGGATTTGCCATTGTTCCGGCTTCATTAATATGTTTTTTATGTTGGTTATAGCATTGTTTGGGAATTTTAAAGTAGGTTAATGATAGGTTAAATATTGTTAGTCATAAACCAATTCTAACCGATGCTTGGATGGGAATGGCTAAAGAATTAAAGACATATTGTGAAATTCGGAGCTGTTGAGCGACCTTCACTAAAACGTGTTTTCCCAGAGTTCTATAAAGGGATAGAAGCCCAATTTTGGTGTGCTGATTCACAACTCATGGGCCTTAAAAACTATCAACTGGACCTCAGGCAATGGAAGACACCTTCTATGGGTTTTGGGCCCTAGAAGTCGACTAAAACTTTATGGCAATTTTAGGCTTCATGCTCACTTTTGGTTCAACATGCTCTTGATGGTCTTGTACCAAGAGGGAGACCACTTTGTGGTTGTGTTGACTTACCCTTAGTTGACTTCTTGGTCTTCGTGATGGCTCATGAGATAAAGTATAGGTTTTTTCATCGGTTTGAGGCTTTGCATACTTGTGGTTGTGTGGTTGCTTATTTGCTAGATAACTTGCTATAACTTGAAAATGTTTTTATAAAAACTTGAAACCAATCACAAACCATTTATAAAACTAAATCTTTGATTAAGTTTGAAGTATAAATACGATTTAAAACTAAAATCTTGTTTTCATAATAACTCATAGCATGTTGTGAATGTTATTTCTTTTCTGTACTGTCTAAACTAATAATAACTCCACTTAGGTTTTATATTAGTCTTTAACTTGGACAACTTGACACACACAAATTAAAATAATATTATACTTAAGTTAAAAATTGTTTTTAACTTGTGGTACGATGGATTAATGCATGCTTCCCGTACACAATTTTGATTTTTAAATCAAACTTTTATACCCGTCTCTAATTTAAGTCATGTCGTCCAATCCTTTGAGATCACTTGAAATTACTTTTTGCATCTTGTGAGATGGATGTGAATTGTAACCCAAGGTGATTATTATCTATGTGTGAGACCTAGACTTATTCTTGCATGTTCTCAAATTGGATGACTTAATCGGTACAACGGTAAGACCTTGACTGAGGCAAGGATGGGACTAAATGTGCCAGTTTGATATTTAGTGAAATGTTCACTTCTGTCATGAGTCCCATAAAGATCTAAGAATTGTACATGATTTTCAATTGATGAACGTCATCTACCTATTGAATCTATCATTGTTAACAGATCAACTGATGTCATGATGGAACCTCAATCAGGATCTTAGCTTTTTCGTAAAATTAGTTGTTTTTTGTAAACTTGGGTAGTTAATTTTAAAAGGATAATTATCAAAAATACTAAATATAAACTTTGTATTTCTATAAATGATTTTATGCAACACAAATCGTAAACGAAGTTTGTTTCCTTTTTTGCTAGAGGAAGACAAACTAAGTCTTATTTCTTTGTAAGGATAAGACACGTTCCCATCCTTTCTAACTCCAAACGAGCGTGAAGTTACAATAGTTTGATTATTCGTATACCGGAAAACGAGTATCGACACAACTCGAAGTTGTTGTCGATATTTGGATCGAATCTCGGGGACTATAGAATGAGTTTAAAAAACAATTAAAGGACTGATGTAAGTCTATACACCTCAGGTTATGAGTCTATTTTCAAACACGAGTGTCGGTTTTGTAAACGGAATTGTTTAGATATGTCAAAATGGTTGTATGTGTCGAAGGCGTAAAACTGTCCGGTTTTTATAACTCAAAGATGTGTCGGGCCGAAGGCCTTAGGAGTAATATTTTTGAATGAAACTTAAACTGAGTCTTATTCATATTGTTTTTGAGTTTGTCACCAAGTTTCGTCGAAATCAGACAAGTCTAGATAGGGTAAATTGGTGTGTACATTTGGAGTGTACATGCTGATTGGTATTTTGGACACATAGTTCAATGCTTATGTGACGTGAGTTGAGTATTCACTATTGGACATGGTGATTCAATCAAGTGTTTAGTCATTATATCAATGACTTAGCTACTGGTCCGAGTGAAGTAAAATGTTTTTTTGACTTGCGTTGACTTGGCGTCTTATGACGGGTCAATGTCGAGAGTGCAAGTGTTTAAAAGAATAGCGTTGGATAAAAGGGTATAGTAATATCACTTGTATCGTTATATTTTTTGGGATTTTCATGGTTTTCTAATTTTGATTTTTATATTATTTAAGTATAATTTATACTTAAGTCGATTATTAACGAACGCGCCTTATTTGGTAGGTTGCGGTTTTCGTGTTTATACGGGCATCACAAATCGTCGGTGATCGTCTCATTACCACTATTGGCTAAGGTGAGTCTATAGCCTCGCTTTTGAATTCTTTAATTGTTTTAGAAACCTGCGAGGGGGATAACATGCTTGTTTTATTAAAAATAAAGAGTACAACTATAAGTTGCGATAAACTAATTAAATTGTGCAACTAAAAGTTGTGGAAGCTATATTTTACTTGAAAAGTAATTATTGAAAATGAAGGGTACAACAAGAGTTGTTGTAAACCCATGAATGGGTGCAACCAGAAGTTTTGGTAAACCATATTTGTTTTAAAATAGAACACAAGGAACTCGATTGTATGCTTAGATGAAAGTTATTACATAAGTTAGTTTTAGCCTTAAAAGACCCATGAATCATGAATTGTTAATCGAATGAACGCTAATACTATGGATAGATCTATCGGGGTGACACCCAGTCCGGTCGCGACTAGCTATCGCGTGGTGTTGTGATGCACTAGTAATGAAACATCGGATGCATTGTATAAGAGAAATATACGCACTTGGCTAGGTGTGTTGGGCTGAAATAATATATGTTAACGTTCAGTGTCACGAGGCTTATGTAATGACACCGATAATTATGTCCATACAACATAATTGTATTTCGATGAATTATTAACCATGGAAGGTTATTTGAAATACTTGTGTTCTCTTTATTTAAATTTAAACTCTATAGATTCACTCGGCAAATTTTGCTAAGTTTTCAGCATGTTTTATCTCAAGTCCATATAGAAGGCACTCGATAAAGACGGTTTCGTGAAGCTTGCGTATTTGAAATGTTTTGGCCCGCTTTTATAAATAATTTCCATTCAAAGAATTTTTATCATGATTATGTTGTAAACATTAAATTATCTGGACCGTGTGAAAAGTTTTATTGTTAAATGAAAATGAATGGATGTTTTTATTAAAACGACTCGTTTTGAGCCGTTTTCTATGATTATGAGCTTGAATCATGCAAGTAACACCCAATGACCTTTCCATTGTTATGACCAAAATTGGAGGTGTTGCAGATTGGTATCAGAGCTCAAGTTATAGAGAACGAAAAGATTTTTCAAAAATAAAATTTTGAAATCTTTTAACTATAACAGTTGTAAGCGAAACCTCCGAGTTGCCAATGGACGAAAATGATAGTATTTATATATATATGTGATTATATATATGTTGTAATCTTTATCGATTATGTTTACTTGTGAATTGCAAGTTATGTTTTCATTTATTTTATTATAAATTATAGTTTTATACTTATATGAGATATTTAACCGACGTAGATTGTCACGAAGCCACTCTAGTCATTTTAATGCTGAAGCTATTCCTGAAATGAATCATGTTATTTTCGAGACTAACTAAGTTGTGGATATACATAATCCCAATGAAATGGTTAACATTCGTTATGATATTCTTTTGGTTACAATGATTTTGATTCCTTGGTTCTTATTCTTGATTTATCGATTTGTTCATCTCGTTTAGTAAATTTTATCTACATTTTCATTAATCTTCGACATTATATTGTTTTGATAGAAACAAGTTTGTCTGAGATGGTACTATTGATTGTTAGGAGTGAGATTGATTGTTATGGTATTCACAAGCCAACCAGGATTACATATCATATCACTGATCATTTTCTGTTAAATTAGTTTTTCATTTGTTTCGATCTTAATCTTCTGCGTTGAGCTGGCGATGCTTAAATAAGGTGATTTATAATCGTCTTGTTGAAATGAATTGGCCATTTATTTGAACAAGGAAATTATAAATTGTTGAACTACAAATTTCTAAATCTTATTTGGATGGATTTGATCAATCCATGGAAATAATGATTTATAAACGTGTGGGCTTAAGCATATGGCATCTGCGTGGTTAAACTCTTATTGACTCGTAACTCATTTACTTAATTCATTCCTTGATTTTGTTCCTCTAATTCTTTGATCGTGAGATAATTGTATTGAGATTGTTCCAAAACCACCATTTGAGGAGGATATCAAGCGTCTCTAAAAGACACTGTAGAAGCCTTCTTCTAGTAGGACCGAGGAACTTTCTTCGCCATGTGATTTACCTAGTAACTCTTGTGTATTAGTTTCCCAATTGTAGTATCTTTCAAATCACTAACTAAACTGTGACACTAGTTAGTAGGACTAGTCTTCTAAGTTGTATAGCATTAGACGATGATAATCTATAATGCTCGACAAGATAACTTGTACTAGTTTGTGATCAATGGAATGACTATCTTTTGATTCCTACTTCTACATCGTTCTATTATTACCTTTCTTTGCTTTTCTCTTGTAAATTCCTATGGTATCACACAACCATTAAATGAATACTCATTATGATTTGATTTGCGTTACACAAGAATCATGCAGTCAATGAAAGCTATGACTGAAGCACGAATGCGCCAAGTTATTAGTGAATAAGTTGTTGTATCTTTAACTGAATTCATGGCCAACATGAATGATGGATCTGGAACTGGAGCTGAAGCTACAACTGGTGGAATTGGAACCGGTGGAGCTGAAGCGAAAGCTGGAGCCAATAATGTTCGTGGTACTGATGGAAAAAATGTACCCGAAATTAGCGGCTATAACTACACTTCATACATGAAGTGAAAACCGTAGACTCTTTAGGAGACTAAAGATGATGGAGGATTGTGCCAGTTGTTGAAAAGCTGGCGCCAGTCTTTCGAATCAGTGACCCTAATCAGGAGGATAAGGTGTAGTTTGAAATCGCTACTCTCCAAGGTCGTGCAATAATTTGGTGGAACGACAGACTTTCTTCCATAGGTATCGTTACTTATGGGACACCATGGACTAAGGATAGGAAGCAGTTAACTGAGGAGTTTGTCCTCAAAGTATTTCTAAAGTATGGAGCAAATGTTGTATAATCTGAAACTAAAGGGAACTAACATTGGTAAATATACCAAGTGTATCCATGAATTGACTCCTTTATGTCCAAGAATTGTGGAACCCGAACCGTCAAGGTCAAATAGTATATTCATGTCTGACCAAGAATGTACGCGGTAAGGTGACTTCTCCTAAGCCAATTGCTATTTGTGAAGTAGTCTGCATGGTTTATCAGCTCATGGGACACATAATTCAAGGCAAGGCTGATGAGGTCACTGAAGGGAAAAATAATTCCAAATTGAAAAATCTTTTCATGCATTAGAGCTCGTAAGTATATCTAAAAAGGTTGTGAATTATTCCAAGCTTAAGTATCGTAGAGGGAATCGTAAGAGAAGTAAGTAGAATTACTCTAGTCATTTGTAACTATTCCAAAGTGTTCTGGGAGATTTTCCAGGTTTTTCGCCTCCAAGGAAAAATAAAATTTCCTAATTTATCTAATTCTTGGTGTTGCAACTGTGGCACATGAGTCATATTTATTAGCACCATCCGAATTGAAGTAATTATTTATGCAGTTTTAAGAACTATCTGATAGAGGTTTTATTCGACCGAGCTCGTCAGTTTGTAGAACTCCTATTCTATTCGTTAAGAAGAAAGATGATTCGTTTCATATGTGCATCAATTACCGAGGGTTGAATAAGCTAACGATTAAGAATCGTTACCTACTTCCAAGAACTGATGATCTTTTTTATCAACTTCGAGATTCTCGTGTTTTCTCCAAGATTGATCTTCGTTTTGTTTACCATCAACTTCGCTTACGCGAGGGAGATATTCCTATTGTGGCGTTTAAAACTCATTGTGATCATTATGAGTTTTGGGTCATGCCTTTCTAGGTTGACCAATGCACCTGCTGCATTCATTGACTTAATGAATCATAGGTGTAAGCCTTATCTTGATAAAGTCGTGATCGTTTTCTTTGATGATATTCTATTCTGCTCTCAGAGCAAGGAAAAAAAGGTCGAATACTTAATGACTATCTTGAACGGTTAAAGAACAAAATATTGTACGTGAAACTCTCAAAGTGTGATCTTTGGCTTAGTTTCGTACGATTTCTCTGACATGTGACTGATAAAAGTGGGGTACATGTTAATCCTGTAAAAATCGAGGCCATCGAAAATTTGAATGCTCCAACTACTTCAACTGAAGTACTACAATTTATGGGGTTAGCTGGTTATTACTGAAGGTTTATTGAAGGATTATCTTTGATATCAAAACCATTAACTAAGCTAACTAAAAAGAATGAACCGTATGTGTGGGGCGATGATGAAGAGAAAGCTTTTCTAACTCTGAAAGGGAAACTCTACAGCACGCCGATCTTATCGTTACCTGGAAGAAGTAAAGATTTTGTTGTTGATCGTGATATATCTCTTGAAGGAGTTAGAGCTGTTTGATTTGTATATGCTTGTAGGAAACTTAGAAAGAATGAGGAAACTGCTCAACCCATGACTTGTAATTGGGTGCGGTGATTTTTACTCCTTGTTTATTAAGACATTAGTTTTATGGCACTAATGTACGGTATCCACCGATAGTAAGAGCCTACAATGTATTCTGGAAAAAAAGAGGTAAATAAGCCTTTAGGTGATTACGATTGTGTTATTCGTTATCATTTGAGATGTAGGAGAAAATTACAATGGATTCATTGTTAAGATCTTGAAAACTCAGTCTGGATTTAATTCAATTTGTGTCAATGTTGACTGATTGATTCTGCTCATTTCATTCCGATAAATGAATCGATCGCGCTAACTAAGAATCGTTTGTTAACCACTCGTAGTAGACATGAAAGCTATGATGATGTGAAACGAAAACCTTTGGAACTCGAGGTAGGTGAAAAAGTTATGCCAAGGCTGTCACCATGGAAAAGGTGTTATATATTTTGGAAAATGTGGGAAGCTAAGTCCCCGTTAGTTTGGACCATTCGAGATGATATCGAGAGTGAGTTCGATGGCATGAAAAACATAAATTACCTCGAGAGCTACAAGGAATTCACAATACTTTTTCATATGTCGAACCTGTAGAAATGCAATTATGGATCCGGTGGTCTAATGTGGTGGTAGATGGTGGTGGAAGCCATTGTTGGCTTAGAGAGAGAGAAAGAGAGGTTGAGAGTAAAAATGTGTGTGTTCCCAAATGAACAAAATACAATCAACACCCCTCCTTGGAAGCTAAGGAGGGGTATATATAGTCACGCACACAACCTAAACTTTACAACGAGCCTAGTCTAGTCTAAATGTGCGTGACTATGATAACTAACGGGAATTCTTAAATGTCGTCACATAAAGTGAGTTTCCAACAATCTTCCCCCATGGGACGACGTGTAGAATTCCTTACAATATTCTTCCTAACAAGTACAAAATGATTAAGAATAAGAGCTTTCTTGAAGCATCCAATGCTGATGAAGTCTTCTGAGGCCTTCGTCTTCAAAACGACTCATCTTTAAAGTAACTTGTAGAAGAAATACTGTAACGGCACGAGCTAAGTAACCCATACACTTCTGGTTAAGGAGAAGCTTCTGAATTAGCTTCCCCCTAATTCATGCCACGTAAACTTGATGTAGAAACATTTTAAATAGCTTCCCCCAAGTAGATCAACAACTTTTCATCTCATGCTTGAATAATTCTTCTGAATTTTTCTTCCCCCTGAGAATTAAAGTTATGCATACCAGAAAGAATCAAGACACTTCTTCCCCCACATAGTTGAAGAAGGTAAATCAATCCCAATTATGAAGCTCAAATACTGAAGTGGACACTTTATCCCATTCATGAAGTTGACATCGTAACACTAGAGTCAATTAAGTCCCGGAAATGCACACGTCTTCTTCTGGAGATGCACCAGAGTCAATTAAGTCCCGGGAATGCATATAGGATAATGATGATGTTTAATTGCAACAATCAAACAATTAAACCTCGAATCAGTAGTGTACCGTTTGGAGATTGATAACGACACGAGTTAAAACACTGATTTTCTCTGCGGCTATGACAAATGTCATCCCGGAATATCTTCAAATCAAAAGAAGGTATGAAGTTCATCATGTGTACTCGTTGTGCGTTCAATGTGTCTTCTTCTTCCCCCTTGATGGTTTCGAAACTCGGAACCATCAATAAATTGTACGCACATGAACCAGAAATCTCGTGAGAATAATAAATAAGCTGAATTATATATTTTGTGAGAATCAGCTGTTGATCGAAAATCTCTTCTCATAAACTCTCCATGGCCACCTTTACCATTCCACGTGAAAGCAATTTGAAGTGACCACTGAAAGAATGAACCGGATACATCAAACGTGAAGCTGAATAAAAATCCTTCGATCTTGTGACTTAAGCTTGCACTATTGTTGAATGAAGAACGGTGGAGAAATCTCTAAGTACTCAATGCATCACTGAAGAAGTCTATAAGCACAACACCTCTTGAAATTATCCACGTCGACTACGCGCGTGACACTGAGTACAACAATGTAACCCCTTTAAGTGATAGTTACCCGAGTCATCAACCATCCACCCCGAACCCGGAAACCAGATAACCAAGTCTTCATTCTAGGATTAAGCACGAGCAAGTTATCTAGTAAAAGATAAAATAAATACACGCCTTCGAAAAATCCGTCTTCAACGTCACGTAATTAATACCCGATCAAACAAAATCTGAAGCCACTAAAAAATCGCCCATTTTTCTTGGTCTCGTCAAAATAAATTCTTGTCACATTTGTCACGTCATTTTGTCGCGTCACATTTCTCGTCAGCCCATCAGTGTCAAGAAAAAATTAAAGAACCACAAATGCAACAAAAAAAACTACAAATTCAAAAAAGGAACTTGTTTGTTTGAGCATCAATACTCCTTAACAATGTCTCGGCACTTTTGTCTCGAGTATGTCCAAAGTATACCATAATACACAAAATTTTTATTCAAAATGAATAATTTTGAAACAAAATTCGTGTATATGAGTATCACATAAACTGCCCAATCCAAATTAATCATAGCCCATGTTTGTCCAAGGCCCAATGTTGTGTCTGTCATGGCCCAAGAAGTATAATCAAACCCATTAACCATTTTAGAAGCGAAAATGGAAAGAATAGGCCTGTCGATACCCGATCCAAAAGATTGGGATATAACATTCCAATAAAAATGACCTATTAGGACTTTGTGAACTCCGCCAAATGAGTCAACATGACCACGTGTAACCCCACATGATGAAAACAATCGGTATGTTTTATCTTATATATAAAACCATACTAATTCCTAAGTCATATTTTACCTAACCTCCATTCTCACTTTGTTTCATCCGCCCCTAAAATCTATCACAATTCCCTGCATCTCATCCTAATCTCCAATTCATCACCAAATTTGCAAAACGCCACTTATAAACTAAATCTGCCCCCATCATATGCATCTACATCCACTGAATCTTCATTCAATTTCCCACATAAAAATCCACCGAATCAATCACCTAATCCATCTTTTATTTCAAAAACAGGTTAAAATTCAAGTATAAATACTTGTAAAAAAGAGGGCTTCAAGATCAGAAATGATCTCGGGTAAGTGATTCGTGATGCATGTCGGTTTTAAGGGGTTGTTTAGATCGAAATAATGTATTGATTATAACAAAATTGTTATACATCATTCATTTAATTCGTATATCAAAAGAAAAAAAAATCATTGGTATAGATCTATGATGAGATAAGTTCAATTTCGTGTTTGATCTTAAATAGATCTTGCTTAGTATATTCAGCCACGAAAAAATTTATACTGAGATCTAAATGTTTTGTTAAAGTGAGTCTAAGTGATGATAGGTGTTATAGATGACGACGGGAAATAGATAGATCGAGTCGGGGTTTGAAGAGTCAGTGATGGTGAATGTTGTGGGAGGTGGGTATAAGTCTCGGTATATGATTAGAGCAAGTCATGGTCACGGATATCAGAATGTTGTAAAACAAACCATCGCAAAGTTTTCTTTATAAACCCATCGCAATGATTTTACAAGCCATCGCAATGCTTAAAAAAAACGGGCAGCATGACATTTTAAATATGACATTGCGACAGGTTCGACCACCCATCGCAATGTGACTCGTCGGAATGAGTCCCATCGCAATGGGTAAGTCAAACCCATCGGAATGTGTCAAAACCACTCCATCGCAATCCATGCGATTGTACCAAGAAGCAGAAATCCAAAAGTACTTTTTCCTGAAAATCCGGGACAGATTTCTGGGTCTGATTTTCTGGCAAATCTGGGTTTTTCACCTTCATCTTCAAAAATATAACCCAGCATAGAGATATAAAAAATCTGCGAGACCTTTGACCACAACTTGACCATGGATGTTTCTTAAAATCAGTGATAAAGATATGGACCAGTGAAAACAAGGTAACCGTATGGACAAAAATATGATATGGATATGGACCAGTGACAAAAGTGATAAGATAACAACTTTTTGATGAAACCAAAAAGTAATGAAACCACCACAATGAGACTGTGGACAAAAAAACATAAGACGTGACAAAGTATTTTGACAAATCAGACAAAACTAAATGTAACGAGACACAGAAATAAATTAGACCACCAAAATCGCATATATAAACACGATCCAAGGATGGAACCGTGGCTCTGATACCAAATGTAGAAATGCAATTATGGATCCGGTGGTCTAATGTGGTGGTAAGTGGTGGTGGAAGCCATTGTTGGCCTAGAGAGAGAGAAAGAGAGGTTGAGAGTAAAAGTGTGTGTGTTCCTCAAATGAACAAAATACAATCAACACCCCTCCTTGGAAGCTAAGGAGGGGTATATATAGTCACGCACACAACCTAAACTTTACAACGAGCCTAGTCTAGTCTAAATGTGCGTGACTATGATAACTAACGGGAATTCTTAAATGTCGTCACATAAAGTGAGTTTCCAACAGAACCTAAAGAAATTTCTTTTTGACGAAGATCTGATTATCCATGTTGATGAAGTATGAATCGACTGTTAGTTGCATTTCATTTAGGAACTTGTTGATATTATCAATAAGAAGTTAAGTAACTAAAGCAAAGTCGAATTCCTATTGTCAATTCTTATGGAACTCAAGACGGGGACCAAAATACATTTAACTCTTTAATTTCAACGAGCGATCGAGGAAGAACGCAAGTTGATCTTCGGGACGAAGATCCCAATTTGGTGGGGATGATGTGACAATCCGTCAATTTCAGGTCGATATTTTAATCTCGACTAATAAGTACTATATGTTTACTTTAAAAAAAATTTAAATTATCGGCTAACCGAGAAGGTTATAGCTTGAAAATTAACGTAAGAATGTCGTGTAGATGAAAACCGACAAGGAATACGTTAGGTATTGATATTATATTCTCAATTTATTATAAGAATGATTTTAATATATTTATTCTTATTTCTCGTACTTTTCGTTTTGACGAGTGACGAGAACTATTAATGATCGCGATACCGACGGATGCCCAAAATTTTATGTTTAATTATCGATTGTCTCGATATTTTATATTTTTGATGTTTTCGATTTAATTACGTTTTAAGTCGTGTCGAAGTTATATTATTATTTTTATGAAGCGTTTTAACTTTTGAAAAGTATTTTTACGAAACCCGAGTTCCGTATATATTTTCTAAATTGACTAATAGTCATTTCATACCCTTTAAATTACTTAATTACATTTTAGTCCAAAACTATACCTAATTGGCAAAATATACCCTCACCCCACTATATAAATAGTGACCACTAACACACACATCCCATTTTCTTCATTTAAAATTTTCAACAAATCTCTCTTTTTCTCTCCTGGAAGTCACGGCTCAAAACACACACATAAATCCATTCCTAAAAAAGTTTTCTACTTTGATTTGGAAGAAATTAAGGTTAGACCCAATCTTATATTTTGATTGTGATCATTTTGATACCAAATTTACTTACATGCAATAAGTTTTGAGTTTTGATAAAAACAAGAATTGTTGAAGGTTGTTTATGATCATGCATGTAATGATCTAGTAAAGATCATGTTATTTTGATAATAAAAAATTGACTTTTGATTTGGGTTTGGTTCTTGTGAATTATACAAGTGATTTGGTTGAAAGGGAATGATTATAGGTTGATATTAGATGTATAGAAGTGGTGAAAATGGGTTAAAATATTGATTTGGTAGGATTTTTAAATGATCATTTTACATCAGTAGGTTTAGAGGTATTTTCGGAAATCTTAAGTCAAAGTATAGGATGAGATGATATGATATTGTTGTAGAGATTTTCCTAAGCTTCGATTTGATATAAAGTAGAGCTTCTAACTCCAAACGAGCGTGAAGTTACAATAGTTTGATTATTCGTGTATCGGGAAACGAGTATCGACACAACTCGAAGTTGTTGTCGATATTTAGATCGAATCTCGGGGACTATAGAATGAGTTTTAAACATTTTCAAGGACTGATGTAAGTCTCTAAACCTCGGGTTATGAGTCTATTTTCAAACCCGAGTGTCGGTTTTGTAAACGAAATTGTTTAGATATGTCAAAATGGTTTTATGTGTCGAAGGCATAAAACTGTCCGGTTTTTATAACTCAAAGATGTGTCGGGCAGAAGGCCATATGAGTAATATTTTTGAATGAAACTTAAACTGAGTCTTATTCATATTATGTGTGAGTTTCTCACCAAGTTTCGTCGAAATCGGACAAGTCTAGATAGGGTAAATTGGTGTGTACATTTGGAGTGTACATGCTGATTGGTATTTTGGACACATAGTTCAATGCTTATGTGGCGTGAGTTGAGTATTCACTATTGGGCATGGTGATTTACTCAAGTGTTTAGTCATTATATCAATGACTTATCTACTGGTCCGAGTGAAGTAAAATGATAGTTTGACTTGTGTTGACTTGGCGTCTTATGACGGGTCAATGTCGAGAGTGCAAGTGTTCAAAAGAATAGCGTTGGATAAAAGGGTATAGTAATATCACTTGTATCGTTATATTTTTCGGGATTGTCATGGTTTTGTAATTTTGATTTTTATATTATTTAAGTATAATTTATACTTAAGTCGATTATTAACGAACGCGCCTTATTTGGTAGGTTGCGGTTTTCGTGTTTAAACGGGCATCACTAATCGTCGGCGATCGTCTCATTACCACTATTGGCTAAGGTGAGTCTATAGCCCCGCGTTTGAATTCTTTAATTGTTTTAGAAACCTGCGAGGGGGATAACATGCTTGTTTTATTAAAAATAAAGAGTACAACTATAAGTTGCGATAAACCAAATAAATGGTGCAACTAAAAGTTGTGGAAGCTCTATTTTACTTGAAAAGTTAATTGTTGAAAATGAAGGGTACAACAAGAGTTGTTGTAAACACATGAATGGGTGCAACCAGAAGTTTTGGTAAACCCTATTTGTTTTAAAATAGAACACAAGGAATCCGATTGTATGCTTAGATGAAAGTTATTACATAAGTTAGTTTTAGCCTTAAAAGACCCATGAATCGTGAATTGTTAATCGAAGGAACGCTAGTACTATGGATAGACTATCGGGTGACGCCCAGTCCGGTCGCGACTAGCTATCGCGTGGTGTTGTGATGCACTATTAATGAAACATCGGATGCATTGTATAAGAGAAATATACACACTTGGCTAGGTGTGTAGGGCTGAAATAATATATGTTAACGTTCAATGTCACGAGGCTTATGTAATGACACCGGTAATTATGTCCATACAACATAATTGTCTTTCGATGAATTATTAACCATGGAAGGTTATTTAAAATACTTGTGTTCTCTTTATTTAAATTTAAACTCTATAGATTCACTCGGCAAATTTTGCTGACTTTTTAGCATGTTTTATCTCAGGTCCATATAGAAGGCACTCGATGAAGGCGGTTTCGTGAAGCTTGCGTATTTGAAATGTTTTGGCCCGCTTTTATAAATAATATCCATTCAAAGAATTTTTATCGTGATTGTGTGGTAAACATTAAATTATCTGGGATCGTGTGAAAAGTTTTATTGTTAAATGAAAATGAATGGATGTTTTTATTAAAACGACTCGTTTTGAGTCGTTTTCTATGATAATAAGCTTGAATCATGTAAGTAACATCCAATGATCCTTTCGCTGTTATGACCGAAATTGGGGGTGTTACATGAGCCAACTTAGTCGGAAGTCCACAACGCTGGCATCCTCAGTGTGTTCATGCTTTAATTACAAGGAAATAAAAGAGTTGGTTAAGAGCTAAAATATCGAATCTAAACCGCAAAAATCTTCATTTATTAAGCAATTAAATATACAAGCGGGAAGAAAGATCCACAAAAACCCATATAAGGAAGAATTAACCTTTAAACTTATTATCAAGTCTATCATCTCTCGTTCTCCACAATTTAAAATCTCAAGTAATGAGACTTGTGGATGCTTAGCCTAATAAACCAATTAAGGTCCATATGGTTAAGGATACTAGCTAGAGTAAAGTTGGATAAGTAAACTCGGGTTGAGTCAAAATATTCACGACGGGCCTAATATATCAAAGACGTCTAAACTTGTTAAAACCATTTTATTTATTCATTTTTTTCCTTTTGACTTTATTCATGAAATGGAATATATACATATGATGGTGATGACAAAAGGAAATAAGATAAAAGAAAATAAATGAAAAATCTACTAGGCTAAAATAGATCAAAAAAATTTGAAAAACGTTGAAAAATATTTATTTTCCGGTTAAAATGAGGACATATTCATGGAAAAGCCCACTTAACTTCGATAGAAGTCTCCCCTACACTTAATATAAACATTGTCCTCAATGTTTAAGCATGTGGAAGTAAACTCCCCCACACTTAGGACATTGTGCACTTTGTTTAAATCTTGCTAAGGAAGAGACAACTAAAGTGATGACATTTATTCAACTTATTTATATACATGTATGAATCACAATAGTTTGGATAGAACCGGTTTGTAGGTAACATGGGAACACGGGACCACGGGTCGCGTCAAAAGCACCAAAAGTGGATCATTAAAGCACATATCCCTGCACAACATCACAAAACACAACCTACTTGGCTCCCCCTACACTTTTTGGTTGAAAAAGGTAAAGACAATCTAACCTAGTTATACGATGCTTGATTTATTTATCACGAGTCTCTAGCTCGACTCGATTCCCCGAATATCATCGTTTAAATGGGAAAATCATGGAAAAACCGAGATTTCCAAGGGAGGAAAATCTCTCCATGATAAAAGGTGAAACATACTCACTTAAGGAATACCCCAAGAAAAATCTACCTGGGTCAAACACATAATTTCCATCACGAAAGGAAATAAACCCCATGGTGGTAAAATCACACAAGTATAAGTCGAGTGGGGTATCCTTAGGCAACGATCTCTTAAAGGAAAGGGTGGTATGGTGATAGTAGAAGGTGTGTTAAGGTGAAAGCGTAGCTCCAAATCCCAAAATCCAAATCGTCTCACGAAAAAATCGTCAATCGTAACGAGATCGATGCGACAGCGGCGCCATTTTAATAACCATTTTTTAGCATATCTCGTTTTTCATCGACTCGACTCGAATTGATTAACAACTTTATCACAAAATTAATTGTTTTTGGTTAATTATAATTGCTTGGTATCTATTATCTAATTAAACTCAAAATGGGAAAAATATGTAGGCTAAGGAATATATAAATATAAAAGCGCAATTAATTCACATAAAATTATTCTAAAATGGAATATAAAATTAAAGTACAAATTTAGATCTAGATGCAACAAAAATAAACTATAATTAAGAAAATAATAATAAATCTAAATGCAAAATTAATCTAATGCAAGCACGTAATATCAAGTAATAGTGATAAAAATGAAATCACAAAGATAAACTTAAAAATAAGCGTAAAGCTTCAACCTTTTAATCTTGTTAATCTTTTTAGATGATAAAGCTACAAGCTTTATATACTAATAAGCTTAATAATCACAAAAAGGTGTAAACTCTTTACTAATAATAAGCTTGTCTAAATGAAATCTAATTTCTAAACCTTTAAATCTATATTTTAGAACAATAATAATAACTAAAACTAATTAAACCGATTTTTATGAAAAAAATATAACTTTTTTGAAAACAATTTAAACTATAACGATCTAATTAATTAAACTAAAGCGATTAAGCTATAAAAATAAAAAGGAGAGAATTATGGTACCCGTGGTCTGTAGATAACGCTCTAAAACAACATCAACAAAATATGGCCCGTAAAGTACACGCCTCCCAAATCAATACTAAAACTAAGTGTATCCCGGCCCGTAAAGTACACGGCCAACCAAATCAAACTCGAACCAAATTAATCAACCATATCAAACTAGAGTCAAATTTATCAACCATAAACTCTCTACAAAACTTGATGAATCGATTCGCCAATATCACAAAAACACAAGAGGTTAGAACAATAATGAGCAACTATTAATATTCTATAAAGAGATTTAGATAAAACTAATAGATCTAAAATATTTTTTATATTTTATAAAAGTATTTTAAATTTTAAAGCTAAAAATTATAGATCTACTTAATCTGTTTAAAAAGCTAATAGATCTAAACTATTTTTTTATGACTTGTAAAAATATATTAATTTTTAAGCTTAACTTATAGATCTAAATTAATTAATATAAAAAACTAATAGATCTAACTATATTTTTGGTTTTATAAAAGTATTTTTAATTTTTAAAACTTAAAACTAATAGATCTAAAAAAACTAATAGATAAAAACTAAAAGTACCTAAATAAAAAGCTAGCTTATAAATAAGTTGTAAGCCTAAGCTTAGAACTTATGAGATTTAAAAAGCTAAAAAGCTAATTAAATAATTACTCCAACAATAAGCTAGATCTAGAAAAATAAGGCAACAATAAGCTTAAAATAAGCTTGTATATAAATCTAACTTATAAGGAAAAAATTATAAAAACTTATCCCAAATAATAAGCTAGATTATTAAGAAAATAAAAAGAAAGGAAGAAAGAGAATAAACTAAGAGAATAAGATAAAAGTTTATTTTTATTAATATGAAAAAGCTTAATTAATATGCTAATACAAGATTTGAAAGAAAAATACAAAACTTAAACTATGTGTAAAACTATAAAGAAAACTTGTCAAAAATAAAGGGAGAGGGGGGCTTTATATAGGCAGCCAACATGGGGGTATTTTAGTAATTTACTATCTCATTCTTAGCTTGGAAGATACGCCTATGAGGTGCCAGCTATTCTTCATTTCATTGTTTTTAACGAATTCTTCTAGAAACTTAATCATGCGTGCATTGATTGGGCCAGACACACGCTCATTCTTCATTGTTTTCATCGAACTGCCACGTGGCACTCTCCCATAGGCCAGCCGCCGCTGACAAGTCTGCAGACCTGCCACCTCGTACTGACGTGGCGGCTCCGCCGCCACGTGTCATCACCCTATTGGCCAGCCGCCACTGTTCCTCTGCCACCTCGTACTGGCCGCCTTTCTCTGACCTCGTACATGCACAGTATTAATGATATGTCACAGTATTAATGATATGTCAGTGACACGTGACGCGCTGGCATTCGCCAGCCGCCGCCACGTGTAGTTGACGTCATCGTTGACGTCAGGTGGTCTGGGTCGGTTCTGAACTGGTCTAGTCCGGTTCTGAACCGGTCTGGTCTGGTTCTGGTTCGGGTCGGCCACGTGGACCATTAAGGTGGTGCCACGTGGCATTGAGTATATATTCCCAGCCTTTGGCCAGCGCCAGGAATCGAACTCAACTCATTTGGCTCGCGTCTTAGGCAACGAGAGTCTGCCAATTGTGTCAAGCAGACTCTCAAGTTTATATATGCAACAAATATTATATGACCCCTTTCATGGCTTGGTTTTGACTGGTGAGTTTACCATCTTGCACGTGCTGCTATTCACATATTTAATAGGATTAGTTTCGCTATTGCTAAAGGAGTGGGAGCTCAGATAGTATCTCGGCTACCCACTAACTTTTTGTAAATCCTATTATTCTAATAAAATGTTGATTTTAAATTTTTTTAAAAAAATAATAATAGTAATAATAATAATAATATACGAAAAATTATTTATATTTTTATAAAAACTTTATTTTCTTTTTATATTTATTAATTTTCGAAAATATAATTTTATTTATATTATTTATTTTATTTAAATATTAAAAACTATTTATTTAATTTAAAAACTTAATAAACTTTAAAAATTCATAAAAAGCAAACCGTAAGGAGTTACGACGTGAGGTCGGAACCGTTGGCTTTGTAATTTTGTGCTCTTCAATGTGGTTTATTAGTGGATGACTTTGGAGATTGGCAAAAATGGTCCTTGTTGTAAAATCTTCATCAAATCTTCATCTTTAGCCCTCCAAACTTCATTCTTTTGGCACTTTTTGGTCCTTTGACTTTATCTTTGACTTTGTCTTCGACAAATGACTTTGAAATCCCGTGTTTTCTTTCCTTTTGATCTTTTGTACTTATTTCACAACAAAAACACAAACCACGCATAATTCCGACAGTTACGATATTAATTACATTTGGTCTCGTTTTTCATTGTTTTAAGTGGTAAAAGGATAAGTGTTTACACACTTATTAATTATCATTACGGAGACTCTGATAATAGACTCCAAGCTTCATAGAAAGATTTAACATTTCATTATAAGTAAAATCGTGTGGATAAATCTCACTAAGTTTCACTAACTTTCATACACTAAATTCTGAAAATGAATCATGTGAACTCAAAGCCACCATATAGTCTAGTAAATCGGTTTTTCCCTCACTAAAACGATCTCCAAACTCTTGAATGCATGTCCATAATCGTGTTGAAAATATCAACCTCAAAATAATGTTGAAATGCAATCTTATCCCTTAAATATCTTGAATAAAATTTTGGCATATTTACCATCTCAGTATCATGCTTGCCAGAAAATGAAACTATATTTTTCATCTGTTGTAAACTACTGATTAATCATGAGGAAAAAAAGGCTGAATATTTTTAACAAAATGTTAAAGGGCTTTTGACATGTAAAAAAATGGAGTTGGTGTTTTTTAATTTTAATTTAGATTACCTAACCGTGCTTTTATTAAACTTCGAGTTTATATTTTTGTTTATCAATAATCTAATTACATAACACTAGATACGTATTTCGAGTCACCGGATGCAAGCACTTAATGTGTATTTAAGGAAAATTAATATTTATTTTAAATTAACACTCATAAGTGTTTTTGGACTCCGAAAACCCACCTGTCCTGTCTTGTCCTTCTTATGTTAGATGGTGATACTCGGATGATGAGAAATCGCGTGTTTTGCGTGAAGATATTTTTCCCTTGGTTTAGAGAATGGTGTTTTTTGGACTTCGAATAGGGCTCCAAAGAATCGTTTTCATGGGTCAATTGGTAGGGAAGAAGCCAGGACCTAATATGATGGGTGTACAAACGCTTTTAATCTTAATATAACATAGTTAAAAGATAATTAAGACAAATAGTCTAACCATTTTTTGATGTACCAGGTGCATTTTAGATTCATTTTGGAAAAATCGATGTTTGTTTTAAAAATTAACACTACATAAAAGAATTCATAGGTGTCTCAGACACCCACAAGACACTCCTGGTTTTATCCCTGCCAATTGAATTCTTCTCCCTGATAAGCTTTTAGATACTTAATTTTCTTTTGTTTTCATGTTTTTTGGTGTTTTCTTTTGTGTAGGTTCTCCTCCTTGAAGGCTGGAGCCCCTTTATTTTTTATTTTTTTTACTTGATGGTCATACTTGTTAGAATAGTTTTAGGGTGCGTTTGGTTTCTTACTAAGAATCACTATCGGTATGATTTTGATAAGAGGATGGTATGAAATCAAATATATGAATGTCATTTCTTTCGTTTGGTAGAAATTTTAAGGTATGACTATCAAATAAAAATAGGGCTCATTTTATATTAAAATGATATTTAAATATTATAAATTTTGTAAGCACACTATCACATTTATAAAAATATATTTAAAAAAAATGGAAATTTTTTTTTGGTCTTACGAGAATGGAGTGAGAAAAGTCACCATCTCTCCCTCCTATGAGTTTATCACTATCATTACAATATTTGATTTCTGAATAATTAACTAAACATTTAGGGTGTGTTTAGGATTCTTAGGAGCTGGAGCGGATTGCTGGAACGGGTTGCTGGAGCATGTAGCTTGAGTTTATTTCACATGCTACTTTAACTAGCATGCTATTTATGAGCTTATTTTTTTAACAAGCTCCCTCAAGTTCTGTCAACCAAACGACCTTTATATTTAATAATAGCTTATTTTTATAAATAATAAGCTAAAAATACGATAAGATTTGATAAGCTCACACGCTAAACATAGTATTAGAAAGAGTTTGATTGCGATTGTTTGATTTCCATACATAGATACCAAACACACCCTTAGTTTTTTACTAACATTCATGATATCAGTTTCCACGACTCTTGCATATAGTAGGTAGGAGTCTTAATATACTCATCTTAATTAGCAGGTGTCGTGTTGTCTTTGTCTACTATCAATGTGAACAAACACAACCTAACTTTATGTCACTTTAATATATGTCAACGTGACCACATTTAACCATTAATTGAAAAAAAATAAGAGTTCTAATCTTCGTTTTATATTTTCTTCTAACTTGTTTTTAGATGTTCTTTTGTTTCTAGTGTAATAACGTTAAAAAATAACTATTTTTTGTGGTGTGTAGGTCTAAACCATAAAGATGTGCATTGTCGTGAACTAAGACATAGATGACTAAATCACAGCCAAATTTCTTTTATTAGAAAAAGGAGCAAGAATCATTGTGTACAATAGGTTTGATATTCGTCTGGTTCGGTTAAAACCATTTCAACGGGTGGTAATACTCCAAGTCTATATATTTGTTTGAACAACTTTTTTCCATAACGATCGAGTATAATTTTTGTTCGACTGACCACGTGAAAACCAATTCTCGAACAAATCAAACTAATACCATATCAAAATGAAATGATCAAAACAAAACCAAAAAGAATATATTTATCGAGATGAAACGACCAAATAAAACCTCAAGGATGATATTTCTTGTACCATAAACCGAGAATCAAACCACCCTTTACTCACTTAAGGCTAAAGGTGTTTGATAGAGTGGAAAGAAAACATGAGAAAAGAGTAAATAATAGTTTAATTTTATATTTTTATAAGAATATTTTTTTTATTTGTAGGTTTTTCTTTTGTCTGTTATTTATTGATTTACTCATTCTCCAAGTGTAAAAGGATATTTTTATGTTGTTGATTTGGTGATCAATATTTTTATCTTAGATCTGTTGTTCTCAATTCAGTTTTCTAATTATATCAAAAGTGCACATAAACAATTTGACCAAATCTATTTCAAAAAATGTCAAATTATGTACAAAACAATATAAAAAGAGTACACAACAATAAACCATATTCCCAATACACATTGATGTGTGTGAATATGTAACATAAATATAGTACGTGTTGACTTTTTCACAAGCCCCCCAATACGACTTCTTCACATTCACAGCCACCTCTCTTTAATAATACTCCCTCCGTCCCAAAATTATAGTCCACGTTTCCTTTTTGGGTTGTCCCAAATTAACTGTCCATTTCTAAAACTTCTAAATATAGGTATGTATTTTAGATCAAGATTACTAGATTACCCTTAATTGAAATCATAATTACAAACTTTAAAAAGGTTTTAAATTAATTAGTTAAGGGTAGAACTGTCTTTCTGCAAAAAGTAAGAGAGAAAAAGCTGAAAAGGTGGTACTTTTCTAAAACTGTGTGTTTTTTGTCGGGGGACAATAATTTTGGGACGGAGGGAGTATCACTTCTCCCTCAAAATCCAACCCATAACCATTTTTTCTCCATTTTCCCAAAATGACCCATTACAGATCAAGCTCTTACAACAACATGCAACTAGACACATACAACAATGAACTTGATCACCCACCACCACCACCACCTCGTGACTTTAGATCATATAGTGTTTCTTACAAATCAAATATGGATATAGTTGTTGCAAGTAAGAATGATTTCAAGCTCAAAAAAGGCAAGTCTACTAATGGCTCCATGTCCAAATCATGGAGGTTTAGTAGTGATCCAGAGTTTCAAAGGAAGAAAAGAGTTGCTGGATATAAAGTTTTTAGTGTTGAAGGGAAACTTAAAGGAGGGTTTAGGAAGAGTTTTAGGTGGATTAAGGATAAGTACACTAATGTTGTGTATGGACACTGATTATCTGATTATTGCGATATCAAACAAAATGTTAAGATGGGGTTATATTTTATTGTTTTAAGGTACAATAATTGTCTTGGCATATTTTGTACAATTCTAGTTATCTCAATGGCAAAATACAACTTTGTTTATCTTGATTTTGTTTTTTTTTAATGTGCATCTCTGTGAATTTTGATTCTTTGTGATTCTTGTTAGTTTTTGTGTTTATATTGCGCATAAGTGACCAAAAGGGTTTTGTTTTGTGTGGCGGTGAGCTCAAATCCCGTGGATCAGTCGGCCAAAAGGTCGGAAACCATGGTTAGCCAGAGAAAAATAAAGGGTCTTTGGTCTAGTGTGTGGTACCCATGAGATAGTTTTGTCCCTAACTGAGAGTGTTCAGTGTTGTGAGTTTTTAAGTCCTGCGACAACAGTCATATCGTTTAAATTGTGTGCATAAGATGGATTGGGGTAAATTTGAGTCATGGAGGCTGCTTGTCGCAGTGGGACACAATTGCAGCCAGGAACGCCCTAATCATGTAAATCCCGTGTTTATTTTGTTTACTCCTAATGTGCAGGGGTATGCTTTGTGTTATCACTTATCATTATGCTAATAATCTGATTTAATGATGTATCGTAGCACTTAATGTTGTATTTCTTGTATCGAGAATAACAAATACTTCTAAAGGGAAATTATCAGTGTTGCTAGCAGCAGTGCAGCACCTCGTTGCAATTTTAACCTCTCTTTTGGTCTATATATTACCCTGTTATTTACTTCTCGGTCAGAGTATACGCTGGTCATTTCCCTAGTTTAGGTATTCTCAACAATATTGTTACCGTAACTTGTCAATTTCAGGTTTCAAAAGACCTATAGTTTTACTGCATTGCTGTTTCAGGCGCGTTTGGTAGACATAATTTTAAGGCCTTTGAGGTGTTAAGATTTGTTGTAAGTTGTAACAATGGTTAGATTTTCAGTTGTGAGCTATAAACGATGGATATCTATGACTCTGTTACGCAAGCAAAACCTTGAGTGTAACTAACGACCTCCTGGATTCGGTGAAAATTTGGTTTCGCAAACTCATTTTTCAAACTGAACCGATCAAAGTTGCACAATTTCAAATGGAAGATTCAAAGGTATAAATGGCGTGCAAATTTGGATAGCTAGTTATTGTTGACTTGCTGATGCATTCATTTAGTTTGTTCATACAAGAATTTGAAAATTGTATTTTTGACAAGGTAATTTCTTTGAAAAATGATGCATTCATTTAGTTTGTCACCACAGGTTTATCCACAATATAGTAAAGCTTTTCTCATTTTCTTTGTCCTGGTAACCATGGTTTCTGACTTCTTGGCCGACCAATACACGGAGTTTGAACCCACCGGCACACATAAGCTTTTCTCATTTAACAAGACCCCTGTCAATTTATTGCAATCATGTCCTAAACAAGCATCACAAGTGTCTAAAATCGGCATTTTAACCCTCAAAACATAAATTTATACTGTAATTGAATAGATATGAAGGGGGGGAAAGTCTATTACAGTTGAAAGTTGAAACAGGTTGCAACTCCATTTCTTGGGAAAAAAATTACAAGAGTAAACCCTATTTGCTTATCCATAATCAAGGAGCGCTGCTAAGTTGCTACAACCATTCGTCTTGTGTAATTTTCACAAGGCTCTTACTTTAGTCAGATGGATATAAAGTACATTCAGTCTACCATTGTTTTATTTGGATTGATTCAAAATGGACAAATGCCTATACTCCCAAACCAAAACGGGTTAATATACCTAAAATGAATTTTCACCGTCATAACTGAAACCAGAATGACTTGATACCTAATATAGTGGCTTATAGCCTCAGACAAGAATGTACTCGGACAAAGCGGCAGCACCTATAAGTCCAACAAGTGTCATTACGGATACAATGTTTGCGATTGGTGCAGAAGAAGCCGATGAGAAGTAAATCTTGTGGGAGCTGCTGTCACCCCTGAACCCTCTCACGGTCATTGCCTGTAAAATCGCACAACATATATTTAGAGAGTGTTTGGGACTGCTTATTAAGTGTTTCTATGGTTATCATTTAAGGATATACGCAGCTTGAGTGATCGGGTAAAACTGCTTATCTGTTCAAACATATACGCAGTTTTGAGTATCTGGATGAAACTGCTTATCCGTTTATTATAGAGCAGATGAGAGCAGCAGGTTTATATTTAAGCAGATAAGCAGTTTGGAATAAGTAATCCCAAACACCCCCTAAGTATATACTAATACTATCCATTCTACCTAAGTCAATATAATGCATTTTGATATGTCCGACTATTGATCAAATTATCAAAATGATGACGAAGATACAAGTCAAGAAAAATATTTCAAACCTGGGTTATCTGCTCTGCATGATTAAATATATTTTTGAAGATACGGCGGATGTACGTAAAGAATACTGCAATTTCACACAACATACATTAAAGTGAGAAATGGACTAATTTCTTGAACTCTCAGCTGTATGCAAATCATAAAGATAATTACTTTTTAAATAAAGATCAATACGGGGGATGATATCATTGAGTTGATTACTATTTACCTTCAACTGTCTCCATTGTAGCCAGCTGTTGCCAATTTATCCTCCGAGATACAATCCCCAGTGCAACAATCCGGACCTATAATGAGTGCATATAACACTGAGTCTACTATATAGATTAACAAAATAAAGATAAACAGCTAAATCCCGCTCACCTCATCAAAGACTAGGTTGATAAATCTTAATGATAATAGAAGAGTGAGAATAACTTCATCAACGGGGACACCAATGTACTTTAAAGGCTTCATAAACCATTGTAGACCAAACGCAAGTTGTTCCGGTGTAGTAGTTGTCAAGCAAAGACTTGCACTTTGAAAAACCTACAAAAAATGATCATTTTTCATTTCGGGGATCTTTGGATGTAAGTTATTGCAATAATCAGCTTTTATAGTTTGGATAAAATAAGACTGATGTTGATCATCTACTTATATAAGGGTCAAATAATCAGGAACGCACGTGAAAACAAATGATTGTTACAGAAATTTATAGTTATTCGCAAGAAATTGTCATACTTTATATTAGAATCATGAAATGCATCAGCAATATAACACTCAAACAACTAATCAATCTATTATTCGAGATCACATAATTAGCTTTAAAACACAAATCGAACCAGACACAACTGGACGGACTACTACTCTTGTTATTTATTTGACAGTTTGTCATGCTAGTCCGTTTTCTGTAAAACAAACTCCTGCTTATGAATGCAATGATCTCGTATCCGAACTCGTCTTGTAAATACTGGCAGAATATCTATCTACCTAAACATAAGAACAAAATTCTTTAAAATAAATAAAAACTTACGCTGAAAGTTAAGCAAGCAGACGTGCTAGCCACAGACAAGCCTTTTCTTGTAAGCTGCAACGGTCCTAGTTTAAACAGGAGATACGAATATCCATCATAAGATGGTGGTATACTCGGCAACCCCATCATTGGAGGCGGTGGAGTTCTTGATTGAACCACCATAGGAAGAGTATCTGAACCGAGCCCCAACATTAGAAATAATATCCCCGATAATAGGGCCACTCTTCCCAGTTGATCCTACAAACAGTATTTGGGAGTTCCCCTGCATTAGCAAACTACTATCTTCAAAAAGAGAACTCGAAAAAGAATATCAATTAGCAATACAAATAAGGTGATGCATACCGTCCAAACTTGTCTCGGGAGTATCCAAACGGATAATAGACCGAGAAATGTGATTAATCCAAAACGCATGTATATATGAGACCTTGCTGGTAAAACAACTAAGACCAGAAGCCATGCCTGCACAAATGAGAAGTATATAATATTACACACATAAATATGTACACTGCTGAAAGGAATGAAAGTAAACAATTGCAGCTTTCAATTGAAAAGGTCAAGTTGCATTGCATCGTGAAAATGATGACACCTGTGTTAAAAAAAGCGCGCCTGAGGCGTGACTGAGGCTGATGCACACCCCTATTGCATCGGACACCCTGAGGCAATGCAATTACGGGATGCGTGGTGAGGCGCACGCATTGGGCACGCATCAGCTAAAGTGTGCATCGGTGCTTTATTGCGCATCATGTACTTAGGCATTATAAAGTGAATTTGGTCTTAGTCATATGTATTGGGCTTTTTCTTAATGAGCTTTTCTTTTTAAAATAGGGTCAATTTGACCAATTATAATAAATAAATCACATATATGATAACACTTCCGAAGATTTTGGTAATATTTATGTATTCTATCGAATGGAATCGTGAACTATGAAAATCCATGGTATATTTTGATCGTAAATTTGGTATTTTTGTGTTTTGTGTATTGCATATAATTTATAAGTATTTTTTTATAAGACTGTCGCCTCGGGTACGTGATGCACGCGCTTTCGCCTCGGCGCCTCGCGCCTCGCGCCTCGGCTTTTTGACCCTCGACGCCTCGGCGCGCTTCGCGCTTTTTAAAACCCAGGATGACACCTGATAGGTAATGTATATAAAGTAGGGAAACTAATACAGATCTATAGAATGTTGCTAATGAAGCATGCCCCCTATGGTATATGTGATACACTCCTACAGTTGTATATATTAGCGACTAGAGCCAAAATACCAGTCAGTTGTTCGACGTTATAGCTGTGAACACACAAATAGCATAGAATTAGCTTACCTTCTAATGCCAATGTTAGTTCAAGTAATCTCTACTATAATCAATAATTTCACGATATTGAAACCATCCCCTAACCAGCACCAAAGTGGCCTAGTGGTCAGGCACCTATGTCCTCACGAGAGGTCTAAGGTTCAAACTACATGTGGGATGGCTAGGGAAAGGGTCGGAAATGGTCACAAGGATACCCCGGTTAGGTCAAATACATCTGAATAGACTCGCTCGCTCGCTCGCTCTCCCAGAGTAACCTAATAGGGAAAACATCGTCTGTTTTTATACAAACCATTCACCAAACACTACACATTGACATTTCAAAGTATGCATTACGTCGAGCTACAAATGTCTGTCCAATCATTCGTAGAAACCCAAACTTTCCATACACAAAACTATTCTATCTAAACCATAAATAATATTTAAGCACAAATACTCCATACCTGACACGTATCAAACTAATTCATCAAAATAATACAACCCAATGAATCAGTTTGTACTCTACAGCTCTACTACTCTTGCATTTTATCTCATTTGCATCGCATTTTAATCATTCAAAATCGCCAAAATTCTAAACAAGATACAAACTTTACACAAACCCAAGAATCCAATTCCACAACATAAAAAGGACGACAAATTACCAATTTGCATTATATTTCAATGATTGAAATATAGGAGTGGAAACAAGCCGAGCCCATGCGTGTCAAAGCTCTAGCTGGGCTCATGTTTGGGTATACCTGGGTTTCCGACTCGACATTGCGAGCCGACTAATCCGAGGGCAACTCCCTTTTCGATAGCCCGGAGTCGTCCCAGGTGAACCTCCGTGGCCACCCCCAAATGTACACACCTAGTGAGGTTTGAACTATCGACCTCTTGTTTGAGAGTCAAGGACCGTATGGGCTTATATGAGCTTACACACGGCTTATGAGCTTATTTGTTTTTTGGCTTATATTCCATAAGCCTCAATTTTCTGGCTTATTTTAATACTTATGGGCTTATATAAGTTTATTACTTATGACATAATAAACTTATATAAGCCCATAAGTCTCAAAATAAGCCGGAAATAATAAACTTATATAAGCCCATAAGTCTCAAAATAAGCCGTAAAAATAGAGGCTTATGAGATATAATCCGAAATCAAATAAGCTCATAAGCCCACATAAGAACTTAAACAAACCTAAACGAAATGACGGTTTGTTAAGCACACTAAGCTCAAGCTCATTTATTTGTGATAAGCTCATTAATATATGCTGTAGCTCCGATGTCTTTGTTGAAGCACTCCCTTTACCCTCAAATTAGGCGATAGGAGTGTGACTGTCTACACCCTAACTCCCCCATACCCCACCCCAGCAAGACGTGATACACAATATATCTATATCGATACTACATATAAAGGGTTTACACCCTTTTCTTTTGTTAAATGTTGAAAAATTAAGAAAACTATATATGGAATCCATAATTTCATTCGGTCTAAAAAGTGTGTAATACACAAATATCGTTTATAACCCAAAAACTAATTTTTATCACTAAAACTATCTCGCGCTATAAAATCAGATGCAAAAACTTTAGAAAGTCTCGGGTTTAGCTATACACTGAAGGGTGAATTGGGGCATAGGGGTGTGATGGTCTACATCCTAACTCCCCCATACCACGCCCCGCCCGCACAGTACTAGGTATTTTTGTGCTACAGAATCTAAAATACTGTACTTTTAATGCTTGTTTATGCTCGCGAACCTAACCGACATTCGCTCGTCTACACTCCCATAATTTCCAAACAAGATACAAACTTTACAAAAACCCATAAACCAAATTACACAAACATCCAAAAAGAATGATTACCAACTTAATTCTTGGATCAACTTGATGCAAGAAAGTATCAGGTTTAGATATAAACTGACAAATAGGACCAGAAGTAGCTCCTGCAATAGACCTCAGTATTTTGTCAGCTGATATCACATTCTTGGGTATCATTTTCTCCCATTTTGCTTCATTTTTTTCACTGCTGCATTTGATTTTGAAATGGGTTTTGTGATGGAAGTGAAGGTGTGAGGTTTTGGGGGTGTTTGGGTTTGGGTTTGGGTTTTGGTGATGGAGGAGGAAGATAAGGGTGGTGGTGTTCTTGGAAGAGAGTGTTGTGAGTGGGTGCGTTTGGGAGAGTTGGATGTTCATTTGGGATGTTTGTTTTCAAATTTTTATTTAGTCAAGAAGAATATATAAGGTGTTTAGTGAGAGATGCACATAATTAAGTGAGAGGTTTATGATTGGATGTTTATTAAAGAGAAAATTTAAAGGTAATAAAAAGACTAATTAAAAGATATGTTATTATGTGAATATTTTTTTTTAAATGTATGTGGTTATATAATATTTAGAGGGAGGGAAACAGTGGGGTCAAAAGGTGGTGTGGAACTATGGGATTAGAAAAACGAATGGCGCGTCACTCTGTGGGTTGGCGTCATGACTATCAGTCTACACCAAACGATTTTTGTTCTTTTTTTAATTTAGCTCCCTATGACACCAAAAATACATTTATAGCATCATAAATCACCGATGACACTGAAAACTGGTGTCATAGCATTTCTGGTACCATAATCCATTTTACAAACAATCACGCGGTAGACTTTTCCATAGCCCAATACTCAAAGAATATATATAAGAAGGTGTTTTAAGTGAGAAATGCTAAAATCACGCGGAATTGGGATATGGATGGAATATAATGAAAGAGAGCCACTTCGAGGTTTGCTAACTACGAAGAAGTTCTAGGAGTTTCGAAGAAGCTTCGAGCTCATATTGGTCATGGGTTGAGAACGGGAATGGAATTCTATGAGATAGAATCTCCCGTTGTTCCTCAGTAGCTCAGTGGTAGAGCGGTCGGCTGTTAACCGATTGATCGTAGGTTCGAATCCTACTTGGGGAGATTTGAAAATCACCGCCAACGCCCCAGTGTAGGTCCGAGATACTCCTTTGTTCCATAGCCCTGTGGCTATTTATAACTATCCAATTAAGAATTCTCAGATTTACTACATAAATATATTCACACAATTATGTGAAATATTTTTTATTAAATGAGAAACTAATTAAAAGATATGTTATTGTGTGAATATTTTTTTGTAAAATGTATGTGGTTATATATCATTTAGAGGGAGGGGAACAGTGGTGTCAAAAGGTGGCGTCGAACTATGGGATCAGAAAAACGAACGACGCGTCACTCTGTGGGTTGGCGCCATGACTACCAGTCTACGCCAAACGATTTTTGATTTTTTTTAATTTAACCCTAATGACACCAAAATTACATTTATAGCATCACCGATGTTACTGAAAACTGGTGTCATAGCATTTTAAGGTATCATAACCCATTTTGCTAACGTGACATCACTTTTTAGTTATGACACCAAATTTATGACACCACCGTTCCTTGTGCTCTTAGTTTTTTCATTAAGTTTAGAGCACTATAAAATCATTGTTTTGAATTAAATAAAATGTTCTTACAATAATACTATTTTTAATATCAACATTTGCCATAACATCATAAACACTCTTTTCTTTTATCACATTGTCAAGTTTGATGTGTGAGTCGCGTTTTCGTGTCGTGTTTTGGAGACGATGCCATCATAAAACGCTCAAACCTTGCTCTTGGAGATTAAATACACCAACCTTCCCTAACGCCTTAATTTGTTAACGAGAGTTATATTAAAAAATGTTCGTTAATGAGGTGGGATTATTGTTCGTCACGTGCTACCCATCTTGAAAGTTTATAGACTTATATTTAATAGTCGTGTGATAGGATCGAACTCGAGATTACGGGATTGCACACAATACGTAAAGAGTTAATTTAATTAATAAATATATTTATTTATTAATTTATTTAATAAATATATTTATGTATTTATTAAATTAAACCGAGATGTAACTTTAACGATCGTTAAATAATTAAGAGTTAAGTATTAACGAGCGTTAAATAAATATATAGTAAGTAGAAAAAAGGAAAGAAGTTTGGAAGATTCCGGAACACCCCTAAGGGGTGTTTTGGTCGGTCGGTTAAGGGGAAAAAGGAAGGGGAAAAACTTCCTTTTATTTTTTTTTGGATAAATGCTTATGCCTATATAAACAAATCCTTCTCCCCATAATTCAATACACAAAAAATCTTTCTCCCCTCCTTTCTCTTTGTAGTCGATCGTAGAAAGAAACCCACAAAGGGTTTTGGTTGGTTTTCTTGGTTGATCGTTTTACTTACAATCTAGTCCTAGCCCCTCTCTAGGGTTGTTGGGTAGATTAATTACAAGCGTTGTAGCTCGGTTTTCACGTGCTAGAATCACGGTTAGCTCGTTGTATTACGTGTGTACAAGATCGTAATATAGTCTTACTTTAGACTATATCTTGGTGGTGTTCGTTATAAACCCTAGTTGGTGATTTGTTCTTCGTCTTGCGGATTTGCTTTAGCGTAAAGGTATGTAACCCTAATTCGATTAATTATAATTGTGTTATTATTATGATCTTGTTAAATCGCTTCCGCTATATGTGTTTTGATCTCGTTTAGGGTTTTATATAATTGTTATGATGTTAATAAACCTTTAGTGGCATCGAGAGCCGTTTTAACATGTTATAATTATCGAAAATCTAAAGTTTTTTAACTAGTAATTGTTTTGAGTTAAAACTACATGTTTGTTAGGTTTTCTTAAAATTAGGGTTTTGTTTTTAAAAATTTAGGGTTTTGGCCGAATTTTTAATAAAAAAAAGGAATTGTTTTGAAACCCTAAATTACATGTGGGATAATTTTAGATTAAACTGCATGATTAATTGTTATGTCATGTATGGTTATGATCCATAGAGATTTAATTGTTAAGATTTATGGGGAGTCCATGATTACGTGCATGTTTTCATGGATCATAAAATTATATGTTTATATGATTTTATGTGCTACGTGATTATTTGATTCAATAAATCTAGAATTATGGAAGACTTTTATATGAATATAAAGACATGGATTTGATGATTATTGAATAAATCGTATGCATGTGGCTATTTGATTTATTTGTTGCACATATAAATGGTCATTATGTGTTTATGATTTAGTTTTTTTTCTTGTTTATATATAAAATTATTGAATTATTGTAAACAATGGTTTTTTTATGAAAAGAAATAATATGGACTAAATCATATTAAAATAATGATTTGTTAGAGATCTAAATTACATTAGATTAAGTTGATTGGTGAATTGCAATAATAATCTAACGGTCTACTCCTTTTGACAAACTATAAAGTGGGCATAACGCACCGTTGGTCATGTACCCGGTTAAGGAAGGAGGTGTTATGGCATTAGTCGCTGACCAAATTCCCGGCTCGCCTGTGCGTCAAATTGAAATTACCTACGATTATTAATTGAATTATACCTTAAGGGTGATTTATCACAAATTCACATCCGAAACACAATGAATAAGGGTATTGATTTGTGCGTAGCCGAGTTCTAGCAAAAGTACGTTCTAAATAGTTGTGGATAAATTCTTTAATTGGTTTAACCAATACCTCAACATAATTTATGTAGAAATTTAGTCTCGTGAAGAAGTTTTCTAAATGTTTTATTAAACTTATGCTATGGAGTTGTATGCATGCTTCTCTATACATTGATTTTGACATCAAACTTAAGACGAATGCTCCTAATTGACGAACACTTGAAATTACTTCGTCATCAAATGAGATTTTTGGGTGATGTTTTTTTTTTTTTTTTTTTGGTAACCATGATTTCTGACTCATTGGCTGACTAATCCACGGGGTTTGAGCCCACCGCCACACAGACTCAAACCAGGTAAAGCCATCCCTTTTCAGGAGGTTGGCGTGGCCACTTCAAGGTTGTTTGCACCTAGCAGGAATTGAACTTGAGACCTCACATACTTTGGAGTGATAGCCATAAATCTTTTTGCCACTAGGCCACCCTTGAGTGGTTATTTTTGGGTGATGTTGTGATGGAGAGAAAACCAATTGTAGAATGAGAATTCGTATGATGGTTTTATGTTACTCAGATTAGATGACTTAATTAAGTTACTCAGTGAGATCTGGAAACTTAATGCATTCAGAAGGGATGAAACATGTTTATAATGCAAAACGTTTTTTTTTTCAATGTAAATCCCTTAAATATCTAAAAGTTAAAAATTGTTTGTCAATTGAATTGTTCGACAAGTCGCTATATTGAGGACATTCATTACTAGCACATCAACTGATGTAATGGATTTATGTCAATATAGTTCTAGGATTCAAGGAAAATACTATGGTTTATATACCGGGGTAATTTTATTTTCTTGAAAGTATTTTATTATCAAAAATACTAATATTTGAGATTATTTCTATAGAAATGGCTCAACCCGAAAACAATATGACTATAAGTTATGCGTTCAAAGGTTTCTTTAATCGTCCTAAACTTACTGGCCCAAACTTCGATGATTGGATCGCTCACTAAGAATTGTCTTGAGAGTAGCGGGTACTATCGATATCTTGACTACTCCTTATCTGGAGGATCTTGCTGAAGGAGCATCTGACACGCAAAGGCTTGAACACGCTCCTAATATTAAGAAGCACTCTGAAGTGGTTGCCTTAATGTTAGAAAAAATGGCTCCTCCACTTCAACAAAAGTATGAGCTATTTTCACCTAAGCGAATGCTTGATGAGCTAAAGGTTATGTTCGAGAAGCCGCAAGCTGTGGAGATCTACAACTTGGTAGATGCTTTGCATAGCTGCAAGCAAGCTCCTGGAAAGTCTGTAAGTGCCCATTATATGAAGATGAGGGGTTATATGGAACATCTCATTGCACTAGAACAACCCAATGATCATAATATGGCTATCAACTTGATCAATAGGTCCCTTAACAAGGACTTCAATGATTTCGTTCGAAACTATAATATGCATTGCACGGGGAAGACAGTCAATGATTTGCATGCAATGCTCATTGACTATGAAAAGGGGTTGAAAGACAAGGCATCTACCGTTACGCCTTATGTACTAACCATACAAAAGGGTAGGGTGAGTAAGCCAAAACCGCAAACGAACAAGAAGAAAGGCAAAGGCAAGGGTGATAAGGGCAAGCAAGTTGTGACTTATTCGAAACCTAAGCAGAACTTTGTCAAGAAGAATAAATCTTATAAACATGAGACTTGTCACCATTGCAAGGCAAGTGGTCACTGGAAGAGGAATTGCCCTTTTTACCTCGAAGAATTGCGAGAAATAAAGAAGAAGTCTGAGCAGAGCGCTGCAGCTTCAGGTACTTTATTTATGATTAAATTGTTCAATTTAACATACAAATTAAATTCCAGGGTATATGATACGGGATGCGGTATTAACATTTGTAATACGCTACAGGGGTTTAATCTGGAAAGGAAGATATCCTATGGGGAACAATTTCTGCAAGTGGGCAATGGCGCACAATCAGCGGTTGAAGCTATAGGAACATTTAATCTAGTTTTACCTTCGGGTTTAGTACTGATTTTAAATGATTGTCATTATGCACCTACAATTTTTAGGGGTGTTATTCCTTTTCTTGTTTGTTAAATAATGGATTTCTTCACACGATTGGTAATAATGGGATTTCTGTTTGAAAAAATGGTATTTTCTATTTTAATGCAATTTATGTGAATGGTGTGTTTGAAATCGACATGCATGATAATGAATCCAAGAATAATAAATCTGTCTTTAGCATGAGTAAGAAGAGAAAGTTTGACAAGAACTCTTCTTATCTTTGGCATTGTAGACTTGCCCATATTAGGAAGACTTGTATACAAAATCTTCAACGTGAAGGTCTTTTGGAAAATATCAATGATGAATCATTTGATAAATGTGAGTCTTGTATCTCTGGAAAGATGACCAAGAAACCTTTTAATAACAATATTGAAAGAGCTACTTATCTACTTGGACTAATACATACTGATGTGTGTGAACCACTTAAGCATGTGTCAAGGAAAGGTGCTAGCTACTTCTTAACATTTACGGATGATTATAGCCGTTATGGTTATGTTTATTTACTTAAACATAAATATGAGGTATTTGAAACATTCAAAGTGTTTAAAGCAGAAGTAGAACTGTAATTAGGGAAGAAGATTAAAGCTCTTCGTTCTGATAAAGGTGGTGAATATTTAAGTGAGAATGGAATTGTTCAGCATCTTACTTCTCCCTATACTCCACAACAAAATGGGGTATCTGAAAGGAGAAATCGTACATTTTTAGATATGGTACGATCTATGTTTAATCTTACAACTATATCTTTATCATTTGGGATTATGCTCTAGAATCTGATGTTCGCATTTTAAATATGGTTCCCACAAAGAAGGTCGATATGACACCATATGAACTATGACATGGCAAGAAGCCATATTTTTCTTATTTAAAGGTCTGGGGTTGTGAGGCGTATGTGAAACATGACTCGGGTGACAAACTTTAACAACGATCTGTAAAATGTATCTTTGTAGGATACCCTAAGGAAACTATGGGTTACTACTTTTATTATCCACCTGAGAACAAAGTGATTGTTGCTAGGTATGGAGACTTCCTTGAATTTGATCTTGTAAATAAAGAATTCAGTGGGAGAAATTATGATCTTGAAGAGAGTCATACATTACCTTCTAAAACACTAGCAATGTAATTCCTGTAGAACCAGAAAGTCTGGCGGTTCCACCGGAATTATTTCCTCTGCGTAGATCCGCAAGGATTAAAAATGCAAATAGCAATATATGTCTTAACATAGAGGATGATGATGGGTTAGGGGATCTTGGTGAACCCGCTAATTATAAATCCGTCATACTTGATCCTAAGAAGGATAAGTGGATGGTTGATATGGATGAGAAAATGAAATCCATGAAAGTAAATGATGTTTGGATTCTTGTAGAACCACCACCGAATGCTAAAGTAGTGAGACATAAGTGGATATACAAGAAGAAAACCGACATGGACGTAAAAGTACAATCCTATAAAGATCGTTTAGTAGCTAAAGGTATTACTCAAACTTTTGGCGTAGACTACGAGGAGACATTCTCTTGTAGCAGACTTAAGAGCTACTAGGATTCTCATAGTTATAGCAGCATGCTGATATGGGTGAAATCTCATATCAATTATATCATAATTAACCCTAAAACACAAAGCAAAATACCTGATTTTGATTTATAAAAGCAGTATTATGGGTATACTTTGTTGTTTGTGCTTGTGTAGGTAAAAAGATATAGATATGAAGCAAACAAGGAAATCAAGCCCTTATTGTTGAAGAAAAGACAAAAGGAGGATGAAAAGTGACAAGTCAAACAAAGTCAAATGACCTTTCTTGACAACTTTGAAAGTAGAAGGACTAAAAGTGCAAATTTGGAAAAAAAAAGTCAAGAACAAAGTCAAACATGGTAATATAGAGATTTTGGTTCTTGAAGATTTTGTCTAATCGAATTGACCATGGTTCAAGTGTGACTCAGTTGTTCTTGGTAAAAATAAAGAAAGTTGAGTATCTATTTTAAAATAAAAATGAAAGCTTTAGGAATTATAACTAAAAATAAAGGCTTTTAAAGATAAATGATGAAAAAACTTGACAAAATGTAAACTTGAAATTAAAACTTTATATAAACGTAAACTTGAAATTTAAACTAAGATAAAACACGTTAAAATAATGCTTAAGAAAAATAGCGGGAAAAGTAAGTTCAAAAACTAAAACAAATCGGGAAACCAAAATAAATCTAAGTCGGAATGCAAACTCTACACAATTCGGAATGTTGACTATTGTGGACCTTATCCGGAATCAACCTTCACCACACAATTCGGAATACTCTTGATCCAATCCGGAATACAGATCTTCGAACTAATCCGGAATCCAAGATTGCTACTTATCCGGAATGTAAGTGTTGGTCTAATCCGGAATATGATTCTTGGACTCAATCCAGAATCCTGTTTGTGCTTATCCGGAATAAGCTTATCCGGAATAATACTTACTCTAATCTGGAATGTTTACCATTTTCTCTTATCCGGAATCTGCCCTTCTTTCACAATCCGGAATAAGTTTCAACTGTTATCCGGAATGTTGGATTTGCTACCAATCCGGAATATCAAGCAATACAAGCTATCCGGAATACTTTCTAAGCCTTATTCGGAATGATACTTTGTAAGCTATTCGGAATACTATGATTTTGCATGCAGTTCGGGATACTAGGGTTTTGAAAACCCGGATAAGAACAAAAATTAAGCTAAATGAAAATAAGCCAAAATCTAATAAGCACTTACCAAAACTTTAACCAAAATGATTTTTAGAAAAAGTAAATAAGCTACAATTCAAAAACTTTTAAAATACTAAATAATCAAAATATTTATAATCAACGTTTTTTATAAAAATATTAATCTAACAAATCAACTTATTTAAAAATAAGAAAAACATAAATATAAGCAATAAGCACAATAATCTAAAACATAAAACACACCAAATCAATAAACACAATCTAATAAGCAAATCAATCATACAATCAACATGAGTAAGCAAACTACATGATTAATGAAACAAAACAATAGATTATGATTAAGAAAGGAAGAATGAGAATTAACTAAAAAGCTTTGAATTAATTAAGAAGATTAAGATTCAATTACAAGATTAAAAAGATGAAGGATTAAGCAAACATGAGAGAAAATTCTAGAGAGAGAAAGTAACACCTACTCCTAATTACCTATTAAAAGCTAAAAATGAAAAACTAACTCCTCCTAATGAAGATTAGGAGGGTATTTATAGGAGAAGGGGAGGGTGTTGTTGCTTCCTTGTTTCTCTTGTCTTCTCGTCTTTTTAAATAACTCGTCTTTCTCGACTTTGTCTCGGGACTAGTCGAATTATAACATGAACTCGTCTTCTAATTTTCTTCTTTTAGTAGACTTGGTTCTTCAGCTTCGTTAAACTTCCGTCTTTAGACTTTTTCTTCGATAAATCTTCAGAATAGGCCTTTGACTTCCGTTCTTCTTGCACTTTTGATCTTTTGACTTCGTCTTTTGTATTTTTCTTCGATAAAAGCCCGTGAAAGCCCGTGTTTTCTTCCTTTTTCATATTTTTGTCCTAAAACACAATAAAAACAAAAACCACACATAATTCCGCCTTGTATGACATTAAATACACGTTTTGGTCTTGTTATTATTATAATTAAGTGGTAAAAGGATAAGTGTTTTCACACTTATTAAATCCCCTACACTTGACCATTTCAATGCCCTCATGCAATGCATAATTTCAAAGCAAAGCTTAACATTTCTCGTCATAATTAACCCACCTTGGCCTTTATTAAATTCTAGAAACTAAGGAAACTAAAAAGATAGAAAATTACAAAATGCTAGAAGGAAGAACAAGTAAAGAGATCGAAGACTTACATTAGGGCTTTGGTTGTCATGAATGTTTATCACTCTTAAGTTTCACGTTCCCCATATCAAGTTTAAAAACAAGATCATTGTTATTATAAGTTAGTAAAGCTAACACTCACTCATGTGGCTCAATAATTCACTTAGACTCCCTTATTCCTAGGTGTATCTCTTATATTTTATTGTTGTCTTGAATAATCACGAGGATGCATTGTTGACTTATTTCGATAGTTTATTTAGGCTGAAAATAAAGTAGGACGATTTAATCAATAGTTAGCTAAAGGACAAAATCTTTTAAAACTGCTTCTCGAAACCTCATAAAGTTCATATCTTGGCATAACTTGTTTCATGATTTGAGACCTTTCTCAGACTGATATTTGGCATTGAATTCATACTTCAAATCTTGAGAGACGTTCTTGAAATAATGGTCTTCTCTTCATAATAGGAATTTCTTCACTTGAAGTTTTTGAGAGATTCTTCATACTTGGACCATGACTTCTTCATGTTTCTCCAATCTTTATTTGGGATTTTGATATACAACGATCCGCCTCCTTTTTGGACTTGGATCTATTTATCCTCATACCTTGTTAGGGTCTTTTCGGATAGACTTCTCCATGATCTTTAGGGGAGTATTTGCTTTTCGTCATGTGTCTCGATCCTTCATATTGATTTTTGATAAATGATTCTTCACATCACTTTGGATCTTTAGCAACAAAATGTAGCCCTCATGCCTTGTTAGGGCCTTTTCGGACTCGCCAATCTTCGCATCCCGCTTCAATAAGTTATGCCTTGGCTATGAACTCTAATTAATCTCGATCAACTTTTAAACGATCTTGTGCTAGAAGCTAAGTAACTTTTTAAATCGTACAACCTTACTTATTGCAATTATATTTATTAACAAGCGATGGGAGAAAAAGCTCATAATTAACTCACATAAATTCATGAAAGAATACCAAACTTATAATTGACTATATCATCTCTCGTTCTCCATAATTTAAAATCTCAAGGAATGAGACTCGTGGATGCTTAGCCAATTAAATCAAAGTTTTAGGTTTTCAAGTCATCTATAGAATCTTGCAACTTCTTAGACTTTTTCAAGTTTAGAATTCGCATTTTAAAGTTCCCTTAATAAATGACTTTCTAGGATCAGTTATAGGAACTTGCGAAAAGTTCTTGTTCTTAACCCGTAAGAGTTAAGACTTTCGCGTTTTAAAGTTCCCTATATAAAAGCCTAGCAAAACTTGATTTAAACACGTTAAGGATTGATAGGTGTGAAAACACCCATCCTTTTACCACTTAGTTATAATAATAACCAAGCCAAAACGTATATTTAATGTCGTAAAAGTCGGAATTATGCGTGGTTTGTGTTTTTGTTGTGATTTAGGGCCAAAATGTGAAAAGGGAAGAAAACACGAGCTTTCACGGGCTTTTATCGAAGAAAAAGTCTAAAGACGGAAGTTTAATGAATTCGAAGAACCAAATCTAATAAAAGAAGAAAATTAGAAGACGAGTTCATTTCATATCGACAAATCCCGAGACAACGTCGAGAAAGACGAAGAATTTAAAAGACGAAAAGACGAGAAGAAAGAAGAAAGCATCAACACATTTACTCCTTATATAAATACCCTCCTAATATGTCATTAGGAGGTGTTAGCTAGTAGTAGATTTTAGTTTAATTTTTGTAAGGTAATTAGGAGTAGCTTAATATTACTCTCTCTCTCTAGTTTTCCTTTCATGATTTCAAGTTTTCATATTAATCTTGTATTTTGAATCTTAATCATTTTCAATTCAAGCTTTTTAGATAATCATTCTCATTCTACCTTTCTTAATTATAATCTTATGTTTTGATTTAGTAAATCATGTAGTTTGCTTAATCTTTATGCTTATTTCTTTATTGATGTGTTTGTTTGATTATGCTTATTGATTTTCATGTGTTTGATTGTTTTAGCTTATTGTGTTTAGTGCTTATTGTTTAAGTTTCTTATTAATAGCTAATTTTTATAAAAAGTTGATTATGAATATATTGATTATTTAGTGTTTTTAAAAGTTTTTAAATTGTGGCTTATTTGCTTTTTCTTAAATTTGATTTGTTTATGTGTTTAGATAAGTGCTTATTAGTTTTTAGCTTGTTATTAATTTTTGCTTATTATTCATTTTCATGTTATCCGGGTTAGTAAAACCCTAATATTCCGAATAAGAAGCAAATTGTTTTTCCGGATATCATATTGTTCAAGATTCCGAATAGTGTGCATTGTTCATATTCCGGATAGGAGTATAAACAATCATTCCGGATAACCTTTGGATTCAAGATTCCGGATTAGAGAAGGAAAGACACATTCCGGATAAGCAAGTAAAACTAACATTCCGAATTGCACTAGCAAACCATATTCCGGATAAGAGAACAAAGAGGATTCCGGATTGCTATTGGAATCTAGATTCCGGATTGTAGCTTGAATTGAGATTCCGAATAGTGGTCAGAATATGTATTCCGGATAAGGGGATGTTTGCTTATTCCGGATTAGGAGTAGAAGTAATTATTCCGGATAGTAAGTAACTTTTAGATTCCGGATTGTGACAGAATCTTGGATTCCGACTTTGGTTTTACTTGTTTTCCAATTTACTTTCAAGCATTTATTTTTCACGCCAATTTTTTCAAAGTTTAATTTTAAACTTGTTTATCTTAGATTTATTTTAAAGTTTACATTTTTATAAGTTTTCATCATTTACTTTTTAATTTTAGAAGACTTTATTTTTAGTCTAAATATTTTAAAGCTTTCCTTTTTACCTTTACTCGTCGACATTTTCATTTCTTCTTTTATTTAGAAATAGATAATCATTTTCCTTTCATTTTCACCAAGAACAACTAAGTCGCACTTTCAACTGTAATCAATTCGATTAGACCGAGAACAACGACTTTTTAACTAAGTAAAATCTAGTGATTAAATAGCACCGCTGCCGGCTCTTTTCGTGAAGATTAACGGTTTTTTGTGAGAGAGGCGTTGGATTTTGGGATCCGTTCACCTTTGAACGTTATTTTTCTGTCAAATTTTCAAATTTTTTCAAAAATCCATAAAAATTAAATTTTTCAAAAATTCAAAAACATTTACAAAATCATAACGAGCATTTCTTTCAAAGTTTTGCACCAAAAATATTTTCTTTTCACGTTAACTTTATTTCTTCTATTTCTTTGCTATTCTTTTCTTTTGTAGGTGTATGCGTACCTGATAGGTGTGTAAACACCCATCCTTTTTACCACTTAATTACAATAATAACCGGACCAAAACGTGTACTTTATGTCTTTTATGTCGGAATTATGCGTGGTTTGTGTTTTTGTTGTGATTTAGGACGAAATTGTGAAAAGTGGGGAAAACACGGCATTTACGGGCTTTGATTGAAGAAAAATATGAAAAGACGAAGTCAAGAAGTCAAGAGTGTAAAAAGAACGGAAGTCCAAGACCAATTCTGAAGATTTATCGAAGAAAAAGTCAAAAGACGGAAGTTTACTAAAAGCCGAGGAACTCAAGTCTATTTTATTGAAGAATTAAAAGACGAGTTCAAAAGAAATCCCGAGCCACAAGTCATTAGAGTCCAAGTTTAAAGAGATTAACAAAAGATTAAAAAGATCAAGGACTTAAGTGTGCAATTAAGAGAAAGAAGAAAGAGGGAGGAAGCTTCCTAAGTTCCTCCCTAATCTCCCTATAAATAGAATAGGCTAGATTCATTTGTAGTTGTTGGAGGCCTGACAAGCCTCTCTTCCCCATTTTCATTTTCTTGTTCCTTAATTTTATGCACTTTAATTCTCATGTAACGCACCTTTAATTTTCTTTTAATTCCAAGTAAGTTTACCTTTAATTGTTGTTAATCTTTATCTTATTGCCAATCTCCTTCTACCTTTCTTGTTTGATTTGTTCTTTATCTTCATTGTTCATGTTCTTGAGTTTTTATGATTTTGATCAAGTGGGTTTTGATTGATTTGGTTATGTTTGTTAGTTTTGATGATTTGTTTTGATTGATTATTGTTAGTTGATGCTTATTGGTTGTTTTGGTTTAATCTTTTGTTTGAATTTGATTAACTTGTGGATCGATTCTTTGTTACTGTATAACCCTTGTTCTTCGGGAGTGTTGTTTCTGTTTCTGTGTTCCCAGAAAAGTTCTGAGTGAAGTAAGCTTCATCCGGAAGTCAAAAAGTTCCGAGTGAAGCAAGCTTCATCCGGAAGTCAAAAAGTTCCGAGTGAAGCAAGCTTCATCCGGAAGTCAAAAAGTTCCGAGTGAAGCAAGCTTCATCCGGAAGTGACTTCTATCGAAGTTAAGTGGCCTTTTCCTTGTATTTGTCCTCATTTTAACCGGAAAAAATTTGATTTTTCGACATTTTTCAAAATTTTTGATCTATTTTGGCCTATTAGTTTTTACTTTTGTATAGTTATTTTCTTTCCTTATTAGAATAAATTTTAATAAAGTGGTTTTAATTTTCAAAAGTCGTGAATCTTTTGACTCAACCCGAGTTTACTTATCTAAGTTTACTCTAGCTAGTATCCTTAACGTGTTTAAGTCAAGTTTTGCTAGGCTTTTATATAGGGAGCTGTAAAACGTGAAAGTCTTAACTCTCACGGGTTAAGAACAAGAACTTTTCGCATAGTTCCTATAATTGATCCTAAAGAGTCGTTTATCAAAGGAACTTTAAAATGCGATTTCTAAACTTGAAAGAGTCTAAGAATTTGCAAGATCCTATAGGCGACTCGAAAACCCAGAACTTTGATTTAATAGGCTAAGCATCCACGAGTCTCATTACTTGAGATTTTAAACTGTGGAGAACGAGAGATAATAGCGCCAATTATAAGTTTGGTATTCTTTCATGAATTTATGTGAGTTAATTATGAGCCTATTCTCCCATCGCTTGCTTAATAATTTATCTGCTAATAAATAAGGTTGTACGATTTGAAAAGTTACTTAGCTTCTAGCCCAAGATCGTTTAAAAGTTGCTCGGTATGGATTAGAGTTTATAGCCAAGGCATAACTTATTGAAGCGGGATGCGAAGATTGGCGAGTCCGAAAAGGCCCTAACAAGGCATGAGGGCTATATTTTGTTGCTAAAGATCCCAAGTGATGTGAAGAATCATTTATCGAAAATCAATATGAAGGATCGAGACACACGACGTAAAGCAAAAACTCCCCAAAAGTCATGGAGAAGTGTATCCGAAAGACCCTAACAAGGTATGAGGATAAATAGATCCAAGTCATAAAAGGAGGTGGATCGTTGTATATCAAAGTCCAAAATAAAGATTGGAGAAAAATGAAGAAGTCGTGGTCCAAGTATGAATCTCTCAAAACTTCAAGTGAAGAAATTCCATTATGAAAAGAAGACCATAATTTCATGAACGTCTCTCAAGGTTTGAAGTATGAAGTCGCTGCCAAATATCGGTCCGAGAAATGTCTCAAATCGCGAAGCGAGTTATGCCAAGATATGAACTTTATGAGGGCCCGATAAGCAGTTTTAAAAGATTTTGTCCTTTAGCTAACTATTGATTAAATCGTTCACTTTATTTTCGGACTAAATAACTATCGAAATAAGTCAAACAATGCATCCTCGTGATCATTCAAGACAACAATAAAATATAAGAGATACACCTAGGAATAAGGGAGTCTAAGTGAGTAATTGGCCCACATGAGTTCGTGTTAGTTGACTAACTTATAATAACAATGATCTCGTTTTTGAGCTTGGTTTGGAGAAAGTGAAAACTTGAGGATGATGATTATTCATGACATTTTCAAAACCCAAGGTATGTCTTTGATTTCTTTACATTGTATGTTTTTAATTTTCTATCTCTTTAATAAAGGCCATTATGGATTGATTGTGATGAAAAATGTAAACGTGCTTTGTGACTAATGCATTGCATGAGGACATTGCAATGGTCAAGTGTAGGGGATTTGATAGGTGTGTAAACACCCATCATTTTTACCACTTAATTACAATAATAACCGGACCAAAACGTGTATTTTATGTCTTTTATGTCAGAATTATGCGTGGTTTGTGTTTTTGTTGTGATTTAGGACGAAATTGTGAAAAGTGGGGAAAACACGGCATTTACGGGCTTTGATTAAAGAAAAAGATGAAAAGACGAAGTCAAGAAGTCAAGAGTGTAAAAAGAACGGAAGTCCAAGACCAATTCTGAAGATTTATCGAAGAAAAAGTCAAAAGACGGAAGTTTACTAAAAGCCGAGGAACTCAAGTCTATTTTATTGAAGAATTAAAAGACGAGTTCAAAAGAAATCCCGAGCCACAAGTCATTAGAGTCCAAGTTTAAAGAGATTAACAAAAGATTAAAAAGATCAAGGACTTAAGTGTGTAATTAAGAGAAAGAAGAAAGAGGGAGGAAGCTTCCTAAGTTCCTCCCTAATCTCCCTATAAATAGAATAGGCTAGATTCATTTGTAGTTGTTGGAGGCCTGACAAGCCTCTCTTCCCCATTTTCATTTTCTTGTTCCTTAATTTTATGCACTTTAATTCTCATGTAACGCACCTTTAATTTTCTTTTAATTCCAAGTAAGTTTACCTTTAATTGTTGTTAATCTTTATCTTATTGCCAATCTCCTTCTACCTTTCTTGTTTGATTTGTTCTTTATCTTCATTGTTCATGTTCTTGAGTTTTTATGATTTTGATCAAGTGGGTTTTGATTGATTTGGTTATGTTTGTTAGTTTTGATGATTTGTTGTGATTGATTATTGTTAGTTGATGCTTATTGGTTGTTTTGGTTTAATCTTTTGTTTGAATTTGATTAACTTGTGGATCGATTCTTTGTTACTGTATATCCCTTGTTCTTCGGGAGTGTTGTTTCTGTTTCTGTGTTCCCAGAAAAGTTCCGAGTGAAGTAAGCTTCATCCGGAAGTCAAAAAGTTCCGAGTGAAGCAAGCTTCATCCGGAAGTCAAAAAGTTCCGAGTGAAGCAAGCTTCATCCGGAAGTCAAAAAGTTCCGAGTGAAGCAAGCTTCATCCGGAAGTCAAAAAGTTCCGAGTGAAGCAAGGTTCATCCGGAAGTTTTAATGTTCCGGACGAAACTTCCGAATGAAGTTCCGGATGAAACTTCCGGACAAAGTTCCGAATCATGGAGTTCCGACTCAAGATTGTTTCATTCGGAACATTAAAAGTTCCGGATCAAGCCAGTTCATTCGGAAGTTTTAAACTTCCGAATCAAGGTTTCTGTCAGTTTTTTTTAGTTTTTGTCTTTTATTTTCAAGCTTTATTTTTCCCGCCTTTTTCTTTATTTGAATTTTTTTTTACTTTACTTTTAGTTTAAGTTTTGATTTGCATCATTTACTTTATTTGCCTTTTAATTTTCTCGTCAGTTACTTTTCGCCAAGTTTTTATCTTTTGTTGTCTCTTTTTACCATCTTTATTTTATCTTTATTTGTTTCAAGCTTTCATTTTAAATTAGTTTTAGACAACGACAACTCTTTTATTTGATTCACCAAGAACAACTGAGTCGCACAATTAACCAGAGATCAATTCGAGAAGATACCGAGAACAATAATTGAACCTAGCAAAAATCCTATATCAAATGGCGCCGTTGCCGGCTCTTTTCGTGAAGATTCACGGTTTATTGTGAGACACACGTTGGCTTTTGGGATCCGTTCACTCGTGAACGTTATTTTTCGTGTCAAAAATTTTCAAAAATCCAAAAACATTTGAAAAATCATAAAAAGCATTTCTTTTTCAAAGTTTTGCACCAAAAATATTCTTCTTGCTTATCTATCTTTCTTTATGGATTTTTATGTCCATTGCGTCCGGTGTGGGAAACAATTATCTGGGAACAACTCTTGTCAATGGTGTACATGTGAGCGGTGCGGAAACGATATCGACAACACACAATTCGGATTTTGTCCCGTGTGCAACTCGACTAATTCATTCTTTTTGAACCCACCTCCTGTTTCCCTGTGCATCTATTGTGGAAGCGATTCTCATTGGCATGTTTCGTGCCCGATTTGATACCCGTATGGTCACGGGCAAGAACCGGGGTACAATTATGACAATGATTATAGCTATCCACAAGACGCACCTGATTTTTCTCCACACCCTGTTTGCAACAACTGTGAGGGTCCTCACGATACCTATTATTGTCAACCAATGAATCATTATGAGCAAAATCCGTGTCCTCAGTTTTCTTCACCAATGGATTATTATGAACCAAACCCGGTTTCTAATTCTTCCCAACCGATGAACTACTATGAGCCACAACCATGCTATAATTCAGGTTTACAACACTTTGAGCCCCCACATCACACCCTCAATCATCAATCCTCTCAGCAAATTAATCTTGACCCACAACGCACTAGTTTGAATGACGAACTACACTCCATCATTCTGCAACTTCAAGAAGCCGTTGTTCTTACAAAAGAAGCATGGGCAGAGGAAAAGCGACTGCAACAAGAGCAAGTATCTAATCTTAGTGATTATACCCCTCCTCTTGTGCATCAATACTATTATGATGATGATGACGACGATGCTGTATGCACTTTCAACACATCTTCTGAAGTTGCTGCTCCTACTCTCGATGTTCCTACTGCGTCTAATAATCTTGATTCGTTGAATGAGCTTAATGATGTTGGTCTCGACAAAGTATTGGATGATGAGGTTTGTGACTTACCTGCTATGGAGCCTGAGGACGACGTTGCTCTTACGGACGAGGTCGATCCTAGTGATGACGATTCTTCTCTCTGCTATGAGAATTTCACTTTTGAAATTTCTCAATCTCCACCGGGAGATGCAGACGATGAAGATTTATTCTCTCCGGTTTACGAGAAGTTCACCGATGAACATGATCTTGTGGATAAGGTGGAAGACGTGCTTCTTCGCGATAGATTACGGAAAGCTCATCTTCTTATTGCTCAAATCGAAGAGTTGACTTCTCCTTCTCTTTCCAAGTCTTTACCTCCATCTATCCCTCCCGTTGAAGATAATGACCCATTGCTGGAAGAAATCGATATCCACTCCATCCCTCCAGGTATTGATGATTATGACACGGAGGGGGACGTTATTTTTGATAATTTGTTGCAAAAAAGTATTGACCCAAGTCCCCCTCCCGAGCACCTTTCATCCTCCCCTTTAGCCACTATCACGGAGGATGAGTGCTTTGACCCGGGAGGTGACATTGATTATGCTATGATTAATAACAATACGGCTTTGTCATTTGCTCAGCATCCATTGTCTTTGGGGGAGGACAATGTGCTTACTTTACCCAACCCACCTCCCGTGGATCTTGAATTCACATACTTCTCGTATGTCGAAAGGGTTTTTCTCCCATTCAAGACTTGGTCCCCCCGCCTCTCCTTTGTTGTTGTCAACCGGGAACGAGGACAAGGTCTTTGATCCTGGTATCACATTCGAGGCTTCCCCATGGACAATTTAATTCGGGGACGAGTCAGGCTCGTGACTCGGTCAACAAAAACAAGCGCTTTTTGGGAGGCAACCCAATTATCTATCTATCTTTACCATAAGTGTAGGGGGGAACCCCGTGGTGTTTCTTGCTTTCTTTCTTATCATGTGCAGGGATTAGAGATTCAAAGACACACTCTTGATGACTTTTGACGAACCGTGACTCCGTGTTCCCTTCTTCCCGGTTCTATCCTAAACTCTTTTCGATTCACTATTTTATATTTCTCAATATTAAAATAGGAATCTCTTTAGTTGTCTCTTTCTTAGCGAGATGTAAACAACGTGCACAATGTCATAAGTGTAGGGGAGTTTACTTCCACATGCTTAAACATTGAGACAATGTTTATCTTAAGTGTAGGGGGGACTTCTATCGAAGTTAAATGGCCTTTTCCTTGTATTTGTCCTCATTTTAACCGGAAAATTTGATTTTTCGACATTTTTCAAAATTTTTGATCTATTTTGGCCTATTAGTTTTTACCTTTGTATAGTTATTTTCTTTCCTTATTAGAATAAATTTTAATAAAGTGGTTTTAATTTTCAAAAGTCGTGAATCTTTTGACTCAACCCGAGTTTACTTATCTAAGTTTACTCTAGCTAGTATCCTTAACGTGTTTAAGTCAAGTTTTGCTAGGCTTTTATATAGGGAGCTATAAAACGCGAAAGTCTTAACTCTCACGGGTTAAGAACAAGAACTTTTCGCATAGTTCCTATAATTGATCCTAGAGAGTCGTTTATCAAAGGAACTTTAAAATGCGATTTCTAAACTTGAAAGAGTCTAAGAATTTGCAAGATCCTATAGGCGACTCGAAAACCCAGAACTTTGATTTAATAGGCTAAGCATCCACGAGTCTCATTACTTGAGATTTTAAACTATGGAGAACGAGAGATGATAGCGCCAATTATAAGTTTGGTATTCTTTCATGAATTTATATGAGTTAATTATGAGCCTATTCTCCCATCGCTTGCTTAATAATTTATCTGCTAATAAATAAGGTTGTACGATTTGAAAAGTTACTTAGCTTCTAGCCCAAGATCGTTTAAAAGTTGCTCGGTATGGATTAGAGTTCATAGCCAAGGCATAACTTATTGAAGCGGGATGTGAAGATTGGCGAGTCCGAAAAGGCCCTAACAAGGCATGAGGGCTATATTTTGTTGCTAAAGATCCCAAGTGATGTGAAGAATCATTTATCGAAAATCAATATGAAGGATCGAGACACACGACGTAAAGCAAAAACTCCCCAAAAGTCATGGAGAAGTGTATCCGAAAAGACCCTAACAAGGTATGAGGATAAATAGATCCAAGTAATAAAAGGAGGCGGATCGTTGTATATCAAAGTCCAAAATAAAGATTGGAGAAAAATGAAGAAGTCGTGGTCCAAGTATGAATCTCTCAAAACTTCAAGTGAAGAAATTCCATTATGAAGAGAAGACCATAATTTCATGAACGTCTCTCAAGGTTTGAAGTATGAAGTCGCTGCCAAATATCGGTCCGAGAAAGGTCTCAAATCGCGAAGCGAGTTATGCCAAGATATGAACTTTATGAGGGCCCGAGAAGCAGTTTTAAAAGATTTTGTCCTTTAGCTAACTATTGATTAAATCGTTCACTTTATTTTCGGACTAAATAACTATCGAAATAAGTCAAACAATGCATCCTCGTGATCATTCAAGACAACAATAAAATATAAGAGATACACCTAGGAATAAGGGAGTCTAAGTGAGTAATTGGCCCACATGAGTTCGTGTTAGTTGACTAACTTATAATAACAATGATCTCGTTTTTGAGCTTGGTTTGGAGAAAGTGAAAACTTGAGGATGATGATTATTCATGACATTTTCAAAACCCAAGGTATGTCTTTGATTTCTTTACTTTGTATGTTTTTAATTTTCTATCTATTTAATGATGGCCATTATGGATTGATTGTGATGAAAAATGTAAACGTGCTTTGTGACTAATGCATTGCATGAGGACATTGCAATGGTCAAGTGTAGGGGATTTGATAGGTGTGTAAACACCCATCCTTTTTACCACTTAATTACAATAATAACCGGACCAAAACGTGTATTTTATGTCTTTTATGTCGGAATTATGCGTGGTTTGTGTTTTTGTTGTGATTTAGGACGAAATTGTGAAAAGTGGGGAAAACACGGCATTTACGGGCTTTGATTGAAGAAAAAGATGAAAAGACGAAGTCAAGAAGTCAAGAGTGTAAAAAGAACGGAAGTCCACGACCAATTCTGAAGATTTATCGAAAAAAAAGTCAAAAGACGGAAGTTTACTAAAAGCCGAGGAACTCAAGTCTATTTTATTGAAGAATTAAAAGACGAGTTCAAAAGAAATCCCGAGCCACAAGTCATTAGAGTCCAAGTTTAAAGAGATTAACAAAAGATTAAAAAGATCAAGGACTTAAGTGTGCAATTAAGAGAAAGAAGAAAGAGGGAGGAAGCTTCCTAAGTTCCTCCCTAATCTCCCTATAAATAGAATAGGCTAGATTCATTTGTAGTTGTTGGAGGCCTGACAAGCCTCTCTTCCCCATTTTCATTTTCTTGTTCCTTAATTTTATGCACTTTAATTCTCATGTAACGCACCTTTAATTTTCTTTTAATTCCAAGTAAGTTTACCTTTAATTGTTGTTAATCTTTATCTTATTGCCAATCTCCTTCTACCTTTCTTGTTTGATTTGTTCTTTATCTTCATTGTTCATGTTCTTGAGTTTTTATGATTTTGATCAAGCGGGTTTTGATTGATTTGGTTATGTTTGTTAGTTTTGATGATTTGTTTTGATTGACTATTGTTAGTTGATGCTTATTGGTTGTTTTGGTTTAATATTTTGTTTGAATTTGATTAACTTGTGGATCGATTCTTTGTTACTGTATATCCCTTGTTCTTCGGGAGTGTTGTTTCTGTTTATGTGTTCCCAGAAAAGTTCCGAGTGAAGTAAGCTTCATCCGGAGGTCAAAAAGTTCCGAGTGAAGCAAGCTTCATCCAGAAGTCAAAAAGTTCCGAGTGAAGCAAGCTTCATCCGGAAGTCAAAAAGTTCCGAGTGAAGCAAGCTTCATCCGGAAGTCAAAAAGTTCCGAGTGAAGCAAGGTTCATCCGGAAGTTTTAATGTTCCGGACGAAACTTCCGAATGAAGTTCCGGATGAAACTTCCGGACAAAGTTCCGAATCATGGAGTTCCGACTCAAGATTGTTTCATTCGGAACATTAAAAGTTCTGGATCAAGCCAGTTCATTCGGAAGTTTTAAACTTCCGAATCAAGGTTTCTGTCAGTTTTTTTTAGTTTTTGTCTTTTATTTTCAATCTTTATTTTTCCCGCCTTTTTCTTTATTTGAATTTTTATTTACTTTCCTTTTAGTTTAAGTTTTGATTTGCATCATTTACTTTATTTGCCTTTTAATTTTCTCGTCAGTTACTTTTCGCCAAGTTTTTATCTTTCGTTGTCTCTTTTTACCATCTTTATTTTATCTTTATTTGTTTCAAGCTTTCATTTTAAATTAGTTTTAGACAACGACAACTCTTTTATTTGATTCACCAAGAACAACTGAGTCGCACAATTTACCAGAGATCAATTCGAGAAGATACCGAGAATAATAATTGAACCTAGCAAAAATCCTATATCAGTACCCGATCACGCAAAGGAAGTCCACTCATGCCGCTACTATTGATCCTCTTGTTGTAGAGCCTCCCGTTGTCAACACAATGGAGAACCGTCCAATGATCGAGCTCTTGCAATCACACGTCGAAGGCAACGATGATGCGATTGTGGTGCCGGCTATTGACGCCAACAACTTCGAGCTCAAGTCCGGTTTCATTCAAATGGTTTCCGCAACACCTTTCTTAGGTCACACTCATGATGATCCACACGATCACATTAAAAGGTTCGTACACTTATCCAATACTGTTAAATACAATGGGGTTTCACAAGAGGCAATTCGTTTGCTCCTCTTTCCTTTCTCCCTCGAGGGACAAGCCCGGACTTAGCTTGGTAAGGAACCACCCCAGAGTATTGTCATATGGACGGACCTTGAGACCAAGTTTATCAATTACTTTTTCCCACCCTCACGTACTACCGTTTTGTGGAATGACATCATTAACTTTGAACAAAAGTACGGTGAGACGTTTAGTGAGTCTTTGGATCGTTTTAAGGAACTTTTAAGAAAGTGTCCACAACACGGTTTTATAAAGGTACATCAAATTAATACTTTTTATAATGGATTAACTTTGAATGATCAAGATTCACTAAATAGTGCTTCGGGGGGTAATATTCTTGTCAAAACTATGAATGAGGCTTGGGCAATTATTGAGAACAATGCCAAAGTCCAAACCAAGAGTGTTAGGGCTACTATGGCTAGTGCCAGTGATAGTGAGACGGCTACTCAACTGAAGGAACTTACTTCAGCAATAAAACAACTTTTTTTAAGAGATAACCCTCTTAATCAACATGCCCATGCTCTCACTATTACTTGTGAAACTTGTGGTGGGCCACACTCTTATGTTAATTGTGATAAATCTTATGATCAATCTCACAGGGAAGTGTATGCTTACAACAACACCGAGAGAGTTCATTTCAAGCCTAATGTCGATGTTAATCACTTGTCTTACAACTCGACGAATTACTTGGCTCCACCCGGTATTCAACAAAGACCTTACCCACCCATAACAACCAAGGGCCACCAAGAGCAAATGATCAAAAAAACGCAAATGTGAGGGGCTACAATGCAAACCAAGGTAATTATACAATACAAAACCAAGGCTTTCAAAACCAAGGTTTCAATCCTCAAGGCTTTCAACCATATAACCAATACATAAACCAAGGTTTTCAACAACAAGGGTTCAATTTACCTCATCCGCATATGGACTTGATTCTACAAAAATTAACCGATCATGAGAAAACCATGAAGGAAATGCAAGAGTCCATGGATAGGAAATTCGTTCAAATGTTTCAAACCCTTCGTCCCCAATGTGCTCTTCCTTCTACAACCGAAACAAACCCTAGAGCTAATGTGAGTGCTATTACTACACGCAGTGGAGCAACTCTAGTAGGAACATCTATCCCTCCCCAAGTTACTCCATCTACGCCTCCTCCACCACCATTTATCCCGCCTACTTCCACGCCTAGTACTAGTTCTACATTACCGTCTCCACCTCTTAATGAAGAAGTACCCAAGAAAAACCCTTCACCAACCCTACCTTCCACCTCTAAACCTTCTACTTCTCAACCATCAACATCTAAACCTTCACCTTCTACATCTACACCACCTAAACCCAATATCCCTTATCCTTCTCGGTTAGACAAGTGCAAATTGCTCACTAAAGAGGATGCTCAAGTTACTTCTTTTTTGAAGAAGATCTCCCAAATGAATTTCAACATTAGCCTTGTTGAAGCACTTGTCCAAATGCCGAAATTTGTCAAAGCATTCAAGGAATTGCTTAATAAGAAGGAGAAGATGGCTGAGTTTGTCAACACACGCTTAAATAAAAATTGTTTTGCAGCCCTTCTTAAAGAACTTCCGAAAAAACTTGGAGATCCCCGTCGTTCTGTGTTGCCTTGCATTTTTAACAAAGTTGAAGAATTTACCGCCTTAGCCGATCTCGGGGCAAGTATTAATTTGATGCCATTAAGTGTTTGGAAAAAGTTATCATTGCCCGACCTTACACCAACAAAGATGTGTTGGAATAAATTAAGGCCAGATCACTTGAGCGCTGACAAGAGTAAAACAAGCGTTGACAGGAGCAAAACAAGCGCTGACAGCTCAAGCGTTGACAAGACAAAGTCAAGCGTTGATACATTGAAGACAAGCACTGATGGGAAGATATACTCTACGCGTTTATTGTATTCTAGATTACTTCTAGTAAAGATAGGAACAACAATGTATTTTCTATATTTATCTTTACCTAGAATAGCTGATACGTAGATTATTGTACAAGGCTTCTTATGTCTATAAAAGAAGACCTTTAGGTTGATGTTTCATATAAGTTTTCATTCGTAAACTACTTTCATTGTAAGCAAGTTTGATATCATTAATCAAAGTGAAAGTTTGTTTATATCTTGTGTGTTCTTGTTTAAGTGTTAATTCCGCATAACACTTAGATTATTATAAACATATACAAAGGTTTCTCTAAGTGTATTACTTGATCTAATCTCGTATACATAAAGCTAAATCGATCTAAGTTTGGGATCAACAAGTGGTATCAGAGCTTGTTGAGGAACTTTTGATCTTAAAGAACACAAGAACCCTAAAAATCACCAAAACCCTAATTTTCTCAAAAACCCTAACAACATCATGTCAGAAACAATAACCTCCTCCTCCTCACCTTTACCAAACATCAAGATTCCCATGCTTGATGCAACCAACTTTGAATTGTGGAAATTCAATTTTGAACAATATCTAGGGATCTATGACTACACACTCTGGGAGATCATTGAATATGGAAACACATTCGATAAAGCCCAAAAGATTGCTGATGCTATTACTCAAAGATCAGTTGTTGCTGGATGTTCTGAAGAAGATAAGAAAGAAAAACCTGAAGATGGTAGAGCTGTGTCTGCTGATGACATAGCAAAGAAAAAGGTTGACATGAAAACCCTAAATATTCTGAAACTCTCGTTGGGACAAGAGAACCAACATAAATATAGAGGTTATGATTCTGCTAAGCATCTTTGGGTAGCTCTTGAAGTTGCATATGGTGGTAATGCAGATACTAGGGAAGAAAAGAAGAAACAACTTATGCATGATTATGCTGTTTTTAAAGCACAACCCAATGAGAAGCTGAGTAGTGTAAGAAGTAGATTGCTTGACATTACAAGCAAATTGTCCTTCATGGGGACACAAGTTGGTGATGTTGACATCAATGCTACTTTTCTTAAAAGTCTTGGTGAGGTGTGGAAGATTGAGGCAAGATCCATTCTTGCCAATAATACTTACAAAAGTTCCACGTTTGATGACATTTACAACAAACTGAGGCTGTTGGAAGATGAAACTCTTTTAGAGCATGGAAACAAGGCTACCAACAGTAATATGGCCTTCTTCTCTCATAGTGAAGGTCAATTCAATCAGAAGGACTCTTACATGCATCCAGTTACTGGATCATCATGTGTCAGCGCTGGAACAAGTCCTGTCAACGTCTCCTTTTCAGACGCTGACACATTCAAAAGTGACTCCCCAAGAGTTAAACCTGTTGGTTTGGATTTGGATACTGTATGTGCTTATATTGCTTCTTTGCCCAATGGTTCAATGATTACATATGAGGACCTTGAGCAGATAAGTGATGAGCACTTGGAAGAGATGGAAATTAAGTGGAACATGGCTCTTGCTAGTATAAGAGCAAACATGTGGAACAAAAGGTTTAAGAAGAAGATGACCTTCAATGCAAAAGACACAGCTGGATTTGATAAATCCAAAGTTGAATGCTACAACTGTCATCGTACGGGGCACTTCATGAGGGAATGCAGATCTCCTAGAAGATATGATGCTGGTAAACCCTCAAGTCAAGTTGTTAAAGCTCAAGATCCTAAAGCCATGGTTGCAGTTCAAGGAATTGATGGTATGGGATGGGATTGGAGTTATCTGGCTAAGAATGTTGAAGAGGATAAAGCTTTGGTTGCTGAGGTTGAAGAAGAAGAGCATGTTGAATATGCTCTCATGACACACTCCTCCTCTTCATCTGATAATGAGGTATACAATGATGCTTTTTGTAGTAAAGGTTGTAGGTTAAACACTGAGAAGCTTAACAAAGAGGTGTTAAGATTATTAAGTGATGTGAGTAGTGAAAAGTGCAAACTGTCTAATTACCAACTAGCTCTCACTCAAACTGAGAAGACTTGGTAGACCTATGGAGGTTGCTAGAGACCAAGTATGAGGCTGAAGCACCAACTTCAGCTAATGGAATAAAACTGTGGTCCACATTCAAGAGAATGTGTGGACCAAAAGATGAGGATCCTGCTATTTGGAAGGATCTTGAAGATGACCTCAGTAGTCTTCAATGGAGATTATATTTAGCTGTTGGTGTTTACCATTTGAGTTCTACAAAGTTTGCTGAGTATCTACTTGTGGATGGTCAGTATTTCATATCCAAGGCTATCTTGGAGAAGATGAAGAACACTCAGCTGGAAATTGATTATTCAAGTGACGTGGCAAAAGACTTGATCAGATTTATTTATTACCAATATGAGAAGGTTTGTAAGATTCCTCCTAGTCCTTAATGCTTATTCAGAAACTTGATCATAAGAGTGGATATCAAGTTTAGGGGAGGATTGTTGGGAATAAATTAAGGCCAGATCACTTGAGCGCTGACAAGAGTAAAACAAGCGTTGACAGGAGCAAAACAAGCGCTGACAGCTCAAGCGTTGACAAGACAAAGTCAAGCGTTGATACATTGAAGACAAGCACTGATGGGAAGATATACTCTACGCGTTTATTGTATTCTAGATTACTTCTAGTAAAGATAGGAACAACAATGTATTTTCTATATTTATCTTTACCTAGAATAGCTGATACGTAGATTATTGTACAAGGCTTCTTATGTCTATAAAATAAGACCTTTACGTTGATGTTTCATATAAGTTTTCATTCGTAAACTACCTTCATTGTAAGCAAGCTTGATATCATTAATCAAAGTGAAAGTTTGTTTATATCTTGTGTGTTCTTGTTTAAGTGTTAGTTCCGCATAACACTTAGATTATTATAAACATATACAAAGGTTTCTCTAAGTGTATTACTTGATCTAATCTCGTATACATAAAGCTAAATCGATCTAAGTTTGGGATCAACAAGATGACTCTTGAGCTATCAAATCGAACTCTCGCTTACCCCATTGGTATTGCCGAAGATGTTTTCGTTAAAGTTGGTACCTTCACTTTTCCGGACGATTTTGTTGTTGTTGATTATGAAATGGACCCTCGTATTCCGTTAATACTTGGACGGCCATTCTTACGAACCGGAAAAAATTTAGTCGATGTTGTCGAAGGTGAACTAATTCTAAGGGTCGGGAATGATCAACAAGTTTTTAAGATGGGGAAGATTACAAGTAAATATAATGGAAAAGAATCAGTGAAAATGATTGATATGCTGCAAGACGAGCTTACAACTACTTTTGAAAGTGTAAAGCTTGATAATTTTGTTGTATATGACAATCCTCTTTTCGAGACTTGCTATGATAATCCACTCTTCCAAGATTATGTGGACGATCTTGATGATTCTCTCTCCAATTTGGACCCCCCCACCAATTTATGATTCTCCACCGATCTATGATGATTATGATGATGATTCTAGTTCCGATGTGGATGATTATGATAATTTTTCTTCAGAGTATAAAGACATGCCAACTTATGATGATTTTGATGATGTTGATACTCTTTCGAGTGATTCTTCAAATGATGACCTTGCTCCTACTTTTGATGAAGATCCTCCACCAACAATGCTTGATCCTACTTTGGATGATTACTCATTTGAGGAAGATTTTGCTACTTTTCTCAATACATACTTCCCTAGTGAGCATGATTCTCCTCCTATGAACTTTGAGTATGGTCTTTATCCTCCTTCGGATATTAAGAAACCCGTTTCAAAGGAGAAGAAACCAGACGACACCAATATCCGTAGTACCTATGTCTTAACACCTCTCTTTCCACCTTCTTCGGATGAGATTGTGCGTTTTATGGGCGAATATTCAAGGTCTACTGAGCCTAAGTCTTATTTTCCCCTAAAGGAAAAGGTGTTCGATCCGGGTATCACAATTTTTAAGCTATCTCAGTATCCATCTGATGAAATAAAAGGAAAGATTTTTGGAACTTATGGAGCTATGCTTTCACTTCATATTACCTTCTACCACCGTGCTCAACAATTGCTTAAGGGAACCTCGCCTACTCTTCTTTGGCTTGTCTTGTTCACCTTAAGCTTGTGCTATTTGTTGGACGAAAACCATGTATTTGACCCCGGTGGATGTTTTTCAAGGTTCTTACCATTCTAAGCAAGGTCGATTCAGGCTCACGACTCGGTGAACAAAAACAAGCGCTTCTCGGGAGGCAACCCGATTATCTATCCTTTTTATCCGTTTTATAATAAGTGTAGGGGGAGACCCTACTATGTGTTTGTTGTTTTCTTTCTTATCATGTGCAGGGATTCGAGCTTTCAAAGTTTCACTTTTGATTACTTTTGACGACCCGTGATTCCGTGTTCCCGGTTCTATCCTAAACTATTTTGATTCTCTATTTTATATTCTTCAATATTAAAATAGGAATCATTTTAGTTGTCTCTTCCTTAGCAAGATTTAAACAACATGCACAATGTCCTAAGTGTAGGGGAGTTCACTCCCAAATGCTTAAACATTGAGGACAATGTTTATATTAAGTGTAGGGGGGACTTCTATCGAAGTTAAGTGGGCTTTTACTTGTATTTGTCCTCATTTTAACTGGAAAATTGATTTTTCGACATTTTTCAAATTTTTTGATCTATTTTGGCCTAGTTGTATTTTCCTTTGTTTTCGTTATTTTCTTTCATAAGAATAAATTTTAATAAAATGGTTTTAACAAGTTTAGATGTCTTTGATATATTAGGCCCGTCATGAATCTTTTGACTCAACCCGAGTTTACTTATCCAAGTTTACTCTAGCTAGTATCCTTAACGTGTTTAAATTAAGTTTTGCTAGGCTTTTATATAGGGAACTTTAAAACGCGAAAGTCTTAACTCTTACGGGTTAAGAACAAGAACTTTTCGCAAGTTCCTATAATTGATCCTAGAAAGTCGTTTATCAGGGGAATATTAAAATGCGAATTCTAAACTTGAAAAAGTCTAAGAAGTTGCAAGATCCTATAGATGACTTGAAAACCTAAAACTTTGATTTATTAGGCTAAGCATCCACGAGTCTCATTCCTTGAGATTTTAAATTATGGAGAACGAGAGATGATAGAGTCAATTATAAGTTTGGTATTCTTTCACGAATTTATGTGAGTTAATTATGAGCTTTTTCTCCCATCGCTTGTTAAAAATTATAATTGAAATAAGTAAGGTTGTACGATTTGAAAAGTTACTTAGCTTCTAGCACAAGATCGTTTAAAAGTTACTCGAGATTAATTAGAGTTCATAGCCAAGGCATAACTTATTGAAGCAAGATGCGAAGATTGACGAGTCCGAAAAGGCCCTAACAAGGCATGAGGGCTACATTTTGTTTCTAAAGATCCAAAGTGATGTGAAGAATCATTTATCAAAAATCAATATGAAGGATCGAGACACACGACGAAAAAAAATACTCCCCTGAAGATCATGGAGAAGTCTATCCAAAAAGGCCCTAACAAGGTATGAGGATAAATACATCCAAGTCCTAAAAGGAGGCGGATCGTTGTATATCAATATCCCAAATAAAGATTGGAGAAAAATGAAGAAGTCGTGGTCCAAGTATGAAGAATCTCTCAAAAAATTCAAGTGAAGAAATTCCTATTATGAAGAGAAGACCATTATTTCATGAGTGTCTCTCAAGATTTGAAGTATGAAGTCAATGCCAAATATCGATCTGAGAAAGGTCTCAAATCGTGAAACGAGTTATGCCAAGATATGAACTTTATAAGGTTTCGAGAAGCAGTTTTAAAAGATTTTGTCCTTTAGCTAACTATTGATTAAATCGTCCTACTTTATTTTCAGCCTAAATAAACTATCGAAATAAGTCAACAATGCATCCTCGTGATCATTCAAGGCAACAATAAAATATAAGAGATACACCTAGGAATAAGGGAGTCCAATTGAATAATTGAGCCACATGAGTTTGTGTTAGTTTGCTAACTTATAATAACAATGATCTCGTTTCTAAGCTTGGTGTGGGAAACGTGAAACTTGAGGGTGATAAACATTCATGACACCAAAAGCCCTATCGTAAGTCTTTGATCTCTTTACTTGTTTTCTTCTTTCTTGCATTTTTGTAATTTTCTATCTTTTTAGTTTCATTTATGTCTTGTGTTTAATAAAGGCCAAGGTGGGTTAATTATGATGGAAAATGTAAATCTTGCTTTGTAATTAATGCATTGCATGAGGGCATTGCAATGGTCAAGTATAGGGGATTTGATAGGTGTCAAAATAACCAAGCCAAAACGTATATTTAATGTCGTAAAAGTCGGAATTATGTGTGGACGGTTCTCCATTGTATTGACAATGGGAGGCTGTACAAAAGGAGGTTCAATAGTAGCGGCTTGAATAGATTTCCTCCTTCTTGAACGGGTACTGTGACAACCCTAGATTTTGGATTTGTCACTTTTGACTGTTTGATGTTGATCATGTGCTTGGTGTGCGTTTATGTGTTATGTGTTCATATTTGAGACTTTATCATGAAGTTAGACATTGTTTACGTAGTACATGGTACGTTATATGATGATGTGATGGATTTGTTTCATGCTCATGAGCTCACATGAATGTGTAAATCATGGTATAAGTTGGAAATGAAATGAAATGAGTTTAGAAATGAACTGCAGAAAAGTTCGGGTAGCGTTTTTATAAGGTTTCGTTTACATATCGTATGTTGTATGTATGTATTAAGTATATATAATATGGTTAGGATAAGTTTTATAGTTACTTTCTATATTTAGAAACTTTTAGAAATGAAGGCTAGTTCAAAAATCGCGTAAAAAGTCGAAAAATTAGCAAAAGGGTGCCCGGTTTGGTCCCGAAAGTGTATATGAGTATAAGTAAATATATAATAGGAGGGGGGAGAGTGTAAATCAACATAGAGGGGAGTCGAATTTATGGGTCCCATAGCTGAAATTTTAAATATTAAATTAATAAAAATAGGATAATTACCATTTAAAAGTCCTAATTGGGCCTAAACTTGTCCAGAAGGTTACCAAGACCTATATAAACACCCCTAGACCCCTAAAAACGACTAATAACCCTAAATAAACCTAAAATCAGTCTAAATCTTCCATGGATATCAAGAGGAGTCGGAATTGTGATTAGGGTTCATTAACTTTTCTTGTTTCAAGGTAAGTGATCAATTCAACCTTAATATAATTCATGTTTTTATTATTTAATCATAATTGGAAAGTTAATTAACCATCATTGAGATGATTAGGGTTTTGTTAAATTTCTGATAATTATAGTTATTTAGATTTATTAATGATTTTAGGGTTTGTGTTAAGAATTTAGGGATAATTAATGATGTTTAGAGGGTTAGTGCATAAAGGTGTAAAACAGTCTGATTTTTAGGTTCGTCTTGTGTCGACTGTTACGGGCAGTTGGTAGCACCTTTGGTCCCGTTTCTTTTTTTTTAAAAATTAATTTCAGAGAGTCTACTTTTCAAAAATGTAAGATTCGTCGAAAATAGAGTTTGGGAAGGTTGTCAAACAATTGATACAAAATAGTGCGCAGTTCAGGAATAAATTTGGATTTCGGAAATTTGATTCAAAACCTAACCAAACGAACGAGATAGCCAAATATTTTTAATTTGGGAACTCTTTATAATGTATATAAAAGTACTGGAGATTTTCAGTAATAGTTATGGTGTTTAGGTTGAGCTTTTGGTGTCGAACATTTAGCATGTACAGAAAATCAGCTTAGTGAAATCGACTTTTAGTGTAGAGACTAAACGAAAGGGTTAAACATGTAAGTAGAAAGTAAAATTAGTTTTTGGAGTTCTTAAACCATATAACAACATAAATCCAGTAGGCTAGGAGCCATGTGTGGTGTTAAGTTCACTTCATGTGGTCGTTTAATGACTAGTAAACCGTAACGGGAAAAACTGAATTTTTACGTATAGAAGCTTGTAGTGTGAGAACTAGATAGCGAGGATTGGGGGGGATTAGATTCATCTCCGTGGTTGTTACTTAACTTGGGTGTTAGGACCTGAGCTAAGTGTGTTGTGTATGATTTTATAGGTTTACAGGAGTGCTAGCTTGATGTGCTATCAGGTGAGTTCATAGTCCCATTTTGCTACGTTTTTTAAATGTTTTTTTTCCTAGTATGGGATGGAGATGACACTTGCAATATTCTTTAAAATGATTTAGTACTATGTTTTAAAATGTGTGGACATAAATGTGCTATTGTGTGACTTGCGTGCTTATGTGTTCTCATATGTGCATTGATATGTGTTCTGATATGTGAATCTTGATTGTGTTATGATTGGGATTGGTACATAGATGTATGGGCGTCTATGGGACCAGTAGTGATGTGTGTGGAGCGTGGGGCACGATCCGTCCTGAGTTCTTGGTTTTAAGTTCTTGGTTCGTGGGGCACGATCCGTCCTGAGTTCTTGGTTTGTGGGGCACGATCCGTCCTGAGTACTTGTGCATCGTCTCTTCGGAGGCAAGATATCTCGACGGGGATATAGTTCATCTTCCACAGGTGGTGTGGGAAAGATCCGGATAGTGTGGTGTGTGTTCTTGTGTGTGTGACGGGATACATCTTGATTGTTATAGTGTGCTTTGTGAATTGTAGATGTGATCGGTACTTGGTTTAAGTTTTGTTGTGGATGCATGTAACATGATTATCACATTATGGTCCATTACTATAAATTGTTTTTCTTCAACTTATTTACAGCGGATGTCAAGGTTTCTTATGATGTTCTAGATAACTTAAACCTATGTTCTCACCAACTTTATGTTGACAGATTTTAGTGTCATTTTCAGGTGAAGTAGTTGTGCAAGATGATGTTAGAAGTGGCTAGAGTATAGAGGCTGCTAGGATTGCATTAGGAGGAATCCCTTTCCTCTTAGATTTTATTTTGTCTTTTGATTTAATAAATTGTTTAATACATATATGTTTGATGTGTGTTATTTGAATGTCTTTGGTAAGAGGTAGGCCTGTTACCTACTTACCCAGACTCCTACATTTAGGTGAGATATTGTCATGACATTGTGTCGCTATTTATGACATTTCTTTTGCATTTAGTTTTCTCTATAGAGACACCGTTTGTTGTGATGATATCCATACGTCGCGCCCCATATTCCGCCATGGTGGGGTGTGACAGAATGGTATCAGAGACAATGGTTATAGAGAATTAGGTTTTCTAGTCGCGTAGCCTAGTCTATAGCTTAAGGGTCCTTGTATATAGGCGTCATAGGAGTATGTGTGCATTTTATATTAATTGATGTGTTTGGATGTTATTTATTGCGATGTTTTGACTAGTATGAATTGAACCATAGTAAGTTCATACTTAGCTACATGTTATTTTCTTTTCGAGTTTTGAATAGTGCGGGTTAAACTATAGTCGTATACGCTAGTCATTGTTGGATTTCGTTTAATTACGTTTTCATGTTCTTTATACATTTTGAATTTTGTCTACGGTGGTTCAGCTGGATTACGATTTTATATGTTTCATGCATTGGCTACGTTATTTTAATACATGGATTTTGGATCTTATTTTATGTTGTGGTTATGTGCTTATATGAGTTGTAGGATCTATGTGCTTATTTGAGTTGGTAGACCGATGTGTTATGTGTAGTATTAATTCTTATAAGTGTCATCATAGGAGGGAGTGCATTAGTGAAAGTGGACTGGTATAAGTATGGTGGCCAACATAGTTATACAAGTACCACGACATCAGTGGATTCCTAAGTATGGTTGCATGAAAGAGGGTTAATACATGCTTGTATAGTATATGTTGGATGGACTTGAGTGTATGTACGCGTATGCCTATATATGTATATATCCCTTCTACTTATCGGTTGTATTCTTAGGATGGTTTTCTAGCTCTTTTCTCTTTGGGATGTTCAACTTCTGTAGTAGCGCATTTATCGAGTCCTCATTTCACGTATTTGTTTGTACGGTACTTTTAGTGTAGAAGCTATTGAGAGGGTGGAGATTTATTTTGGAATAACGATATCTTTTATTTTGAGTCTTACGTGGTAAAAGAAATGAAATTTGCAAATAGTTAAAATAGTTGTTGGTAGTTGATAAATAAGGGTAAAGTGTCGAAAACGTGTTTGAAATAGGGTGAAATATAAATTCTTTAACATATAAGCATGACTTATCTATTTTAAAAATATTTTAGTTTTGATCACCTAAAGTTATTGTTCTTTAGTTAAAATATTGTTCTTATTTAATTAAATATGTTTAAATCAAGTAATTAAGCATATGATGGGTGAGAGTTTTAATTTTCTGGAATTAAAATAAATTAGACCTTGAATTTTGTAAATAATAACGAGTTTTTTTGGGTTTAAAATCGTTTTTTTGTTTAAATCGGATTAGGTAGAAACTGTCGCTAAATTGTCAGAATTCATCGCTAAACTGTCAGAAACTGTCGCTAATATCTGGGCAGATTCTTGGTAAAAATCGTTTTGGTTATAACTTATTCGTTTTTAAGGCTTTTTGGGTGATTCAAAAGCCTAATGTTATGTACTCGGAGCGTACTTTTCAAATATTTAGAATGTATTGTCAATGGAAGTCAGTAGCTAGGTAGAATTAATTGTACAACTGTCGAGTTCAAGATTAATTTTCGGACAACATGGTTTAAACTCGTGTTTTGGGATAGTGGACACTTAGAAGGCTAACATAGAGCTGCTTTGGGATAGGATTTCAGATGTATCCATCATAGAGATTGTTACATTAATGAAGAATGTGGGTTCCGGAGTCAATGTTGACGTGTGATATTGTGTTGTGTGCTTTAGACAATTGATCGTGTGAAGAGACTATAGATTTTTTTTCGTCAAATGATTACATAAATTACTAATGTGATACCATGGTTTTAGAACAACTAATATACATTACAGTATAAAATCCATTCTGGGGTAAAATTTGGTTTTGCACAAGGTTTTAATAGTATGTCACCGGTCGTAATAAATTTCGGTTGTTGCTGGGTGCTTCTTGTGTCATTGGTCCGTTTCCATGGTTCGTTGGGAGTCGATACATGTTTTATGTTGAGTATCTTTTGGATTCTCATGGTTTTGGTTCATATTTTTAAATTCGTTCACGTAAACATCCGTTAGTTGTCCATGGGCTTGATCGTTTATCTGAAGTTGGGGGTCCTAAAATTTGTCGTGAGCTTATATTCATTGAGGGCGTTGTTGTAGTCATACGGATGATCCGGTTACGTTCTTTTGAGAGAGATAGCGAGTTGGTTGTGAAATGAAGTTTTTTGAGCTTATGGAGTAAATCTCGGGACGAGATTGCTATTAGGAGGGAGTGATGTGACAACCCTAGATTTTGGATTTGTCACTTTTGATTGTTTGATGCTGATCATGTGCTTGGTGTGCGTTTATTTGTTATGTGTTCATATTTGAGACTTTATCATGAAGTTAGACATTGTTTACGTAGTACATGGTACATTATATGATGATGTGATGGATTTGTTTCATGCTCATGAGTTCACATGAATGTGTAAATCATGGTATAAGTTGGAAATGAAATGAAATGAAATGAGTTTAGAAATAAACTACAGAAAAGTTCGGGTAGCGTTTTTATAAGGTTTCGTTTACGTATCGTATGTTGTATGTATGTATTAAGTATATATAATATGGTTAGGATAAGTTTTATAGTTACTTTCTATATTTAGAAACTTTAAGAAATGAAGGCTAGTTCAAAAATCGCGTAAAAAGTCGAAAAAATAGCAAAAGGGTGCCCGATTTTGTCCCGAAAGTGTATAGGAGTATAAGTAAATATATAATAGGAGGGGGGAGAGTGTAAATATGATAAAACATAGAGGGGAGTCGAACTTGTGGGTCCTATAGCTGAAATTTTAAATATTAAATTAATAAAAATAGGATAATTACCATTTAAAAGTCCTAATTGGGCCTAAACTTGTCCAGAAGGTTATCAAGACCTATATAAACACCCCTAGACCCCTAAAAACGACTAATAACCCTAAATAAACCTAAAATCAGTCTAAATCTTCCATGGATATCAAGAGGAGTCGAAATTGTGATTAGGGTTCATTAATTTTTCTTGTTTCAAGGCAAGTGATCAATTCAACCTTAATATAATTCATGTTTTTATTATTTAATCATAATTAGAAAGTTAATTAACCATCATTGAGATGATTAGGGTTTTGTTAAATTTCTGAGAATTATAGTTATTTAGATTTATTAATGATTTTAGGGTTTGTGTTAAGAATTTAGGGATAATTAATGATGTTTAGAGGGTTAGTGCATAAAGGTGTAAAACAGTTTGATTTTTAGGTTTGTCTTGTGTTGACTGTTACGGGCAGTTGGTAGCACCTTTGGTCGCGTTTCTTTTTTTTTAAAAAAATAATTTCAGAGAGTCTACTTTTCAAAAATGTAAGATTCGTCGAAAATAGAGTTTGGGAAGGTCGTCAAACAATTGATACAAAAATAGTGCGCAGTTCAGGAATAAATTTCGATTTCGGAAATTTGAGTCAAAACCTAACCAAACGAATGAGATAGCCAAATTATTTTTAATTTGGGAACTCTTTATAATGTATATAAAAGGACTGGAGGTTTTCAGTAATAGTTATGGTGTTTAGGTTGGGCTTTTGGTGTCGAACATTTAGCATGTACAGAAAATCAGCTTAGTGAAATCGACTTTTGGTGTAGAGACTAAACAAAAGGGTTAAACATGTAAGTAGAAAGTAAACTTGGTTTTTGGAGTTCTTAGATCATATAACAACATAAATCTAGTAGGGTAGGAGCCATGTGTGGTGTTAAGTTCACTTCATGTGGTCGTTTAATGACTAGTAAACCGTAACGGGAAAAACTGAATTTTTACGTATAGAATAGCTTGTAGTGTGAGAACTAGATAGCGAGGATTGGGGGGGATTAGATTCATCTCCGTGGTTGTTACTTAACTTGGGTGTTAGGACCTGAGCTAAGTGTGTTGTGTATGATTTTATAGGTTTGCAGGAGTGCTAGCTTGCTGCGATATTAGGTGAGTTCATAGTCCCATTTTGCTACGTTTTTTAAATGTTTTTTTTCTAGTATGGGATGGAGATGACACTTGCAATATTCTTTAAAATGATTTAGTACTATGTTTTAAAATGTGTGGACATAAATGTGCTATTGTGTGACTTGTGTGCTTATGTGTTCTCATATGTGCATTGATATGTGTTCTGATATGTGAATCTTGATTGTGTTATGATTGGGATTGGTACATAAATGTATGGGCGTCTATGGGACCAGTAGTGATGTGTGTGGAGCATGGGGCACGATCCGTCCTGAGTTCTTGGTTCTGAGTTCTTGGTTCGTGGGGCACGATCCGTCCTGAGTTCTTGGTTCGTAGGGCACGATCCGTCCTGAGTACTTGTGCATCGTCTCTTCGGAGGCAAGATATCTCGACGGGGATATAGTTCATCTTCCACAGGTGGTGTGGGAAAGATCCGGATAGTGTGGTGTGTGTTCTTGTGTGTGTGACGGGATACTTCTTGATTGTTATAGTGTGCTTTGTGAATTGTAGATGTGATCGGTACTTGGTTTAAGTTTTGTTGTGGATGCATGTAACATGATTATCACATTATGGTCCATTACTATAAATTGTTTTTCTTCAACTTATTTACAGCGGATGTCAAGGTTTCTTATGATGTTCTAGATAACTTAAACCTATGTTCTCACCAACTTTATGTTGACCGATTTCAGTGTCATTTTCAGGTGAAGTAGTTGTGCAAGATGATGTTAGAAGTGGCTAGAGTATAGAGGCTGCTAGGATTGCATTAGGAGGAATCCCTTTCCTCTTAGATTTTATTTTGTCTTTTGATTTAATAAATTGTTTGATACCTATATGTTTGATGTGTGTTATTTGAATGTCTTTGGTAAGAGGTAGGCCTGTTACCTACTTACCTAGACTCCTACATTTAGTTGAGATATTGTCATGACATTGTGTCGCTATTTATGACATTTCTTTTGCATTTAGTTTTCTCTATAGAGACACCGTTTGTTGTGATGATATCCATACGTCGCCCCCCATATTCCGCCATGGTGGGGTGTGACAGGTACGCATACACCTACAAAAGAAAAAGATAGCAAAATAGAAGAAAAATAATGGTTAACGTGAAAAGAAAATATTTTTGGTGCAAAACCTTTGTAAAAGAATTGCTTTTTATGATTTTTAAATGTTTTTGGATTTTTGAAATTTTTTAATTTTTAGGATTTTTGAAAATTTTTGACACGAAAAATAACGTTCAAGAGTGAACGGATCCCAAAATCCAACGCGTCTCTCACAAAAAACCGTTAATCTTCACGAAAAGAGCCGGCATCGACGCCATTTTAATATAGAGATTTTGGTTCTTGAAGATTATGTCTAATCGAATTGACCACGGTTCAAGTGTGACTCAGTTGTTCTTGGTAAAAATAAAGAAAGTTGAGTATCTATTTTAAAATAAAAATGAAAGCTTTAGGAATTATAACTAAAAATAAAGACTTTTAAAGATAAATGATGAAAGGTTAAAACTTGACAAAATGTAAACTTGAAATTAAAACTTTATAAAAACGTAAACTTGAAATTTAAACTAAGATAAAACACGTTAAAATAATGCTTAAGAAAAATGGCGGGAAAAGTAAGTTCAAAAACTAAAACAAATCGGGAAACCAAAATAAATCTAAGTCGGAATGCAAACTCTACACAATTCGGAATGTTGACTATTGTGGACCTTATCCGGAATCAAATTTCACCACACAATTCGGAATACTCTTGATCCAATCCGGAATACAGATCTTCGAACTAATCCGGAATCCAAGATTGCTACTTATCCGGAATGTAAGTGTTGGTCTAATCCGGAATATGATTCTTGGACTCAATCCGGAATCATGTTTGTGCTTATCCAGAATAAGCTTATCCATAATAATACTTACTCTAATCCGGAATGTTTACCATTTGCTCTTATCCGGAATCTGCCCTTCTTTCACAATCCGGAATAAGTTTCAACTGTTATCCGGAATGTTGGATTTGCTACCAATCCAGAATATCAAGCAATACAAGCTATCCGGAATACTTTCTAAGCCTTATTCGGAGTGATACTTTGTAAGCTATTCGGAATACTATGATTTTTCATGCAATTCGGGATACTAGGGTTTTGAAAACCCGGATAAGAACAAAAATTAAGCTAAATGAAAATAAGCCAAAATCTAATAAGCACTTACCAAAACTTTAACCAAAATGATTTTTAGAAAAAGTAAATAAGCCACAATTCAAAAACTTTTAAAATACTAAATAATCAAAATATTTATAATCAACTTTTTTATAAAAATATTAACCAACCAAATCAAATTATTTAAAAAAAAGAAAAACATAAATATAAGCAATAAGCACAATAATCTAAAACATCAGACACACCAAATCAATAAGCACAATCTAATAAGCAAATCAATCACACAATCAACATGATTAAGCAAACTACATGATTAATGAAACAAAACAATAGATTATGATTAAGAAAGGAAGAATGAGAATTAACTAAAAAGCTTTGAATTAATTAAGAAGATGAAGATTCAATTACAAGATTAAAAAGATGAAGGATTAAGCAAACATGAGAGAAAATTCTTGAGAGAGAAAGTAACACCTACTCCTAATTACCTATTAAAAGCTAAAAATGAAAAACTAACTCCTCCTAATGAAGATTAAGAGGGTATTTATAAGAGAAAGGGAGGGTGTTGTTGCTTCCTTCTTTCTCTTGTCTTCTCGTCTTTTAAAATAACTCGTTTTTCTCGACTTTGTCTCGGGATTAGTCGAATGATAACATGAAATCGTCTTCTTATTTTCTTCTTTTAGCAGACTTGGTTCTTCTACTTCGTTAAACTTCCGTCTTTAGACTTTTTCTTCGATAAATCTTCAGAATAGGCCTTTGACTTCCGTTCTTCTTGCACTTTTGATCTTTTGACTTCGTCTTTTGTCTTTTTCTTCTATAAAAGCCCGTATTTTCTTCCTTTTTCATATTTTTGTCCTAAAACACAATAAAAACACAAACCACGCATAATTCCGCCTTTTACGACATTAAATACACGTTTTAGTCTTGTTATTATTATAATTAAGTGGTAAAAGGATAAGTGTTTTCACAGTTATTACATGGTCAAAGTTCAAGTCAACAAGTCAATGGATCATTTGTGTGTAAGTATAAAGTTAAAAGGGCCAAAATTGACAAGTTGGTAAAGTTCCTATTTCAAGTTTTCAAGCTGAAAACAAGAAGGGCTAGATCAGCCAAAGTTGAAAGATATTACTTGCTCAATATGTGTGAAAGACAAGAAACCAATGAGAAGCCTCTATTTCTTATACTCGGATCACCACATCAGCACAATTAATATAGAGAGAGAACAAGTGGGCGTATCACAACAGTGCATGGATGCACCAATCATATTTCACTAACTAGATAACGATCCGTGTATCACTTTTCTCTCCAATAAACAAATTACACGTGTCACACTTGAGCCCAGGTCGTGGATAATGATAGAGACACTTTCATGAGAAGCTCTCAACATGAAAAGTGTTCGCAAGAGGAAGACGAACTCATTCCAAGCAACCAATTAAACTAAAATTCATTCAAAAAGAAATCCCCAATTGTGTTCTTCAACTGCAGATTTCAATTAACAAATTCAGGCCACGTGGAAGTTGGGGATTGGTTGCTACACGTCATTCATCCTCACCAACACTCAACTGCACTCTATAAATACCCCAGATGTCTTCATTATTTGAGTTGTAAAAAGTGTGAAAACACACATAATTATAATCTCTCTCTCTTTTTAGGTTATGTAGGTCCATGATTTCTTATGATTGTTAATGTGTTGTAAAGATCTAAGAGAGTGAGGGAGATGAAGAACTAGAGAGAAAGTTAGATAGAGAAAGGAGAGGATTAGAGAAAGTAATGTTTTATTTGATGAAATGAGAACCAACAATCCCTCCTAACATGCTAGGAGGGGGTATATATAGCCCACCCTACATGTGGGCTTTATGGGTTATATGTTTACATATTAGATCACGAGCCCATACTACGTATATATCGTTGGAGTGACCGATCCTTCCTAAATACGTAAAAACGTATTTCCAACAATCTCCCCCTAAGGGAGGTCACTCCAAGTTACAAAGTCCTAAATAGTCTATAGCTCGTGATCGATGCTAACAATCATGTGACCGAGACTTTCTTTGGAAAAACGTATTTCCAACAATCTCCCCCTAAGGGAGGTCACACCATTTTACAAAATCTTAAACCTAGCATACTATGCTTGAGTCTTCGATCTTGTTCTTATGAATATGCTGATGAGATCTTTGACTTTAGTCTTGAGTATGTTTCCTTTCCTTGACCGTGTGCAATCATCACTTGTGATATTCACTTCCTCGTGACTTCATGTTCCACATACTTATACCTTGATGATTTCTTGAAAGCTTCAGAGTTTGATACAATGGAAGACTTGACTTTTAGGCTTTCTTAAATTTGTTGAAGTATTAAGTGGATACAGTATAAGCATGTGTTGACGACTTCTTATAGTTTTTACACCACAATGCCACCTTCTTGTTATGCTGCATAAGACAATTAGCAACAAAACATATACACGGATGAAATGGCTTTGAACATTTCATTCTAATTCGGTAGCATTTTACCTCCGGTCGGTGAAGACCGTTGGACGATATTAAATATCGTACTTGTGGCAGGTAGTTTCAATTAAGAACCTCCTTGACAAGATTTCGCGGGTAAACCCGTTCTCTTTATTCGACCGTCCAAAGCTGACTGCGAACATAAAGAGTGAATCATTTGGATAATAATATCCGCATGATTTGAAGTCGTCAAATCCGATTCCTGGAACAAGTTTTATTCATTAAAGAATCGCACAATCGTTTCTTTCTAGTTGTCACGAGCTTGATTCGTATAGAATCTTGCAAGTTACCTACCAAGTGTTGTTTGAGGTTCACACTAGAAGGATTTTTACTCACCACTGTGAACACTATAGATTGTCACTCTGAGTGTTCTGACAAGATCACTAAGATATTGCGTAGAGGCCTAGAACGTGTTTAAGTTCAGTTAAGAATTAAACCATTTTTGCTTTCTAGTTATCACAAGCTTGATTCATAAAGAATCGCACAAGTCACCTACCATAAGCTTTTTGATATTCGCTCAAGAAGTATTTCCATCTTCATTGTAAATACTTTCGTATTACTCGGATGTTCAGGCAAGATCATGAAGATTTTGCGTAGGACTCTTAAGATCTTTCTTACTTTTCACAGTGTTTGAAGAAGCAAGGAATTATGAAAGTGTGTCCTAATGAGATATTTGATGATCTCAAATGGCTCTAGACTCGATCGTGCATTTTGGATTTTAGTGATCGGAGGCTAGAGAGGAGTGCAACCATTTCAATACCAATTTATTCGGAGTGAATATATCAATAGATAATGCGTTGTCTCCGTGTGATTAAAACAAATATCTTTTAAAAGATATCTGAGTTAGCTGGGATGGGTTGTGCATTGCATCACTAGGTCCATGATGTCTATCTTCAATATCAAGAATCATAAAAAATGATCTCAATAGCTAATGAGTTGACCCGATTTATGCCTAAAGTTGTAAGGAGGGCTTCTTTCTTTACACCCTTTATCTTTATAATTCTTTTTCATTCTTCAACCCCTTCAATGCTTACCAATACGTCATAACTAGCACCTTGTTGTGATTGTTCCAGTGCTAACTAAAGTACTTGGTCGGCATTCAACTACGTTCATAAACTTTTTCCATCTTTCCTAAGGACTATTATTTCTAGCTATGGGATGTCCTTGGGAAGATTCCTCCGGTTCTAGAAGAATCATTGGACTTTAACCTATCCTATCATCCTTATGTCACCACAATCTTCACCGTCGTGAATAGAGATGTTTTGGGTAAGCGTATGTCACCATGAAATCCATTTTGATATCCAAATCCATTTTGTCCCCCTTAACATATGCCACGATATCCGAAAACATTTTGCACATGTCGGGATGAGCTATCACGTTAAGTCAAACCATTTGTGATTAATCATTTCCCATATTAAATCACATTTTCACCCCCATATTAAAAATATTAACCCAATCGATGTTTTTAATATCAATTGATTTAATAGCATTTTAAGAAAATTTGGGAAGAAAAATGCAAATCCAATTATCTTCATGATTTTCACAAGCTCCCCCTCAAATTAATGATGGTGTATTTGAAATGTAAATTAAATACCTTTTAAACACAAGTGTAAGGTTTTATCACGTGCAAAGATCATATATGATACTGTATTCACAAGATTAACAACTTACGAGGTTGGACCTGAATGATGGAGAACATCATATGATAGAATCACATGGTTCTTGTTCACGAATGTTGGTCGCCTCGTCATGTCTGAAGTTATCTCTTGACACCATGTGTACGATTGATATTGTTGTCTTGACACCAATTTGTGCGCTTGGCACTTACGACATCAAAGATTCTGAATGTTGGATAATTTCTCCCCCTCAATTATTGACCCGTGTTCTATCGAAAGAGCTATAGTCTCCGTTTGAGTAGTCGCATCGTCGAGTATGCAGATATCAATAGTAAAATTATTGCGGGTTGAGGAGATGATAACTTCATAAAAACAAGATTTCTCTTGTTTTAACAAATAAATGCACTGAAGCATACATAATCCGTCTTAGATTGTGTTATAATGTAAACACAATCCCTTACATGGTTAAAAAAATAAACCATGCCCGAGAAAATTAATTCCCGTTGTTGAGTCAAAGCTTTCCGGTGAAGTGCTTGACTTGAATATGAAAAGCGGGTTACTATCTGAAATAATAGCAAGCCAAAATTGAGCATGTTTTAAAACATTTGAACTTCTGCTCGAACTTTATTTATAACTCCGTGTCATTATTGAATGACATTTCTAGGATCGTAAATATTATCGATTCCAAAGGACATGCTCTTTTTATCAAAAACATTTTGAACACATAATTTTGAAAGATTTAGAAAAACCTTTTGAAAAATTCTTGAAAAATTGTGTTCAACGTTTTTGAAAATCAATTACTTGAGCTTAAGATTTTGAATATCTTACGAAACGAGCTCAAGTCCAAAAAGTTGTAAACTTCCCGTTGTGAGGATAAGCTTATCATCGGCGATAAACTTTCCTTTTAACTGAAGAACAAGTCCTAAGTTGACATTTACTTAGAAGTCGTTTTCATGAGCTTGAAAACTTTTGAATGTTTTAACATAAAGCTCATGACCGAGAAAGATGAATTTCTCGTTATGAGGAAACGTTCTCTTATTTAAAAGATACACTTTCCTTTCTGAGCTTAAAACTCGGAATGTTTTAATACAAGCTCATGACCGAGTAAAATTAATTTCCTGTTACGAGGATAAGTTATCACTAAGGATAAGCTTTCCTAAAATTGAAATCCGAGTTACAGTCTGATATTTAACTGTAAGTCATAGTGCATGAGCTTTAAAACTTCGAATGTTTTTAATATTAACTCATGCCCGAGAAAAGTTAATTTCTCGTTGTAAGGATAAGTTTATTATCGGCGACAAACTTTCCTTTCTTTGAAGTCCGGGGCATAATCTGAAATTTGATTATACGCCATTTTACACGAGCTTAAGACCTTTGAATAGTTTTAATGTAAGCTTGTGTCCGAGAAAATTTAATTTCTCGTTAGCGAGGATAAGTTTATCATCGGTGATAAACTTTCCTTTCTTTGAAGCGCGGGTTACAATCTGTCATGTGACTGCAAGCCATTGTGCATGAGCTTAAAAACTTCAAATGTTTTTAATATAAGCTCATGCCCGAGAAAAATTAATTTCTCGTTGTGAGGATAAGTTTATCATCGGCGAGAAACTTTCCTTTTTTGAAATCCGGGTCATCGTCTGTCATTTGACTATGAGCTAATTACATTGTAAGCTTAACTGCAAATCCCCTAAGACACTTGTTTCTCTGATATCTGCTTCTTCAGTAACCAAAATCTGAGAGTGTCCTTAGTTAAACGGTATATAAAGCTCGAACCGGTTTGTTTTTGTTGATCCTTGACTTTGGTACCTGCATTCTCATTTGGAGTTTGTATGCTTTTATATGGGTTAGCGATATCTATCTTAGAACTATGCGGGGATTCACAGTTTTCTTTTCTTGTGCCAGAGGTGACCTGAGGAGATGATTTACTTGTCTTAGCTGGCAAACGTTTCCTTTTATAGAATACCTTAAGTTCAGTCTTAAGTGATGTAACATCCTTTTCAATTTCCTCCCTATTAGTCTTAGTAGAATCGAAGACTATCCTAGTTAAAGGGCACTCGTTTCCTATAAGAGTGAAAGTTCTACCAGTGGGGCGCCAAACTTTACCAATGGGTTTGATTTTAGCTAGCCACTAGGATTTAATTTTAGCATGGGAGTTCACCTCATGAAGAAATTTCTTGATACAAGAGCCATGATTTGCCTTAAAGACACGTTTCCTACATGTTTTACAAGTAGCATATCTAATGTCCAAGTAATATCCAGAATTCCTAGGTGATTGATTGATGCTCCTATGATATGACATGCTACGGTTAGCAGTGTTGGGTAATCTAGAAGGCATCTGACTAGGTTTGAAATTCCTATCTCTTACTTGTGTCTTTTGAATAGCTTCCCTTAGACCAAATTTATGGTGAACGTAATTTGAACTAGTTCGAGACGTGTTCTTTAGACTATGTCTAGGGAGTCTAGAGGCAATCATGGGATTGGGTCTTGCAAAAGATGTTTTAGCCGAATTGGCCCTAGTTGGTGGAGTGACTGGTCTAGAAAGATGAACCATATCAACTTGGGAGGCAAACCGCGGTCTCGAAGATTTTAGTTACTCGGATCTAAATGCAGTCGGTTGTCTAACAGACTGATTTTGAGGCGGTTTCCACAAGATTGATGGTTTTTCAAGGTTAGTGTCCACACTAGTCCCTTTAGTTTTCCTCAACTCGTTTGTCAGAGCCGCTATTGCAAAAACCTTTTCCTGAACTTGAGCCTTTAAAGTCTCATTCTCTTTGAGCAATTTATCTTGGGATGCCAATTTAGATTCTAGAAACTTAATTTGTTTCAAAAGATTATCCTTTTCAGCTTTAGAATCTAGAACTTTTTGATCCAATTTTCGTTCAAGAACAACGTTTGACTTTTCAAGTTTTTCAAAATATGTTTCAAATTTGTTCGTTTTCTTCAAAAATTCAAGTTTGGCATCCTCAAGATCTTTTGGTTGCTGAGCTACGATCGTTTCGAGCTCTTTAATCTTGGAATCAGAAGCAGTTAATGAAACAGTCATAAGGCAATTATCATGATTGTTAGCATTTTGAACACTTTTTCCCCCATTATGACGCACATCGGATGAATCAAAAATGGTATCGCTATCACTCTTTTCCATCCCATGTTCGTTTTAATTAGGTTTGAAATGCTCAATATGAGGCATTTCATCAGCATATACCTCATATACAACATTACATTGTACCATGTTTGTAGGCTCTTAGTCATAAACGGGTATGGTGTCATCATAAGAGATGTCTGTAACATTCCCTGACGTGTTGCTGATATCATGCTTAGCTGTTGATTCCATGCCTTGGCACTCTTTAGCAGCCTCCAATTCGTCAATCGTATGACCATTTTCCTCTTGCGTCTTAGATTCTTGCACTCCATTGTCATACGCTTGCTGAAGTCGGGATCTTTCATAAATCAAAGACGAGACCGATGTCATGAGTTTCAATAGTGTACCACGGAAATCTTGAAGCTCGGTATGTGTGTCTCGAAGAAATGACTGGCAAATCACTGAACTTTCAGACTTGACGATATTGAATTGGAGAAAAGGTGTGAGTTGTGTCACGAGAGCCTTATATGCAAGTGTTGATGCATAGTAATTGAATTCTTCATTGTGGAGTTGTTCTGCTAGTTGGTTCAAAGTGAGGAATATCGATTCCATGAATATATGACGATCTTGACCAAAAAGTATCACAAATTCGTTTCATCCTTGAAGCCATGAAAGAGTCACTATATGAGACTGAAGTAGTCGAAATGAAGTGATGCCACTTTCACTAGCTTTGTCTTTCATTTGATGCAATTCTCCCTCTTGAAACGGCGAAGTCAACGATTCCATTGAAGTTCGATGAAAAATAAGGTAAGGATTACTTATCGATGAATAAGAACACGCCTTCGAAAAATCCGTCTTCAATTTCAAATATTAATACCCGATAAAATCCGTAGCCACTAAAATTTAAAATTAGCTATTTTTCTTGGCCTTGTCAAAATAAATTTTGTTACTTTGTCTCGATATTTTTGTCTTCAAATCCGGTCACATAAGCTTTTTACCCGTCAAATATTTTACCACTCGGTTCTTTCAAAATACTCGCCTCAATCCAATAACACCCCGATTAAACCTGTGAAGGAAAAAATAAACAAAAACCAAACAAAAAGTTTGGACCTACTTGTGTAAGTATGTGTAGTTTACTATATATTGCAAGGTATCCAACACATGTGCTATATCAATATTTGCTAGCTGTGAAATTCATATCAATCGGATATATGACCCATTTTACTCGAGGCCCACGTTAATATAAAATATCCCTATATTCCACTCATTGAAACCTCCACCTTTTTCGATCTCAACTAAACTCAGCCACCATTTTACTAACTTTGACCAGTTGACTAACTTTTTGATTAATCCAATACCAAAATAAACAAAAAACGTGGAGGTATGTTGACTTTTGGGTAGCAAGATAGAGACCAGCTTCAAATAAATCACCAAATACGTGTAGCTTTTGTGTAGCCTGGTGGATTTTTAGAAGATGTGACACCACTCAACTCAATAATTTATATCTTTTTGTCTCGTTTCCTCTGCCCCACTCACAAATATTGAAAACCAATTACTATATAAGCTTATCTTCTATCAGTTCATAGAAACACAAATATCAAAACCTCTAAACCAACTTGCACCTCCAACTATTATCATATATTTTACTCACAAACCGAACCTTGAATCCCAGATAACCTCACAACGGTACTCACCACTCACCACAGACCCATAACCAATCGTTTATCTTGTTTCTTGTTGCTGATAAACCGGTGCTTGCAATACTAAATTCAATCGAGCCTCACCATCAGACTCCTTTATTTTTTCTTGATCCTTGTTTTCTCCTTCGAATGAAGATATGGCTCCAAGATATTTTCCAAAGGTCTCGGGTAAGGTTATTTTGTGTGTTTCTTTGAGTCTTCGATCGATGAAAGTTTGTTTTGACTGAGATCTTGATTTGAAGTCGAGTGTGGGTTTGTTGAGTGAGGGTTTGTTGAGTGTGGGTTTGTGAGTTCGAGAATCTATGTCTTCGAGGCAGTGTGTGATTGAGTTTGTGTTTGATTCTGTGTTAGAGAGAAGTTTGATGGAGTGTTTGTGAGAGGTTGTTCGAGTCTTGTGGTGGATTCGGAATAATGGGTGTTCTTGGTGTTGTGAGAGTCGAGTCAGTTTGTGACGAATTTGTTTGTGTGTTTGAATTCCGCAATCTCTGTACTTTCTCTCGCAATAATCTGGCTTTCGGATAAATAAAGCTGAAAGAATGATGTAACTGTCTTCGGATAAATAATCTGGCTTTTGGATAATCTGGCTTCGGATAAAATGAAAGTTTTCGGGAATAATTCTTCGGATAAATTGGAAGTTTTCGGAAAATATCTTCGGATAAAATGGAGGGTTTACCTTCGGATAAAAGTGTGGAGATTTTCGGATAAAGCAAAGAAGTTTACCTTCATATAATTACACGACTTCGGATAAATTTCACGACTTCGGATAAATCGCCACCTTCGGATAAAATGTATAACATTCAGATAAATGACTTCTTCGGATAAATTATGAGGACACTTGAACTGAATTCTTCGGATAAAATATGAGGACACTTTAACTTTCGGATAAGTAAAAAAAAACTAACTTTCGGATACCCCACTTCACTTTGTCAACTTTCGGATAAAGTTACGTTCGGATAAATGACCACCTTCGGATAAACTGAAAATGTCAACAGCCGACACTGTATTATGGATATAAACCCACTGATAATCGAAAAATACCCCGAAAATCACCAAAAAAATCAAAAATTTGCGATTTTGACCAAATAAATTAACCCAAATCACTACCGCATCTATGTAGTCGACTTGTCTATAAATTTAAGCAACAAAAACACAAAAAAAATTCAAGATTTGAGCTTGATTAAATCAAAACCCACCAAAATCAATCAAAACAAACACAAGAACAAACCAATCAACCATTTCTCTTGATACCAATTGTAGGTCCACGATTTCTTATGATTGTTAATGTGTTGTAAAGATTTAAAGAGAGTGAGGGAGATGAAGAACTAGAGAGAGAAAGTTAGAGAGAGAAAGGAGAGGATTAGAGAAAGTAATGTTTTATTTGATGAAATGAGAACCAACAACCCCTCCTAACATGCTAGGAGGGGGTATATATAGCCCACCCTACATGTGGGCTTTATGGGTTATATGTTTACATATTAGATCACGAGCCCATACTACGTATATATCGTTGGAGTGATCGATCCTTCCTAAATACGTAAAAACGTATTTCCAACAAGTTAGAATTTCAGTTAGAAAATTCTCTCAAGTGTCTGACAAACACTTGAGAGAGTTTGTTAGTTTGTTAGATCTTTTGTAACAGAATTCACCATTAATGCAATCTCAATTTACCTAAATCTCACGTTCACTCTCAATTCTTACTACAATCTTCTATCCTATTGTTCCTGTGATTGATTTTGTTGTTTTAATTGAACAATGAGATGATTTGAGTTCCATTTGATAGTTGGTTCATGTTCAGACTTGATATAGCTCACAACCATTGCCATTACTTAATCAGAATTGTGTAGCAGGGTTGATTTGATGATGATGATGGTGAATGATGATGTGTAGCTGCTGTAGATGATAGAATTGGTGGTGGTTAGAGATTAAGTGAGCTCAGCGCTCCACTTCATCACCAAAGTAGCCTACAATCATGTCAATAAGTTTTTCTTTGATAATTTCCTCTAAAAATCAGACTGTATGCTATTTCTTGCTTTCCTAGTATAAATACTTTGATGATGCTTGTTACTTGCTTACTTTCAGCTACTTGATTTGTTGTGGGTATTAGTTTTCATTGATTGATAGCATATCTTAGTTTCATAGCTTAAAAATGTGCTTATTCTGATAAGTGGTGTTTGGTTCTATAGAGATTTGTTGATTCCTTTGTTAGAAGTTGTTGTTTAGAGCTTATATTCACTTACTAGACTGGTGTAAGTCATTTGGCAAGATTTTGTGGTCACTTAAATAGTCAAAAAGGCAATTTGCTCTTAAAAACTTTGGGTTCACTTTCACAGTCAAAACTAGCTAGATTCAATCCCTTGCCAAGTCTTTGTTAGTTTGATTCATACATTGATTCAAGTTGCTGAGTGTAGCTGAACATCTAAGCTTTCTATGCATACTAAGTAGATAATACAGTTTTCCAAAATAAGCTAGAAATAAGCTCTTAAATAACCTTAGACCAAATGTAAGTTTCTGTGAAGAGGACTTAACTGTTTAGCATTTCTCACTAATCCATTTCATAAATCTTGTGATTTTATTACATATTCTTTTTTTCCTAGTGTTTCTAAGTGGATTTGGAACATTTCATATTTTTCTCAAAAATTGGTCAACGAAAGTCAAATAAGCCCAATTTTGCTTAAATTTAAATTCCAGCTTATATACTGGATGGTTTTTGATGATTCTTGATATTCCAATCTTCTTATATCCAGCTTAGTCATTTTCATTAAAAAAATCAAGTTGTGAAAGTCTATTTTAGCTTATAGCTTATTGTGAGCTTATTTCAAAAAGCTATTTTTAGTTCTTTAGTGTTTCAGCTTATTTTCGGAACATGGCTAGCTAAAAGTTGATTTTGAGTCATTTGCAAAAAACTAGAACTGATAAGCTTTAGTAATAAGCCAGAACGAACTTAATTTTTGTGGTTTGCCCGTTTTTTAGTTAAACTACTTTTTGACACTTTTAACCCTTGGATATTAGGCAGTTTTGCATTTTCCATTAAATAGTTTGTTAAGTTTCTGTTTGCACTTTCAGTCCTTGCAGTTTTGTTAGTTACATTTTCAGTTTGGCAGTTTTACAAGTTTGTTATAAATTGGTTATAGTTAGTTACAATTACATTTTCAGTCCTTTTAGTTTGTAAATTTTCATTTCTAGTCCTTGCACTTTATATACTTTACATTGTGAGCAATTTTACCATTTGTGCATTAAATACTTGTACAATTTGCATTAGGTGTGGTATGTGCACCTTGTTTTAGAGTAGTACAGATACGTAGTTATAATATTTTTACAATTTTTTACGTGCTTTGTTGAAATAGACCTAGATTACCAAAAAGCTTATAAAATCTAAAACCAAAAACAATTTGTGAACTTGAAATCTTTTGGACAATCAGTTCATTTTGAGTTGGAAATTACGAACTAAAAAACAAAAAATTAAATGGCGCCGCTGCCGGTTCATTACGTTACGATTGATGATTGATTGACGGTTTCGATTGGATTTTGGGATCCGTTCACCTTGTGAATGTTCCTTTTACGTATCATAAATCAAAAAGATAAAAAAATAAAAAAGATAAAAATATAAAAATATAAAAAATAAAAAATCACAAAATCAATTCTTTTCCTAAAGAATTAAACCAAAAAAATCAAAAAATCAAAAAATCAAAAAAGTAATATTTTTCCTAAAATATTACAACAAAAATATATTGTATATATCGGTATCCATTATTTTTACGTACATATAGTATTTTCTTAAAAACCAAATAAATACAAAAATATTTTCTTTATATTATTATATGTAAATACATATACGTACTACGAACAACCAATACATCTACTTCCATAAGTATTGCCGAGGCAATACACCGTGCTTGGGGGTGTTCCGGTCCTAAGTACGTGTATCGATCAAACTAAATTAAAGGCAAAAATAGATAAATACTTCCAATTGGCAAGAATTTGAAGAATACAAACTATTAAGTGAACAGAAAGTCGGCTTTGCTATAAAATGCAAGCCTAAGGGAAACAGGTACTTAAGAGCTATGCGCCACCTCATTCCCCCCGTTCACTAGTAAGTATTCTAAGAAGGAAGGCTTGTTGGAGGTTTTGCCGCCCAATTAGTACTTACATATACTATACTTTCTTGTGGATATTACTTATTGAATCTCGAAGAGGATAATCCTTTCTTCTTCAAAGTCGACCGAGAGCTCCTCTCTCACTCCTCAAGTTGAGTTGCATGTGCACTCGAGCGCGTGCACATATACCATTTGGTGTACAACCCCTTCCTCCCAAAAGGAAGAAAAAGAAGAAAAACACCGTCCATCAAGTCGATCCCGAGCATCGCGCTTTTGACCCTGTAAACGAAGTCATGGCCGCCGTTGATAATAGACGATTGATGGAGATCCTTCAATCAATTGTGAAGGGAAATGCGGATGCTATTGTTATACCCGAGATACCTGCAAACACTTTTGAGCTTAAGACACATATGATCACTATGGTTTCTTCTACCCCCTTCCTAGGGAGACCCATGGATGACCCCCATGATCACATCAAGAAATTCTTGTCACTTTGCAATACACTTAAGTATAATAGGGTCCCTCATGATGCTATTAAGTTGATCTTATTCCCTTTCTCCTTAGAGGGTAATGCTAGGAACTGGCTAGATAGACAACCTTCTAGGAGCATTGTCACTTGGGAGGATTTAAATAAGAAATTTGTTAATAAGTTCTTTCCTCCTTCACGAACCACCGCCTTGAGAAACCAAATCATAGGATTCCAACAAAAGCAAGATCAAAACTTTAATGAGGCTTGGGAAGAGTTCAAAGAGTTGTTGAGAAAGTGCCCAAGCCATGGTTTTAACTTAGTTCACCAAATTAACACCTTCTATAATGGTTTGAGACCTCACCATCAAGATTCCCTTAACTCGGCCACGGGTGGGAAAATTCTTTCAAAATCCACACAAGATGTATGGGATATCATTGAGACAAAATCCATGGTTCAAACAAATAACCAAAGAGATGAGGTAGTCCATGTTGTTCAAGAGAGTGCTCATACATCCATTGATAATCAACTCCTCAAGAGTCACAATGAAATACTTCAAGCAATTGACAAGAATAAAAAAGAGATGATTCAAGCCCTTATGAAAGTGTCCTTGAACAATTCTTCTCTCAATGATGTTAATGCCATTACCCTAAGTTGTGAGACATGTGGAGGTCCTCATTCTTATCTACAATGTGATAAAGTTCAAAACTTTCAAGGTGAATGCTATGCTTATCAAGATGAACAAAGAGAGCACTTTAAACCTAACATCAACCCTAACCATCTCTCTTACAAGTCAAACAATTACCTTTCTCCACCTGGTTTCCCACCCCATCAACCTACCCAAAACCAAACAAACCCTCCATAATTGCTTCAAAGATATCAAGGGCCAAGGGGAAATTCCCAAGGACACTGTGAGTTTGCTTTTTACTATGATCCGGTGGTCTAGGGTTATGGAAGAAGATGGAAGCCATTGTTGGGTTAAAGAGAGAAAGGTTGAGGGTGTTTCTAGAGAGAGAAGGTAAATGTTATAAATGAAAGATAGAAAAACACAAACATCAACCCCTCCTTGGAAGCCTTGGAGGGGTATATATAGTCACTCATGTGCCTACACTATACATAGTTTCATAGTCTAGTATTTGCGTAAGTGACTATGATAACTAATGAGAATTCTTAAATGTCGTCACATAAAGTGAATTTATAACAATATTCCCCCATGGGACGACGTGTAGAATTCCTTACAATATTTTTCCTAACAAGTACATAATGATTAAGAACAAAAGCTTCCATGAAGCGTCTAATGCTGATGAAGTCCTTTGAGGCCTTTGACTTCAAGTCTTCACTTCAAACGAATCATCTTTGTAGTAACTTGTAGAAGAAATACTGTAACGGCACGAGCTAAGTAACTCATATACTTCTGGTTAAGGAGAAGCTTCTGAATTAACTTCCCCCTAATTCATGCCACATAATCTTGATGTAGAAGCTTTTAATAGCTTCCCCCTAAACTGACAATCCTCATGAGCAATTTCAAAGCTTTCAATAAAGCTTAGAATGATTAAGCGCACAACGGAATTTAACAATCAAACCCCATCATATGAAATGATAATGTTGCTATGAGTGATTAAAAGTTTGGGGCACACCTAGTAGATCAACAACGTCTCTTCTCACGCTTAAATAATTCTTCTGAATTTTTCTTCCCCCTGAGAGTTCAAGTTATGCATACTAGAAAGAATAAATACATTTCTTCCCCCACGTAGTTGAAGAAAGTAAACCAATCCCATGTGTTAATGCAAGTGATGCCTAAAAACATTATTAGTGTTAACTAATCTTTCTTAGTTTTGATCACAACAAACTATACAACACATTTAGTATAAAAACACAAAACGAATTATTTAACTAACACTATCATCAAGTTAATAATCATCACTAACTTTTCTTAATCATACTTAGTGATCATCAAAGTGATTATCCTTAAAACTCACTTTTGTTAATATGACAAAAGATTTTTTAATAAACTTTCTTTTTAAGAAAATGTTTTATTAAAATGGAAAATGTAAATTTGAAAATGGCATATTCCATATGCCATAAGAATATCCTTTGAAGGTTTAAAAAACCTCAGATATTCCTACCCCACTAAAAGAAAAAAAAGGGAGCGGACTCTACTGGGCGGTACCTTAAATATCTAGGCGGTTCCTTATCGATAAGGTACCGCCAGCTAGATAAGGATCCGCGCCCAGCTAGCCATTGGACTTTGTCTTCTATAAATAGTGGATCAAATCTCATTTTCCAACAAGCCTCTTGGATGTTTTTCTCAGCCCCCTTTCTCTTTTCTATAGCATAATCATTAGTAAATGATCACTTAAAGTGTTAAGGATGTTTACATATGATTATCCTCTTGATCCCCTCCTTTACCTTGTCCAATGAGAAGATCACTCACTCACTAGTGTTGTGATAAAGATGAATCCATGAATTAGTCATGTTCATCATGTTAGCCTTTTTATTTTTGTTAATCCATTTGTATTTATGAAATACTTAGACTAGTTGTGTTCATCCAAGCTATTTATAAATACTTGGATTTGTTGTGTACATCCATTGCATATGTGTTTGCTTGGATTTGTGTTGTGTAGATCCAAGCTACATGTGTGTACTTGGATATGTCTAGTTGAGTTGTAATAGATTTATGTAGTAGTTCTCACTAAACTATAAAGTGATGTGGTTGTGTCTTGTGAGTTATCACTAAACTTGAACGTGATTAGTAGTTGTGTTGTGTGAAGTTATCACTTAGCTTCAAAGTGAAGAGTCGTGAAGATTGGTACTAGCTTTGGATTAGAACTCGACATCTAGCCTTGTGTTGTTAAATGGTGAAGTAGGCAACGTCGTGAAGATTGGTTCTACCTTGAGATTAGAACTCGACATCTAGCCTTGTGTCGTTAAAATGTGAGGTAGGCAACGTTGTGTAGATTGGTCCTAGCTAATGATTAGGTCTCAACATTTAGCTTGTGTCGGAAAATAATGTAAGCGATGATGTAAGGCTTTCTCCGCCAAGAAGGGAGCTTGTGGATATAGTGGAAATCTCGAGTAGGTGTACTCGAGGAGTGGAGTAGAAACGAGGACAGAGCCTCGTTTTCGAACCATTATAAATCTTGGTGTCTTATCACTAGGTTGTCTCTTTCCTTACTCTTTACTTATTTCATTATCATTATACTTACCTATTACCATTGCTAATGCATTTGAATTGAACCTAATCATTATGCAACTTAGCTTTAAGTAAAAGATAGTTTTGATACACACTTAATTCAAAGTAATTTTAAATTAGGTGACTAATTGAAGAGAAACTATTCAACCCCCCCCCCCCCCTTCTAGTTTCTACAATTGGTATCAGAGCGATGGTCACTCAAGATCTTTGAAGTATATTGTATTTTAAAACTTGGATCGATCCATTGTCTCCTCAAATTAAAGTTTCTCTTTGGTCAAAAGTATTTTTTCTTGAAAAATAGGTCTTTTAATTGGTAATATTGCATCCCTCTTAGATTAGTAGTCTTTATGCATTTTAGATCTACTCTTGAAATGTATCTACTAGTTTGCATCTTGCTTTGTGTAGGTACTCATGAAGATCAATCACTTAATTGGTTGTGGATTGAGTTACTTGCACTTGTAGAAGACTCATCTTCATTGATCTTCAACATCCTTGAATGATGATACCAAGATGATTGGGAATGATACTAGTCCTTGAAGACTTAGTACTCATCATAGTCATTGTTGGGCATTGCATTGATTCCTTGATGGATTGCTCTTTGTGGCCAAGGTACGCTTTCATTCTTCCACACGCCCTTTGATCATTCTTTTGATCATTACTTGACTATGTGCTTGTTCTTGGCATCCTTGCCTTGACATTTGTTTGTGGTTTGTGATTCTTTTCTTTTATCCTCTCAAACCTTCATTGCTTGGATACTTGACTCACTATGGTGATGTACAGTGATTTAATAGTAGCTTAAAGTATCAAGCATGATTTCCATGGTTTGCACCCATACGGTTAGTAGGCCCTTTGTGGGAGAGAAAGTGAATTAATACCTTGCTTATATTTTGGTTTAGACTAAGACTATTATTGAAAGTGATCTTAGTCTATACATGAATAATTGCTTTGTGTTTATTCATTACCAAAGCCGTTTAACGTTTCACCGGAAAGGCACGTCTTAAACCACTATATATGACACAAGCTCTTCGTCTCCATGATTTGAAGATTGTCATTAATCCCTTGAGCATTGATCTTAGTCTTGATTTACTTCCCTTGATTTCTCTCCACTTTGCCTTTTCGCTACGAGTAGTCGTTTGTCCGTTTCGGTTCTTTTCGATCTCGATTCAACTCGTAATACTTCATTAAGGCATATTGCTTAGTGTTATGATGATCCAAATGATATTCTAAAAGGTTTAAGATATATTTTTAAGTATTTTAGAAAATTTGGTTTTAAAAGTTTTGGCGTATTTCATTGATAAAAACCAGCCTCTACAGGCGGTTCTTTATCTCTGGCGGCTCAAACCCGCGGTTCCTTATCGATAAGGTACCGCAGGCAATAAAGTTTGTCAGAGCGCCAGTTTTATTAAAATAACCTTTTTCAAACCAAACCTTCTCTCTCCCAAAAACACACAGCCGATGGTTTTCATCTTTTCCACCATTGTTGAAGCTTCAAAAACCTTCAATCAATCAAATTAATTGATTCCAAGCTGTGGGTTTCACTCATCCTTCATCAAACATCAATTAATCGTAAGTACTTTCTTTCAATTTCATATATTTTGTTCTAGGGTTCATCCTTTCATAATTGGGGATTTTTAAAATTGAAATTGAATTAGAACCTTAATAGGAATATTGGTTGACATGGTTACTTTACTATGATTCCTTAGGTTCATATTCATTGAGATTTCACTAAAACCCACTTGTAGAACAAATCCGAATTTTGACTAAATGATTTTGGTTAAAAGATGGAATTGAGATGAACCCATGAACAAATAGGTAGTTGCATTGTTAATGCTTACCTAAAAACATTGTTTTGAAAAACCAATGTTCTAGTCCATTGTTGATCCAACATAGGTCATATGTTCTTGGTTAATAATGGAATAGACACATTGTGAACATGAGAATGTTATGGATTCAATCCTTTGTTTGTCAAGAAATTGATATAACACATTCTCATATTTTTGAGTTTTGATTTTATTTTTCATATAAGTGATTGAAAAAATATTGACTTATGTTTATATTAGGTACTAATCATGCCTTCTCAATATCAAAAGGATCATCAATTCACTAGACAATACATGTCAAACCTTTCCCAAACCTATGCTTCCACTCAACTTCGAAACTCCTTTCCATCCCTTTCTACTCGTTGTTTCCATGAGGGTAGGGTCGTTGACGAGGGAATAACGGGTTATGACTATATCCAATCTATGTTTGAGCTTTCGGGGTTTGACTGCTTGCTCAACATAGAAGAAGATATTTACCCCTTGTTTCTTCTTGAATTCTTTAGCACCTACTCCATGCTTGAATACAATGGAGAAATCTTCATTCGATTCGTGTTGAATGATCAAATGATTCAATACTCCCTCGAAAACTTTGGTGAAATTCTTGGTGTGCCATATGAAGGAACTTGTCGTTTTACGGATAAATGGAGACTTGATGCTCTCTTGGAATCCTACGATAAACCTCCAAATGACCACACCAACATTGATCTAGAGTTTATCCTTGACATCATTTCGAATGAGCGTGATGGAAACATTGTGAGAAGCCTTCATCCAAATGTGCGAAATGTGAATCGATATGAAGTGCTCTCTAGCGACCTTAAGGATTTTATGGTCCAATGGGCAAATATCCTTAGGGAGAATGTCTTTTGTCTTGGTGGAAACCGAGATCATATCCCGGCTTGTATAGAGAATATGTTGAGTTGCATCTTTACATCCACCAAGTACAATTTGGCATTCTATATCGCTCGACGAATAAATTATGCCCTTTCAAAGCCCAAAACAAACCTTCCCTATGCTATGCTTCTTACTCGCCTTTTCAAAAGGGTTGCTCATGATTTTCCTCACCTAGATCTTTCTTGCTTTCACCCGGTTCATCGGGTTATGTTGCCTATTCAAGAGGTATATGCAAGAAAGCCAAGAAGTGATCGAGGTTCGCGAAAATCCGATCATCAAGAGACAGATGATGAGGACACCTATATGCCAACAAGTGATGGTGATGGCATAGGTACTAGTTCTCACTTCAACTCTTCGAATAATTCCCACCCATCCTCAAACTCATTCGTGGATGGACTTGAAGACTTAGCTCCCCCACCTCATTACTCCTCTAGTGAAGTACCGGAAGATCTCAACATGGAGCATCTCTACCGTGAAAATCTTAGGACTAGAGGTGAATTGCATGAACATCGGGTTGAGTCAAAGAAGGGATTCAAGTATTTGGGGAATATGATCAAGGGATTGGGCAAGAAGAGAAGGTGAAGGCTTTGAAGTATTCAAAGAATACATGCTGGTAAACATGTAATGTTGAACAATTTTTTTTTATCTTGGATGTGTATTGACTAAATTCTACTTGTGTGGATTATTTGTGTATTATCCTAATGATTATCTATGCCATTGTGATTATGTTTTGCATAGCTTTGCGCATCCTATGTGTTAGTTAGCTTCCTAGAGTTTGGTCAGTAGTTAACTTTGGCTTCAAAATCCTTTGATAAAAATCTGGGCTAACCAAAATTTGAGAAAATACCACTTTTGAACACCACTGGTCGCGGTTCCTTATCAACCCGCGGTACCTTATTGATAAGGAACCGCCGCCCTTAGATAAGGAACCACCGGCTATTGTGTCCGTCAGAATCTTTACTTTACACTATTTTCCTTAATCTGTGTAAACCTTGCTTGATTCTTTGCAAAAACCTGCACATTTCCTAAACTAGGTTAGCTAAATTCATTGTTCACATAAAATGTTTTTAACCCATTACTAGTTTGGATCATCCCTTCACCCTTTTAAACCCACCTTGCTAGCCATGTTCTTCACACATCAAACCTTCTTCCTTAAACCTTAAACCCTTCATCTCAACCATGGTTTCTACAAGAAGCTCAAACTCATCCAAAACCTCCACCACAAAGAACAATCTTAAGATTAAGATTAAAGTGGCTAAACCCAACTCCTCACCCTTTCACACTCCCAATAATGAGATTGTCCCAATTCTCATTTCTTCATCAAACTCACCACCTCTTGCTCCATGCAAGACTTCATCAACCCATGGAACCAACCATTCTCATGGTTCTACCTCCTCTTCATTCCAATCTAGGACGAATGAGCTTTCCTCACCCTTCACTCCAAGTAATCTCTTGGATGTGACTACCCAACCCATCCAAAGCATTCCTATTGTGAATGACTTTGAAGATACCATGGTGACTTCACCATTTACCCCTCTTAACTCACCCTTTTCACCCTTGGAGAGCTTGCCTCCACACTCACCCACATCACCCTTGGAGAACATTCCTCCTCCACCTCCACCTCCCTCAAACACTCCCATTTTGGGTGTTCTACTTCCCTTCTTTATGGGTGATCCTTACTTCCTTGGGTTCCTAGAAGCTCATGGTTCTCATTGTCCATGTTGCCTCTACAATAAATACATCATTCAAAACCTTAGGAGGGAGATGTTGGGACTTCATATGAGGTTGCAAGATTTCTTGCTCACCTTGTTTAACATGCCTCCTCCTAGGACATGAATGGTGATTTTCTTTAAAAATAGTTTTCAAGAAACTTCAAGCCAAGGAAGATTATTAATCAAGACCTAGTTTTTTTAATATATCTTTAGTTTAGTTAGTTGTTTTTATTTATTTTCCTTATGTATCTCTTTCATGAATGTTTTATGAGAATGAATTATGGACTTGGCATCATGTGCTTCTATCTCTATGTGGACATTAATCAACTTTAATTCCAAATTAAAATTGAACCTAAATCTATCACAACCTCTAAAACTTGACTAAAATTGGTTCAAAATGTTATCCAGAATTTTGTCACCCTTTATCGAGACATTCTTGGTGAATGTATTGCTTTTATGCAACCCTAACAAAATTTAGTGCTAATAGAGGTAAAATTCCAAGATTTGCAATTTTTTAAAAAAGTCTTAGTTTTTCTCAAAACCCTAGAAAATCTAGATTTCAAGTCCACTACACGCGGTTCCTTAAAGAACGCGCGGTTCCTTAAGTGATAAGGAACCGCTGGTCCCTATAAGGTACCGCTCACAGAAAGCCATTTTATGGCTCGTTTTTGGTCTTCCTTCATCACCCTATTCCCAGTCAAGATTCCATGTTTACTCAATTTGGCTAAACATTCCTTGACACTTTACATTTGTTTTTCAAACCTTTGCCTTGTATACTTTCTTCTTATACCCCAACCTTGAGATTTCATTCTCACACCTCAACAATGCCTAACTCTCCCTTTCATAACCTTGACATATCTTTGTCACAAACCTCCTCACCCAAAGCTTCCTCATCAAAGCTTTCAAAGAAACCGAAAATCTCGGTTAAACCTATTTGGATCAAGAAAAATGAACCCTCTTCATACAAACCACCCAAGAACCCCACCTTCTCTCCAATCAAGTATTGGAATGAGACCTACTCCATTAACCCAATCACCAGAGAAAAGGAGAATCTCCCCCACCACCAAAACCCTTTGACACCCCTCAAATCAATGATCTTTCAACCTTCCCAAACCTCACAAGGCATTGTGAAAACATTACCTACCCACCCTCCTCACCACCACCAAACCCTAGGTGTGATGGCCTTCCCCCATCAACCGAATTTATGTTGCATCATGGATCCTCGTGTGCTTGTTGTCGATTTCAACAAATTGAACTTGCTCATGTGTATGAGAAGTTAAATTTTCTTGAATTCCTCCTCACTCGACCTCCTCTCAAAGTTTTCGTTCCTGTGGACAAAACTTCGAATGATGCATCGTCGTCTTATTTTTCCAACTAAAGGGCTACACTCCATTGGAGTCAATAAAACTTTAGTCGTTTTAGAGTCATTTTTAAGCAATATTGGAAAATTGTCACTATTAGACTAGCTTATGCTTTGTGGTTTATTTTCCATATCTTTTGCTTAAGATACTCATATTGTGTGTATGACTATCTACTTTGGTTGTCTTTTTCATATTTATGTAATATAATCTTTATGGTGTGTTTGTTTTCTTTATTTGATCATTCTCTCGTTCTTTTTGAGTTGATCGTGGTTAATATTTACAATTGTTTATGGGTGATTCCATCAATTCTAAATTATAACCCCTTGACAAATTTATCATCTTCATTGGTTGGATGTTTCCTTTCTTCCTTCATTCCACCAATTGAACCTTGATTTTGTCATTTACCTTTTTGGATATACTTAGCAAATACTTGCTTCTAATTTGAGATTTCTTCTCCTTCTCCCTCTCAAGTTACTTAGTAGGTAGTGATCATATATACATTGGTGTTTCTTTGCTTTCTACTAACCTTTGTGTAGCATGTCACCTTAGCTCATACACTTGGTGCCCCAAGCAAGGGGGAGCAACCACCAAGGGGGAGCTACTAGCAAAGTTTGAATATCTTTAAAGACTTGTGCTTACCTTTTTGCTACGACAAAGGGGGAGAAATGATAGTGATAAACTCGTTAATAATTCGATAGTTTATGTTTCTAAGTGAATGAGTTTATAGTTTGTCGTAATCAAAAAGGGGGAGATTGTTAATGCAAGTGATGCCTAAAAACATTATTAGTGTTAACTAATCTTTCTTAGTTTTGATCACAACAAACTATACAACACATTCAGTATAAAAACACAAAACGAATTATTTAACTAACACTATCATCAAGGTAATAATCATATCACTAACTTTTCTTAATCATACTTAGTGATCATCAAAGTGATTATCCTTAAAACTCACTTTCGTTAATATGACAAAAGATTTTTTAATAAACTTTCTTTTTAAGAAAATGTTTTATTAAAATGGAAAATGTAAATTTGAAAATGGCATATTCCATATGCCATAAGAATATCCTTTGAAGGTTTAAAAAACCTCAGATATTCCTACCCCACTAAAAGAAAAAAAAGGGAGCGGACTCTACTGGGCGGTACCTTAAATAGCTAGGCGGTTCCTTATCGATAAGGTACCTCCGGCTAGATAAGGATCCGCGCCCAGCTAGCCGTTGGACTTTTTCTTCTATAAATAGTGGATCAAATCTCATTTTCCAACAAGCCTCTTGGACGTTTTTCTCAGCCCCCTTTCTCTTTTCTATAGCATAATCATTAGTAAATGATCACTTAAAGTGTTAAGGATGTTTACATATGATTATCCTCTTGATCCCCTCCTTTACCTTGTCCAATGAGAAGATCACTCACTCACTAGTGTTGTGATAAAGATGAATCCATGAATTAGTCATGTTCATCATGTTAGCTTTTTTATTTTTGTTAATCCATTTGTATTTATGAAATACTTGGACTAGTTGTGTTCATCCAAGCTATTTTTAAATAATTGGATTTGTTGTGTACATCCATTGCATATGTGTTTGCTTGGATTTGTGTTGTGTAGATCCAAGCTACATGTTTGTACTTGGATATGTCTAGTTGAGTTGTAATAGATTTGTGTAGTAGTTCTCACTAAACTATAAAGTGATGTGGTTGTGTCTTGTGAGTTCTCATAAAGTGAAAGTGATTAGTAGTTGTGTTGTGTGAAGTTATCACTTAGCTTCTAAGTGAAGAGTCATGAAGATTGGTTCTAGCTTTGAATTAGAACTCGACATCTAGCCTTGTGTCGTTAAATGGTGAAGTAGGCAACGTCGTGAAGATTGGTTCTACCTTGAGATTAGAACTCGACATCTAGCCTTGTGTCGTTAAATTGTGAAGTAGGCAACATTGTGTAGATTGGTCCTAGCTAATGATTAGGTCTCGACATTTAGCTTAGTGTCGGAAAATAATGTAAGCAACGATGTAAGGCTTTCTCCGCCAAGAAGGGAACTTGTGGATATAGTGGAAATCTCGAGTAGGTGTACTCGAGGAGTGGAGTAGAAATGAGGACAGAGCCTTGTTGTCGAACCACTAGAAATCTTGGTGTCTTGTCACTAGGTTGTATCTTTCCTTACTCTTTACTTATTTCATTATCATTATACTTACCTATTACCATTGCTAATGCATTTGAATTGAACATAATCATTATGCAACTTAGCTTTAAGTAAAAGATAGTTTTGATACACACTTAATTCAAAGTAATTTTAAATTAGGTGACTAATTGAAGAGAAACTACTCACCCCCACCCCCTTCTAGTTTCTACACCATGTATGAAGCTCAAATACTGATGTGGACACTTTATCCCATTCATGAAGTTGACATCATAACACCAGAGTCAATTAAGTCCCGGAAATGCACATATCTTCTTCCGGAGATGCACCAGAGTCAATTAAGTCCCAGAAGTGCATATCTCTCCATATAGGATAATGATGATGAATAATTGCAACATCAAAACAATTAAACATCAAACGATAGTGTACCGTTTAGAGACTGATAATGCCACAAGTTAAAACACTGATTTTCTCTGCGGTTATGACCCAGAATGTCTTCAAATTAAAAGAAGGTATGAAGTTCATCACATGTACTCGTTGTGCGTTCAATATGTCTTCTTCTTCCCCTTGATGGTTTCGAAATCTCGGAACCAGCAATAAATCGTACGCACATGTACCTGAAATCTCGTGAGAATAATAAGTAAGCTGAATTATATATTTTGTAAGAATCAGCTGCTGATCGAAATTATCTACTCATAAACTCTACATGGCTAACTTTACCAACCTCCTTGAAGGCAATTTGAAGTGACCACTGATGGAATGAACCAGATATACCAAACGTGAAACTGAATAAAAATTCCTCGATCTTGTGACTTAAGCTTGCACTATTGTTGAATGAGGAACGATGTAGAAATATCATTGCTAAGAAATTTATAAGTACCCAATACATTACTGACGAAGTATATAAGCACATCACCTCTTGAAATTATCCACGTCGACTATGCGCGTGACATTGAGTACAACAATGTAGCTCATTAATGTGATAGTTATCCAGGTCATCAACCAACCACCCCGAACCAGGAAACTAGATAATCAAGTCTTCATCCTAAGATTAAGCACGAACAAGTTATCTTTCAAAGATAAAATAAGTACACGCCTTCGAAAAATTCGTCTTCAACTTCAAATAATAATGCCCGATCAAATAATCTGTAGCCACTAAAAATATAGCCATATTTCTTGGTCTCGTCAAATAATTTTTGTCACTTTGTCTCGTCACTTGTCACGTCACTTTTTGTCTTGACACAATAATACATTAACCAATTATAAATCAAATGTCAAATTAATTTTCACGTTGTTGATCTACTTTGCTTAATATATTAACCATCATATACCGATCATATTTGATGTAAAAATATGCCTTCAATGTGTCCTCCTTTTCATTTATTGGTAACCACCCAAGAATAGTCATCGTGTAGTATTTATGTGCAATGACAATAACTACTAAACTTTAACTATGCCTAACACAGACCGATTATACCAAAAAAGCAAGCTTAACACACGGCCCAAAATAATAAGCAACTCCAAAATTGCTGAATAAATGGTCTAGTAACTACTCGGCCCATCATATTTTAATACCTGGTCAATGAGACAATAACATCGGGATATATATAAATCACAATGTTACCCTAATTATCTCATAACCCTAAACTCACTCAATCACCAGCCGTTTTCTTTCACATAGTAACCTCCGTCCCCTTTTTCTCTCCCTATCTCAAAAATAAAAAACCTGCTGTCACCAACAAGAAATCATCATCCATCATCATATATCTATCGAATCTCATACAACAATATCACACATCTTCGATCCAAACCCCTTACAACATTCGATATTTATTCATAGAACCAAAGCCCCATCGAAGCCATCATCTTTACTCACGAAGATAACCTCTCTGATTTAACCACCACACAAAAACTAGATGAATCACTTCATCATCATGAATCCAAGACACCCGGTAATAAGGACAACTTTGATATCAAAAGGGAACATCAATTGCTTTGATAGTCAAAGACAAATAAGTCGTTTACAACGTTGAATTCATCAAGATCCATAAAAAAGGATCTCGGGTAGGTGTTGTTTAATTGCATGTCGATTTTTGATTTTGTTTTGTGTGTGGAAATCAAAACGAATAAAGATTGTAACATATTTGTTATTAATCTTCTTTTAATTCGAAAATTAAATGAGGGTCTTTAACCTTTGAAATAGATCCATGATGAGATGTTCAACAAGCAAGATCTTTAACAGATTTTGTAAGTATGAACGATTCTGAGGTCGTTATCTTGATTAGTGTTTCTAGTTTTGTTGAGATGAGATTAGTAGATGGGATTAGGAGACGAAGGACTAAGATTAGATTATTGTTGGATTTAATTTGGGAGTCATAAGGGTGATGGTATGATTGAGTCGGGGTTTGATATGGTCTCGGTAGTATAAAAAACATTGTGGAGTGCTTCGAACCAGTCGCAATGTTTAACAAGCATCGCAATGTTTTGTCAAAAATATCGTAATGTCCACCTTTTGATTGTCGCAATGTTTGTCTGTTTCATTGTCGCAATATTTTGAGGTCTTCAAAGAATACCTCGCAATATCAGTACAAACCTATCGCAATGTTTAGTACAAACCTGTCACAATGTTTAGTAAAAACCTGTCGCAATATTTTGAGGTCTTCAAAGAACACATCGCAATATTCATTTCTGTCAACTCTCGCAATGTTTTCTTTTGTTCCCATCGCAATATAAAAATAACCTTATCCAGATTGTCCTTTTTTGGGGATTTCTGGATCTGGGTTTTCTGGATCTGGTTTTCATCTTCATCTTCAAAAAAAAGCAAAGAAAATCCAGAAAAAACTTTAATACCAGATCTAAAATAAATTTCTAACCAGAATCAGTAGATAAATTAGAAGAAATCTATAGACTGTTGACCAGAAAACCAGGCGTAACTGATAAGACAAATCAATACTGATGAGACCAGATGTTGACCAGAAATGATGCTAGAGATGACAGATTTGAGACACAAAACAAAACGACTATTTGGACTACAAATAAGACCATCGTCACAAAAGTTGTAACAGATTTGAGATCAAAGACAAACTGCGACAAAAAAGTTAACAGACTGAGACCAAAGAAAAAAAATTAAAAAAATTTAGACCACCAAATCAATAAACAAAAAAATACAACAATCCAAGGATTGAACCATAGCTCTGATGCCAATTGTGAGTTTGCTTTTTACTATGATCCGGTGGTCTAGGGTTATAGAAGAAGATGGAAGCCATTGTTGAGTTAGAGAGAGAAAGGTTGAGGGTGTTTCTAGAGAGAGAAGGAAAATGTTATAAATGAAAGATAGGAAAACACAAACAACAACCCCTCCCTGGAAGCCTTGGAGGGGTATATATAGTCACTCACGCGCCTACACTATACATGGTTTCCTAGTCTAGTCTTTGCGTGAGTGACTATGATAACTAATGAGAATTCTTAAATGTCGTCACATAAAGTGAATTTCCAACAGACACAACAACAATAGAGCACCCAATAACTTTCAAAACCAAGGAAAAACTATCATGGCAATAACCAAGGGTTTTACAATCAACCTCCACCTTTCCAACAACAAGGATTTCAAGGAAATGGGCCAAATGAGTTTAATACCATTGAGCTTCTTCATAAGATGAACCAAGACAATGAAAGGAGATACCATGAAAATAAAAGAAGGATCCGTGAGAGTGAAAAGAGAACTCAAGATCAATTAAGAGCTATGCAAGAGGAAACAAACAAGAGGTTTATGATGCTCTTAAATCAAAGACCACAAGGTGCTTTACCCTCCAACACTCAAACTAATCCAAGGGCAAATGTAAATGCAATCACTACAAGGAGTGAGAAAATAACCATTGATCCTTCAATTCCTCCTACACCTCCTTTGGTAACTCCTACTACGGTTCCTCCTTGTGATAAGCCTACACCTTCGAAATCTATACCTTCTAGTTCTAGACCTTCAAAACCAACACCTTCAAGCTCTACAACTTCAAAGCCTACACCTTCTAATCCTACACCTACTACTCCTTCACCTTCCACACCTATCACTGAAGAAACCAACAAAGAGAGTCCTTCAACAACTACCACTCAACCTATACCAAAATCAAGTCTTCCATACCCTTCAAGATTAAGAAATGAAAAGCTTAAGAACAAGGATGACATTCAAGTATCTAACTTTTTAAGAATGTTTAAGCAATTGAATATCAAAATATCCTTTGCGGAAGCTCTAGCTTACATGCCCAAGTTTGCCAAAATGTTCAAAGACCTCCTTTCAAACAAAGAAAAGTTGGTTGATATGCCTAACACGTCATTAAACGAAAATTGTTCTACGGTGTTGTTGAAGACTTTACCAACAAAACTTGGAGATCCGGGACGGTTTTTTATCCCTTGTAATTTCCCGGGGGCAAAATTACATGGCACTTGCGGATAAGGCAAGCATAAAATTAATGCCTTTGTCGGTTTGGAAACAACTCTCTCTTCCCGAGCTCACTCCTACTAGGATGACCCTTGAGTTAGCAAACCGTTCAATAGCTTATCTGGTAGGTATTGCGGAGGATGTGTTTGTAAGGGTTGATAAATTCACATTCCCTGCGGATTTTGTAGTTGTTGACTATGATATGGACCCGAGAGTTCCTCTCATTGTAGGAAGGCTTTTCTTAAGGACGGGTTGTACTCTTATTGATGTGGCGGAAGAACTAATTATGAGAGTTGAGGATGAGAAAGTAGTGTTTAAGTTGGGGAAAGTTACTAAGAAATCTCAAAGTTGTGAAACCGTAAACATAGTGGATGTTCTTGATGAGGTGTGTAATGAACATTTTCATGAAGTTTGCAAGAATGATAGTAAGAACATGCCACATGTGGAGACCGTTGCCTCAATTTCTCCTTCCTTAACACTATTTGGAGAGAGTGATTTCCTCTTAGAGGAATTTGAGTCTAACTTTCTTGGTAATGATGATTCTCCCATCAATTGGGAAGAAGACATTCTCACTATCCAAAAGTTACTCAATAAGGATCCCATTCCTTCACCTACTCCATAAGAGGTTACTAATGATGATCCATCATTAGTGAAACCTTCCATTGAGAGTCCACCTTCCCTAGAGCTTAAGGATCTTCCATAACACCTTGAATATGCTTTCTTAGAAGGAAAGGACAAATTACCCGTTATCATAGCCAAAGACTTGAAAGATGATGAGAAGGAAAAGCTCATAGAAGTTCTTAAGAAACATAAGCCATAGCTTGGAAAATATCCGACATAAGGGGGATTGATCCCTTTTTGTACACACGAAATCCTTATGGAGGATGATTACAAACCCGCCATTCAAAACCAAAGAAGGGTTAACCCAAAAATTCATGAAGTCATCAAAAAGGAAGTTATCAAACTCCTTGATACGGGTATGATTTACCCAATTTCCGACTCACCATGGGTTAGCCCGGTGCATTGTGTGCCTAAAAAGGGTGGAACACCGTTGTGCCTAATGAGAACAATGAGCTAATTCCCACTAGACTTGTCACGGGTTGGAGAGTTTGTATTGACTATAGGAAGCTTAATGATGCTACTAGGAAAGATCATTTACTATTACCTTTCATGGACCAAATGCTTGAACGCTTAGCGGGAAATGAATACTATTGCTTTCTAGATGGATTTTCAGGTTATTTCCAAATACCCATTGATCCAAAGGATCAAGAAAAGCCCACATTCATTTGTCCATATGGCACATTTGCTTATAAAAGAATGCCTTTTGGCTTGTGCAATGCCCCGGGGACATTCCAAAGGTGTATGATGGCAATTTTTCATGACATGATTGAGCACACAATGGAAGTATTCATGGATGATTTATTGGTCTTTGGAGATTCATTCACTTCTTGTCTCTCCCATTTAGAACGTATGCTAAAGAGGTGTGAAGAAACATGTCTTGTTCTAAATTAGGAGAAGTGTCATTTCATGGTCAAAGAAGGGATAGTTTTGGGACATAAGATATCCAACAAAGGTTTAGAAGTGGATCGAGCTAAAATAGATGTTATTGCCAAACTTCCCCCACCTACCACGGTGAAAGGAGTTAGGAGCTTTTTGGGTCATGCGGGTTTCTATAGACGTTTTATTCAAGATTTCTCTAAGATAGCAAGACCCATGACCCACCTCTTAGAAAAAGAGGCTCCTTTCATATTCACACAAGAGTGTTTAGAGTCTTTTGAGATTCTTAATGAAAAGTTGACTAAGGCTCCCGTTTTGGTATCACCAAATTGGGATTTGCCTTTTGAACTCATGTGTGATGCTAGTGATTATGCCGTAAGGGTCGTCTTAGGACAAAGAGTTAATAAGCATTTCCAACTTATACACTATACGAGTAAGACAATGACGGGTGCTCAACTTCATTACACCACTACAGAAAAAGAGTTGATTGCTATTGTTTATGCCTTTGATAAATTTAGACCCTATCTTGTGCTTTCGAAGACCATAGTGTATACGGATCATTCTGCTCTCAAGTACCTTATGACAAAGCAAAATGCTAAGCCTAGGATTTTGAGATGGGTTTTGTTGCTACAAGAGTTTTCTATAAAAATCCGTGATAAGAAAGGAGCCGAGAATTTAACGGCGGATCATTTGAGTAGACTTGAGCATCCTTTTCAAGGAGAATTACCTCATAAGGAAATCAATGAATCCTTTCCATTTGAGGAACTCATGTCTATCTCTTCTCAAGAGGATACCACCCCTTGGTTTACGGATATTGCAAACTATCTTGTGGGGGATGTGCTTATTGAGGGTCTCACTTCCCAACAAAAGAAAAAGTTTTTCAAGGAAGCTAAATATTACTTTTGGGATGACCCTTACCTCTTTAGGCAATGTGCGGACTAAATCATAAGACGTTGTGTAGATGGGACCGAAGCATTTAAAATCTTAGAAGCTTGCCATAAGGGACCCACAGGGGGCAAGTTGGGCCTAACTACACGGCTAAGAAAGTCTTTGATTCGAATTACTATGGCCTTCCATTTACAAAAATGCCCAAGAAATGGTGAAATATTGTGATGTTTGTCAAAGACAAGGAAAGATTAATCAAAGAGCTGAGATGCCACAAAATTTTATACAAGAATGTGAGATTTTTGATGTATGGGGTATAGATTTTATGGGACCTTTTTCCATCATCAAAGGGTAATCAATACATACTCGTAGCCGTAGATTATGTTTCTAAGTAGGTTGAGGCTAAAGCCTTGCCTACCAATGATGCTAGAGTTGTAGTCAAGTTCTTAAATCAATTGTTTGATAGATTTGGTGTACCTCGTGCCATCATAAGTGATCGTGGGACTCATTTTTGTAATGATCAATTTACAAGTCATGAAGAAGTATGGTGTTAACCATAGACTTTCTACCGCGTATCACCCTCAAACCAATGGGAAAACCGAGGTCACAAATCGTGGTTTAAAGAGAATTTTAGAAAGAACGATGGGAGAGCATCGAGCTTCTTGGTCGGATAAGCTTGATGATGCTTTATGGGCTTTTAGGACTGCTTTTAAGACACCAATTGGTTGTACACCTTATAGACTTGTCTATGGAAAAGCATGTCACCTCCCATTTGAGTTAGATCATAAGGCTTCATGGGCTCTTAAATGGGCTAACTTTGATCTAAACCAAGCTGGTTCACATTAGAAAGACCAACTTAATGAGATGAATGAACTAAGAACCAATGCCTATGAAAACTTATTGCTTTATAAGGAAAAGACTAAGCAATTGCATGATGCTAAGATTAAGAACCATGAGTTCAAAGTTGGAGAGCCGGTTCTACTCTTTAACTCACGGTTGAAACTCTTTGCGGGCAAGCTTAAGTCACGATGGTCCGGTCCATTCACTATTGCTCAAGTATTTCCATATGGGACTATTGAGTTGTCACAACCAAATGGCCCAAATTCCAAAGTGAATGGTCACCGTGTTAAGCATTACTTTGGGGAGGACATTTCCGTTGAAATGGTCCAAGAGATCCCTATTTTCCCCATGAATTAATTCATTGTGGGAAGAGTCGAGCTAGAGACTCCATAAATCAAGCTTGAATAACTAGGATTAGATCTTTTAGACTAGAGTGTGGTAGGATAGGAATAAAGGGTATATAGATGAGAACAAGTGTAAGGGGATGCCTCTCTTTTGTCTTCTTGATGTTTGTAGGGTTGCTCTCTCTCATTGCATGCATTGGAGCTTATGAAGGAGGCCCTTGTATCGGGTTCACTTCGTTACTATTGTGATTTTCAAACCACATTGTGCTTAAAATGAATTCACTATAGTAGACCTTTCCTTAGCTTGGGTTAAGCAAAGTTATCGATGTCATAAGTGTAGGGGAGTTTACTCTAATACTCTTAAACATTGAGGACAATGTTTATCTTAAGTGTAGGAGGGTTTTCTATCGAAGTGACCTTACCTAGAAAATTGCCCTTAACTTCATGATAACTTGGAAATTCATTTTTCAAATATTTTTCAAATTTTTGATCTACTTTGGCCACCAAAAATATGCATTCATAATTTTTGCATTAATCATTTTTCATTTGCATAACACATTTACATTGTATATATTCTTCTTTTATTTTTTTCATCAAAAATATATAAAAAGGAAAAATATAATAAAGGACATTGTTTAACAAGTCTAGATTTATTTGACATATTAGACCCGCCATGGATACTTTGACTCAACTCGAGTTTGCTTATCTAAGCTTTCTCTAGCTAGTAGCCTCAACCATGTAGACCTTTATTGGTTTATTAGGCTAACTGGCTAAGCATCCACTAGTCTCATTATTTGAGATTTTAAACTGTGGAGAACAAGAGATGATAGAGTTTGAAGTAAGTGTAAAGGGCTAGATAAACCTCATATTAATTAATTATGGCTTTTATATTCCGTTTCGTAACCTTTACTTTCTCGTCAACGCATGTATATATGTTAATAAATAATCAAGAACGGTTTTAATCGGTTTGAAGTCTCTTATGCATTTTTTACTAATCATTCGTGGTTGGTATAAGTACCTCTTAAGATTCTAAGTTAGAACGTTTTATGCGTATTAGACTTATGTCATGCTTAATACTTAGCGGGTGTTTTTCCTTTTATTCTTTTCATTTTCTTTGTGAGGATTTAAGAAAAATAAGAGCGGCTTATTAAAAAAATGAGTGGCTAGAAAAAAAAAAGAAAAAAAAAAGAAAAAAAAAGGAAAAAAAAATAATTATACAAGACTCCCAAGAGGGGCAGTGAAGTGTTAATTATAGTAACTATTGAATTCCAATATTACTCTCACAAGGGTTGCGGGGATTTGATAGTTGCTCCAATCTAGTATTACCTTGACGGGTGCGGGATTGAAGATCAAAGGTCTCAAAAAGGCGGCGGATATAAATTATTGCGTGAGTTTTATTTTTCTTTCCTTAGCGAGTGAGTAGCTACTTATTAATACATGACATAAGGATCTTACACATAAGGTGGCATGAAGATGTCCTAAATCCTAGACCTTTTGAAATCATAAAACATTAAAATACATGTCTTATGTGAATAAATTATAAAATTTTAAACTTTTTATACTATAGTAGAATTAGGTTCAAAAAATCAAAAGCTTTATAATATATGAAGGTGACATCAAAAATTACATTTATAAAGGTTAAAAAAGTTAATCATAACTAGCCGGGTACCCGCGCAATGCGGCGGCAGGTACCCAATAACAATTTTTTAGTAAATTAATATTTTTCATTTTAAGATATCACGGATTTCAGTTTTCTGAAAACACAAGTACACACCGATAAAAAACCAAAGAAATACTAATGTTACAACCAAATATCACATTAAGGTTTTACCTTGATTCAAGTAAATGATGTTGTTTCAGCCACATAGCTCTTTTTTATAAAGACACACTCAAAACAAAAATCATGCAATTTAAAAATATAAAATTCAATTCCCTTTTATCTTTATTTTTATCACTCTTCATCTCAATAATTGGTCCATTACGACCACATCTTTTACTTGCCAAAATCTAAAAAACTTCCACGGTGAACAATAATCAAAAGAGAGATAAATGGTGACAGTAAGGTGTTGAAATGAGAGTGTGTGTGAGTTTTATATGTAAAATTTGGGATGGTTATTTAATAAGGTACTATAGCATTTTACTTTATGAAATGTTAGTTTTTATAATGAGTTGTTAGACATATTCATAATAAATGAGTTATATAAAAAGTTGAAGTTACAAACACAATTATATGTATTAATTTTCTTTAATGTAGTAATAACTTTTAAGAGTTGTTATTGACTAAACATTTGAAAAACCTATATATTTACTATATGTCATAAACACTTTTAAATGACTTATATTGACCCATTATTCAAAAAAACGTATGCATTAAAATGGATTGTATTAAAAACGAATATGATGAACAACTTTGACTAATGGCTTACTAATTTCTTATTATAGAAATGTTAGAGGCTTAAAAAAATTAAGACTTCTAATTATAGAAAATGTCTTAAATCTTTTATAAAATAGTAAGATAAGATAGATACCCCTTACTTTCTCAATTTATAGACTTTTCAACCTCACTAACTTTTATAGACAAAACTTTAATACCCGATACCCATCCCCATTTTGAATTCAAAATTAATCAAGTTAACTCGATTGACTTAAGCTAAAATTTGAATTCGAGTAATTTGATCCGACTATATTTTATGTGGCATGAATATGTCCTAAATCTTACACCTGTTCAAATCATAAAATATTAAATACATGTGTTATGTGAGTGAATTATAAAGCTTTAAACTTTTTATACCATAGTAGAATTAGGTTAAAAAATCAAAAAGTTTATAAAATATGAAGTGACATCAAAAATTAAATTTATAAAGATTTATAAAAGTCCATCATAATAGATTATGCCCTTACTTTCTCAATTTATAGAATTTTCAATCCGACTAACTTTTATATCCGATACGGGTTAATCGGGCTAACTCGATTGACTCAAGTTAAAATTTGAACCTGAGTCGATCCGAATATATTCTGGTGGGGTCGAAATTATCGACACTCTACTGGTATTATAGAATCAAATAATTTGAAGATACTGGAGATGTCTTCGAAATATTTCAATCTGTATTTTGATAGAATGATTTAATAACAAGGACATGGATGGGTCAATCTGTTTAACCTAAAAAATTATACATGCATTATGGATGTCCTTATGGCCCAAGGCCTGTGTGCGTATTATATATATATATATCAAATATACTAAATACGAAACATCGATAACAGTCATCATACAAAAGATTAATCGTTGGCAATGGATTCATGGTCGCATTTTTTTGATGATGGAATGTTGGAGGATACAACTACAGAAACAGAACCCAACACAATAATCGATTCATTGTTGTCTTTTTTTTATGTTGGAAGGAAGGATACAACTACAGAAACAGAACCCAACACAATAATCGATTCATTGTTGTCTTTTTTTTATGTTGGAAGGAAGGATACAACTACAGAAACAGAACCCAACACGGGGGCTTTGAAGTGGGAAATCGAAAAGGATCAAGTAGTTTTGGACAATGTACATGAGCTTCTTGAATGTCCTGTGTGCTATACCACAATGTCTGCGCCGATTTACCAATGTCAGAATGGCCACCCTTTATGCTCCATGTGCAAATTCGGAGTTAAAGATTGTTGTCCCATATGCCGCACGGACATGGGTAGTATACGATGTTTGGCTTTGGAGAAAATAGCTAAACCGTGGGAGGTTACTTATGATTGTCCTTGCGATAATGATTTATGTAAATTCACAGGTAATATTCCAGAAATCATCACACATCTCCAGAATGATGTCCATAGGCGAATCGTGCGCGATGGATGTGAAATTAGCGTTGAAGCAACCACAAAGAAAATGAATCCCATGTCATTGATTTTAACGGTATACAACTGCTATGGATGTTATTTCCTTTTATACCTTGATGGTTATACTTTCGGCAATGCTAATGGTTATGTAGTATCCCTACGGTTCCTCGGCGAGGAAAATGAAGCCAAGAGATTTAGTTACTCACTTGAAGTTGGTAGAGACGGTCAGGAATTAACATATAGGGGGGTTCCGAGGAGTATTCGTGTTCATGATGAGAACTTTTTAAACGATGGGATGTTTATTTCTCCATCGTTCTGGGAGGTGAATGAGCAAAGTTTCAGGTTAATACTAACGGGCCAGATATCACAAAACTAAGTTATAAGTGCTGCAGTATTATTATAGGATTTGTATCTTATTTTTTTGTCTGAATTTGTATCTTATTTTATCGTCTGTCTTCGTTGATCTCATGAAAACAGACAGTACAAACCATAACCAATACACACTCTTTTTTATGTACGGTTACACTCTTTTTTGTATGTATTACGCGTCAGCACGACACTGAGAACAATATCAGAAAAATATTTTGGCGTACGTATAATACTGAAAACTGGACCATTAAGACACCAGAAACACACACATAGAGTCTATAAGCATGAAAATGAAGGCCCTGGTTGAATTTGGAGCTTTGCCTTTTGAGCTCGAGTCAGGCTAAGATGGACAATGTGTTTGTTTGATAAACTCAGCTGGATTACATCCCTTGTTCAACTTTTGTGTCATGCGTTGGTTTGTTTAAGAGAGGGATGTTGAATACAAGCAGTATATTAAGACATTGTGTATGTCAGTCGATATTTTAAACTAGCATTGTGTTTTTTACGTTAAGTAGCTCATTTGATGATGATTCTGAAGGAATATGTACACGTAAATAATATATGTCCGGAAGTCGTCCCGAGCCTAAGGAGACGCACGCGTTAATACGTAAAACAATTAGACGTTAATATATTAGGCGTAATATATTAATTAGTGATAAGCTATTACGAATGTTAACTAATAGTTAGTTAACGGGTTTTGACAAACGATAGTTAAATGTTAACAAAAAGGACTTGTATTTAAAAACAAATAAAAGTGAATTCGGAATTAATGCTTTTTATTTTTGCCGTAGTATTGGTATTCCTAATCCTAATTGATTTAGGATACCGACATATGATAGTATGCATCTATTATCTATTTTATATAATAAAACAGAATATGTTACAACTCTTTTAAGCATGAAAATTAAATGCAAGAATTAAAACACATACCATAAATAAGCTAAGTACAACAACCCAATGCCACAATTGTTATACACGTCTGATTAAAATAGCCCAACAATTTAAGCAATAAACAAGCCCATAACATTCTTACACGTAATGTTTGCATCTGTAGACCAGGCTTTAAACGCTTGGATATATTAGGAATGTTCTTAATGGCTTTAAATTCAATACGCTCCTCTCCCATTCAAAAACTAAAATCTTAGCCCTATATAAACACACTGCCAGTATCGTCTTCTGGTGCACAATGATTTTCCTAAATATGTTACAACTCTCTCTTCTTGATCTCCTATCTCTGATAAAATAATGCAATCACTTAGATCCAAAACTTTGACTTCTTACTCTTCTTCTTTTTTGTGCTGCCATAGAACGGAATGGATTGCACATACCATTCCTGCAACAGTACATGATCTAAGTGTTGCATTTGAGGTGAATCTTAATGGTTGTTATTCTAATGACAAACAAATCTTTCTTCTTGATATTCAATTAATGAAAAAAATGTAATTGAATGAAGATTAACCAGGTTTGACATATTTGAAAATAATTATTGATTTGATTTTTGATGTGGGTAGAATTATTATTGATTGTTTTCTTCTTTTTATTTTTTTCTTTTACAGGTTAGGTGTTTTCCTTAATGTTTGACTACAAAAGTTCATACTCATATAGGTCAGTTGCTTTATTGGTTGCACAAAATAAAATAAGCATGTTGTTATCACTCATGGCGATTAGAAGTGCTCTGTGATTGTTTTATTCAATTATGTTTAAATGTACATTTGCAAACATTTGTTTTCATACCGTCAATTGCAGGATACAACATTTGCTAACATTTGTTTTCATAAGGTAAAGGATCATCACCTATAATTCTGTTTTTTGTCTAATTGTCTAACGTTTCATCTCAGTTTAATAATGATTTTTTTTTTTGCATAGATCAGTTTTGATTAAAGATTTAATATTGGAATGGGGATGATGATGATTTGGAGCAAACTAAATTGATGACTTTTGTTATTCTTTTCTACCAGGTACAATTTTTTTTTCATTATATTATGTAACATGTTACTTTTATTTAGTTATGATAATGTATGATGGTTTAAGTAAAGTTTCATACCAGCTGTTCGATTAAATGTTGGAGTCTTGACTAGAGGTGCAAAATGTATGAATCGGGTAATTCGTTAATATGAATAGGTTTTCTTTTGTTATGAATCGTATGCACCAAACAGTTTTGTCCAAAAAATTTAGAAAATTTTTAGGTGTCAAATATGATTGTAGCAGTCATATTACTTTAATAATATGATATACGTATTATATGAGTTAATATTATTTTTTCCTACCCATTTTGCATCAAAACTGATCATGGTATTTTTTAATTGTCATGTATTAGTAGGGTGTCTTTGAGTTTCTTCTGAATATTAGAATTGCTAACATGTAAAATGCAGTGTTTTATCTATTAATTATTCTCAGAAGAATATATTGTATATATATATGTTAGATTTAGGTTATTACCTTTGTGCTACAAAGACTACTACTATTTTGTGCTATAATTACAACACTAGGATCAAATGGAAAAGAAATTGCTGTTTGTGCTGAAGCATCTGCACTTATTTGTTTACTCAGATTCTCACGACATATCATTTTTATACCCAAAAACCATGAAAAATTAAATAAAAAATAAAAGAAAAACTTACATAAAAATCGATGGTTCCTTCAAAAGTCCTAATAAGAAGTGAGTTTGTTGAGTAATTGGAAAATAAGGGTCAAAAGGCTGGACCAGTTTTTGAATGAATTCCACTACAAATAGCGGATAATAGTTGCTGGATGTTGTGTTGCAGGTGACTTCGGTATCCTTTCAAATGAATGAATTTCCAATACAACCGACATTATAGCGTGCGCCTTTTGGCAGGTGGATGAGTACACGCTGAAAATGCAACAACAACGTCGTATGCCGAAAGCAAAGCAGTGATTTTACTAACCTTAGTCCGAATGCATAAGTTAAAGTGAGTTTACTAACCTCACTTAATTGGCTTAATTTGCCGACAAATCCTTGCATAATTAGTAAAATCTTATAATGTAGGCTAACGCGGCATCTGGTATGTCCGTGATGATGAATGCATGCTAAAATTTATGAAGTTGAAGGCCAAAAGAACTTTTCGATATATCATGTTTAAGATAGAGGTAAAGCAAAATGAAGTGATTGTGGAAAAAGTTGGGGAGCCAACTGAAAGCCATGAAGATTTTGCTGCTTGCCTTCCTGATTCTGAGTGTCGATATGCTGTCTTTAACTATGACTTTGTCACCGAAGAGAACTGACATAAAATCAGTATTTTTTTCATGGCGTGGTAAGGATAAGATACTAGATCCAGTTTATTCCATACCTAATTCGGGTTTTTGATATATATTGAATCAATTAAAGTTTAGTTTAAAAGGTTACAGGTCGTAAAAATTTAGTTGAAATCATATAAGTAGCCATCAAGACGTTATTTCATGTTGTTGAATTTGTTGCATTTGGCAGGTGGTTGCGCGCATGTGCTACGGATTATTGAATGACCATCAGCTAATGTATGACCTCAGATATATCAAGGATATTTTCTATGTTATCAAACATAGTAATACAAAAAAAGGTTAAAACGATGCAAGTATTCAGGTGTGCCATTTGATCTTTGCTTAAGTTTGAATATTTTTACCTCACGTGTGTTACATATTATTTGAATGTAAAATATAATAGTATAACAAAGCATGTGTTCAAAGAATAACAGTGATTAGATTAAACCAATCCAAACACCCCTTTAGTGTCCAATATGTGTTGTGTCTTATTTTTGACAAATCAAATGGTAACTTAAAAATTTAAGTGAAGGTTCTGATGTTCGACCGATAAACTTGAACGATTTTAATTTTGCTTAGGAAGTGGTAAACACACTTTCCCTACCTTAAGACCCGTGATTCCGTGAATATTACGACATCAGATTAGATAAATCCAATAAATAAAAATATATGATATGTGTTTAGCATCCGAGATAGACTTAAAATCAAATTGGTTGTGGGTGAATTAAATGCTAAGAATTCCTTTTAGTAAAATCAGAGGTACATAATCGAGCATGTTGGGTAATTGATTGAAAAGGGTTGAGTCCGGCCTAATACATATATTTTCAACAATGTCTCAAATATTTTTGCTATATGCTTTAGAAAGCAATTCAGGACAACATCTTAGGAAATTTTTGCTATCTGATTAATGTGTGTTAAAAGGGTTGCATAAGCTACGGATGATTTCACTGCAAAAAAAGAGAACAAGTTGAAATTTTCAATGTATACAAACAAAATGAAGACTTATTCTAATACTATAGGTATTTAATCATACTTTCTGCATAGGGTGTTCCTTCCATTTTTTTAATGAATGCTTTACAAAAAGGCCTAAAAAAGTGTTTGTGGGTCAAGTGGAGAAGGATTTACCAACAGTAGTACAAACTACAAAGAGAGTGAGCATCTTGAGTCTAAATGCTTGGAGCATGACCAAAGCTAAGATTAGTACATGTTTTATGTATTTTATTACAGTGTTTGGCACAGGTTTAATATGACCCATTTTTTCGACCGGAATCGAGTTTCAAAACATTGCTGAAAAGTGTATATGTATTCATGAACTTATAGATTATATAAAAAAAACTATAATCGGATGAATTCCTGCTCATATAATACAAAAGCCTATAAAAATAAATACTGAAGTAAATCGTCAATTTCTGTTATTGGAACTTGAAAACTTGAAGAAGTTAGTTAATTGTGTAGCAAAAGACTATAAAATTAAATTATGATTATAATTAATAGAGTATTTCGTAGTTGTATGTAAAACAACTACAAATAACGTTTGAGAAATACTATACATATTGTTTACAAGGAAATGTTACACGGTCTTTGAAAAAGTTTATGATGTTGTTTTCTAATTATGCACTATTCAAATATTATTAATATAAATCTTAAGTATCATTCATATATCATTCTAATAAATTCTATTGTTCAACTTTTAGGTTTAAAGCATACAACTACAATCTTAAATATCATTCACATATTCATTCTAATAAATTTTATTATCAATCTATCCCTGATTGTATGTTGCATATATTATAATTTTGTTGATTGCCAACTGCCAAGTATCCCTAATCACATAGTCAGGCTTTTAACCTCTTATGGAATTTATAATTGCTAAGAAATACTTAAATTGGATTTTAAGTTAAAAAAAGGTAATAAAATATAAGTATATGAACGTTAAAGGGTTTATATTGGAATATAAAATAGGACTATACCTTATTGTGTCATTATTTTTAAAACACTTGACAATCTTTAACCAAGTTTATGCACAATGCGGGGATTTGAGTAATGCAATTTGGTTATTGATGATATTGAAATATAAAATGACATGTTTTATACCATTTTACGACTTTCGCATAATATTCTTTTCCTTTTACTTTGTTTTTTTAGGTGTTTACGAAATGAACATGGACTACTTAAGTGTCTGACGTTGACTACGTATATATGCTCTTCAAGCCTATCTACCATTTGGAGAAGACGATGCATGAACATTTGCTATTTTAATTGTTAAAAACTCATTTTTTTTTATCAAATAATTTGCTTATTACTTTTTATTATTTCATATATATTATAATGAAACATGATTACATTCGTTATTTTTCTTACTTAATTCATATATCTAATTTCTTAAAAAAAATATTTCTTTAAAATATCCCGTGATTCCACGGGTCTTTAAGCTAGTATTTAATAAAACACAGTTTTGTACAGCTCTCTAAAGCAGCTATTGTACAACTCTTAAAGCACGCATCTAATTAATTTTTTCCTAAAATACTATGCCCTAACAAAGCAACACGTGGCAAGCTAATTTTTGAAATACACACTTTGCATTTGTCGTTGAATTAATTACTACAGAGTATTTCAATTCTATGGCTTATATGGAAAGATAATAAAGATATAACTGTGTCTTAAGTATGTTAATATCCATAAGTTTAGAAAGTATTAAGGTGCCACAGTTAATTATTTTGCTAAAATCTTCAGAATTCACAGCCCAACTAATAAAAGTACTACTACTAATTTCAAGTAAAAAAATATGGAAACTCATTTATTTGTTTTAAAACTTTCAATATTATTTGACTATTTAAAACTTTTCACATTGATGTAGTAGCCTCATATTCAACCTCATGTTTAGAAAGTACAACATATTACCAACCATTATTTTTCATCATATAAAAAGAAAAAAAAGGACCCCTTTCCTTTTGATAGCAAACTTTGACTAATAAAAAAAATAAAAAAACGCTCCCTAGAAAACATTTGTACCAATTTTTTACATGGAAAGAAGCAAGTAATACAAATTACAGTACTAAATTTTTCATAGAAAGTCATACTGTAATACGATCACGAAATTAACTGTATTAATATTATTGAGAAGCAAAGTATGCATGAAGGTTGTTTACTATTTTAAGTATTGTAAGTATTAATAAGTATATGTATGGTAAGTACTATAATTTTGTAAAATGATTTAAGGGTATTTGTAGTATAGTTGATCCAAATCACCTCCTCAATCAATATAAATGTTATTACTTATAAGATGTTATTTTAGGTGTTTGTGAATATTATTCTTTAAATGTTAAACATTGATACAACGATTCATCTATATATGTGAATTGCTTTTATTTATTTTTTAAATTACGATTCTGTGATCAGAACTAATAACTAAGATTTCTTAATTCGTTTTTTAATGAATTCGTTTTTGTCACTGATTTTTGTAGGGCAAAATGCAACAAATGGTGATTCCTTAATATAAAGAGATGAAGCATTCATCATATGTTCTGCATCTCCATCCTCCATTGCAGGTGCGATTAACTTCAACATTTTGGTTACTTTTTACCTATACGTATTTAGGATTAAACATTATGTTTGCTTTTTTATTTTGATATCCATTTTTAATTTAGTCATGTATTTGTTTTGGCGATAATTGAAATCGTTTGATATTGTTAATTATTTCTATTGAAGTATTGGGTGGAATCTAATACGTTGAAGGTGGTATTTGACCTGGCGACCCATTTTGTTCTAATATTACCTAGGTTAGACAGGTTAAAGAAAGTAACAATGACATCGATTCTAGATATCGGTTTTAAGCACAGAGTTGTACTGGTGTATTGTAGTGGTGTATGTCTTTTGGCACTACTGTGACACAAATGGAACCGTGGAACTACCATCATTTTCTTTAGTTTTTAGCCTTTGTAAATTTAATTTGTTAGATATTGTTGTTACAACACTCCTGGCACATAAGGTGCGAGTACACGTAGACTAATTTGAGCACAAGATGCTACATGATAAACCCAAAAAGGTTTGCATTTTTTTTTGTTCAACGAAGATAATATTGACTATGATTAAATGCATAAATAAATGTTGAACATGGAATCTCATGATATGTGCGAGATCGACTGAGATTTCTTTGGTTATTTATTAAACAATGCAGGCAACACACACCTAATGCTCCTTTTCTAGATAGACATCTTTGTTCAAGTTCTTCAAGCAGTTTAAGATACATTGAAGTAACAACCACCGTAAGTCCATAACACTATGAACAAATTAAATAAAATATATTGCAAATCTCAATATTTTTATATTTATTTCAGGAACAAAAAGGCACTTGATCCAGAGGTTACCCATTTAGTGTTGTGGAGCTAGACCTGCAGTCGATACAAAAGGTGTTCCAAATACTCTCTGTGGTCATACATATCCTCATACTGTATTACTTCTTTGATAGTTTGGTCTCATATATATATTTAGTTATTATGTGATAAATATTCTTTCTGATAAATTAAGTTTGGTCCTATATCTATATTTAGTTAATAAAAGATTCATTAACGAAAATTATAACTCGCGAAATTGCCTTTCAGGATAACCATATCAAAATTTGGGGCCTTCAATACCACCAATCCTTATATTTTGAAAGGTTTAACTGAAAGATAATGTGCAAGTACTGCACTGATACCCATTTTTGTTTGGCATTAGTGAATTGCACATTCACATTTCGACAGCCTTTGGGATGATGTGTTGCCATAGTTTTGTTTTAGACACTAATAAGACACAACCGTACTTATAATAGCTAACTGGTCAAATCTCTTAGAATTTACTAGCTACATTAAGCAACCAACTCTCTTTTCACTCATGTGCAACTGGTTAGGTAACAACATCTAACTCTTTTCTTTCTCCTTGATTTATAAATTTTTACAATGATTTCCCTTTATTGGGCAGATTTTAAAACTTTGACTAGAGCTTCGCTACGATTTAAAGAGCGCCGTAGGGTTAGTTATTTCCCATATGGACACGATAATCATTTATGGCTTGTGTTCAGAAACATGAAAGCGTGTATAATATTCTTATAAGGAAATAAGGACCATCTTTGTTTTAATATAGCTAATAATCTACCATCATGTTTAAACATAAAAGTGGTCGTTCACTCTTCTGGTCAAATACCACCTCAGGCTTTCTTCTTCCTTCATTACCACCCACAGTTAGTCCATCTTTGCATCATCCTCTCACAGTTACTTTGCAAGTTGTTTTATATTTATTATCCACAACTACAACTAGCTACAAGATGCAATTTACATTTGGTATGGTTGTTTTGTTTTTTTGTATTTGTAGCTCAAACGACTAGCGGGTGAGATTAAAATGGTTGAGTGCTTAAAGCTAAAGAGGAGCTTGGTGCAGGTATAAGTAATGTTAAGGACGGGTCCCGAAGCAATGCAAGGAAGAAACTGACGCACATGATTTTGGCCTCAAAACATAAGTGATTAAGTATTTTACATGTTTAGTTTATTATGAAAATATTAGTATAAAAAAAATGTTTCTTTTGTTTTTTGAATTCATCTTTTCTATCAAAAAAATATTAGTATATTATAATTCAAGCTTCTGTATGTGCAACAAATTATATACGTTACTCCTTTTAAGTGAATATAAGTTGAGAAATTAGTCATAAATCCATAGACAATTTTTTTTGCATTTAATATATTGCTTCGAGTGCCTTAACCATGACTTTGATATATCTCTCGACCCGATTCTAATTATACATGCCTCTCTTTGATTTTACCACTCTCGATCATATTACCAGGAATCACGTTAAGAAAAAGAGTTATAAGCCTGATTGTAGACTCTAGATGCATATGATAGATCTTATCAACAATGTACCATCACGTGATTATATATATTACTACTTTTTCTTTGCAAAATACTCTAGCATCTAATGGAATGACGATGGAATAACGCACGTCCCGTGGTAACCTTTTTTTACAATTAATTTTGTTTACTATTTTGTTTCATATGGTACTTTTGATCATTACCAAGTGTATATTTTACATTTGCTTATTTAGATGTAACTCTTCTAACTTATGACTTTATAAAATACAATATTATTTACCTTACATTTTTCAACATTATTAAAAATACCCGTGAATTTCACGGGTCATTTAGCTAGTGTACTATATAATGAGCTTTATGTTCAATGATATTTGACTACGATTTAAAAGAAACAGAAAGCGACACATATTAGTACATGGGTTTGTTTTGCGATCAATGTTTGTGTATATTTGTTTTATGAAAACAAATATTAATTAGCTTTATCACTATCGGTACTAGCATACTTAATTGTTTGCTATAACGTATTGTGTGCGTATTCTTAGAGAGATCATTGTTTGATCTTTTGGGTTTTCGTTTATATTGGTGGTTCGATAAAGGTGTTTAATCCATCGCTAAAAGGTACGCGTTTTCTTTATTGTTTATGTTAATTATTTGTCTATACGTGATCCTATATTCCGCTGCGTACTCGTGATTATTAATGTGTTAATATGATAAAAGTTTTTTTATAAATTCCAACAGTGGCATCACGAGCCGTTCGTATAGCTTTTAATTACATTAAAAATAACGAAAGAGATAAAATTTGTGTAAACTTACTATGATGGCGTTTGAATTATTTTATTTGATGATTAGGTTTTCATAAACCCTAATTAGGGTTAATAAAATTAATTAGACAAACCCTAAGTTGTATGCAATTTTTGTTGATAAATATGTTGTTAATTGTTAATTAGTCGTTATTTATCACGTTGTTAATTGTTAATTTATGGTTCGATCCATGGGAATCATGCAAGTTTACCATGGATCATGTGTTCTTGATTAATTGTTTTAATTAAAGTCATGATAAATGTGGTATGCATGAAGTATGTGATTAATTGTTAATTGGATATATGTTTTAGGTTAATGTTTATTTGTTTTGCTTTTGATTATAATTGTTATATCATGGTTCAAGCAAAGGGTTTTTCGAAAAATAAAAATAAACCGGACTAAAACTATATGAAATTTGATTTATTATAATCTTGTTCTTGCACGATCATATGTGGCAACAAATGAGTCGCCCTTACATGATTTTAAATCTAACTCACGCCGTGATTAGCAAGAATCAAGTTTATAATTTGTTTTCTACTTTAAAGTTGTAAAATTTTATTAATGACGTAATTTGCAAAAGTACTATCTAGTTGCAAGGCCGAGGTTCGGGAAGACTCATCAAGACTTCGGTCTTGTAGATACCATCGCCCTATAATACCTGACTACTTGTAGTCTCCTTATCTTGCATACTATTTAGGAAGCCGCGTGGTCTAGTGTTTGAATGATTTTAATCATTCTTTAATCTTTTCCCGTGATAAAAGTAAACTGCTTTAAATAGAATACATGTTGAATCGTCAATTTTTATGATATCACTATTTATACAATTGAATTGTAAGTTAAATAAGTGATATTGATAATTAACGAATTGAGTAAATTTTATAAATTACCATGATACAAAGATGTTGCATGCTTCTTTGTACATGTTTTGAATTGTCAAAATTTATACCCTTTGAAATAAGTTTATTTGTCATCCAACGTGTAAAAGCACTTGCACTTACTCTTTCACCATACGTGAGACTGTGGTGATTTTGTAACCCAAGGTGATATAATACACTCGATTGTGAGACGTCGGTGCTATATAATCACGGTTTTTAGTTGGACGACTTAAGCAAGTTAAGATAGGTGAGACCTTAACTCGTGGCAATAGATGGGATAAACATGCTCACTTTTTCACTTTTGAATTGTCACAAGTGATGGATATAAAGTTGAGTCCCATAATTCTAGAAGTTGTATTGGATGCAATTATTGAACGTCAATTACCCCTTGAATATCATCATCACTAGCAGATCAACTGATGCGGTGGTGGTATGTCTTGGTAGATTCTAGCTTTTAGAAAATTAATTGTTTATTTATAAACATGGGTATTTAATTTTCTATAAAAGAAGTATTATCGAAAATACTAAATTATTGAACTTTGTTTATTTGTAGATGGCAATGAATAATGCCCAAACCAAACAAAACAGTTCGGCTTTCAGGTCGATGCTTGAGAAGCAACAACTTACTGGTCCTAACTTCAATGAGTGGTTACGCGCGCTCAAACTAGTTGTGCGTGTGGAGAAACTAGAGGATGTGTATGACAATCCTTTGCCTGACCATCCTGGTGCTAATGCTACTAATGAACAATTAGTAGAATGGAATGCTCTTTATGATCGTCATAATGAAGTTGCTTGTTTAATGCTTGGAACTATGTCTCCATCGCTTTATCAACAATTTGAATACAAAAGTCCTAAGGACATGATAACTGAGCTTCAACAGATGTATGGAAAGCCTCTTGGTGTCGAACTACAAGAGTTAGTACACACTTTCCATTCATGCAAGCAGGAAGAGGGTCAATCCGTTAGCGATTATGTTCTATTGATGAAAAGCTATTTGGATCATTTGGCAACTCTCAACTATGTTCTTCCAGAAGCTGTCTCTGTCAGCTTGATCCTCAATTCACTTTCGAGTGATTTTGAGGGCTTTGTGCAAAATTACAATATGCAAAGCATGGGGAAGACAATTAGTGAAGTTCATTCTTTGCTTATTGAATTTGAGAAAGGATTTAAGAAGAACAAGAAGTCAAATGTTGCATCTTCTTCTACACCACAAGTGATGGCGATCCAAGGTGGTAGGATCCAGAAGTACAAACCGCAAGGAGGTAAGGCTAAAGGTAAAGGTAAGGATAAGGGTCCTAAAAATTCTTATCCTCCTAAACCTAAAAAGCCTCAACCTTATAAGAAAGAGCATCCGGCAAAAGATTCCATATGTCACCACTGCAAAGAGGTTAGACATTGGAAGAGGAATTGTCTTGTTTATCTAGCTGAGTTGATGAAAAAGAAGAAGCAAGTTGGATCGTTCACTTCTTCAGGTATTTATACTATTGAATTATTTGCTTGTTCTAAAAATTCCTGGGTGTATGACACTGGTTGTGGTACTAATATTTGTAACACGAAACAGGGACTTAGAGGAGCAAAGAAGCTGAAGCAAGGTGCTGTCTACTTGTATGTTGGAAACGGCGTACGTGCTGAAGTAGAAGCTATTGGAAGTTTTGACTTAGTTTTACCTAATGGTTTAATTCTTGTTTTGGATGATTGTCATTATGCACCTACTATTACTAGAGGTGTTGTTTCAGTTTCTTGTTTGCATGATAAATGATTTATTCATAAATTTACGGATTCTGGTATGACCGTTTCTTTTAATGATATGATTTATTTTAATTGTATCCGTGTTAATGGTATTTATGAAATTGATATGCATGATCCTACTTTTCAAATTGTGAATTCAATGTATTCGATTAGCAATAAGAAATCTAAAGCAAGTTTAGATTCGACTTATCTTTGGCATTGTCGACTTGCTCATATTAGCAAGAAGCGAATTGAAAAGTTGCAACATGATGGACTTTTAAACTCAACGGATAATGAACCGTTTGATCAATGCGTTTCTTGTATATCGGGCAAGATGACAAGGAAATCCTTTCCGCATAAAACGGAAAAGGTGAAAGATCTACTTGGATTAATCCATACTGATGTATGTGGTCCACTTAGATATGTGTCAAAGCAAGGTGCTACATACTTCATTACCTTTACTGATGATTATAGTCGTTATGGTTATGTTTATTTGCTTAAACATAAACATGAAGTCTTTGAAACATTCAAGGTATTCAAAAATAAAGTAGAAAATCAACTCGGGAAGACTATTAAAGCCATTCGATCAGATTGTGGTGGTGAATATATTAGTCAAGAATTTAAAGATTATCTAAAGGCTAGTGGAATTGTCCAACAGCTGACTCCCCCTTACACACCACAACACAATGGTGTTTCTGAGAGGAGAAATCGAACTTTGCTAAACATGGTTCGATCAATGATGAGTCTTTCTACTTTGCCACTGTCCTTTTGGGATTATGCTCTGGAGACTGCTACACGCATTCTCAATATGGTTCCAACCAAGAAGGTTGACAAGACTCCATATGAACTATGGCATGGAAAAGTTCCTAACTTGTCTTACTTAAAGGTCTGGGGTTGTGAGGCTCATGTGAAACGTCACACGCCTGACAAACTTCAATCAAGATCGGTTAAGTGTGTCTTCATAGGTTACCCTAAGGAAACTATGGGTTACTATTTCTACTACCCACCTGAAAACAAAATAGTTGTTGAGAGGTATGCAGATTTCTTTGAAAAGAATCTCATAGTTCAAAAAGAGAGTGGGAGGATTGTAGAACTAGAGGATGAAGATATTTTACCTTCTGAAACTACTAGCGAACATCCAATTGAGGAAGAAAGTCTTGCACCTGATGTAACTCAAGAAGAGGATGTTGTCCCCATTCGTAAGTCAAAAAGAACAATCAAAGCACCTGATCGACTATGTCTAAATGTAGAAGTCGAGGAACATAGTTTAGGGGATCTTAATGAACCCACTAACTATAGAGATGCAATTAAGTGGATTGTTGCTATGAATGCGGAAATGCAATCTATGTATGATAATCATGTCTGGAGACTTGTAGATTTACCACCCAATGCGAAGGTCGTAAAGGGTAAATGGATTTACAAGAAGAAGACGGACATGGATGGCATTGTACACACCTATAAAGCTCGATTTGTAGCAAAAGGGTTTACACAAACTTATGGTGTTGACTATGAGGAAACCTTTTCTCCTGTTGCAGATTTGAGAGCTATTAGGATTCTCATAGCTATAGCAGCGTTCTATGACTATGAGATATGGCAAATGGATGTAAAAACCGCGTTCTTAAATGGTTTCTTGGAAGAAGAAATCTATATGGAACAACCGGAAGGTTTTGTTGATCCTAAGCATCCCAGAAAAGTATGTAGGCTTCAAAGATCCATTTATGGACTTAAGCAAGCATCAAGAAGCTGGAATAAAAGATTTGATGAAGAAATTAAAAAGTTTGGTTTTGATCAAAATCTTGATGAGCCATGTGTATATCAAAAAGCTAGTGGGAGTAATGTTGTTTTCCTAATCTTGTATGTCGATGACATAATCATTATGGGAAATCATATTCCAAGTTTACAAGAGGTAAAGACCTATCTTGGGAAGTGTTTTTCTATGAAAGATTTAGGGGAAGCGGCATTTATTCTTGGAATCAAAATCTATAGAGATAGATCGAAGCGGTTAATTGGACTGAGTCAAAATGCATATCTTGATAAGATCTTGAAGAAGTATAGAATGGATAATTCCAAGCGTGGTCTCATTCCTATGCAAGTGCACACTGACTTAAATAAAACACAAGGTGCTACTACATCTGAAGAGATGAAGCGTATGCAAAATGTTCCTTATGCTTCGGCTGTAGGCTCTATTATGTATGCTGTGAGATGCACAAGACCTGATGTTGCGTTTGCGCAAAATATTACAAGCCGATTTCAGCAAAATCCAGGCGAAAGTCACTGGACTGCTGTGAAATATTCTTAAGTATTTAAGACATACTAAGGATACGTTTTTGGTTTATGGTGGAAATCCTGAAGCTACTGAGCTGCAAGTTAATTGTTATTGTGATGCTGGATTCGAAACCGATAGAGATGACACTAAATCTCAAACTGGGTATGTTTTCGTTTTGAACGGAGGCGCGGTAGTATGGAAGAGCTCCAAACAAAGTACTACTGCACAATCTGCCACAGAAGCTGAATATATTGCTGCTTCCGAAGCTGCAAAAGAAGCTGTTTGGATGAGGAAGTTTATTGGAGAACTTGGTGTAGTTCCTACCAATGAAGAACCTATAAAGATGTATTGTGACAATTCAAGTGCAATCATCATAGCTAACGAACCGGGAGTTCAGAGAGGCGCCAGACACTATCAAAGGAGATATCACTATGTTCGAGAATGTATCGAATTGGGTGAAATTGATCTAGTTAAAGTTCATACAGATAATAATCTAGCAGATCCTTTTACGAAGGCTTTACCTGGTAAAAAGCTTACTCAACATGCTAGGAGCATGGGACTTCGTCCTGCTTGTAGTTTCATGTAATCTGTTTTAGTATTTGGATAAAGGATATTGTTAAACAATATTTATTTTATGAATTGAAGTATTGGATATATTCGTTTTCTTTAATATTTATTGGTCCTATTTTTGCATGTTTAAATCCTTGAATAATATGTTATTCTAAATTGTCTATGTCGATTGATTATATGGGAATATAATTGAATTAAGACATATATGAGAGATGGTAATATTCGTAGAATATGCAAGAACGGTTCACCAACTCATACGATATCCAAAAGTTGTATATTGGACATCTCCTACTAACAAGTCAATCACTTTATGGATCGGTGTCTTTAAATGAAACTTGTAAATGATTTACATTACTAAATCCTTTGACTTGAGATGCAAGCAAGTCTTATATATGTGGATGGTACTTTTTGCTATAGTTCTAACGCTATCCTGAATAAGGTAGTAATAAAGACTATAATCATTTGTATCTTGAAACATGTAAGAGGCACGTGTAGTCAAGATAGAATTTGTTCATTCAACTAGGTTTGAAAAATAATGCTACTGGGCCCCTCGTTAATTAATTAGATGTTTGTATGGCCATACCCAATGGTAATCTAGATTTGTCTCGATTAGATTGGTAATCTAAATTAGTTATGTAATGCGAGAAACAGAATAGTTAAAATGGAATGACTTTGATCCATATCCATTATTAACATGACATTTGAGAAACAAAGGGATTGTAAATGTTTAAGTCATTTAAATGTACTTTATGGAAAACTACACTCGAGAACTTCCGGGAGCATTGGCGTGTTGCTAGACGCTAACCAATGTTATTATATTATATTATTATACATGTCCAAGTGGGAGCTGAAGGAATATGTACACGTAAATAATATATGTCCGGAAGTCGTCCCGAGCCTAAGGAGACGCACGCGTTAATACGTAAAACAATTAGACGTTAATATATTAGGCGTAATATATTAATTAGTGATAAGCTATTACGAACGTTAACTAATAGTTAGTTAACGGGTTTTGACAAACGATAGTTAAATGTTAACAAAAAGGACTTGTATTTAAAAACAAATAAAAGTGACTTCGGAATTAATGCTTTTTGTTTTTGCCGTAGTGTTGGTATTCCTAATCCTAATTGATTTAGGATACCGACATATGATAGTATGCATGTACTATATAATGAGCTTTATGTTCAATGATATTTGACTACGATTTAAAA